>JBBDGP010000550.1:5557500-6157500 GCA_037952835.1 Lithobates septentrionalis | reverse complement strand
TTTTTTGTCCTAAAAGTAAAACGCTATGTGTGGCGGAAAACTACCACTGCACATCACCCTGAGCACACCATCCCCACCGTGAAACATGGTGGTGGTGGCAGAATCATGTTGTGGGGATGCTTTCCTTCAGCAGGGACAGGGAAGCTGGTTAGAGTTGATGGGAAGATGGATAGATTCAAATACAGGGCAAACTTGGAAGAAATCCTGTTAGAGTTTGCAAAAGACTTGAGACTGGGGCAGAGGTTCATCTTCCAGCAGGACAACGACCCTAAATATACAGCCAGAGCTACAATGGAATGGTTTAGATCAAAGCATGTTCATGTTTTAGAATGGTCCAGTCAAAGTCCAGACCTAAATCCAATTGAAAATCTGTGGCAAGAGTTGAAAATTGCTGTTCACAGATGCTTTCCGTCCAATCTGACAGAGCTTGAGCTATTTTGCAAAGAAGAATGGGCAAAAATGTCCCTCTATAGATGTGCAAAGCTGGTAGAGACATCCCCAAAAAGACTTGCACCTGTAATTGCAGCAAAAGGTGGTTCTACAAAGTATTGACTCGGGGGTTGAATACAATTGCATGCCACACTTTCACATATTTATTTGTAAAAAATTTTGAAAACCATTTATCATTTTCCTTCCACTTCACAATTATGTGCCACTTTGTGTTGGTCTATCACATAAAATCCCAATAAAATACATTTACGTTTTTGGTTGTAACATGACAAAATGTGGAAAATTTCAAGGGGTATGAATACTTTAAGGCACCGTATGTATCAAATATAGTTATATTAAAAATATTACAAGTATTAGATTTGGTACACATTATCCTGACAGTAAATATATAATGTATAATTATTCCAATCATATGGTACAAAAAAAACAAAAAAAGTTTGTTCAGGATCATTTATTTTCTAAGCAAATATAAGAAATAAAGGTCAATACACATAACAGTACATCAATGCATTAAACTGAATACAAAAAGGAAGCAAAACAATAAAGACAGACTAGTAGATAAAAGCTCTGGGTTTTGCTGAGACTCGATTGCCAACAACTGATTAAATGATTAGTATAACCATATACAGTTAGAACTGAATATCCCACAAAAGACAGCAACAACTATCACTGTATAAATATTATGTAACCATTTTCATTGTCAGTTTATTCGCAGGTGTGTATAGCCAAATCTAATGAAGATATTTTTTTCCCAAAGGTTTGAATGACCATCATGAACTGTTAGTACATGACTTTACCCATTGTTTATCTTGGGCATGCTATGTATTCCCCCCAAAAAAGATTTTTAATAGGAAAAAATAGAGATTAAAAAATATGCAGAAAATAATAGCTTCCCTAAGGCTGAATTGGAGTTAAGGTATTTTTAATAAGGGATTTTCCTATCCTAAAACTATTTCCCATTCATTAACGCACTGGTACTTTACTGGATATGAAGGGTGAAATCTTGGTCAGCAGCTGCAGAAATGATTGAGATATCATTTTTTAAAACAGCCGATTCCTTTCAATGTAAAAGTATTCCTAGGGGCTATAGAGCCACTGGATTTATTTTACAGGTGGTGGAAGGGGGTTCTACCCCTCTCCCACTGCCACTGCTGCATTTATCAGGGCTCTCCCATGTAATCGAGGAGCGGTAAGTGACCGGTAGGGATGAGCCGAACACCCCCCGGTTCGGTTCGCACCAGAACCCGCGAACGGACCGCAAGTTCGCACGAACGTTAGAACCCCATTGACGTCTATGGGACTCGAACGTTCGAAATCAAAAGTGCTCATTTTAAAGGCTAATTTGCATGGTATTGTCCTAAAAAGGGTGTGGGAACCCGGGTCCTACCCCAGGGGACATGTATCAATGCAAAAAAAACTTTTAAAAACGGCCGTTTTTTCGGGAGCAGTGATTTTAATGATGCTTAAAGTAAAAAAAAAAAAAGTGAAATATTCCTTTAAATATCGTACCTGGGGGGTGTCTATAGTATGCCTGTAAAGTGACGCGTGTTTCCCATGTTTAGAACAGTCCCTGCACCAAATGTCATTTTTAAAGGAAAAAATCTCATTTAAAACTGCTTGCGGGTTTAATGTCATGTCGGGTCCTGGCAATATGGATGAAAATCAGTGAGACAAACGGCATGGGTACCCCCCAGTCCATTACCAGGCCCTTTGGGTCTTGTATGGATATTAAGGGGAACCCCGCACCCAAATTAAAATAAGGAAAGGTCCCTATATACTCTGAACAGCAGTATACAGGCGGTGCAAACAAGACAGGGACTGTAGGTTTGTTGTTAAGTAGAATCTGTTTGTAATTTTGAACATTTTTAACGTGTTTAGCTCCAGCCAAAAAATCTTTTCTAAGCTTTTTGGAAAACATAGGGAAGGGTTATCACCCCTGTGACATTTGTTTTGCGTCTTTCCTCCTCTTCAGAAGATTTCACCTCACTTTTTTGTCCCAATGAAAAATGTTTTTTGAAAATTTGGGTTTTTTTGTGGAACAAGGATTGGAAAGCATCAGTGGAAAGGAGAAATTGTTTTCCCATATTAACTCTTACATGAGAGAATTTCCCTTCCTAGGGGTAGATTTCATCTCACTTCCTGTTGTCTCCTTCCGTTTGCAAGTAGGAGTCGTTTGTAAGTTAGATGTTTGAAAGTAGGGTCCTGCCCTATATACTCAGCAGAAATTTGGGCCTTAGGTGTTGCTGTGGCCAAAACACTGTAAGCCCTCACAGGGCCCTGCTGTGAAATATTAGATCAAGAATTGTAATTACATGCCCCTGTTGAACAGGAGCTGAAAAATTAGGCCTTAGGCACTGGTGCTGGTGCCACAACACTGCAACCCCTCACAGACACTCTAGTTGGAACGCAGGAACGAGCCCTGCTGCAAAGTATTGCATCAAAAATTGTAATTACACGCCCCTGTTAGACAGGGGCAGAAAAATTGGGCCTTAGGCACTGGTGCTGGTGCCACAACACTGCAACCCCTCACAGACACTCTAGTTGGAACGCAGGAACGAGCCCTGCTGCAAAGTATTGCATCAAAAATTGTAATTACACGCCCCTGTTAGACAGGGGCAGAAAAATTGGGCCTTAGGCACTGGTGCTGGTGCCACAACACTGCAACTCCTCACAGACACTCTAGTTGGAACGCAGGAACGAGCCCTGCTGCAAAGTATTGCATCAAAAATTGTAATTACACGCCCCTGTTAGACAGGGGCAGAAAAATTGGGCCTTAGGCACTGGTGCTGGTGCCACAACACTGCAACCCCTCACAGACACTCTAGTTGGAATGCAGGAACGAGCCCTGCTGCAAAGTATTACATCAAAAATTGTAATTACACGCCCCTGTTATACAGGGGCTGAAAAATTGTGCCTTAGGCACTGGTGGTGGCGCCCAGAACCAAAAATGTTCTTACAAGCTATCAGCGTGATGATTGAGGAGGAAGAGGATAATTACTCAGGGATAGTCACTCAGCATCAGCATAGGCAGTCTTTGAAGGGATCTGAAAAAAATTATTCAGTTACATCAGCATCAGGTGCTTGGTAGCTGGTGGTGATCCAAGACTGATTCATTTTTATGAAGGTCAGCCGATCGACCGAGTCAGTGGACAGACGCACCCTGTGATCGGTTACCACGCCTCCAGCAGCACTGAATGTGCGTTCCGAAAGAACGCTGGATGCAGGACAGGCCAGTAGCTCAATTGCATACTGTGCAAGCTCTGGCCAGTGATCCATCCTCAAGACCCAGTAACCCAGAGGATTTTCGGTGGGAAAGGTGTCCAAGTCTGATCTTGCCCCTAGGTATTCCTGCACCATGTAAAACAGACGCTGGCGATGGTTGCTGGAACCGATCATACCTTGGGGCTGCGGACCAAAAAATTGTCTGAACGCATCGGTCAGACGGCCACCTTCTCCACCGCTCCTTCTTTGACTGACCGAAGCCTCAGCAACACGTTGTCCAGAAACAGGAGTTTGTAACCTCCCAGTCTCTGGGAACGCGTTGCACAGACCTTTCTGCAAGGCCTCCCGAAGATGTTTCATCCTCTGCTCCCTCTGCGATGGCAAGATAAGGTCCGCAACCTTACCCTTGTAACGTGGATCAAGGAGGGTTGCCAGCCAGTATTGGTCCTTCTCCTTGATACCACGAATACGAGGATCCTTACGCAGGCTTTGCAGGATCAGGGAGGCCATGCAGCGTAGGTTTGCTGAGGCATTCGGTCCGGAGTCCTCTGGGTCACTAAGGACAACAACGTCCACAGCCACCTCCTCCCAGCCACGTACAAGTCCATGTGTTCCTTGGGAATGATCCCTTAAAGACTGCTGATGCTGAGTGCCAGGCTCCACCTCCATACTGACACAATCTTCCTCCTCCTCCTCCTCCTCCTCCTCGTCCTCTTCCTGTGTGATCGGCGGGCACGCAGGAACACTGTCTGGATAAAGGGGGCCTTGAGAGCTAAGGAAGTCCTCCTCTTCCTGCCTCTGTTCTGCCTCAAGTGCCCTGTCCATTATTCCACGCAGCGTGTGCTCCAACAGGTGGACAAGGGGGACAGTGTCACTGATGCATGCACTGTCAGTGCTCACCATCCTCGTGGCCTCCTCGAATGGTGACAGGACAGTGCATGCATCCCTGATCATGGCCCACTGGCGTGGGGAAAAAAAACCAAGGTCCCCTGACCCTGTCCTGGTGCCATAGTCGCACAGGTACTCATTGATGGCCCTCTGCTGCGTGTGCAGCCGCTGCAGCATGGCCAATGTCGAGTTCCACCTGGTGGGCATGTCACAGATTAGGCGGTTCTTGGGCAGGTTAAACTCCTTTTGGAGGTCCGTCAGCCGAGCACTGGCATTATATGACCGGCGGAAATGCACACAGACTTTCCTGGCCTGCCTCAGGACATCCTGTAAGCCCGGGTACCTGCCCAAGAACCGCTGCACCACCAAGTTAAGGACGTGAGCCAAACAGGGCACATGGGTCAGTTGTCCCTGTCGGAGGGCAGAGAGGAGGTTGGTGCCATTGTCGCAAACCACCATTCCTGCCTTAAGTTGGCGTGGCGTCAACCACCTCTGAACCTGCCCCTGCAGAGCTGACAGAACCTCTGCCCCAGTGTGGCTCCTGTCCCCCAAGCACACCAGCTCAAGCACCGCATGGCATCTTTTGGCCTGCGTACTTGCGTAGCCCCTTGAACGCCTACGGAGCACCGCTGGTTCCGAGGAAGAGGCCATGGAGGAAGAAGAAGAGGAGGGGGTGGAGGAGAGAGGTGTGTCACAATCAGCATTTTGGAGGCGTGGTGGCGGAACAACCTCCAACACTACTGCACCTTGTCCTGCATCCTTCCCAGCTGCCAGCAGAGTCACCCAATGCGCCGTGAAACTTAAGTAACGTCCCTGTCCATGCCTGCTGGACCATGAGTCAGCGGTAATATGCACCTTACCGCTGACCGCCCTGTCCAGCGAGGCACGGACATTGCCTTCCACATGCCGGTAGAGAGCTGGAATCGCCTTCCGTGAGAAAAAGTGGCGTTTGGGTACCTGCCACTGAGGAACCGCACATTCCACAAACTCACAGAAGGGGGCAGAGTCTACCAACTGAAAAGGCAGCAGTTGAAGTGCTAGCAATTTTGCCAAGCTAGCATTCAACCGCTGGGCATGTGGATGGCTGGGAGCAAACTTCTTTCGGCGGTGCAGCAGCTGGGGCAGGGAAATTTGCCTGGTACAATCTGGCGTCGGTGTACCAAAAGCAGATTGCCCACAAGTACTTGGCTGTGACACACCTAATTCTACACCTTCATTCCTCTCACTGCAGGTCTCAGAGAGGACTGAAGGTCTAGTGGGGTTGGAAATCTCAGCTGATGAGGAGCAAGGAGAGATCCTCTTTGTTCTTTGGTGTGGGTCTTTTAGATATGCTTGCCAACGAACTGCATGGCAGGTCAACATATGTCTGGTCAAGCATGTGGTACCCAAGCGGGAGATGTTTTGGCCACGCGAGATACGCTTGAGACATATGTTGCAAATAGCAGCGGTGCGATCTGATGCACTCGTCTCAAAAAAGGCCCACACCAAAGAACTTTTTGAATAACGCGCAGAGACTGCAGCGCCCTGCACATGTGGAGCTTTGGGGTGTGATGCAGTCAATGTGCTGCCCTTAGGCTGGCCCCTGGAGGGCATCCTGCCTCGTTGGTGATGTGCCGCCTCCTCCTCCTCCTCCTCCTCCTCTCTCCTATCAGGCACCCACGTTGAGTCAGTGACCTCATCATCCCCTCCCTCCTCATCACTGGAGCAAACCTGGCAGTATGCTGCAGCAGGGGGAGCATGACTGCCAGATTGCTGTCCTTCTTGGGCACCCCCTCTGTCCATGCTCATGTTACTGCCTTCATCGAGCTCAGTATCATCATCAGAGCCTTCCAAACGCTGGGCATCCTCCTGGAGCATGTACCCAACACTGTGGTCAAACAGTTCGAGGGAATCCTCATGAGGACATGGTGGAGCTAGGGAAGGAGTCACTGATGACATTGAGCTGAGGGAAGAGGCCGCTGCTTTGCCAGACAAAGCACCCTGGGCATGGGTGAGAGAGGATGAGGAGGATGAGGACGGCTTGGTCATCCACTCGACCAAGTTTTCTGCATGTTGCGGCTCAACACGGCCAGCTGCCGAAAAAAAGGCCAAGCGTGTCCCATGGCCACGGGCTGATGAGGATGCACCGTCTCCACGACCAGCACTAGACACAGAGCCTGCTTGCCCTCTCTTATTGGCTTGTGACTGTCTGCCTCTCCTTCTTGGCCTTCCAGACATACTAATGGCCTGTAGCTGCACTAAGCTGGGATAGAACACCTGTAATTTTCTTCAGGTAGCTTTATATACTGTAACCAGACAAGCCTGCCTGTCAGTAGGAAGATAACAGGAACGGATCTAGCTGAACACTGTGAGCAGGACGCACTGCACTAAATGTAAATAGCAGGAACGGATCTAGCTGAACACTGTGAGCAGGACGCACTGACTGCACTAAATGTAAATAGCAGGAACGGATCTAGCTGAACACTGTGAGCAGGACGCACTGACTGCACTAAATGTAAATAGCAGGAACGGATCTAGCTGAACACTGTGAGCAGGACGCACTGCACTAAATGTAAATAGCATGAACAGATCTAGCTGAACACTGTGAGCAGGACGCACTGCACTAAATGTAAATAGCAGGAACGGATCTAGCTGAACACTGTGAGCAGGACGCACTGACTGCACTAAATGTAAATAGCAGGAACAGATCTAGCTGAACACTGTGAGCAGGACGCACTGACTGCACTAAATGTAAATAGCAGGAACGGATCTAGCTGAACACTGTGAGCAGGACGCACTGCACTAAATGTAAATAGCAGGAACAGATCTAGCTGAACACTGTGAGCAGGACGCACTGCACTAAATGTAAATAGCAGGAACGGATCTAGCTGAACACTGTGAGCAGGACGCACTGCACTAAATGTAAATAGCAGGAACGGATCTAGCTGAACACTGTGAGCAGGACGCACTGCACTAAATGTAAATAGCAGGAACGGATCTAGCTGAACACTGTGAGCAGGACGCACTGCACTAAATGTAAATAGCAGGAACAGATCTAGCTGAACACTGTGAGCAGGACGCACTGACTGCACTAAATGTAAATAGCAGGAACAGATCTAGCTGAACACTGTGAGCAGGACGCACTGACTGCACTAAATGTAAATAGCAGGAACGGATCTAGCTGAACACTGTGAGCAGGACGCACTGCACTAAATGTAAATAGCAGGAACAGATCTAGCTGAACACTGTGAGCAGGACGCACTGCACTATATGTAAATAGCAGGAACGGATCTAGCTGAACACTGTGAGCAGGACGCACTGACTGCACTAAATGTAAATAGCAGGAACAGATCTAGCTGAACACTGTGAGCAGGACGCACTGACTGCACTAAATGTAAATAGCAGGAACGGATCTAGCTGAACACTGTGAGCAGGACGCACTGACTGCACTAAATGTAAATAGCAGGAACGGATCTAGCTGAACACTGTGAGCAGGACGCACTGCACTAAATGTAAATAGCAGGAACAGATCTAGCTGAACACTGTGAGCAGGACGCACTGCACTAAATGTAAATAGCAGGAACGGATCTAGCTGAACACTGTGAGCAGGACGCACTGCACTAAATGTAAATAGCAGGAACGGATCTAGCTGAACACTGTGAGCAGGACACACTGCACTAAATGTAAATAGCAGGAACGGATCTAGCTGAACACTGTGAGCAGGACGCACTGCACTAAATGTAAATAGCAGGAACAGATCTAGCTGAACACTGTGAGCAGGACGCACTGACTGCACTAAATGTAAATAGCAGGAACAGATCTAGCTGAACACTGTGAGCAGGACGCACTGACTGCACTAAATGTAAATAGCAGGAACGGATCTAGCTGAACACTGTGAGCAGGACGCACTGCACTAAATGTAAATAGCAGGAACGGATCTAGCTGAACACTGTGAGCAGGACGCACTGCACTAAATGTAAATAGCAGGAACAGATCTAGCTGAACACTGTGAGCAGGACGCACTGCACTAAATGTAAATAGCAGGAACAGATCTAGCTGAACACTGTGAGCAGGACGCACTGCACTAAATGTAAATAGCAGGAACGGATCTAGCTGAACACTGTGAGCAGGACGCACTGCACTAAATGTAAATAGCAGGAACGGATCTAGCTGAACACTGTGAGCAGGACGCACTGCACTAAATGTAAATAGCAGGAACGGATCTAGCTGAACACTGTGAGCAGGACGCACTGCACTAAATGTAAATAGCAGGAACAGATCTAGCTGAACACTGTGAGCAGGACGCACTGACTGCACTAAATGTAAATAGCAGGAACAGATCTAGCTGAACACTGTGAGCAGGACGCACTGACTGCACTAAATGTAAATAGCAGGAACAGATCTAGCTGAACACTGTGAGCAGGACGCACTGACTGCACTAAATGTAAATAGCAGGAACGGATCTAGCTGAACACTGTGAGCAGGACGCACTGCACTAAATGTAAATAGCAGGAACGGATCTAGCTGAACACTGTGAGCAGGACGCACTGCACTAAATGTAAATAGCAGGAACAGATCTAGCCTAATCTAGCTAACTCAAATCAAATGACACTGTCAGTCTCTCTCTCTATCAGCACACCGGAACACACTACACAGGGCCGCCGTGCAGGCGGCCTTATATAGTGTGGGGCGTGTACTAAATCCCCTGAGCCATAATTGGCCAAAGCCACCCTGGCTTTGGCCAATTACAGCTCTCTCTACTGATGGCGCTGTGATTGGCCAAGCATGCGGGTCATAGTGCATGCTTGGCCAATCATCAGCCAGCAATGCACTGCGATGCCGCAGTGAATTATGGGCCGTGACGCGCCACACGAATTTGGCGCGAACGGCCCATAACGTTCGCAATTCGACGGACGGTCGAACAGCCGATGTTCGAGTCGAACATGGGTTCGACTCGAACACGAAGCTCATCCCTAGTGACCGGTAAGGATGAAACCGGCAGCATCGGGTTTCTAGCACACATTGAGATGAACTGATGTTGTTCTCCCCATTGTTTGATGTCAGAAAGATTTTGTCACTTCTGGGTTTGGTCTCATGTTACCGGCTTGAACAAACATCTGAGCAAACCGATCTTTTTTTTATCAGATGCTTTGGATGGAGACCCCAGATCTCTCCATAAAGTGAAACGGTCATGACCCATGCTATCACAAGGGATGTTGTTCATACCTTCTGATAGCAATAAAAAGCCAATGTTCAATGCATTTATAAAGATTTTTCTGAACACCTGTAAGAAGTTTCAATACATTGATAAGACACATTCACTGTCTACATTTACCCATTGGATTGTCTGAATTACTGTAGGCTGCATTTGTTGCTGTTCTCTCATCATCTTAATGTATCATTCTTTAATGGAAAATCCAAATCTCGGTAACATTGGCTATATTCAGAATACAGCGAATGTTACATTCTGCACTGATCATTTAAAAACATTTGCTATTTTCATTGGTGAGTGATTTAATTTATCAATGTTTCATCATTGATTTTTGTAGAGAACTGGTGTGATTAAGTCACCATTTGACTCTGGAAATTTTAGCCTAAAATCATCTCTACTATGATATACCAGCATTTGTTTCCTATATCTGCAAGCTAAAGCTAGAATTCTTATGATTAGCTGGGCAAAAATTGGTTGATGATCAGTGGATGCAGATCAGTCCTATTAAAGTCCTATTAATATTATCAATGTACCTATTTATACCTATACCCTTATTTTTTTTTATTTTAGCCTTATTGCTATTTTTTTTAACAGAGGGAATGTTATACAAAAGAATAAAAATAAAGTGGTCACATATATACTATATATATAATACAATATTTCTACCAACATCTATCCATCATTTTGTATATTTACTAGACAGAACTCCAAATAGCATAACTGCCAACAAGCCTCCTTTCATTGTACACACAAAGGATCATTTTCACTGCATGGTGTATACAATAAAAACCTTACTTCCAACCTTCCATTTCTGTAGGACTGTCACTTTCGTTAAATTGAACTTTTCAGCTACTTAACAGAAACATTATTTGGATTTCTCCTACACATTCTACTGTAATCATGTGATCATTAATTTGTAAAGAAACTTCGGAGTATGTGTAAATATGGCTATGCATTATTTTCATACCACTATTGGAAATTACCTTTGCAGCACAGTGGTATCAATGTACTTGAATAACACAATAGCAGGATAATAAAATAGTTATTTTAGGTAAAGGACAAATACCACACTAAATATTGCATTCTTATAACTGTGTGCGGTTCATATATGTAATTATTATTTTAAATGTTGATTCCTTTATTAGTTCAAATTCCAGTATTTATCTTTTTCTGCACATTCAAGCCTCATGCACACTGGACGTTTTTACAGCTGCTGTTTTTGGCGTCAGGCATTTTTTTCTGCATCCAGTAAACTCCCCAGCATGTTATCCTATGTGTCCATGCACACATAGGCTTTTACCAGGGGAGCATTTTCTGGCTAGAAAAACCCCCCAGAACTAGTGGGTTTTAAGAAGAGTTTTTCAGCTGTAAAAATGGTCTAACTCTGAAAAACGCGGCTATCTGGCATTTATGAGCATTTTTGAGCCATAAGCTTTTGTGGAAGTACAGTTTTGCTAAATGCTAAATAATCGCTAATGCAAAAAAAGCGGCAAAACTCGCGTTTTATACATGTAGCGCAACCCCCGCAGGAGCCGCTTAAGTATATTTGTTGCGTACTCTGCCTCTCAACCCCAATAACAGTCTCAGCTCCTTTTGGCACACCTGGCTATAGTGTAAGTGCAAGGACCAATGAGAAACAAACACACATTATGATAAAACACAGAAATTATCTTTACTGCAATATTTCTGTGGAAAAGAGTAACAAACAGTAACAGTATATATTCTTGTAATCAACTGGAGAGCAATAACTGAGATTAAGAGAAATATAGCTCAATACTAAATTCAAGCTGCTTTGAGGGGATTCCACACCTGAGAATGTCCCCAAGAACAGAGGCACACTTAAATGGAAAAAAAATCACAATATGACACTTTACATTAGATTTGGTTACCTCTATTCAAATTTGGCTCTATAAAATCCAGACAGGAGGAGAGCAGAAGACTGACCCTCTTTATGTCAGACCTCTCTTCTGTCTCCTGACACCACAGGCCCAATGACAAACACTGTATTAGAGTCACTATTTAATGGTTTAACTTCCCAGATAAACTGCCCATACGGCACTAGTAACTTCAGTTGCTTTGAAGAAAGATGAGGCTTTGTATCTTCAGCTAGCCACTCTTGTTGGTGCACTTAAATGCCTGTAAGCAGGGCAAAACAACACAAATGGCCCAGATTATCAAGTAAAGAATGCAGGATCTTCCTCAGCAAGGTGAAAGGACAATGGTGTCTGTATACAGTGTCCTTGTGAATGGATGGCCTTATCCTTTAGCCCTGTGGCTATAAAAGTGTCAGCAAGATGACTAACACAATGATGTCTGTATACAGTGTCCATACAACTCTATGTGCAGTTTCCTTGTTTCCTGCAAATGGGCGAAAGCCCTCTCACCCAATCCTACAGTCAAGGCCCAAACAAACATCCTGAAGTAGGCAGGCTCCCCTGGCGACCCGACTGGTCACCTAACACTGGAACGCTTCACCGTCGGTGCAGGTGCACCTGGATATGCACCTGGGATCCCTCCTCTCTCAGGCTGGATGTCCCGACTGGCTGTGAATGCCTGAAACACACGGTGAAATTACCTGGGAGGCAGAACCTCTCCCCTAGGTCTGATCTCCTTCTCAGCCCCGTGGAATCTGAGAATCTCCTCAGGAAATCAAAATGGAGTCTCTCCTTTCCTGCTCTCAGAGCATGCTGGTCTTAGTAGTTCCTGTCTCTATACAAGGCTATGGGGCCATTTTGTGGGGGAACTACATGGCCCAGAATCCATTGCAGCTGCTCTTACAGTTTGTTACAACCCCCCCTGATTTGCTCCTTAAATTGGCTCCCTTAATTGGCTCCTCTCCTGCCAATAGGAGCAGATGGGAGGAAGAAGAGAGTGGGCGGATGCCTGTGCGACCTCCGCTCGCATTACATTAGATTCAGTCAGTGAAGAGAAGAAGGAGGGGGAAATATCCCTGCAGAGCTGACAGGTGCGCTCTCCCTGTCAGGAGAGCCTGTGTATTCACGGCGGCCTCTTGGCAAAGCCGCGGGAATAACTGGGCACTCGCTACATACAGCTAAAGCTACTACCATTTTAATAACGTCCAGTGTGCATGAGGCCTTACATACAGACCAAGTTGTCCAGCAAAAATGACAGCGCATGAGGTTTCTAGCTTCAACAATATTGAGGGGCAATTGAACAGTTTCAGCAAGATTTTTTTTAACATTTAAACTATTTGAATTAAAGGTGATCATTTCAGGAACCACTGACATTGCAATATCTCCGAGATAGCAAGCAATTGTGCTGCAAGTTTTAAAATTACTTGGTAAGCTATTGCTACACTTGCCAGGCTTCACAAGTTTGTTGCCCAATTGCAGCAAGTCCGCATTGCATGACAACAGACCAACTTTCTTTGAAAACATTCAGTTATGTTATGCAATAGTCATCCCACCACAGGGGTCATTGTGGTTGAGTTTTCATGCTGTAGACTTGCAGAGCTCTTGTGGTAGACTTACCACTGCAACTTTGCTCTTGCTAGAGACTTGCCACTCAAATTTGCTACAAATTGGAAAAGTGTCAACTAGAACTTCAGTGCTTTGCAAGTGTACAACTTGCCAGTGAAAATGTGCAGCAAGTTAACAGACTTACAATTCAACACTGCCACAAATTTGTAGCAAGTTATCCTTGCTATCTGGGAGTGTATCCCAACTGTCTCTTTTGCCTGAACATTTGATTGAGTTTTTGCCTATACACATTACATTTAATAATAGCAAAACACCATATGCCACAGACACACTATATAGTCATTCAACCAGAAAACCTTGAGAAGAAAAGGCAAGAGCAATATAAAAGCTAGACTTCTACTTATGGAACAAAAATTTTGTTTTTTGTGTTGGTACATAATACAGGGTGACTCTCAGTAGTGTTCTGTGTACTATGACCTGTAGACTTTTAACAAAAAGATGCCGTTTCCCAAAACTAGTTTGTATGCTGTAGCTTCACATTGAAATGTTTCTTAGCCCATTGAAGTAGCACCTGTTGTCTCCTGGTTGTGTTATCTATCATAGCTTGACACTTTTGACAGAAAACAACAGGATATAGAAATGTAGACTTTTTTAAACACTTATCATGGCTCTTGGCTGATTAACTGTCTGAAAACAGTCCAGCACATTTTTTTTTATGTTAATGTGAGCAGGGCTGGGTGATGCACTGTCTGATTTGAATAAAGTTATCTGCTGTTGAACAACCACTACTACAAAAAAACATCTTTTAGGCAGGAGAGATAAGGTTCTTCTGCAACAATTTGGTACCAATTTTATTAAAACATAAAGCTTTGCATGGCCTTTGATCCTTTCACTGCCAGGTCTGTATGTTATATAGTTACACAGCTACATAGTTGGTGAGGTTGAAAAAAAAGAAACAAGTCCATCCAGTTTAACCTTTGTGTGTGTGAGTGTGCGTTCATGTCAATAGTACATTGTATATCCCTGTATGTTATGGTCGTTAAGGTGCCCATCCAATGGTTTTTTTAAATGATTGATGCTCCCTGATGATACCACTGCTTGTGGAAGAGAATTCCACATCCTTACCGCTCTGACAGTAAAGAACCCTCTACGCAGTTTAAGGTTAAACTGCTTCTCTTCTAATTTTAGTGAATGGCCATGTTTTTTTTCAAATTCCCTTTCACTGAAAAGTTTTTTTTCCTATGCTAGGGTCAGCAGTATGGTATTTGTACATTGAAACCATATCCCCTCTCAAGCGTCTCTTCTCCAGAGAGAATAAGTTCAATGCTTGCAGCCTTTCCCCATAGCTGAGGTCCTCCAGTCCTATTATTAGCTTTGTTGCTTTTCTCTGGACTCTCTCCAGCTCCAGCACATCCCCTCTGAGGACTGGTACCCAGAACTGGACAGCATACTCAAGATTGAGTAGAGTGGGAGAATTATCATTTTATCTCTGGAGTGAATCCCCTTTTTAAAGAATGCCACTAATTTGTTAGCTTTGCTTGCAGCAGCCTGGCATTGCATGCCATTGTTGAGCCTATCATCTATTAGGACCCCCAGATCCTTTTCCATCCTAGATTCCCCCAGAGGTTCTCCCCCTAGCGAGTAACTTGCATTCATATTTTTGGCACCTAAATGCATTACCTTACATTTTTCTAAATTAAACCTCATTTGCCATGTAGTTGCCCACCCCATTAATTTGTTTAGGTCTTCTTGCAAGGTTTCCACATCCTGCGTAGAAGTTATTGCCCTGCTTAACTTTGTGTCTGCAAATACTGAGATTGAGCTATTTATCCCATCCTCCAGAACGTTTATGAATAAATTAAACAGGATTGGCCCCAGGACAGATCCTTGTGGGACCCCACTTTCCACACCAGACCATTCCGAGTACTCCCCATTTATCACCACTCTTTGGACTCGCCCCTGTAGCCAGTTTTCAGTCCAGGTACTCACCCTATAATCTATGCCGACAGATCTTAGTTTGTACAGTAAACATTTACAAAATGAAGACTCCTGCCTGTCAGGTGGAAGTATTTCAGCAGCTGCGCTGCCGCCCGATTGCTTCCACACACCCTCAGCAATGTGCCCCCTGTGCATTCCTCCGGTATGTATCCCGGGCTCTGCTTGCCCATCTGTGGGCTTGGGATCGGCATAGCAAGTGCTGCCTGGTAGGGGGAGGGATCTGAGCGGACTCACATCCACTCTCCCCCCTGCCTTGTTGCTTACACAGAAAGCAATGTGTTTGATGTCACTTCCGGTTCCGCCTGTCATTGTCCACGGCCAGCATGGCTAAGAAAGAATGTAATGCAATGCAATCTGCATTACATTCAGTAGAGCACAGGGGAGACATCAAGGATCTTTTAGACCTCGGATGTCTTCCTAAAGAGAGCCTGTCACCCAAAAGACTTTTTGTCCCCTATGTGATAAAAAAAAGGAAGAAAAGTAAACATTTTTTTTTAAATTAAAAAAAATTAAAGTTACACCCAAGTACATAATTGTAAAATACTCTCCCAAATTTTTTTGAGGCCCCCCCACCCCCACGTACAAACATAAACGTACATTTCGGGGGTGTCTACGCATGAAAACGTCAATTGCGATACATGTTACATATCACCATGCACACGGAGTGAGAGCAATATTTCTAGCACCAGACCTCCTCCATAACGCTAAACTGATTACCTATGGGGGGCTTTTAAAGTGTTGTCTATGGAAAATATAGGGTACTGAAGTTTGTCGCCATTTCATGGGCACACGCAAATTTAAGGGTTGTTGGGTATCTAGTTACGTGGTGCAACCTCACTTTTATATTTTACCAAAAAATTGGGTAATTTATTGCATTTGTATGCCCTGAAATTAACTGTAATTAAGCATAATATTTACTATTTAATTATCTAGGGTGTCTGCTTTCTGAAAATATATAATGTTTTGTGGGGTTTATGTAATCTTCAGGCCTAAAATTTTTTTTTTAAACCAGTGTGCAAAAAATGAAAAAACCCCCGGCTCTGGCAGCGAAAGGGTTAAACTGGCTTAGAAGGGCCAGTAATTGGCGTTTTTGCAAAAGGCAGCCCCCTCAATATAAAAGAAGGGTGTTAGTACAATCATAATATCCAGTTCAGTTCTTTGGACATACTATATACGTCCAAAGAGTGAACCTTTAATCAGAAGCTGATGGCTGCAGTAGGCCCCCCCCTCCTCCCATGGTTGCTGGGCTCTCACGCTCTTACCGAAGCCCAGGAACACAACCGCCAGCTAGGAGAGGGAGAATGCTGTGAGACCAAGGCAAATCCATTCCTCGATCTCACATGCAAACAATGAAACCAGAAGTGATGTCACTTCTGGGTTCAGATGCACCATTTCCTGGCCAGTACAGCCAGGGGACACATCTAACCAAGCTAATCTGTGCTTGGTTAGATGGTGCGAAGGGCAGGGGAGACATTGGGGTCTATTAGACCCCTAATGCCTCCATAAAGAGTAACTGTCACCTGCCCAATGCTATCATATAGGGGTTTATTAATCCCTTGTGATCTCAATCAAGTAAAAATACATTTAAAAAAATAAAAGAAACACATAAACAAATTAAAATATAATATATTTAAATAAATAAATAAATAAAATTACCACAACCCCCGTTGCCATACACCTACGCAAATGCAAACGCAAGCCAGGGTGCGCACACGCATGCAAACTGTGGTTGGACCAAACATGTGTCATATCGCCGCGAATGTCAGAGTGAGAGCAATAATTCTAGCAAAAGAACTCCTAGTTAACTCTAAACTGATGAGCTGTAAAGGCTTTTAAAGTGTCACCTACGGAGATTTTTAGGCACCATAGTATTTGGTGATATCGCAGGCGCACACAATTTTAAGACATGGATTGTTCGGTATCTATTTACTCTGTGCAACCTCATATTATATATGTGACATAAAAATTTGCATAAAAATTTGCAACGATTGCTTTTTTATTCTACAGGGCTCTGGAGTCGAACTGGTTAAAAATGTATTGAAGATGTTGTAGAGAGAGATTATGGAGAGCTGACAAACTGGAAAGGAAAGATAAGGGTCAATTAGCAAACTGCTTTAAGTTGGGTACACACTATAAGAAAATCAGGTGATCATACAGATATTTCACAGCAAGTCGAAACTGAGGGTTTAAATAATGTACAAAACTTCTCGTACGACAAAGGCTTTTTTGTCGTTGTTTATTGTTTCTGTTCATGTGCAGTCTTTCGTATCTGATTTTTTTCCCTTACGAAAACTGTATAAAAACAGTACACAATAAATGAAAATTGTTCTGTTCAATTATGAGAAAAGTTTGTCTCTTTGGAAAATTTTGCTTGAAAAGTCTGAATTGGATATTGAAAGTTGTGTACACACTTTATAAAAATCGAATGATTGTGCCTGGTAGGGAATTTTTTTTACTGATTTTCTTATAGTGTGCTCCCAGCTTTAGTTTTGTTAATAGCAGTGGTGGGATTTACAGTTTACAGTTCTTCATTTAACCCAAAAATCATTTTTTTATCGTACATCACGGGACACAGAGCCACAGTAATTACTGTATGGGTTATATAGGCACCTTTAGCTGATGGACACTGGCACACCCTAGAAAAGAAGTTTAGCTCCCTATATAACCCCTCCCCTTACTGAGAGTACCTCAGTTTTTTCGCCAGTGTCTTAGATGTTGGTCACGAGTAAAGATGTGCTGTGCTGAGCTCTGCTAGAGAAATCTTTGCTGGGGCAAGCCATGCAACCAGATCCATTCAAAGTGTCTTTTCAGGCCGAATTGAATGGTACCCGGGGCTCGTGGCGGAAGAAACGAGGTTTTGCCTGTAACGCTTCTCTTTTTTAGAGAGCTGGACCCCGGGATCCAGTGTTTGTTTTTTTTCAGCCATATTTTCTGGAGCGGTGCTTTACAGGCCCAGGAGATCCCCGATTAAAAGGGGCCCTGCTTCCTGAAGCCCACCGTGAGTGGTGAAGATTGGGTCTGTCTGGTTTACCACAGAACCCTGCAGCTGGATAAGGTAGGGGAGAGTCCTAAGGAATTTATCTAATTCTTGTGGGTTTTCTCCTTTAACCACTTCCCACCCGGCCACTGCACATAAACGGCCGGGTGGGCTATCTCTCCTTCTGAGTGGACGTTCAGGAACGTCCCTCAGAAGGAGCGGGATTGCGTGCGCGTGCCCACGCAGCAGCGCGATCCCGGTGCGCTCGTGTCACCCAGACACGGCGCATCTCCGATCGGCAGGAGGGCTCTGCGATTGGCCCTCCTGATCACATGACGGCCGTGTCGAATCACAGCCGTCATGTGATGTAAACACAGAGCCGGTTGCTAGGCAATCGGCTCTCCTCTCCTCACACGGAAGTTGTCAGTGAGGAGAGGAGAGCGGATCACTGCAGCCGGCTGGTGATCAGTGAGTATGAGCTGTTTTTTACAGCTTTTTACTCAATGATCACCAGTCTAGTGTCCCCACACATGTAAAAACACAAAGTAAACACAAAGTAAACACACAATGTCCCCAAAACACATCCCCAAAACAAATGTCCCCAAAACACATGTCCCCACATAGTAAAAACACCTGTCCCCCACATATGTCCCAGTAAAATCACATGTCCCAATGATTATCTGCACACATATGTCACCTGCGCACATCTGTACATGATCATTTGCGCACATGTGTCCGTGATCACATGAACCAATTATTATACACTTAACTGGATTTTTTTTACCAAAAACATGTAGCAGAATACATTTTGTCTTAAATTTATGACAAAATTCGATTTTATTGGATTTCTTTTAAAATAGAAAGAAGAAAATATTGTTTTTTTTCTTCCAAATTTCCGCTCTTTTTTCGCTTATATCGCAAAAAATAAAAAACGGAGTCGTGAATAAATACCACCAAAAGAAATCTCTATTTGTGTGAATAAAATGATAAAAATTTGGGTACAGCATTGCATGACCGCGCAATTGTCATTGAAAGTGTGAGAGCGCTGAAAGCTGAAAATTGGTCTGGGAAGGAAGGGGGCGAAAGTGGCCAGTATTGAGGTCTTTAAGTAAATGCTGTCATGCCTAAAGTCACCACCGGGGGCTGTCAAGAGCATGTACCTGATTCCATGCTTGTCTGTCTCACTCTGTGTCACAAGCTGCACGCTTCCTCCAGCCCAAACCCCAGGTAAGATGTGGGAAGGGGGGTTTTTCTCTTTGGAATGTCCCCACATCTGGACAGCTTCTTTTCAGGAGGCAGAGGGAGCATGGGTTAGTCGGCGGTATGCCGCGCTGCTCCCGCTACCATTACGGCGGCTCTCCATCCAGCAGCTCTCCTCCTCTCCAGCCCCCCTCCACATGCGATCCGGTCAGATCGGAGAAACAGTCTCTTTTGAAAAAATTGAGGGTGGCGTGCGGTGAGAGGAAGGGGGCGAGGCTTAGCGCGGCGTCGGCGTGGTTCAGCGTCCACAACCCGGGCAGTGTAGAGCTATACGGTGCACTTTTTTCAGGTGCATATAGCTATAGAAGGATGGACACAGAGAAGACGGGTCACATGTGAGTGTTGGTGACACAGGCATTCCCTGGGCATGTTTACTTAAGCATCAGACTGAGCCTTGATAGCAGGGGCAATTGGTGGACTATTTGCTCAGCAGTGGGTGCATTTTCTGGTAGTACCTCTGCATTTGTGCTTGGCACTATGGGCAGAAGGGGAGGTACAAATACCCCGAGAAATAGGGGCTCAAAGGGATCTCCCTCAGGCTCTGAGGACCCCCCCCTGCAATGCCATCTCCCCCTGAAAGACCTAGGGAGGCTGGTCAGAGCGAGCCATCGGGGTTGTCAGGGGTTGCAACTGCTTCTGGCATTTTAGCCCCTGTATATATTACTCAGGAGGTTTTCTCCTCAGCCATGATTGGATTGGAAGAAAGATTAGCGGCTTTAATCGCATCTTCACAGAGTGAAAGAAAACGCATTAGGTCCCCTTCTACCACCCAGGACCCTTAAAAAGAGGAACAGTGGGAGAGGGAAGATGATTCTCCCTCAGGGGACTGTGGAGAGACTGATGACTCCTCTTCCAAGGAATCAAGTGGGGAAGGACCTTCTTCAGCTTCACAGGCTGAGAAATTGCTGGTGCAATCTCTTACTGAGATGGTCCACTCCACATTTAAGTTACCCTTAACTGAGTCGGTTGAAAAGCCCACTTCTTGTTTGGGTTCACTTAAGCCTCCTCAAGCTTTGCGTGCCTTTCCTGTCCATTCATTGCTGGAAAAGCTTATATATTCTGAGTGAGATCACCCAGATGAGCACTTTTTCCCTAAAAAGTTTTCAACACTTCATCCTATGGAGGAAAATTTTACAAAGATGTGGGGTATACCAGCAATTAACGCTGCTATATCCTCTGTAGGTAAAAGTTTGACTTGTCTTGTTGACAATGTTCAAATGCTTAGGGATCCAACCGATAAAAAGCTGGAATTCCTGTTAAAAGACATTTTTTCTTTGGCAGGTTCAGTGGCTCAACCTGCAGTGGCGTCAAATGGAGTGTGTCACTCTTCGAGAGAGCACTTGAAACAGGTAGTCAAGGTTTCCATGAACAGCAGGCCCAGGATTTAGCCGAGCTGCCAGGGGCTTTGTGTTTTGCAATTGACACAATCAGAGATTCTATTCTGCCGACCTCTCGCCTTACGCTTGGGTTGGTACATATGTGTAGAATCTTATGGTTGAAAAATTGGTCAGCCGAAGAGCCATGCAAAAAGCTCCTGGCTGGCTTTCCTTTCCGCTGTGAAAGGCTGTATGGAAATGATTTAGACAATTATATCCAAAAGATATCAAGTGGGAAAAGTACCCTTTTGCCAGTTAAGAAAAGGAGTAAGCGTCCCTTATTTAAACAGGCTTTTTCTCCAGTGCCAGGGGCATCAGCCTACAGGCAGTCGCGACGGCCTCCACCAACAGGTTCAAGAAGTAAACCTCAGAGTCAACCCCAGGGACAAAAGAAGTCCTGGGGAAGGAAACCTACAAGACAGAACGCTAAAGCTTCTTTATAAAGGGGCGCCCCCGCTCGCTCGAGTGGGGGAAGGACTTCTGCAGTTCTCAAGGGTCTGGCAGGAGGATTTTCAGGACAGATGGGTGGTCTCCACAATAGCTCTAGGTTAAAAACTAGAGTTCCGAGAATTCCTGTTTCCTCAGGTCAAATGTTCCAAAAGATCCAGAGAAAAAGAGGTCTCTCCTTCAAGCGTTAGACTAGCTTTTGTTGCAGAAGGTGATCATGGTGGTCCCCATGGAAGAGCAGGGGTTGGGGTTTTATTCAAACCTTTTCACGGTACCAAAACCAAATGGGGATGTCAGACCCATTCTAGATCTCAAGGATGTAAACCGGTTCCTGAAAATTCGATCTTTTCGCATGGAATCAATCCGATCAGTAGTCTCCATCCTACAAGGAGGAGAACTTCTGGCATCAATCTACATCATGTACCTATTTTCCCCGCTCATCAGAAATACCTGCGTTTCAAAGTGGAAAAACTTCATTTTCAGTTTGTAGCTCTACTGCACCTCGGGTGTTTACAAAGGTCCTGGCCCCTCCTCTGGCCATATTAAGGGCCCAAGGTATAACGATTATAGCTTACCTAGACGACCTGCTCTTGATAGACCTGTTGGTAGCTCGTTTAGACCAAAGCATGGTCACCACAGTCAACTATCTGGAATACCTAGGTTGGGTCCTCAGCCTAGAGAAATCTTCCTTAAAGCCAGTAAGAAGACTAGAGTACTTGGGTCTGCTTATATATACAACCCAGAATAGGGTGTTTTTACCCCAGGCAAAGATCAGCCCCATAAAGGAGCTGGTTCAGGTGGTCAGGGCAAAGAAGGGTCCTTCTATTTGTCTTTGCATGAGGTTGTTGGGAAAGATGGTGGCTTCATTCGAAGCGGTTCCCTATGCTCAGTTTCATTTGAGACTTCTGTAAGACAGTATCCTGTCTCCCTGGAACAAGAAGGTCCAGGCACTAGATTTTCCGATGCGTTTGTCGCCAATAGGGCGCCAGAGCCTCAGTTGGTGGTTGATACCCGAGAATCTGTGGAAGGGGAAATCCTTCTTCCAGTTACCTGGAAGGTGGTACCAACAGATGCCAGCCTTTCAGGTTGGAGAGCAGTCCTGGAAGATATGACTGTCCAAGGAAAATGGTCCAGAACCGAAAGGGCCTTGCCCATCAACATTCTAGAGATTCGGGCAGCGTACCTAGCCCCAACGGCCTGGACATTCAGGTTGCGGATAGAACAAAGGAAGGGGGATGTCTCCATCCCTGTATTTCGTTAATAGAACAAAGGAAGGGGGAATGTCTCCATCCCTGTATTTCGTTAATAGAACAAAGGAAGGGGGCATGTCTCCATCCCTGTATTTCGTTAATAGAACAAAGGAAGGGGGCATGTCTCCATCCCTGTATTTCGTTAATAGAACAAAGGAAGGGGTTTATGATTCAGGTTGCGGAATTGTCCTGTCAGGATCCAATCCGACAATGCCACAGCAGTGGCTTATATCAATAACCAAGGGGGCACCAGAAGTCGTGCAGCCCAGGGAGAGGTAAACCTTATCCAAACCTGGGCAGAAAAGCATGTGCCGTGCATATCGGCAATCTTCATTCCAGGGGTAGAGAACAGGCAGGCGGACTACTTAAGTTGCCAGCAGTTGTTCCCAGGGGAATTGTCTCTTCACCCCAACATATTCCTGGCTATATGCCAAAGATGGGGGATCCCGGATGTAGATCTATTTGCATACCAGTTCAACAACAAAGTCAACAACTTTGTGTCAAGAACAAGGGATCCACTCGCATGCGGAGAGATGCGTTGGTGACCCCGTGGGATCAGTTCTCACTGATTTATGCATTCCCTCCTATTCTGCTGCTACCACGACTTCTTTGCAGGATCAAGCAGGAAAAGAAGTCGGTGGTTCTTGTTGCCCCAGCGTGGCCCAGAAGATCTTGGTATGCAGAAATAGAAAAGATGGCGGTAGGGGCCCCATGGACCCTACTACCACGTCCGGACCTGCTATCGCAGGGACTAGTGTTCCATCCTACCTTACAAATGCTAAATTTAATGGTTTGGCTATTGAAACCCACATTTTGAAGAATCGTGGGCTTTCAGGCTCAGTGATAACTACCTTGATTAATGCAAAGAATACAGCTTCCAGAGTCATTTATTATAGAGTCTGGAATGCATATGTTTCCTGGTGTGAATCCAGGGGTTGGCATCCCAGAAAGTATGTCATAGGTAGAATCCTTGCCTTTCTACAAATGGGGTTAGAGAAGAAGCTGGCCTTTAGTACTATCAAAGGCCAGGTTTCGGCCTTAGCAGTATTGTTTCAACGACCACTTGCTTTGCATTCTTTGGTCTGTAGCTTCATACAGGGGGTAACACGGCTTAATCCACCGGTTAGGTCACCCCTGAACCCTTGGGACTTGAATTTAGTTCTGTCGGCATTACAGAAACAGCCTTTTGAGTGTATGCAAGATATTCCCTTGGTCCTTTTGACAAGAAAGCTAGTTTTTCTGGTAGCCATATCTTCTGCAAGAAGGGTATCAGAATTGGCTGCAATTTCTTGTAAAGAGCCTTATTTAATTATTCATAAGGATAGAGTAGTATTGCGCCCTCTTCCTAGCTTTCTGCCAAAGGTGGTTTCAGGTTTTCATCTAAACCAGGATATTTTTCTGCCTTCATTTTTTCTAAAACCCTGTCCTACAGAAGAAAATTTACTACATTCTCTGGAAGTAGTGAGAGCAGTCAAAATCTATTTGGAGGCGACTGCTCAGATTCGTAAAACGAATGTTTTGTTTGTGCTGCCTGAAGGTCTTAAAAAAGGACAGGCAGCGTCAAAATCTACTATTGCTTATGCCGCGTACACACGAGCAGACTTTACGGCGGACTTTGCCCGGCGGACTGGATTTCGTTGGACAATTCGATCGTGTGTGGGCTCCAGCGGACTTTGTTTGCTCAAAAGTTGGACGGACTTAGATTTGAAACTTGTTTAAAATTTATCCGTTGAAATCGAGTCCGGTCGAAAAGTCCGCCGTCTGTATGCTAGTTCGACGGACAAAAAGCCACGCTAGGGCAGCTATTGGCTACTGGCTATGAACTTCCTTGTTTTAGTCCGGTCGTACGTCATCACGTACGAATTCGACGGACTTGTTTTCTTGGTGGATTGTGTGTAGGCAAGTCCGTTCATTCAGAAAGTCCGTCGTAAAGTCCGCTCGTGTGTACGCGGCATAAGTGGATTCAGCAAGTAATTATTCAAGCTTATGATTTGAAGAGAAAAGTTCCACCTTTTCAAATCAAAGCGCACTCCACCAGGACTGTTAGTGCTTCGTGGGCAGTGCATCACCAAGCCTCCATGGCTCAAATCTCCAAGGCAGCAACTTGGTCTTCAGGCCATACATTTATCAGATTCTATCAGGTGGATGTAAGAAGGCATGAGCATATCGCCTTTGGGCCCAGTCTGCTGCAGGCAGCAGTATAGGTCCTCAGGTCTGATTGCACCCTACTTTTGTTTGTGTCTCCCTCCCCTTAGATAGCATTGCTCTGGGACATCCCATACAGTAATTACTGTGGCTCTGTGTCCCGTGATGTATGATAAAGAAAATATGATTTTTTTAACAGCTTACCTGTAAAATCCTTTTCTTGGAATACATAACGGGACACAGAGGTCCCTCCCCTCTTTCTGATTACAAATGTATTGCTTTCCTACAAAACTGAGGTACTGCCAGTAAGGGGAGGGGTTATATAGGGAGCTAAACTTCCTGTCTTGGGTGTGCCAGTGTCCATAACCTAAAGGTGCCTATATAACCCATACAGTAATTACTGTGGCTCTGTGTCCCGTAATGAACTCCAAGAAAAGGAATTTTTACAGGTAAGCTCTTATAAAAATCCTATTTTCAGCACTGCAACCTATGTATGCAACAAGTCTAAATGCTAACAAATCACACCCCTTGCCTTGGGGGATTGGAGAAGTTTCTTACCATTGGTGGCCTTTTTCTTTCAAGGGTAACCAAATGCTCCCAGAAATAAAATTTCCTGTTTTTGATTCTTATGCCCCGTACACACGGTCGGACATTGATCGGACATTCCGACAACAAAATCCTAGGATTTTTTCCGACGGATGTTGGCTCAAACTTGTTTTGCGTACACACGGTCGCACAAAGTTGTCGGAATTTCCGATCGCCAAGAATGCGGTGACGTCAACCACGTACAACGAGACTAGAAAAGGCCATTTCAGAACCAAGCGCGGCACCCTTTGGGCTCCTTTTGCTAATCTCGTGTTAGTAAAAGTTTGGTGAGAGACGATTCGCGCTTTTTCAGACTCGTGGCTTTCAGATCGTTTTCTGCGGTTCAGTTTGTGCTTGTGGGTTTGTATCTGCTCTTCAGTGCGTGCAAGCAAGCTACGCGTGACTTGTCATTGTGTTCTTGTTTGTTCGTTACTGTTTTTCAGGTCTCTCTTCACAGGCCTTGCTGTTCTTCAGTGCGTTCTGTTACTTTGTTCTGAGCAGCCGACCGTTTTCTAGCCATGTTGCATATACGTACTGCTCGTAGAGTTCGTGCTGTGCGGGGGCTTGGTGTTGCGGTCCTGACCTTGACACAAGTCCAGTCCATGAATAGGGTGGGGAGGAGTTCATGGACCAAGAATTGGTTGCTTCAGCGTGACCAGTTCTCTCATATGCCTTTGCTCCGTGAGATCCGTGAGAATAATCCTGATGATTTCAGGAACTTTCTCAGGATGACGGACCCCGTATTTCACCGTTTGTTGGCTTCGCTGACCCCCTATATCAGCAGGCAGGATACCTGCATGAGGCAAGCCATCACTTCGGAGCAGAGGCTAGTCGCCACCCTGCGGTACTTGGCGACGGGGAGAAGCCTGCAGGACTTGAAGTTCTCGACCGGCATCTCCCCCCAGGCTCTGGGTATCATTACCCCAGAGACCTGTTCTGCCATCATTCAGGTCCTGCAGAAGGAGTATATGAAGGTAAGATTTTAATCCTTTAATATCACATTTTATTGTATATAATGTCTGCTAATATATTGTATTTCTTTCCTCATTCCCTAATGACCATGATTGTAATATGTTGTGTCCCCTTTGTTCTCATGCATGCTAGAATTTTATGTCATTTTTTTTGTCCTTCATACATATTTGCCTTCACTTACCTCCCCAGCATGCTCTCCTGCCCCTATATTCACCTCATGTAGTCACTTAACAATGTATTTTATCAGCTCCATAGTAGTGCTTTACCCCAAACAACCCCTAAAATGTTTAGAAATGTGATTTGTGCTTTAAATTCAGGCAGAGTGCCAGAGGCTTGTTTTTGTGGTGTCCCCAAATCATTTTTAACCCTCCCTCCCCCAACTGCTAAGTCAGCTGATACCAATTCTCTATCTATCCTCAATCCTCTTTCTGCTGACTTTGCCAAACCCATACACACTATACCCATCTCTTTAGTGGTCAGATTTATTGATGAATTCCCCAAAGCATGTAGTGCAAGGGCCTGCCGGTATACTTTCAAATGGTACTGTTTAAAGTTTTTGTATCCTATTATTCTCTTGATAGGTAATAGCAAAATGTCCAAATGTGCTCAAATGTGTACAGTGTGTATTTATATCTTTGTATTATGACACTTCTTACCTGTCCAGTGGGCTGCCAATAGTGTAACTAAGGAGGGGCTGTTCCAAGTAATACCCATTATTTAGGCATTCATCTCTTAATGAAGTGGAGAGGGTTACCTGTCCAAGATCCCCCCCCCTATAATGTTAGAAATGGCCCATGAGAGGGGGGGGAATATGATAGGTGTACCTTATACTTTGGTGTTGTAAAATTCCCCTTAATAAATGTTATCTGGATGTTGGCCAAGAATGTTTGTGTCTAATCTGCTTTCCATGTTTATATGCAAAAATACAAATTTTTATTTGTTTTCCTCAACAGTTTCCTTCCACGCCACAGGAATGGCAGACTGTGGCCTCCCACTTTGCCCAGCGGTGGGACTTTCCGAACTGCGGAGGGGAAATTGATGGGAAACACGTCCACATCGTCCCACCACCCAACTCGGGGTCGTACTATTATAATTACAAGGGGTTCAATAGTATTGTGATGTTGCCGGTGGTGTCGGCTAATTACGAGTTCCTGTATGTGGACGTGGGGAAGAATGGCCGGATGTCCGATGGTGGAGTCATCGCTCAGACGGAGTTTTACAGGTGTCTCCAGAATGGCAGCTTGGACTTGCCACCTCCAGAACAGAATGTGAAAGGACACCCATTCGTCTTCATTGCGGATGAAGCATTTGCACTGGGGGACCATCTTATGCGGCCATTCCCGATGAGGACCCTCACCCCTCAACAGAGGGTTTTTAATTACCAGCTGGCCAGAGCCAGAAGAGTGGTGGAGAACACATTTTGAATCATGGCCAGCCGGTTCCGCCTATTTCTTACACCCATCCATATGGCGGAGTATAAACTGAATCATATAATCCTGGCGTGCTGTGTTCTACATAACTTTTTACGGCAACATTCGGCCAACTATGATGGCTCAGTTGGGCCTGAGGCCGGAATTATAAATGAAACAACCCTGACGGCGCTTGAAAGTGGCCGTCCTGGCTTGCCCTCCCTGAGTGCCTGTGATGTACGGTTAAGATACCTTGAGTTCTTTGCGGGTAGGAGGGCCATCAATATGCCAGACAATTTGTGAAACCTTGATCCTGATCCAATAAAAAAAAAATTATGCAAATCTTTGGTGACATTTACTTCTTGTGTTTGTTTTAGCTGACCCTGACAGAAATGTGGTGAGTCCAGAAAATGGCGTGATTGTGTAACCTTATACAAAGCACTGTTGGGTGTTATTTACTAAAGGCAAAGACGCTTTGCACTACAAGTGCACTTGAAACTGCACTGAAACTGCACTTGTAGTGCAAAGAGGATTTGCCCTTAGGAAATAACCCCCATTGTCACAGAAAGCAGCAATTACATCACCACAAAAGTGTTGTAGCGTTGAGACAATAATCCACACATTCTTGATTAACAATCTTTTTAATACCTGCACAATCACATGTGCATTTAGAAAAGGTTTTTAAAACAAACCAACATGCTTGTTGTATAACAATTTTTGGGGTGGCATTATCAAAAATATAAATGTCCATTTAAGATAAAACAGGCATGTTTCAAACCAACAAGAAAGACACAAATCTTGAACTTACAAAGTTCACATTAGGTAGAACTTGAAGGCAATATCAGACATGAGTATTTAGGAACTGTGTTCAGTTCCTAAACTTGCGTTCAGATGGGGTGAAGTCACCCCAGGAAAAGCCAAATTTGGAAGATACACACCAATTTAAGAAGTTCAACATGTGCTAGCTGCCATCACGGGGGATCAAGGGACGTGTTTTGGGGGAGAAACCCCTTCCTCACAGCTACTTTATTATTGAGGAAGGGGTTGTACCCCCAAAACGCGTCCATTGATCTCCCGTGATGGCAGATAGCACATGTTGACACACTGTGTGCATCCTCCAAATTTGGCTTTTCGAAAAATCGCTAAAACATTTTGAACATTGTAGCACACAAAAAACAAAGTGATTTGGAGGGGTTTTAAACTCTCCCAAAACATCAATGATGTTCTTATTTTTTTGAATAACATCATTGATGTTTTTTCTTGAGGTTTTCCAATGCTAAATTACACCCCATGATCTCCCCAATCAGGATCTGTGCACTTTCTGATGTGAAAGGATCTGAAACCACAACATTACGATCACCTAAAAAGAGAGAAACCAAACAAAAACAGGTATTAAATATATGCCGGCATCCATCTCTTACCTGAGCCTGTGGTCGCAGACACTCACCTGTTGTGGTGACTAGTTCCACCACGTCTTTCTCCTCCTGCTCTTCTTGTGTTGGGGGTATTTCCCCTTCTTCCAGAGGGGGGGGGTCTCTGGTCTCCTCGGATGAGGGGTGTCCTCCGAGTCTTTTCTCCCCTATGTAAAACAAAAATGGTATACTTAGCACACAGATATTTTATGGCAGAACTATAAAGATGAAACATTGCTTGGAAGTGGGGTACAATTGTCTATTTTGGCAGAGTTCCAAGATGTAGAATTTTATTGTCCTTTGTCAATCTGCAATACTTTACCTGTCTTGTACAAGCTTCACAGATGGAGACACCCCTATAGACTGGAGCACCTGTGTGGACCCCCTAATAAAAATGGTGTTCTTGTGTCCCACACTAGTGCTCCAGTGTCCAGATGTGAAAATAGCTGCTCAGTGTCCTCTCCTTACACAGAATCTAGTTTGCATTTCATTCTAGTAACAAACCCATCTACACAACCAAATTAGTTTCATACAAGTAGTCCCTAAAAAATGTGGGCAAATGCATATGGCCAAAACAATGGTGTTTTATAGGCATAAAGAAAAATGTTTGATACGAACGAATAATGTACCCATGAACATGAAAGTTGCCATTTTAAAATGTACAACACTTTTAACAAAAGCACATGGAGCAGCACAAATGTAATAAACAGAAAAAGAATAGGAACACAGCACAACTACTTACTTTTTTGCAGCACTTTCCGGATCTTTCTGTACTGCTCATGTTCTCGTAATTTGAGGTCCGACCACCGCTTCCTGAGCTGATCTTTCGATCGTCGTACCCCGAAATTCCGGTGCAGACTTTTGACCACTTTTGCCATGATCTTGGCCTTTCTGACATTGGGGTTGGGGTAAGGTCCATACTTCCCATGATAGTCGGCCTTCTTCAGGATGTCGACCATCTCCAACATCTCCCCAAAGGACATATTTGATGCCTTAAATCGTCTCCTTCTGGATCGGGACAATTCCGGATCCGGGCTTTCCTCCCCCTCCTCCTCATTGCTATAATTAGCATGCACCTGCTGTGTCTCCGCCATGTGCTCTTCCCCCACTGCGGCGAACGAAAAGGGGCAGAGAATAGACTAGAAAGAATGTTAGGGGCATGCACAGTGTGTATAAAGCGTAACGCGTGCGTATTACGTACGATCTGTGAGCGGAGGAAGGAGCATTGGAGGCGCCGATCGTAATAACGAAGGTAAGAGACAAACTTGGGCCTATACTGCTTCTAGATTGAGGCCTATATTGTAACAAGATTAGGAGAGTTTTGCCTGACATTAGAATTTGTCTTGTGTTGTGTCTTGCAGTGCAAATGGATATCTTTAAAGATACCGACTTTATGGCAATCTTCATTGACATGTTCAGGGAGCTGCCTTGTCTGTGGGAGATAAACCACCCACATTATAAGAACCAAACAAAGAGGAAGGCAGCGCTGGATCAATTGCTGGAAATTGTGAAGCAGGTGATCCCCACGGCAGACATCACCTATTTGAAGATCCTAATTGGTGGCCTGAGGAGCACATATCTAAGGGAGCGCAAGAAAGTCCAGGATTTGCAGAGATCCGGAGCAGCAGATGACATCTATGTCCCCAGGATGTGGTACTATGACAGGCTGCATTTTCTGGCAGGTCAGACTGAACCCAGGTCATCACTCTCCAGTCTTCCTTCCACGCTTCCTTCCCCCCCAGCTGAGGCTTCTGACGCCCAACCTGGGCTTTCCAGGCAGCAACATGTGGAGGAGCCCAGCTTGAGCCAGGAATAGCATTCCTCTAAATATTTCAGGTTGTCCAATCAATGATGTTAACTAGATGTTAGTTTGGAGTACTAATTTATGATTGTGATTGATGATGCAAAACATTAAACCATGTCCCTTTTTCATACACAGGGAAGTCTCAGCCAGGAGGTGGCCGAGCCGAGCAGGCTGCCTGATATGCAGGTCCCTCCCCTACACCCGCAAAGAGAAAGTGGCAGGAAGAGGAGTACCCTGGAGGAGGCTGCCATAGGCCTCATTTGGAAGGCTACAGAGGCCCTGAGAGCCCCCCACACTGGGGAGGAGGACTTTGCTGGCATAATTGCCTGTAAAATGCAGCAGATGGAGGAGGGACAACAACTCACGTGTGAGTCATTAATTTTGGAAGCTCTCAATAAGGGGTTGAGGGGCCAAATAACATCTGCTAGACACATTTGTGACCTCACACATGGTCCTCCTCCTCCTCCTCCAGGTCCTACTCCTCCTCCTCCTCCAGGTCCTACTAGTCCTCCTCCTCCTCCAGGTCCTACTCCTCCTCCTGCCACATCTCCAACAGCAGAGCCACAGCCGGGAAGGAAGCGTGGAAGGAAGACCAGAAAGTGATGACCCTGGATCCAGTCTGGTCTGGCAAAAGATGCAGCCTCTTGTGGTACCACAGCCTGGGGACACAGATGTCATCTGCTGCTTTCCGGATCTCGGGGACTTCTGGACCAGACTGCACTCCCTTACATATGGACTCCTCAGGCCACCAATTTTGATGTTCAAGAATTGATGTCTGCACTGGGGGTCCAAGGCTTCGCTAATTTCTGCTGTTTCTCCAGCGTTGCCTCCCTCTTTGTTTGGTTCTGAGCCCTGAATAAAGGATTTTTGGTTTCAATTATACTCTCCTATGTGTGTTTTCCTTCAAAAAGGACAGTTTGTTGGTGAGGATTCAGGTACATTTCTAAAGTACAATGTGAAATTAACAAGGGACACCAACACCAAACAATCTCCTTGAGATTAAATAATACAAGATATCAATGGTGTTGTGGTAACTTGACGCACAAAACACACACAAAAATATTCTGGAGTAAAACTAAAAATAAAAAAAATTCTGCCTTTAAAAAAAAAAAAAAAAACCAACACAAAAATATTTTTGTCAGATGTGACAAATCAAAATATATTAAGGGAATCCCGATAAATGATAAAGAAAGAAGTTTGTGAGAAGTCTGTGTGAATATGTGCAGCAAAACTACTTCATTCTTCTCACATTATAAAGAAGAAGAGAGTGCGCTGTATTAAACCATTTTTAACATTGCACCGTGACGAAAGTGTTGTATCCATTGCGAACGCTAAGTTTACCAGACCGAGCTGTTCCGTCTCGGAATTTCTTCTGAGCATGCGTAGCACTTTGTGCGTCGGAACAGGCCACACACGGTCGGAATTGACGTGATCGGATTTTGTTGTCGGAAAATTTTTATAGCCTGCTCCCAAACTTTGTGTGTCGGAAAATCAGATGGAAAATGTTCGATGGAGTCCACACATGGTCGGAATTTACGACAACACGCTCCGATCGAACATTTTCCATTGGAAAATCCAACCGTGTGTACGGGGCATTAGTGTTAGGGTTTGTTCGTACGTGAAGTATACATGAGTCGTATTCACCACATCCCACAGTGTAGGTGGGTCAGGTTTTTTCCATTTTCTGGTAATATTAAGTCTTGCTGACAACAATATATGAGTCATAGTATGCCTGAGCTGTTTTAGATAGTGTTCAAAGAGATAAAAGTGCTAGGCTAGGCTGTGGGGGAAATATAGTTTGGGTGATTTCAGAAAGTAGATGGAAGATCGCTGTCCAATAGTGTGTCAGTTTGGGGCATTTTCAAAATATATGGAGCATATCACCCCTCTGTCCACACATCCTCCAGCATTTATCATCTAGTGTCATTTTGAATCTAGACACCCTATCCAGTGTAAGATACCAACATTGCATTAGTTTGATTGATAGCTCCCAGGGAGGTGGAGCAGATGGATTTATATGTGGAGTTACAGGCTTTAGCCTATTAATCCACAGTGTAGGTGCATCCTACATCAGCTTCCCATCTGAGTAAGGGGGTTGATTTGGTGAAGATACTCTTTTGTTGAAGGAGAATAGAAAAAAGTGAGATCCCTTTTTGATGTGGTGTGGGGGCTCTAAAAAAGATCCTAGCAGATTGGGGGATTTTGCAGGTCCATGTTGGGAGTGTAGTGATGCAGTGTTGGGTGTGGATGTAAAGAAAAAGGTCAGAGTTGGGTAAAGCAGTTGACCTGATTGGGCCCCACAGTTACCATAACCATGTCTCCATCCCTGTATGAGCATTAAAAAGCAAAAGAGAGGGGTAGTGGGACTTTAAATGAGGCATGGGTAGGTCTTTGAAAAAGTCCAGGATACCTTATATTAAATAAACTGTCACCACCCCTTAAGGGGCTTATAAGCTGTATAGCCATAGAGAATTGCTAATCAAAGAAATGCATAGACATCAGTTCATGAGTAATAATATAATAATAATATATTGCATCATAATATACAATACATAAATCATGCACATTGAGGCATAATAAAAATAGTAGTCATGTTGATAGAAACGTTGTTTATAAACGCTGCTTATAAAATAATTGATACAAGCAATCACAGTTCTAAAATGGATATACAAAAAAGGTGAACAAGGTATTCCGAATAACAATGTTAGTATTTATAAATGGTATACGATAGAATTCATAGATGAACCAAACTCCCGACGCCGACCTGCGTGATTATGCTCCCTCCATCCCACCTAGGCTTGATGGGCGGGGATGAACCGCCGCTGAGATCTCTGTGCCTCGGTTGGTTGTCTGCCCCGTCTATTTCTTTGGCCAAACGTGATTGCATGACGTTGGCTGGGACACGCCCTCAGGCAGAGGATACAAAGGTCGTGATGAGCCGGCAGTTCATTCCACACTTATTCTCAGGAGGAGAGGATATATGGGTCTTCATCCACACCTCAGGTAATCAGGCTGTTTCTCTTCCCCTCTTCACTATCACACACCTATTCACATCATGCTTGATTTCTCTTTACACAGGTGTGTATTATTTATTTATTTCTACGCCTCTCATTATACCATCAAATACCATTACATTGGCAACATGCTAGTATACATTATTTATATATATATCTTTTCTTTGTTGGTTCTCACCACCCAGTTATTTTTGGGGCAGGTGTCAGACATACACTTTAGTGCCAGCTTGGTTTTACACTTTACTTTCCTTCATTTACAACATTTGTTCATATTTCCTTTTTTTTTTTTTTTTTTTTGACCCACTCATCCTCATCTTTTTGTTACACATCTCCTCCTCATTATCCTTTTTTCTTTCATTTATTGCAGAACTTCATCTGTGGCCCATACATGTATGCCTCCTACTTTGGAAGTGTGTTTTGGCTGTCTGGCTCTCTCCCTGGCTGCTGTTCCTCTTCACCCCCTCTCCGATTCTCCAGCCCCCATGGAGACTTTCGGTTTGGGGGCTAGCCTTGTGTGTCCTTGGCCTCAATCCCAGGGGAGACAGCTCTCTCAGGGCCACCTTCATTATTCCACAATTGGACTGTTGGGTTATGTACTGGGTTGTTGCCAAAAGGTAATGTGCATTTATATATTCTAAAATACCTGCTTTGCCTTGTGTAAGCATGATTTTAATCGAGACTCCAATGATCTATTTATTTATTTGTTTTATTTATTTTTCTAGTCATCTCTTGATGCATCCCACTCCTGATGATTGGCTTTAAACGCCATGAAACGCGTAGAGTCTACACTCAGGGTTGCCATTTCAAGTTTGGTTCATCTATGAATTCTATCGTATACCATTTATACATACTATTCGGAATACCTTGTTCACCTTTATACATACTATTCGGAATACCTTGTTCACCTTTTTTGTATATCCATTTTAGAACTGTGATTGCTTGTATCAATTATTTTATAAACAGCGTTTATAAACAACGTTTATATCAACATGACTACTATTTTTATTATGCCTCAATGTGCATGATTTATGTATTGTATATTATGATGCAATATATTATTATTATATTATTACTCATGAACTGATGTCTATGCATTTCTTTGGTCAGAGTTGGGTAGTTGAAATTCCTTTTGTAGGTTCGGAAATGTTTTGATATTTTCATTAATGAACAAATCATTTATGTGCATTATTCCTTCCGCTTACCACTTTCTAAGGATGTTGTTTGTATGATATTGTGCAAGGCTCCTAAGGGGATTTTGATAGTGGATTTGAGGGGACAAGATGAGCTGAGTTTTATGAATGAGTTCCGGGCTTTAATTGTTGCTAAAATTGTTGGGGAGACATATGAAGGGATTTTAGCTCCAAGTGAGAAGGAAAATAACCAAGTAGATAGATTGCCTCCTGGAATAGTAAAAGCTTCTATATTGCCCCAGAGTGTGGAAGGGGAAGATAGAAACCACTCTTTTGTTTGTGAAAGTACTGAGGCCAGGTAATAGTCTTAAAAGTCTATGTAGGCAGTTCCACCTGCTGGTCATTGTTTAATTTGTTTTGCATGAGCGCATCTGGCTTTTTTACCTTGCAAAAAAAATTTAGAAACTATTGTTTGAAGTGATTTAAAGTAGCTAGGTGGAATTGGTATTGGGAGGATTCTGACTAGATAAAGGATTTTTGGGGAGATGGAGCATTTTAAAAGCCGCTAAACGTCCCATCCATGAAAATTCAAAAAAGGCGCTCATTTGTTGAGGTCCTCTTGGAGTTTGGTGCGGAATGGCAAGTAGTTGTGTTAAAATAGTGTTTTAGTTGAATTGGCAAATTGTACACTGAGGTAGGTTATAATTTTGTCTGCCCAGGTGTAAGGGAACTGTTGTTGCAGAAGGTTGCTAGTTGCAGTGTCAACACTTAGATTCAAGATGTATGATTTAGTGTCTTTCACCTTGTAATAAGAAATTTTGCTCCACCAGGCTAGCGTCTTCTGAATTTCTGATAGGGAGGTAATTTGGTCGTGATCATGAGTATCACGTCATCAGCAAAAAAGGTGATTTTGTGTTCTTGGTCTGCAAAGGAAACTCCTGGAATTTTTTTGTTAAATCTGATCTGTTCAGCTTGAGGTTCCATTATGAGATTAAAAATTAAGGGGGAAAGAGGGCATCCTTGTCTCGTTCCGTTTGAGATCTGAAAAGGCAATGAGACGGTGTCTGCTGTATACACTGAAGTCGATGAGACAGAGTACAAGGCCATTATGGCATTGTAAATTTGTCCTTGGATCCCAAATTTGGATAGTACTGATGGAAGGTAGCCCCAGTGTACCCTATCAAATGCTTTTTCAGCATCTAGAGATAGGAATAGAGAGGGTGTGCCTGATTTTTCTAAATGGTGGATAGTATTAATTACCCTTCTGGTGTTGTCTGAGGATTGTCGACCTTTCGTAAAGCCTGATTGATCTTTGTGGATGAGGGATGGGAGTATGTCAACCAGTCTAAAAAATGTAATAAAAAGAGTGCTGCACTAAAAAGTGCCTGTGTGTTTAATACACATGTATACACACGCTATACTATGTCTGTAGTAAACCACATAAAATATTATAATGACTAGGGATGAGCCGAACACCCCCCGGTTCGGTTTGCACCAGAACCTGCGAACCGAAAATTCGCACGAACGTTAGAACCCCATTGTAGTCTATGGGACTCAAACTTTTGAAATCAAAAGTGATCATTTTAAAGGCTAATTTGCATGGTATTGTCCTAAAAAGGGTTTGGGGACCCGGGTCCTACCCCAGGGGACATGTATCAATGCAAAAAAAACTTTTAAAACGACCGTTTTTTCGGGAGCAGTGATTTTAATGATGCTTAAAGTAAAAAAAAAGTGAAATATTCCTTTAAATATCGTACCTGTGTGTCTATAGTATGCCTGTAAAGTGGCGCGTGTTTCCCGTGTTTAGATCAGTCCCTGCACAAAATGTCATTTTTAAAGGAAAAAATCTCATTTAAAACTGCTTGCGGGTTTAATGTAATGTCGGGTCCTGGCAATATGGATGAAAATCAGTGAGACAAACGGCATGGGTACCCCCCAGTCCATTACCAGGCCCTTTGGGTCTTGTATGGATATTAAGGGGAACCCCGCACCCAAATTAAAATAAGGAAAGGTGTGGGGCCACCGGGCCCTATATACTCTGAACAGCAGTATACAGGCGGTGCAAACAAGACAGGGACTGTAGATTTGTTGTTAAGTAGAATCTGTTTGTAATTTTGAACGGGTAAATTTTTAACGTGTTTAGCTCCAGCCAAAAAAATCTTTTTTAAGCTTTTTGGAAAACATAGGGAAGGGTTATCACCCCTGTGACATTTGTTTTGCTGTCTTTCCTCCTCTTCAGAAGATTTCACCTCACTTTTTGTCCCAATGACAAATGTTTTTTGAAAATTTGGGTTTTTTTGTGGAACAAGGATTGGAAAGCATCAGTGGAAAGGAGAAATGTTTTTCCCATATTAACTCTTACAGGAGAGAATTTCCCTTCCTAGGGGTAGACTTCATCTCACTTCCTGTTGTCTCCTTCCGTTTGCAAGTAGGAGTCGTTTGTAAGTTAGATGTTTGAAAGTAGGGGCCTGCCCTATATACTCAGCAGAAATTTGGGCCTTAGGTGTTGTTGTGGCCCCAACTCTGTAAGCCCTCACAGGGCCCTGCTGTGAAATATTAGATCAAGAATTGTAATTACATGCCCCTGTTGAACAGGGGCAGAAAAATTGGGCCTTTGGTGGTGGTGGTGGTGCTGGTGCCACAACACTGTAAGTCCTCACTCGCTCTTGGTGGGTGCAGAAATGGGCCCTGCTGTGAAATATTAGATCAAGAATTGTAATTACATGCCCCTGTTGAACAGGGGCTGAAAAATAGGCCTTAGGCACTGGTGCTGGTGCCACAACACTGCAAACCCTCACAGACACTCTAGTTGGAACGCAGGAACGAGCCCTGCTGCAAAGTATTGCATCAAAAATTGTAATTACACGCCCCTGTTAAACAGGGGCAGAAAAATTGGGCCTTAGGCACTGGTGCTGGTGCCACAACACTGCAACCCCTCACAGATACTCTAGTTGTAACGCAGAAACGAGCCCTGCTGCAAAGTATTGCATCAAAAATTGTAATTACACGCCCCTGTTAAACAGGGGCTGAAAAATTGTGCCTTAGGCACTGGTGGTGGCGCCCAGAACCAAAAATGTTCTTACAAGCTATCAGCGTGATGATTGAGGAGGAAGAGGATAATTACTCAGGGATAGTCACTCAGCATCAGTATAGGCAGTCTTTGAAGGGATCTGAGATTTCAAAAAAAATTATTCGGTTACATCAGCATCAGGTGCTTGGTAGCTGGTGGTGATCCAAGACTGATTCATTTTTATGAAGGTCAGTCGATCGACCGAGTCGGTGGACAGACGCACCCTGTGATCGGTTACAAAGCCTCCAGCAGCACTGAATGTGCGTTCCGAAAGAACGCTGGATGCAGGACAGGCCAGTAGCTCAATTGCATACTGTGCAAGCTCTGGCCAGTGATCCATCCTCAAGACCCAGTAACTCAGAGGATTTTTGGTGGGAAAGGTGTCCAAGTCAGATCTTGCCCCTAGGTATTCCTGCACCATGTAAAACAGACGCTGGCGATGGTTGCTGGAACCGATCATACCTTGGGGCTGCGGACCAGAAAATTGTCTGAACGCATCGGTCAGACAACCACCTTCTCCACCGCTCCTTCTTTGACTGACCGAAGCCTCAGCAACACGTTGTCCAGAAACAGGAGTTTGTAACCTCCCAGTCTCTGGGAACGCGTTGCACAGACCTTTCTGCAAGGCCTCCCGAAGATGTTTCATCCTCTGCTCCCTCTGAGATGGCAAGATAAGGTCTGCAACCTTAACCTTGTAATGTGGATCAAGGAGGGTTGCCAGCCAGTATTCTTCCTTCTCCTTGATACCACGAATACGAGGATCCTTACGCAGGCTTTGCAGGATCAGGGAGGCCATGCAGCGTAGGTTTGCTGAGGCATTCGGTCCAGAGTCCTCTGGGTCACTAAGGACGACATGGTCCGCAGCCACCTCCTCCCAGCCACGTACAAGTCCATGTGTTTCTTGGGACTGATCCCTTAAAGACTGCTGCTGATGCTGAGTGCCAGGCTCCACCTCCATACTGACACAATCTTCCTCCTCCTCCTCGTCCTCGTCCTCTTCCTGTGTGATCAGCGGGCACGCAGGAACACTGTCTGGATAAAGGGGGCCTTGAGAGCGAAGGAAGTCCTCCTCTTCCTGCCTCTGTTCTGCCTCAAGTGCCCTGTCCATTATTCCACGCAGTGTGTGCTCCAACAGGTGGACAAGGGGGACAGTGTCACTGATTCATGCACTGTCACTGCTCGTCATCCTTGTGGCCTCCTCAAATGGTGACAGGACAGTGCATGCATCCCTGATCATGGCCCACTGGCGTGGGGAAAAAAAACAAGCTCCCCTGACCCTGTCCTGGTGCCATAGTCGCACAGGTACTCATTGATGGCCCTCTGCTGCGTGTGCAGCCGCTGCAGCATGGCCAATGTTGAGTTCCACCTGGTGGGCATGTCACAGATTAGGCGGTTTTTGGGCAGGTTAAACTCCTTTTGGAGGTCCGTCAGCCGAGCACTGGCATTATATGACCGGTGGAAATGCACACAGACTTTCCTGGCCTGCCTCAGGACATCCTGTAAGCCCGGGTACCTGCCCAAGAACCGCTGCACCACCAAGTTAAGGACGTGAGCCAAACAGGGCACATGGGTCATTTGTCCCTGTCGGAGGGCAGAGAGGAGGTTGGTGCCATTGTCGCAAACCCCATTCCTGCCTTAAGTTGGCGTGGCGTCAACCACCTCTGAACCTGCCCCTGCAGAGCTGACAGAACCTCTGCCCCAGTGTGACTCCTGTCCCCCAAGCACACCAGCTCAAGCACCGCATGGCATCTTTTGGCCTGCGTACTTGCGTAGCCCCTTGAACGGCTACAGAGCACCGCTGGTTCCGAGGACAAAGCACAGGAAGAGGCCATGGAGGAAGAAGAAGAGGAGGGGTGGAGGAGAGAGGTGTGTCACAATCATTAGAATTTTGGAGGCGTGGTGGCGGAACAACCTCCAACACTACTGCACCTTGTCCTGCATCCTTCCCAGCTGCCAGCAGAGTCACCCAATGCGCCGTGAAACTTAGGTAACGTCCCTGTCCATGCCTGCTGGACCATGAGTCAGCGGTAATATGCACCTTACCGCTGACCGCCCTGTCCAGCGAGGCATGGACATTGCCTTCCACATGGCGGTAGAGAGCCGGAATCGCCTTCCGTGAGAAAAAGGGGCGTTTGGGTACCTGCCACTGAGGAACCGCACATTCCACAAACTCACGGAAGGGGGCAGAGTCTACCAACTGAAAAGGCAGCAGTTGAAGTGCTAGCAATTTTGCCAAGCTAGCATTCAACCGATGCGCATGTGGATGGCTGGGAGCAAACTTCTTTCGGCGTTGCAGCAGCTGGGGCAGGGAAATTTGCCTGGTACAATCTGACGTCGGTGTACCAAAAGCAGCTTGCTCACAAGTACTTGGCTGTGACACACCTAATTCTACACCTTCATTCCTCTCAGTGCAGGTCTCAGAGAGGACTGAAGGTATAGTGGGGTTGGAGATCTCAGCTGATGAGGAGCAAGGAGAGGTCCTCTTTGTTCTTTGTTGTGGGTCTTTTAGATACGCTTGCCAACGAACTGCATGGCAGGTCAACATATGTCTGGTCAAGCATGTGGTACCCAAGCGGGAGATGTTTTGGCCATGCGAGATACGCTTGAGACATATGTTGCAAATAGCAGCGGTGCGATCTGATGCACTCGTCTCAAAAAAGGCCCACACCAAAGAACTTTTTGAATAATGCGCAGAGACTGCAGCGCCCTGCACATGTGGAGCTTTGGGGTGTGATGCAGTCAATATGCTGCCCTTAGGCTGGCCCCTGGAGGGCATCCTGCCTCGTTGGTGATGTGCCGCCTCCTCCTCCTCCTCTTCCTCTCTCCTATCAGGCACCCACGTTCAGTCAGTGACCTCATCATCCCCTCCCTCCTCATCACTGGAGCAAACCTGGCAGTATGCTGCAGCAGGGGGAGCATGACTGCCAGATTGCTGTCCTTCTTGGGCACCCCCTCTGTCCGTGCTTATGTTACTGCCTTCATCGAGCTCAGTATCATCTTCAGAGCCTTCCAAACGCTGGGCATCCTCCTGGAGCATGTACCCAACACTGTGGTCAAACAGTTCGAGGGACTCCTCAGGAGGGCATGGTGGGGCTAGGGAAGGAGTCACTGATGACATTGACCCGAGGGAAGAGGCCGCTGCTTTGCCAGACAAAGTACCCTGGGCATGGGTGAGAGAGGATGAGGAGAATGAGGACGGCTTGGTCATCCACTCGACCAAGTCTTCCGCATGTTGCGGCTCAACGCGGCCAGGTGCCGAAAAAAAGGCCAAGTGTGTCCCACGGCCATGTGCTGATGAGGATGCACCGTCTCCATGACCAGCACTAGACACAGAGCCTGCTTGCCCTCTCTTATTGGCTTGTGACTGTCTGCCTCTCCTTCTTGGCCTTCCAGACATACTAATGGCCTGTAGCTGCACTAAGCTGGGATAGATATATATGTACTGATACTGCAGCTAGCAAAATCAACTGCCTGCCTGTAGTATGAGAACACCACCAAACTTCTACAGGTAGCTTTAGCTGAACACTGTGCAGAGCTCGCAAAAAACGAACTTGTAGCTTTTTTAGCTGCCTGCGGTAGTGATAGGATCAGGAAAACACCACCAACCTTCTACAGGTAGCTTTAGGTGAACACTGTGCAGAGCTCGCAAAAAAATAACTTGTAGGTTTAGCTGAACACTGTGAGGTGGACGCACCACACTAACTTGTAGGTTTAGCTTAACACTGTGAGGTGGACGCACCCCACTAACTTGTAGTTTTAGCTGAACACTGTGAGGTGGACGCACCCCACTAACTTGTAGTTTTAGCTGAACACTGTGAGCAGGATGCACCGCACTAACTTGTAGGTTTAGCTGAACACTGTGAGATGGACGCACCACACAAACTTGTAGGTTTAGCTGAACACTGTGAGCAGGACGCACAGCACTAACTGGTACTTTTAGCTGAACACTGTGAGCAGGACGCACCGCACTAACTTCTAGGTTTAGCTGAACACTGTGAGGTGGACGCACCGCACTAACTTGTAGTTTTAGCTGAACACTGTGAGCAGGACGCACCGCACTAACTTGTAGGTTTAGCTGAACACTGTGAGGTGGACGCACCACACTAACTTGTAGCTTTAGCTGAACACTGTGAGCAGGACGCACCCCACTAACTTGTAGTTTTAGCTGAACACTGTGAGCAGGATGCACTGCACTAACTGTAAATAGTCTAGCTGCCTGACTGTGGTACTAATAGGATCAAAAGAACACCAGCAATTTTCTTCAGGTAGCTGTATATACTGTAACAAGACAAGCCTGCCTGTCAGTAAGAAGATAACAGGAATGGATCTAGCTGAACACTGTGAGCAGGACGCACTGCACTAACTTGTAGCTTTAGATGAACACTGTGCAGAGGTCTCACTACACTAACTTATAGTTTTAGCTGAACACTGTGAGCAGGACGCACCACACTAACTTGTAGGTTTAGCTGAACACTGTGAGCAGGACGCACCACACTAACTTGTAGGTTTAGCTGAACACTGTGAGCAGGACGCACCCCACTAACTTGTAGGCTTAGCTGAACACTGTGAGGTGGACGCACCACACAAACTTGTAGGTTTAGCTGAACACTGTGAGCAGGACGCACCCCACTAACTTGTAGGTTTAGCTGAACACTGTGAGGTGGACGCACCACACAAACTTGTAGGTTTAGCTGAACACTGTGAGCAGGACGCACAGCACTAACTGGTACTTTTAGCTGAACACTGTGAGCAGGATGCACCGCACTAACTTCTAGGTTTAGCTGAACACTGTGAGGTGGACGCACCGCACTAACTTGTAGTTTTAGCTGAACACTGTGAGCAGGACGCACCGCACTAACTTGTAGGTTTAGCTGAACACTGTGAGGTGGACGCACCACACTAACTTGTAGCTTTAGCTGAACACTGTGAGCAGGACGCACCCCACTAACTTGTAGTTTTAGCTGAACACTGTGAGCAGGATGCACTGCACTAACTGTAAATAGTCTAGCTGCCTGACTGTGGTACTAATAGGATCAAAAGAACACCAGCAATTTTCTTCAGGTAGCTGTATATACTGTAACAAGACAAGCCTGCCTGTCAGTAAGAAGATAACAGGAATGGATCTAGCTGAACACTGTGAGCAGGACGCACTGCACTAACTTGTAGCTTTAGATGAACACTGTGCAGAGGTCTCACTACACTAACTTGTAGTTTTAGCTGAACACTGTGAGCAGGACGCACCACACTAACTTGTAGGTTTAGCTGAACACTGTGAGCAGGACGCACCACACTAACTTGTAGGTTTAGCTGAACACTGTGAGCAGGACGCACCCCACTAACTTGTAGGCTTAGCTGAACACTGTAAGCAGGACGCACCCCACTAACTTGTAGTTTTAGCTGAACACTGTGAGCAGGACGCACTGCACTAACTGTAAATAGTCTAGCTGCCTGACTGTGGTACTAATAGGATCAAAAGAACACCAGCAATTTTCTTCAGCTAGCTGTATATACTGTAACAAGACAAGCCTGCCTGTCAGTAAGAAGATAACAGGAACGGATCTAGCTGAACACTGTGAGCAGGACGCACTGCACTAACTTGTAGCTTTAGATGAACACTGTGCAGAGGTCTCACTACACTAACTTGTAGGTTTAGCTGAACACTGTGAGCAGGACACACAGCACTAACTTGTAGTTTTAGCTGAACACTGTGAGCAGGACGCACCGCACTAACTTGTAGGTTTAGCTGAACACTGTGAGCAGGACGCACCCCACTAACTTGTAGGTTTAGCTGAACACTGTGAGCAGGACGCACCCCACTAACTTGTAGTTTTAGCTGAACACTGTGAGCAGGACGCACTGCACTAACTGTAAATAGTCTAGCTGCCTGACTGTGGTACTAATAGGATCAAAAAAACACCAGCAATTTTCTTCAGGTAGCTGTAAATACAGTAACAAGACAAGCCTGCCTGTCAGTAGGAAGATAACAGGAACGGATCTAGCTAAACTGAATACAGTGTATATATATATATATGCAACACCTGGGATGCATATATATATATATATATATATACACAATACAATGTAAGTGCAGCTAACTGACTGACTGTTCTGCCTAATCTATCTAACTCAAATCAAATGACACTGTCTCTCTGTCTATCTCTTTCAACGCCGGAACACACACTACACAGGGCCGCCGTGCAGGCGGCCTTATATAGTGTGGGGCATGTACTAAATCCCCTGAGCCATAATTGGCCAAAGCCTCCTTGGCTTTGGCCAATTACGGCTCTCTGTTCATATGGCGCTGTGATTGGCCAAGCATGCGGGTCATAGTGCATGCTTGGCCAATCATCAGCCAGCAATGCACTGCAATGCCGCAGTGAATTATGGGCCGTGACGCGCCACACGAATTTGGCGCGAACGGCCCATATCGTTCGCAATTCGGCGAACGGGTGAACAGACGATGTTCGAGTCGAACATGGGTTTGACTCGAACACGAAGCTCATCCCTAATAATGACACCACTAACTCAAATTGGTGTACCTCTGTGCTCAATTATATTGCAGAATGTGAACTACAAATTGATTAGTATCTCTGCTTATCCTTATATCCACACTCTACTACTGCCTATAGAAAACCACATGCATATAGTGCTAATGAGTGCCACAACTAATTTTTAAAAAGACTCTCATTAATACTCAAATATCAACATCTGTCATAAAAATAAATCCAATATATATGTGCTCAAAATATTCACAAACGTGTTCCCATGCACTAAGAAGTGCTATGTGCCACTTTCTCAGGATATCCCCCTGAGGAAGATACGAGTTAATCCTGGTATCGACACACATAGGGAAGGATAGGGATACATAGGGAAGGACAGGATACTGAATCTGAGTTAATGGAGAATTATTCTAGTTGCTGTTTGATGGGGGTGGAATAGCAGGGAGTTTGGAGAAGGTACTTGTTAGCTCTCCATAGTTAGGAGTTAGGTTGAGAGGATTTGTCGGCTATGGTGATACTGATAGGAGTGTGATCGGACCAGGTGGTAGTGTGAATAACTGAAACCGTCACATTTTGAAGCAACCACTTATAAGAGAGGAAGAGGTCAATGCATGAGTAGCTGTTGTGGCATGGTGGCAGGTTTGTATAATCAAGTTCACTTGCGTGGCAACATCTCCACATATTGTATAGCTCATTGGAAGTAATAAATTTGCTCAATGATGATACATGTCTCTTAGGGCCCGCGGTTGAGTCCATTGTGTTATCTGGTACCAAGTTAAAGTCTCCACAGATCAGCAAATGGCTTTGTATATTTTTCGCTTTGTTCAAAGTCTTTTTGAGCAATTGCATTTGACGTTGGTTCGTAGATGGAGACTAAAGTATAGTAAACATTGTTGATAGTGTAAAGCAGGATTATTTAGGGTCTTCAGGATCATTAATGCATTTGTGGAGCTGGAAGAAAATAGTGTTCCGTATGGCTATTAGTACTCCTCTTTGCTTCTTTGCATGACAGTCCTGAAATGTATGTGGTAATTGCTTATGGTGGCATTGGGGAGATGCATCATGAGCAAAAAGAAGGTCCCGGAGCAGAGAGGAGCAGGGGATCAGCGCAGGGACAGCATGACTTGTGTGGACTGCACAGTCAGGCTGTTTACGCTGGTCGCTTTCCCCTTTAAGGATAAGGGAGGGGCTGGTGCAGAGGAGGAGGCAGAAGGAAAAGTAGAGAGGAGAAGGGGGGATGTGACGTCAGTCGGAGAGCGCCGGGGATGAAGATTAGACACGCTCTCACACTGCTCCACTGAAATCTACCATCATGTCTGATGTAACGGCGGCGGCTTTGCTCGAGCAGCTCAGAGCGGTGGCCGCAACCCAAGGGGCAGACTGGCTGCAGGCTCAGGTCGCAGCCATAATACAGGAGGACAGAGCGGCACCGAGCGGGGGGGGTCAGGGGACTCCACGTGGGCGCCGTTCCAGGCCGCCACAGCGCTTCAGCCCTGACTCTTCTCCTGTGAGTCAGAGGCCCAGGGACCAGCACAGAGGCAGATCGAATCAGCCACCCCCCCCCAGCGCTCAGCAAGCTCGGGGAGCCAGCATGGGAGAGGTACAGCGTTCACAGCGCAGAGGTAGAAGTGCAGGGATGGGGGAGACCAGCGCAACCCTCGGTTCCCCCCCCTCAGCGCGTCGCAGGCGACAGGAACAACCGGATGGAGAGTCGCTGGGGACAGCAAGCGGTCAGTCGGACCGTCAATCATCGTCAGTCGATCGGGGGGCTGGTCAGGGGGTCCAGGCGGCCAGCAGCCCTACGCCAGCCAGAGGTGGAACCTTGAGAAGCACAGTGTCGGTGGTGAACAGAGGTGAAAGGAGAACAGCGGAGGCCCAGCATGGTCAGAGGAACAGAAGTCCGTCTACAAGGCCAGGATGCGGGTCCGGTGTTGCGGCGCAGCGTGCAGGGAGAGAGCAACAGCGGAGACCCCCGGCAGCCAGAGCGGGAACCTCTGGAGTGCAGGCATCGGTCGTTCACCAGGAGGAAGTCAGCGACAGGTCGGAAGGTGAACTGTCCGGGTCGGAGAGAGACGAGGACCAGGGACAAGCGTCGGCGGTGGATTCCGGAAGGGCGGCTGATCGGCCCAGTCCTGTGCAGCCTGGTGAGTGCAGATCTAATGTTACCATTTCTTCTCTATTAGAACAATTGTTAGAACAGGGTAGAACAGGGGCTCCCTCTGGGGGGGCTGGTCCCCGGGGGGTGAGTGGGGGTAGGTCACCGGCTACACATCCTAGGGAGGCAAGTGAGAGGGCGAGTAGTAAGGGCTTGCAGGATTTGTTGGCTGGTTTGCGGGATTTAGTGCAGCGTTTTGATCCACCCACGGGGGACGGAGCGTCACCGGCGCGGGCGTGGGTCACAACCCCAGAAAAGGAGACGGCTGTGGTAAGTACGCCAGTACCGGCGGTCATGGTGGGGGGAAGTGCGGAGACAGCGGCCGCAGGGTCGGCGACCGTTGAGTCGCCTGGGACGTCAAGTGGTGATTCCGCCACGAACAGCCAGGGTAAACCTGGAGATAAGAAGGCCGAGTCCGTCAGATTGGCGGATGCGGCAAAAAGTGAAGTGTACGTTTGCTTTGAAGGACCATTGGGTGCACATCTCAAAGCAGAGGTAAAAGAGAAAATTTGGAAGGGGGAATATGTGGAGATATTCACATTGTTGCCCTTAGAAAAATTCAATCTGGATAGATTGAAGCCAGAAGAACGCAAAAAAGAGGATGAGGAAAAACGCAGATATCGGCTGATTCCGCGTACCTTTTCCAATTGGTTGCAAGCGTTCGCTATCCTGGCGAGTGTGGTGGGGGAGAAGGCTCCCGAGCACTGCTCGGCCTTGTTTGTATACTTGGACGCTATTAGCGAGGCTCATAGGACGTACGGCGGAGTGGCGTGGCTGCGGTACGATGAACAGTTTAGACAACGGATGGCCGTCCGACCGTCACTACGCTGGGATCATAAGGACATCAGCCTGTGGATGAAGCTTATGACAGCGGCGAGGGCTCCGAACCAGTTTTTTCAGGCAGGGGTCGGAGGTAGCGCAGCTCCAGGACAGCCGACCGACAAAAAATGGGGCTTCTGCTGGCAGTTCAATGAGGGCACCTGTAAGTTTGGTGCAACCTGCCGGTTCAAGCACACGTGCTCGGGCTGCGGGGGATCCCATGCCCTGTCCAAATGCTTTAGACGGGGAAAAGGTCGTGGAGGAGAGCCTTCGCACAAAAGGGAAGACCCCAGTACGGGTGGAAAGGATGCGTCCTTTTCTCAGTAGATATCCCGACCGGGAGGCAGCACGGTTATTCGGGTTTTGAGAGCGGTTTTAAAATACCAGCTTCCTTGGAGGCGGCGCCCCCAGTAGCAAAAAATTTACGGTCGGCTCTCATGCACCCATCAGTGGTTGCTGAAAAATTGGGAAAAGAGGTACATTTGGGGCGCATGGCGGGCCCCTTCACCTCCGCACCCCTGCCGGGATTGGTGGTTTCTCCGTTGGGGGTAGTCCCTAAGAAGGAGCCCAACAAATTCCGGTTGATCCACCACCTTTCCTTTCCGAAGGGTGCGTCGGTCAACGATGCAATTGCGCCGGAAATGTGTGCGGTGACGTACACTTCCTTTGATGCTGCAGTATCATGGGTGCGGCGCTACGGGCGGGGGGCGCTGCTGGCAAAGGCGGATATTGAGTCTGCTTTCAGGCTTTTGCCGGTCCATCCGGACAGTTTTCACTTGCTTGGGTGCACATGGAATGGCGCGTTCTACGTGTATCGCTGCCTTCCAATGGGATGTTCTATCTCATGCGCCTTTTTCGAGAAATTCAGTTCATTTCTCGAATGGGTGGTCAGGGACGTGTCGGGGATCCAATCGGTAATCCATTACCTGGACGATTTCCTTTGTGTTGGCCCAGCGGGTTCCAACGTTTGTGCGGTCCTATTAGGGACTTTGCAGCACATAGCAGACCGTTTCGGCGTCCCGTTAGCACCGAAAAAGACGGAGGGCCCTACGTCCACCATTGTTTTTCTGGGTATTGAGATAGACTCCATGGGGATGGAGTGTCGGCTACCGGTGGACAAGCTGGAAAATCTTAAGGCGGAAGTACGTGGGACCATTGGCAAGCGTAAGGTGCAATTGCGGCAGCTGCAATCATTATTGGGCAAGCTGAATTTTGCTTGCCGAATAATGCCAATGGGCAGGGTGTTCTGCCGACGGTTGTCGGCAGCGACCGCAGGGGTCACCGCCCCCAATCACTTTGTGACGCTCAACAGGGAGCACAGAGAGGACTTAGGGGTATGGCACGAGTTCTTAGACTCCTTTAACGGGCGGGCCTTGTGGATGTCAGGTCCCATCAGTAATTGGGATCTCGAACTATTTACTGATGCGGCAGGTTCCACGGGCTATGGGGCAATTTTCCAAAGGACTTGGAGCGCCGCCCGCTGGCCCACAACTTGGGTGGAGGCAGGGTTCTTGAAGAACCTGGTCCTGCTGGAATTGTTTCCAATTGTGGTGGCAATGGAAATATGGGGAGAGTCTTTTAGGAATTTGAAGGTGCGGCTGAACTGCGACAACCTAGGCGTGGTCCAGGTGATTAATCGTTTGTCGGCCAAGTCTTTGCCAGTGGTCAGGTTGCTGAGGCATTTAGTGTTGCGCTGTTTGAAAATGAATGTTTTCATCTACGCTGTACACTTACCTGGAGTGGACAACACCGTAGCTGATGCACTGTCTCGTTTTCAGTGGGACAGGTTTCGGGAACTGGCACCAGACGCGGAGCAGCAGGGGGTTACCTGCCCGGACTGGATATGGACCGTTGCCTTGGGAGCGCGGCCAGGTGGATCCAAAACTCCGTGAGTAAGGTCACTTGGGACGCTTACTCTAAGGTATGGCAAGAATGGTTGGCATGCTTAAAAAGTTTAAACATCGACCCTGTGAGCCGGGAGATACCTCAGGCGATGCTATACTTTCTCAATTTAGGTTTCGAGCGGGGCATCTCGGCAGCCGCCATCGATAAAAGAATGGCGGGTTTGGCCTTTCTCTTTAAGTTACAGGGGCTGCGAGACCATACAAAGGATTTTTGGGTTAGGCAGGCGTTGAAGGGTTACAGAAAAGGTCATAAGAGCAGGGATGGGCGACGACCTGTGTCGTTTGAAATGTTACACGGGCTATTTAGCCAGATAGAAGGCATTTGTACTTCTAGTTTTGAAAGCGCACTTTTTTGCGCTGCTTTTGCTTTAGCGTTTTTTGGGGCGCTACGGGTGGGCGAACTGGTCAGCCCGTCCAAACGTGCAAATGGGGGACTGCAATGGGATGATTTGGTGTGTACACAGGAATCAGTTAGGATTTACATAAAACGGTCAAAAACAGATCAGGCAGGGAAGGGAGTACAACTGGAGGTGTTCCGGATCGCGGGAGCACAGATTTGTCCGGTAGCAGCGGTGAAGAAATTTAGTGATTTGCGCCCGCGTTGCCCGGGCTCCTTTCTGATACATGCGGGCAGATCCTCTTTGTCAAAATTCCAGTTTGTGGCCGTGTTCAAAAGGTGTTTAGCGGCAGCCGGGTATGACCCCAGTAGATACTCGTCCCATTCCTTTCGTATTGGGGCTGCTACTGAAGCGGCCAGGGCGGGCCTGGGTTCTGAGGCAGTTAAGCGTATTGGTAGGTGGGACTCAGATAGGTTTAAGCTTTACATCCGCCCACATTTATTATAAGCTTGCTGAAAAAAGGGGGGTGTTTCTTCTTGAATTTTGGGGGGTCTGGGTTAAGTTTTGGTGATTTATTGTTGTGTTCTGTTAACCTTACTTTACAGGTGACTCGGTGGCCCTGGTTTGGATATTGGGCCACTCATTCGTGTTCTGGGGTGCCAAGCGGGCCGACGTTCGGCCGAATGGTAGGCAGCTGGGTATCCCAAGGCAGGAAGCACGGGTAAGGTGGATTGGGTTGTCAGGGATGATGTGGAACAGGGTAAGGCCAGAGGTCCACAAGTTTGCTCGGTGGGACAGGGCCCCGGATGTCTTAGTTTTACATGCGGGGGGCAATGGCATGGGGGTCAGGTCTATGAGGGACCTCATACGTGACATAAAATGTGATGTCCTACGTTTACAGGCGGCATTCCCTGGGATGGTGATAGTATGGTCGGACATGGTGGGTAGAAGGTCATGGCGCTGGGCTTTGTCCGATAAAAAGGTTGACAGGGCCCGTGTGAAGGTAAATAAGGAGGTCAGCAAGTTTGTTATGAGGAATGGGGGAGTGACCATACGGCATAGGGAGTTGGAGGTGGATACCTGGAGGTACCTTAGAAGTGATGGGGTGCATCTTAATGAGGTGGGCACCGATCTTTGGGCGCTTGGTTTGCAGGAGGGGGTACAGCGAGCTTTGAGGGTTTGGAGGTGCTCGCAAGGGTAAGGTTTTACCCCTTGTGAGCAGTGGCAGTGGTTTGGGTCTGTGAGGAGGAGGAGATTGATGGTATGGAGAGTTTACACGGTTGGTACCCATATATAATATGGGCTGTTTAGAGTTTACACGGTTGGTACCCATATATAATATGGGCTGTTTTATGTACCTTCCGGTTACGAGGGGTTAACCAGGAAGGGGAAAAGTTTGGTCACTGAGAAGGTTGGGTACTGTCTCACAGTCTGGGGTTAGCGACTGGAGGCCTTAAAAGTTTAAGAGTTCATATGCAGTGACCTGTGGGTGGATTCCCCTCCTAGACTACAATAATTCCGTGAAGTTATTTAAAAGTTATTTATAAAATTGTTATTTATTGGTTTTATATTTTATTAATAAAAGGCCGACAAGGCCATTTACTCCACCACCTTGTCGCGTCATTTGTGGGAGGTATTAGAGGGTAATGGTTAAGGGGTAGCTTCTAGGACTGAAGTTAGTCCTTCACAGGTCAAGAAGGTCCCGGAGCAGAGAGGAGCAGGGGATCAGCGCAGGGACAGCATGACTTGTGTGGACTGCACAGTCAGGCTGTTTACGCTGGTCGCTTTCCCCTTTAAGGATAAGGGAGGGGCTGGTGCAGAGGAGGAGGCAGAAGGAAAAGTAGAGAGGAGAAGGGGGGATGTGACGTCAGTCGGAGAGCGCCGGGGATGAAGATTCCCACCCACCCTCCCTGAGGTTATGGCAATAGGGGACGTTGGTTTAGTGTGGCAGTGGTTTGGGTCTGTGAGGAGGAGGAGATTGATGGTATGGAGAGTTTACACGGTTGGTACCCATATATAATATGGGCTGTTTAGAGTTTACACGGTTGGTACCCATATATAATATGGGCTGTTTTATGTACCTTCCGGTTACGAGGGGTTAACCAGGAAGGGGAAAAGTTTGGTCACTGAGAAGGTTGGGTACTGTCTCACAGTCTGGGGTTAGCGACTGGAGGCCTTAAAAGTTTAAGAGTTCATATGCAGTGACCTGTGGGTGGATTCCCCTCCTAGACTACAATAATTCCGTGAAGTTATTTAAAAGTTATTTATAAAATTGTTATTTATTGGTTTTATATTTTATTAATAAAAGGCCGACAAGGCCATTTACTCCACCACCTTGTCGCGTCATTTGTGGGAGGTATTAGAGGGTAATGGTTAAGGGGTAGCTTCTAGGACTGAAGTTAGTCCTTCACAGGTCATGTGTCTCTTGGATACAAAGAAGATCACAGTTAAGCGATAGAGCTGATTTCCACATGGAGACTCGGTGGTTCAGGCCTTTCGCATTCAAGGATAATATAGTGAAGGACATGGTTGTTGGTGTTGGTGTTTAGCCTGGTTAGAGATGACTTACGGTTGGAAGAGATTGGTAGATGGTTCCTCAGGAATGTGTTGACTGGTGGAACAGAAAAGATTTTAGGTTGTCAGTCTATTAAAGGACAAAAAACATGGTAAGTCCTGAGTTGTAGGCGTTTAGGCTTGTGAGAAGCTAAAGGTTAAGAAGATTTCTAAAGTTAATAAGAAAACATATACAACTCTTAAAGGGTGCTGACCAAACTTGGGGGGAAAGTTCAAAAAACTGGATTTAGTTGAACATGAAGCCTGACCGGACTTAGTGCTGTCGCCTAGTGTAGGTAGGGCAACATCATTCATTTGTAGTTTGTCTTGTGGTTCCCTCAGTTATGCCCAAAGTGGAAGGGGTTGGGTTTTCCATATGTGTCAGGTATGTTACGTTGGAGTTCCAGTATGATTCCCCATGTGTGGAGAAGTTTCATTCCTCCCGCAATTGTAGAAATGTGTGGGACTCCATTGTGAGTGACCAGAGTAGTGGCTGGGTGGTACTATCTGTATCTGCCATCGTGCCACCGTTGCACAAATACATTCTCCTCCCCTGTGCATACTGCAGGCAGTATGCATAGGCAGTATGCACAGGGGAGGAGAATGTACTGGTGCACGGGTCAGTGGCTGTAGTTGGTGCGGTGTTCGGTTGTGGTGTGAGGGTTTAGGCCCCTAATGGTGTTTATTCTGGATTTAAAAGACAGCAGTGAGGACCTCAATTGTAAATGCCAGCCAAAACTTGTGTTCTAAGAGAACACTAGATATCTCCTTTTGTTACATGTGCCATAACCATTTGGAGTTCCGGTATATTGCCATAAGGAGATCAGGATTTGAAATATTAGATCTACGCCTTCATTGCAGCTGGTGGATTTTGACCCTTTATGGGAAGGCGCAATTGACCCATCTGTTCATTCAGAGGGTCCACAATCTGAGGTGAGTGGCTAGTGATATCAGAGGTGCAGGCTCTGCACGTTGTCACCATTATGAATATGCATCATGAGTGGTCACCGCTTTGGGGAATCTAATATATGGACTATATTCAGTTTCTCTCCTTAGTTATTTATTGTTTTAGCGCTGCACTATTTGCATGGTCAAACATCCATTTAGTTTGGTCTTTTGCCTATCTTGTACAACCAAAATTCATTCATAACCACGGTTCAGACTGGACTGACAGCTAATCCCTACACATAAACATATGCATTTTTTAAAATTTTATTCAAAGCTGACAATAATGATATATGCTTCAGTATTCACTCAAAAGCAATTAAAATAAAAACAAATATATCAGGTTGCTAATTTATACATAAATTACTGACTCATTATGAAAATGTACTTTTGGGTGAATGAATAAATGAAACGCTGAAACTACTAAAAAAATATATTTTTCCAATGTGATTCTTGACACACAAGACATAAATGGAGAATCAGGACACTATTTTAGTGTTAGAATACTGTAAAACATTGTTGGTGTTTGTCAGTAAAAACTAGAATTAACTAATAGAATGTGTTAATAGAATTATTTACTTAACAATATGAATGAGAGATTGGATGTTTAATTGAAACCTTGAATATCGTGTATGCAGAGTCTACTGATATAACTGACATTTTTCCAGCCCTGCACAGTTTCCCTTTTAAAAGTTCCTGCACTATCCGGTCCAAGCAATAAACATGTGTATATCCCCCAAGCACAGTGCAGAGTCGGTGTTGTCAATAAACATAGAATGTTGTCTATAAGTATTGTCAAAAAAAAACTACTAGTGATGTAGGGTCCAGAAGAAGGGACTATTGGTTGTGGGCGGGGTGCAGACATCCAACATTCTTGAAAGCGGCAGATGTTAAAGACTTTTAGCCACCATATCTTGTGAAGATGGGTGATGGGATGGTCAAGTATTACCTCTTTATTTCCAGGCATGCCATTAGTTTTAAAGTAGTGACACAGTAACCCTAAAGTGGGAAAGGGTTAGAATATTTTTATTGTTGTCTGTATCCCTGCTGGAAAGAGTCACCCTCTGAAAAGCAATAAAATAAAATAAAAATTTGCCTGCCAAAAGAACAGAAGATGAGGGGCACCTTCTCTGATGACAACTGTCTAGGAGAAGATTTCACTTTGGAAAGATATCCTCTCACTTCCTATTGTGCCTGTGGGAAAAGAAGTGAACTGAGGAAACAGAAAAAAACTGACAGGGATATTAATCATTTCCTACACTATTCAAAAGAACACAAAAAATTGCTTTAGATTTTGCTTTAATATCCAAGATTTTTAGTACTGAGATTGGCAGTCTTTGATTGAAGATGTGGATGATTCCAAAGGATTCTAAAATGTTCACATGATAATTTGGGATAAATTTTAAATACGCAATCGTGTAAAAAGAAAATCCCAATTTACTTATTTTTCTGCACATGACTGGATAACTGAAGTGAATCCCTAAACAATTTATTGTGTGAACATTCTCAACTATTTTAGTGAATCAGTATGAAAAAGTGGAATGGAAAAAATAGAACATACTTTATATAGCACTTAGGCTGGGTTCTCCACATCCAATTTGCATGACAGGAGCAGGTTCACACACCTCCTGGGCGGCCGCGGTCCACATTTGGAAAGGGTCCTGTGCGTCTTTGGCTCCAAATCATGTGTGAATTCTGGCAGAAATTCTGACCATATTAACACCTGAATTGGTGAACAGTGACGCAGCGAACCCCTTACTGTGAGCCACGGCCGCAGCTTGTGTGAACCCAGCCTTAAAAAAAAAAAAAATGCCTAACTCTTGACTTAATCCAATTTGGTCAAATAGAGAACCAGGTACGGTCTATTGGGGATTATCATAATTATTCTCAAACTGTGCTCCTCTCAATTGTTGAATATTATTTGCTTGCAAATTAAAAATACAAATCTTATTTATTGCAAATAAGTTACAAGTGAATAAAGTGTTTGTAAACCAAGCAAGCAATGAACTCATTTGCTCACTTTTTATCTGTTTAACTGCTTCCTGCCCGCTGTACATAAATATACATCCTTGGACGGGAGCGGCGATATTGCTGTCATCGCTGCAGCAATGATTGAGATATTATTTTTTATGGCCAGCGATTTCGTATAAAGTAAAAGTGACCAGAGCAGCTATACAGCTGCTCCATTACTTTTACATGTGGTGGAATGCCCCCCCCCCCGGTACCACCTGCCACCTTTACCAAGCTCTGCTGTCCCACTGGGGAGCCCGGTACTGATGTGACCAGCTGCATCCAATGCTGTACACAGAGTGAGAGGAACTTCCATTTCCCCTTTCCTCCCCCTCTTTGATGTCAGAAACCGGAAGTGACAAGGATTTAGTCACTTCCTGTTTCAGTTTGTTCGTTTACAAGCTTGTAAAGCATCTGATCCAACTGATCTCAGTTGTAATTTTGCCATCATTCTACAGGCATACGGTATTTTAAAGTGTGACATGTTAGGTATTTATTTTTAATATTTTAATAGTTTAATATTTTACCAAAATGTATGTATTATATTGTGTTTGTTTTCACTGGACAAACACAACCTGGACTGGAAGTGGTTAACATACCAATAAAATAATTTTTGTCAGGATACCACCATGGGATGTTTGCTGGTCCTTTGGAGCACTACACAAACAAGGCTTCCTTCACATTTTTTTTTCTAGCCCAGTGTTACTCTGCCACTCTGCGCCCTCAAATGCTCAGTCACTACTTCAGTGTTTGGACTAGAAATGCACATTGTTGCATGTCACTTCGTTTTCTATCCAGGTATGTGATCATTTTGCTGTATCTGTTTAATAAGTCCACAAATGCACAAAGAGATCCTGCCAGAAATCTTGTGAGCTGCTGTTTTACTGTACACTCTGCCTCTACTCCACTGAAAACCTAAACAGTGTTGTCAGCCCTGACCAGTTTAACTCAGTGCATTACAGAACAGGTTCAGCAGGAATTGGATAGTATTGTTTTTACTCCATGTCTAGATTGTCACACAACTGCATTGGGATCAACCTTTATCATACAGCAATTTTATTCTATGTATCCATAATTTAACAGGCACTGCCTCTGTATAGATTAAATTTACTACAGGGCAATATTTTTCAAACTTTTGTATATTTTTACATCCAAGAACTCCAAAGACTCCGCATTCCAGGTTAAACTGAACTTATAACCAGGTACTATAGTCAAAAGTTAATCAAACTTTTGTATGGATATTGTTGGGAACATTAGATGAATATAAATAGCCAATAGACATTAGCATATAATACAGCTTATCCTATACGACCATAGAATACACCTTTATGTTCCCATCTCGAGTTATCCGAGTAAGGTCCTAAGTGGAAAAAGCATATTGTCAGCAACACAAGCTCTTCCTGTCTGGACAGGAAGAGCTTGTGTTGCTGACAATATGTTTTGTCTGTCCCAAGTTCGTTCCCTCAGTAGCACATTGTACATAATTCCGTCCATGCCCCCCTATATCACATAAGTGCCCAACTTAACGCCTGTTTACTATTTCAGAACCCTTTAAAGGTCCCCATGCTTCCATGTACACATTGGGGTAGATTTACTAAAACTGGTGCACCTGTGCATTGAAGCTCAATTAAGCTTTGGCAATACAACCTGGAAGCTGATTGGTTTCTCTGCAGAGCTGCACCAGATTTTGCACTTTCCAATTTTAGTAAATAAACCCCATTGTGACTGAAGATACTTATCTCATTATCACTAAGCAGGGTAGTGACCCTGGGAATATTGCTGCTTTTCATACCTGTTATGGTCATTATCCAGGGTTTACAATTTCCCCATTGTTTTTTTTTTCTTCCTTTGTATTATTGACAATGCAGCAGGAGGTGCTGGGACAAGCAAGGGTGAAAACAAGCACCCAAACTCCCAGATGGATGGGAAAGTGGGGGCATTATAGCAGAGGGATATTCAAAATGTATAAGACGCTGGGCTCTGACTCAGCTAACCAGGCTTCACTTATCACCAAAATATCAGTGTTGGGTGAAATGCCCCTTTAAGGGCAATAAGGATACAACTATATTTCCTCAATTGATGCCAAAAGCTGTCTGTGAGAAAAAAAAACATTAGACAGAAAATAAAACATTGGTAAATCAGAATGCTGTTATATTTCATACTTTAATAGTGCAAACAGTCCTAAATATGATGTTGACCAGTTATGTCTATCACTCTTTTCATATATACTGTAGATTCTAATTTACAGGATTTGCCACCACAATTAACAAATACTTCTTGAATATCATAAGGGATGTGTGTATATATATATATATATATATATATATATATATACACTACCGTTCAAAAGTTTGGGGTCACATTGAAATGTCCTTATTTTTGAAGGAAAAGCACTGTACTTTTAAATGAAGCTAACTTTAAACTAGTCCTAACTTTAAACAAATATACTCTATACATTGCTAATGTGGTAAATGACTATTCTAACTGCAAATGTCTAGTTTTTGGTGCAATATCTACATAGGTGTATAGAGGCCCATTTCCAGCAACTATCACTCCAGTGTTCTAATGGTACAATGTGTTTGCTCATTGGCTCAGAAGGCTAATTGATGATTAGAAAACCCTTGTGCAATCATGTTCACACATCTAAAAACAGTCTAGCTCCTTCCAGAAGCTACAAAACTGACCTTCCTGTGAGCAGATTGAGTTTCTGGAGCATCACATTTGTGGGGTCAATTAAACGCTCAAAATGGCCAGAAAAAGAGAACTTTCATCTGAAACTCGACAGTCTATTCTTGTTCTTAGAAATGAAGGCTATTCCATGCGAGAAATTGCAAAGAAATTGAAGATTTCCTACAACGGTGTGTACTACTCCCTTCAGAGGACAGCACAAACAGGCTCTAACCAGAGTAGAAAAAGAAGTGGGAGGCCGTGTTGCACAACTAAGCAAGAAGATAAGCACATTAGAGTCTCTAGTTTGAGAAACAGACGCCTCACAGGTCCCCAACTGGCATCTTCATTAAATAGTACCCGCAAAACACCAGTGTCAACATCTACAGTGAAGAGGCGGCTGCGGGATTTTGGGCTTCAGGGCAGAGTGGCAAAGAAAAAGCCATATCTGAGACTGGCCAATAAAAGAAAAAGATTAAGGTGGGCAAAAGAACACAGACATTGGACAGAGGAAGACTGGAAAAAAGTGTTGTGGACGGATGAATCCAAGTTTGAGGTGTTTGGATCACAAAGAAGAACGTTTGTGAGACGCAGAACAAATGAAAAGATGCTGGAAGAATGCCTGACGCCATCTGTTAAGCATGGTGGAGGTAATGTGATGGTCTGGGGTTGCTTTGGTGCTGGTAAGGTGGGAGCTTTGTACAGGGTAAAAGGGATTCTGAATAAGGAAGGCTATCACTCCATTTTGCAACGCCATGCCATACCCAGTGGACAGCGCTTGATTGGAGCCAATTTCATCCTACAACAGGACAATGACCCTAAACACACCTCCAAATTGTGCAAGAACTATTTACAGCAGAAGCAGGCAGCTGGTATTCTATCGGTAATGGAGTGGCCAGCACAGTCACCAGATCTGAACCCCATTGAGCTGTTGTGGGAGCAGCTTGACCGTATGGTACGCCAGAAGTGCCCATCCAACCAATCCAACTTGTGGGAGCTGCTTCTAGAAGCGTGGGGTGCAATTTCTCCAGCTTACCTCAATAAATTAACAGCTAGAATGCCAAAGGTGTGCAATGCTGTAATTGCTGCAAAAGGAGGATTCTTTGATGAAAGCAAAGTTTGATGTAAAAACAATGTTATTTCAAATACAAATCATTATTTCTAACCTTGTCAATGTCTTGACTCTATTTTCTATTCATTTCACAACGTATGGTGGTGAATAAGTGTGACTTTTCATGGAAAACACAAAATTGTTTGGGTGACCCCAAACTTTTGAACGGTAGTGTATATATATATATATATATATATATACTGTATAAATACACACATGATTCCTGTATGCTCTTTGGTAAGGTCTTCTCCTGACTTTGCATTATCAATCAGTGTGGTCACAGTTTTGAAGATCTCTGTGTCATTATCTCATGGAAAGTGCCATGAACCCTGTTTAATTACATCAGATGCACTGCCACATTTTTATATCCTGTTTAGGTGTACATCACAGGAAGCCTCTTCAATGCTACGGACAGTAACAATAAACTATCAGATAAAAGCAATGTCCCCAATGGTGGTCCAGTTGTCTGCCAGAGTCTGGTGAGTCCTGTAGATTGGCAATTTTTTTGTCAATTCAGAAAATTGACATCTACTGTTCGATACACCTTTAGATGCTCTATCATGCTAATGATATAATGTTAGTAGTTTCAAAGGGAATTCCGTGGTTCATGCATTTTGTACATTGCCATCTATACAGACATATCTTAAGAAAGACATTTCCATGCCTCTGTCAATGAAAAGAGACCATCTCTAAAACACATTGACAACTGATTCTTCTAGAAGAAAATTTTCAAGACACAGTAAACTATATTTACATGGGGTGTAGCAAATTGCTTCAGATTGCCAATTATTAGGTACAATTTCTTTATGAGCACACAATGAACAATATCGTACCATGAAATATACAATCAAATATGCTCTTAAAAACTTCATGCTTTTCAAAACCTTTTTATATTTGCATCCCACCATTCAAGTCGTAAAATAATATATATTTGCCTTGTAGTAGTCAAGTTGCAATGCAACACACAAAATATTAGACCTAAAGGTTGTATGCTTAGTTAAGTACATTTTCACAGCAATAATAATAGGAAAACAAAAAAGTATAAATCTTTCTATATTGAAGAAAAATGTAGCAATATGCAAATAAAAAAGGGCTATTTTTATGTAAGTAAAAATAAAAAAGTAAGTCGTTTGGCCGTAATTCTTATTTAAATGCACCATCTTAATGTTCTATGCTGAAATGACATGTGGTTTATCATCATAAGGGGAACAAGTCAGCAATTAGTCTGCATGACACGTGGAGAGGTAAAACAGCCCCCAGTCAGAAAAATAAAAGGGAGTCCTTTAGAAAAAAAGGCCCCTGGGGAACCGGGACCTGAAGCTCTCATGATGATGATTGATGTAGGCATTGCAGAGACGCCCCCAACCTCTCCAGAAAATTAAAAACCTATTTGGTATGTTACCGACACATCACACTAATGTCTTCACGTTAGCCATCAGCTGATTTTATTATTGTCAGCTTGTGCATTGTAATGATTGTTTTACTCCTTGAGACTATGTAGTAGAAAGGTCTTTAAACTCCAATAAGCAATGTGCATGATTTCAATCATTTGTTTAAATGTATTTGCTGAAAACCATGCCAAATAAAAAATAAAATATGAATACTGAATGAATAAGGAATACATTTGAACTATTTGCAATATATCTCTATATTTTAAGACTAGTGTAATAAGACAACATTAATAGTAGCTCAAAGACAAGTTTCTCATTTTTGTAAACATGATCATAACATCATTTCAATAAATTGCTGTTTGTGCTGCCTTAAATGCCAAGGATTGCATTTTTTTTTAATTCTTTCAATTGTAGTAGACAAATAAATATCATGAATGGCTGTTCATTATAGATCCGTTATGATAGATTGATGTGTTATAGTTTGTAGTCAATTTGTTTTTCCTAAGCACTTTAACTTTCTTAAGGGAATTCATGACAACATTGATATAAAAGCTATGTGTAATTGTTCCTTTATTTTGCATTAAGCTAACATCTGTTTTGTGTTTGGTTTTGAGGACAGATGCCCATATAACAGCTTGCAGTCTGTTAACAGATGCCATGTATCTGTCCACAGCTTTTCCTGATAAGCAAGTACTGGTGTAGCTGTAAAGACTAGCAGCCAAGCTTTGCCTCTGACAAATGTAACCAGCCACATACATACAGGGAAGATGCACCCTGTCATCAAGACTTTCCCTTGATTACAACAGCTTTGTGTGTGTTTTCACAGTGACAACAAATGCCGCAGCAGTCTTTTTAACCCTCATTAAATAAGTCGCATTTCTAGATGTGCATTAATAGAGCTGTTTAAAAGCTTAATAAAGCATGCCAATATCCCTGCAAAGTCCAACATATTAAAATGTGGGAAAGGCAATTTAAGGTGATCTGAAATCGCTCCTTTGGTCAAACAGGAAAAAATGTTTAATTCTCAGCAGGTGTGCCCTGTTCTTGTGTAATTTTACTGCCTGCTGAGTACAGTGCAGTTGTGGTTATTTGAAAAATAGTTCTGTTATTAAACATTGAAAATGTATTGCAATTATATCAAACAGTAGCAAAAAATGAATATAAAATATTATAGTCACATAATATGTAAATGAACAAATTACATACTCGAATATTCAAAGGAGAAAACACAGTGCGAATGCCTATGCTCTTATAATCTTATTTCAAACAATGCAAAAAAATAATCGTTTAGTCTTGCCTTTTAACAGAAATCAGCGATTAAAATAGTTAATTAAAGGTCATGAATATACATTTTGCATTCAAACACCCTCACAAAGCTTACCTGCTGTGTGATGGAAGCACTGTGATTCAGGACCCGTTCACTCTGTTGTGGTGCACTAATGCATGCGTGTTGATGCACGTTATGCTGCACATTAATATGTGTTGTGTTAAGTCAGCCCATTCATTTGAATGGATTCCTTAACCACTTGATCTCTTGAAGATTTACCCCCCTTCATGACCAGGCCACTTTTTGCAATATGGCACTGTGTTACTTTAACCACTTCAGCCCCGGAAGGTTTTACCCACTTCCTGACCAGGCCATTTTCTGCGATACGGCACTGCGCCACATTACCTAACAATTGCGTGATCATGAGACGCTGTACCCAAATAAAATTGATGTCCTTTTTTACCCACAAATAGAGCTTTCTTTTGGTGGTATTTGATCACCGCATAGTTTTTACTTTTTGGGCTATAAACAAAAGAAATTAGAAAAAAAAAAAACAGTATTATTTACTTTCTGCTATAAAACAATATCAATAAAAATTTTAAAAAATCTAATTTCTTCATAAATGTAGACCAATATGTATTCTGCTACATGTTTTTGTTAAAAAAAATCCCAATAAAGTATATATTGATTGGTATACACAAACGTTATAGCGTCTACAAATTATGGGATATATTAATGGAATTTTTATTTATTTTTTATACTAGTATTGGCGGCGATCAGCAACTTATAGCAGGATTGCGATATTCATGTGGACAATCAGACACTAATTGACGCTTTTGACACTTTGAGGGAACCAATGACACTAATACAGTGATAAAAATATGCACTGTCGATGTACCAATGACACTGGCTGGGAAGGGGTTTAACATCTAGGGCAATATATATGGATTAAAGGGTTACTAAACCCTTGCTTTTTTAAATAACAAAAATGTCATACTTACCTCCACTGTGCAGTTCGTTTTGGGCCAGATACTCCTTTTCTGGCGTCCCTCAGCGGCACTGGTGGCCCCTCACTGCATCGAGTGCCCACATTGGGAAAGCGCTCTCCTATGGTGGACACCCGTGCGGGTGCACTCATGAGTCTGCGTACATTCACACAGGAAGCAGGACCTGGCCCTGCCCCCCCCCCGAGGCCCGCGTCCCGCATCATTGGATTTTATTGAAAGCAGCTGCGCTGCTATCAATCTATCCAATCAGGACACAAGACACCGGCCGGAGCTGGTGTGCTCACTCCCTTCGTGGGAATTACGGGGCTCAGGTAAGTAAAAGGGGGACTGGTGGGGGCTGCAGCACTACAGAAAGTTTTTTACCTTAATACATAGAAAGCATTAAGGTGAAAAAACATGAGGGTTTACAACCCCTTTAAATGTGTGCCTAGCTAGTGTTTGTGTTTACTATGTGCGCTGCTTTTACTAGGGGAAGAAATGGATTCTAGTCACAGAATCCATCCCTCCCCCTGCCAGAACAACGATCCACCTTGTTTACACAGGCAGATCCCTGTGCTGTATTATTTACAGAAGATCGGCGGGTGCTGGAGGAGATTGAGTAACCGGCTTCTTCTATGAATATTCATATGTATATGTGTATATATGTATATATATATATATATATATATATATATATATATATATATATATATATATATATATATATATATATATATATATATATATATGTGATCTGTCGCACAGTTGCCACCCTGTAGCAGGAAAGCTTATATAGGGCGGTCAGCAAGGGGTTGAAGGATAAATTCACTTTTTATGAAAAAATAATAAATGCACATTTTTTTGCAGGTAAAAAAAATGCTTTTATTATTTTTTTGTTAGGATCCTCAACCGCGCCCTGGTAGTTTATTGAGAACTGGAAACCAACAGCCACAAAGGCTGTTGGTATCTTCCCCATTTACAAAACACTGTGAATGGATGACATGGCTGGGTGGACCCATACGGCTGGCTGTGTTTTATTTAGATTGTGACAGCGAGCGGGGGAAAATCCCCCACTCGCTCTCACAATGGGAAACATGTAACATGTAACACGTTTTGTAACATGTTACAAAAGGTGATCTTATCCTTTAATGAACTAATTTACACCAAAAAAGGTACATTTTTTCGTTGGTAGCATTTGTGGCAATATACAGATGTCAATCAATAAGATGTGTTGGGTGCCATTCTGAATAAATGGCACCAATGCATGTAATGTGCTTAGCCACAAAATGTAGTCATGTAGTGTGACTGGCCCCTAATGAAAGCTTGCAATCTTCAGTGCAGAGGTTCAATAATGACTTTTACTACTAAACAAGGCTGAAGGGTATTTGCTCCTCCTCAAGAGCACAGAGCAGCCACAATCCTTAATAGTTCTGCACATTTTCCCTTTTGTTTCTCCTCCTCTTCAGTTAATTCCATCATCACACCTAGCTTCGAGGAGCCGGAAAAAAATGTAATACCCAGAGCTGATCCACAGACCTCTACATTATTTTTTAGCATATCTGTTGAAGAAAAAAATGTCTCCACCAGCATTTGGAATGCCATATGACAGCAATAGGCAAAGTAGTATGAGAAGGAGGGTTGGGGAGCTGGCAGTGAGGAGGAATGTTGGGGTTCTGGCAGTGATGTGGAAGAGGAAATTAGGGTTGGCTTCAAGGGGGACATTTTACTTCTCCCCAATACAAGATAAAAATTGTAGGATCTACTGCCACCATCCCAGAGGGAGCCCAAAACGTGCAAGTGCTGCAACAAGCTTTTTATTGAATTTCCTGATGGTGAAAGGTCCCCTCTGATTAACAACTTGCCTCTGATCCTGTGATCCCTGAAAAGAATTTTCACACCCTAGTGGCCAGGCCTGAATGCAGACAACACTCAAATGCATCTCTTGAACCACAACATTGCTGGCTAAATCAGGTTCTTAGGAGAAAGAGCGATAGGGTGCTGGTGATGGGGAGGGAAGTTCCAGCGCTGGTGGTGAGGAGGAAGATTGTCTAGTCTCCAGAAAGTCTTCATTTTAAAATATTGATATGAAAACCACCTTCAGACATCTATCTTACTTCACAATACACAGTGCCTTGAAAAAGTATCCATACCCCTTGAATTTTTTCACATTTTTCATGATGCAACCAAAAATGTAAATTATTTTATTGGGATTTAATGTGATAGACCAACACACAAAGTGGCACATAATTGTGAAGTAGAAGGAAAATGATAAATGGTTTTCAACATTTTTTACAAATAAATATCTGAAAAGTGTGATATGCATTTGTATTCAGTCCCCTTTACTCTGATACCTCTAACTAAAATCTAGTGGAATCGGTTGCCTTCAGAAGTCACCTAATTAGTAAATAGCATCCACCTGTGTGTAATTTAATCTCAGTATATACAGCTGTTCTGTGAAGCACTCAGAGATTTGTTAGAGAGTCTTAGTGAACAAACAGCATCATGAAGGCCAAGGAACACACCAGACAGGTCAGGGATAAAGTTGTGGAGAAGTTTATAGCAGGATTGGGTTATAGAAAAAATATCCCAAGCTTTGAACATCTCACGGAGCACTGTTCAATCCATCATCCGAAAATGGAAAAACTATGGCACAACTGCAAACCTACCAAGACTTGGCCGTCCACCTAAACTGACAGGCTGGGCAAGGAGGGCATTAATCAGAGAAGCAGCCAAGAGGCCCATGGCAACTCTGTAGGAACTGCAGAGATCCACAGCACAGGTGGGAGAATCTGTCAACGGGACTACTATTAGTAGTGCACTCCATATATATGCCCTTTATGGAAGAGTGGCAAGAAGAAAGCCATTGTTTAAAGAAAGCCATAAGAAGTCCTGTTTGCAGTTTGCGAGAAGCCATGTGGAGGAAACAGCAAACATGTGGAAGAAGGTGTTAAACAGCAAGATGGAGAAATCAAACAAAGAAACACCACATCCCAAATATGAAAAATTTTAAATAATTGAAAAGCGGGGCAAAGAGCTAACAAACCTCGAGACTTTAAGGGTATTGGGTATAGAGATCAAAACTCATCAAGTAGCATAAAAATTTAATTTTTTTATTAAAGAAAAGAATAAAAACATGAGAAGGAAAGGTACATCCATATCAAAAGATAAGTTAATTAATAAAGCATATACAAGCAAAGCACTATCACTCTCGACATGTTTCACTCAATAGAGTTTCTTCAGGAGATTGATGGTGTGGCTCTTTTTATACTATGAATGACAAAACAATTAAGTATCTCATGAACTTATTAGAGGATAATACATTGACATGACTGAACATGCAAATTGGCATAGAGTTTAAAAGGAACTATGCAAAATGTTTTGAAGAAAAAGCAACAATATCAAAACATAAGGACATAGAAACATATGGACACAAAAAGGAACCAAACCTCACCAGGACTGCTTTAATTCCATAAAAGATGTAAACAAAACAATAAGATAAGTGCGTTTGACATCCCATTCATCCAGCTCAACCACCTTGGCTGCTTGCAGAGAAGAGCTATACTGGTGATATTTCAAAAAAAATATATATATAGATAAACCCATAGAACAAGAGTTAAGAGTAACCAGTACAATTAGTGTAAAAGTATAGCTCCTGACCAAAAAATTTCATAAAAAATGATTACCTTATATACTCGAGTATAAGCCGAGTTTTTCAGCCCATTTTTTTGGCTGAAAACCCCCCCTCAGCTTATACTCGAGTGAGCCGTACCTTCCATTAGTAAAACGGCATGTGTAACAGCGTGTGTCTCCCGCTGTGTATGCAGTATGTTCTGCTGTCCATTGTAAGAAAGCCCCGCCTCCTCCTCATCTCTGATAGATGGAACGCTGATACAGTTTCCAAGCATTGTATCAGTGTTCCTCTAGCACGGACGAGGAGGAGGTGGGGCTTTCTTTCAATGGACGGTGGAACAGACTGCATACACAGCGGGAGACACATGCTGCTACATACACTGTTTTACTAATGGAAGGTACGGCTGCAGATTGGCACAGTGATACTACAGATGGGAACAGTGACACTAGAGATGGGCACAGTGACACTAGAGATGGGCACAGTGACACTGGAGATGGGCACAGTGAGACTACAGATGGGCACAATTATACTGCAAATGGGCACAATTATACTGCAAATGGGCACAGTGAGGCTGCAGATGGGCATTGTTTACCCAGTAGCTGCTGCATTTTCCCACCCTCGGCTTATACTCGAGTCAATATGTTTTCCAAGTTTTTTGTGGTAAAATTAGGTGCCTCGGCTTATATTTGGGTCGACCTATACTCGAGTATATACAGTACCTTGATTTTCAATAAGGTTGAATCAATAAGGGGTTAAACTGGTACTGCTGAAGGCAAATAACTGATTATTCTCAACGTGGTACCGGACATCAAAACAACAAGGTTTGGAAAAACTAGACACCAATTGCGGGATGGACCTATAAGTAATATAGAGTGTAAAGTATAAATCTAATAAAATTTTGAATAATGCAGGGGCAATTTAAATGGTTGAGTGTACATCAAAAAAGGAAAGGCATCTTAACGACCCCCTTTGGAAGGAAATGAATATTAATGATATAAGAGCTATGGAAGAATTGATGGAATTATGGGATGAGGGACACATTGATAAGACGGACCTTGCAGGGGCTGATATTCTGCAATCAGGTCAATCAGCACCGGCTCCGCCCCTGTCAATCCCTCCTCCCATACTCTCCACACCAAAAGATTACAAACCCAGATCAACTACTTTTCCTGCTTTGCAGGGTAACCCCAATATGTGGTCTTTCACCCAACAAGTGACCAATGAAATACGTAAGACCAAATGGAAGGGATTGACTCAATCCAACTTAACGTCAGTTCAAAAAGAGGCACTTCACTCCCTACAACAAGAAACAGGCTTAACTATAAAACCATCCGACAAGGGTGAAAATTTGGTTGTAATGGATAATTGCCAATACGAGTCAATGGTTATGAAGCTTCTGCAGAACCATGGATGGTATAGAAAAATACCAGAAAGTCATGTCAACTACACAATAACTAAATATAGACAACTTCTTAGTTCAGCTTACCATCAAGGGCTAATAAACTAAAAAAACTTGTGAATTTCTGAATGTTTCGGCCCCTAAAACTCCTACTTTGTACGCTCTCCCGGAAATTCATAAAAATGCCACTAATCCACCAGGGCGCCCCATAGTCTCGGGAAACGGCTGTCTTACTGAGAATGCAAGTGCACTCGTTGATGACTTCCTTAGACCTCATGTTGAGGGACTGGTGTCCTATCTGCAGGACACCAGGGATCTTCTGAGAACGCTTGATGGCATTTCTGTTCCGGAGGATTCCTGGCTCGTTGCTCTCGATGTTGAGGCCCTCTACAACTCCATCCCCCATGAGTTGGGCATTGGAGTTGTGGAGGTCTTCATTTCCGAAAGCAATGAAGCACCCAAGAGGTGCAATGAGTTCATCTTGAGTCTACTTCGATTAATCTTGACCAACAATATATTTCTTTTTGGACGCTCCCACTACCTCCAGATGCAGGGAGTGGCTATGGGGACCATGTGTGCCCCCTCCTATGCCAATCTGTATCTGGGGGGTGGGAGCGACATCTCTTTCATAGAGATGATATGCAGACATTATGGTGAGGTTTGGTTCCTTTTTGTGTCCATATGTTTCTATGTCCTTATGTTTTGAAATATGTTTTTGAAATATTATAACATATAACAGTCATACTCAGTATGGTGACCTCCCAATCAGGGCCGCCATCAGGGGGGTACAGCTGTTACAACTGTAAGGGGCCCCAGGGCCTGAGGGGCCCGCCCAGGCCAGAAGAAGGCAGGACGGGTGAAGGGGATCCGTGCTGTGCAGTATAGAAACGATCTCACAGTTTCTGCAGTTCTTTTGTCATTGATTTTAGACATCAAGTATTTACTGCCACCTCTGGCTACTATGTGCATGTGCACCCCTCGTGTGACAGTGATCTGCCTGTACTACACTTCTCAGCAATGTGTCAGCTTTGTAAAAATGAGCTGGGACCAGGTAGGAAGTTACAAGTAGGAGCTGTGAAGGGAAGGGAGGGGGGCTGTTTGTGTACAGGGCGGGGCCAGAGGCTTGTGTGTGTACAGATTTGTGTATGTGGGGCCGCCATATATACAGGTGTGTGTGTGGGGTGGTGGCTGACATATATACAGGTGTGTGTGGGGGCGCTGCCATATATACAGGTGTGTGTGTAGGGGCGCTGCCATATATACAGGTGTGTGTGTGTGGGGGGGGCGCTGACATATATACAGGTGTGTGTGGGGGGGTGCTGACATATATACAGGTGTGTGTGGGGGGGTGCTGACATATATACAGGTGTGTGGAGGGGTGGCTGACATATAAACAGGTGTGTGTGTGAGGGTGGGATGCCATATATACAGGTGTGTGTGTATGGGGGGCTGATATGTATACAGGTGTGTGTGTGAGGGGGGATACCATATAGACAGGTGTGTGTGTGGGGGGGCTGCCATATATACAGGTGTGTGTGGGGGGCTGCCATATATACAGGTGTGTGTGAGGGGGCTGCCATATAGACAGGTGTGTGTGTGGAGGGGGGCTGCCATATAGACAGGTGTATATGTGGAGGGGGGCTGACATATATACAGGTGTGTGTGAGGGGGGCTGACAAATATGCAGGTTTGGGGGGCTGACAAATATACAGGTGTGAGGGGGCTGACATATATACAGGATTGAGGGGGGCTGAGTGTGTACAGGTGAGGTGGCCGGTGTGCAGATTTGGTAGGATGGCCCATAGGCGAGCCCTGGGGAATGTTGGTGGTCAGGCTGGGGTGGGGGGCCCGGGTCTAAAGCTGTGTAAGGGGCCCAAAAATTTCTGATAGCTGCCCTGCTCCCAATAATGAAGGCATGTGGTCTGGGATGGTCCAGAGAAGGGGTGTTGCATGCTCACTGCCCTCCATTTGGTCTGGTCTAAATTTTAGGGGGGATTTCATGCCCAACAAGTTAGTTCTACCACTGATAAGTTACAGTTTCCTTGTTGGTTTGTTTACATAAAGCAACTGGCCAAGGATCTGTCCTTTTGGGTCGGGAATGTAACAGGTCAGCTAGCAGGAGCCAGTGTTGCCAATCAACAGTATTTTTACTGGCAGCCAGTAAAAAATGGGCACTCTTCTCCTGCCAGTAACAGCAAAAGGTTCTCTGTAAAAAAATATGGCTGTGATGCCCGAGTGCTTGCTACAGTGTGTCTGGGCAGCGCCAGCGGGGGGCAGGTCTGGGGGAGGCGGTGCCTGAACATGCCATGTGATGTCATGGTGCAAGGGAACCAAATGGGAGCAAGGCAAGCTGGGAGCGGAACTGCCAGTGCTGTTTGGACTCTAGTGGACTGAAGGGACCACCTTGTGTGGAGAGAGACTGTCCCTATGACTCAGGAGGGGATGTGTTGTGTCGGTGAGGTGTCATCATCATCTGTGCTGCTGCACACTGCTGTCAGTGTCACTGTGAGAGCCAATTTCATGTGTGTGCCTGCCCATTTTAATTTCTTGCCCTCCTGAGTCCTGTCCCTGAGCTGCTTACTGTATCGAAAACAAAATAAGAAATATGTTTTTTGCCTTAATATTTACCCTAAATCATATTGTTAATTGCATATTGTACTTGTTTTGTAGCCTAAATACTGAAAATTGCACGTAAACCTGTAATTTTGTAACTTTTGGAAATGCCAGTTAAAATTTGGCTATTCCGGTAAACTTTGGGTGTTGTGTCAGTAAATTTCAATCTGCTCGTTTTGGCAACACTGGCAGCAGCAGGTAATTGTTATGATGGTTTAACAAAGGGAAAACCTTGTTAGGCAGTGGGTCATATTGAAAATATTAACATTAGATTTACATTAGAAGACATTGTTTACTAAAAAAATTACTTTATCATAGTGAATGTGTTTTAATATAACAACTTTTTTTACACAAAATGAGTAAAGCAGGGTATACACATTCAGTTTTTTAATTTAACCAACCGATTGAATGAAAAAAAAAGACACAAGCAATGTGGATGCAGAGATCATTCCTGCTGAGTTATTGTATTCTGACAGGAAAGGGGTGGGGGGAGCTCCCATCCCATCAGAATACACAGATCAATGTGGTAGTCATTGGCTGAAAGCATTGATCGAATGCTGGTTTTCCAGCATGACCATTCGACATAAGACAGCCATTAGAAACTTTATAAAATGTATTTTTCAACTGTTTATAAGAAAAGAAAAGGAAAAACCAAAAAAAAAGAAGAGGAAAAAGAAAGAAGAAAAATAAAAGAAAGTATGCTGCCATTGCTGACCTTCTGCTAAAGGTTCTAGTTGATTGGTTCTCTCCGTCTTTAGTACTTTCTATGTCAATTCCTGGAAGCTTGTAGAGTAAAAAGTTAAACCGGTCCTAGACAGAGCAATTTTATTTTCTGCAACCATGGGTTCCATTGTCTTCATCGTTTGTTCACTGCGCAGCCAAAATCTTAGTGAATGTTAAGCAACGTACATGCATTTGCACGGGTTGAACGGGGCGCACCTCCAAACTTGACATTTTTTCTATGCTGGTTCACCTTTATGTATTTTTTTAAGGATATTTGCACACAGGTCATGTTAGCATGCTACGTTGCCAACATGTGACATGCACCTTGTTAAAATTATGTAAAAAGACTCTCGCTCCTCTAGCTCCTCATTTAACCTTCCCCCCATTGCATTAGATTTCCTTGGGCTAGCTTTTGCTTTTAAAGGGGAACTTCACACTTCATTCTCCAATGCTCTTGTCTCCCCCTCTAATCCCTTGGATTTCCATGGGCTAACTGTTGCTTTTAAAGGGAAACTCCACACTCCATTCTCCAATGCTCTTATCTCCCCCTCTAACCCCTTGGATTTCCATGGGCTAACTTTTGCTTTTAAAGGGGAACTCCACACTCCATTCTCCAATGCTCTTGTCTCCCCCCTCTAATCCCTTGGATTTCCATGGGCTAACTTTTGCTTTTAAAGGGGAACTCCACACACCATTCTCCAATGCTCTTGTCTCCCCTCTCTAACCCCTTGGATTTCCACGGGCTAGCTTTTCCTTTTAAAGGGGAACTCCACACTCCACTCCATTCTCAAAAGGCTGTGAGCTGCCTTCACCAATCCAAACCCCATACTTTTTCAGAGCATACAACAGGGCCAGCTAGGAAAGGGGCGAGAAGAGCAAACACCCAACCCCCTCCTGAACCATACAAGGCCACATGCACTCAACATAGCTGGCTGCCTTTGGGGCATGTTGGGCTCAGCCCAATACCAATCACAAAGCACCTTGTACCCACTATTTTAAAGGGGCTTTCTACATCCTGTAAAGACACCTGTCTGCAGCCCCCACAACTCCAATCTAGGGTTGTGTGGATGAGGCCCTTGTCCCCCTGAATATGGGAAAAAGGTGGTTGACTTTTGGGGTGCCGAGCCCCTCCTGCCCCCAAGCATCCACCCCCCTTTCATGGGCTGGCTTGCTGTGCATTTGGCTAGGAGTTTGTTAGTGTGTGGGATGGGCACAATTATTTTTTAGTTTGGGGTGGTATTTTTCACATGGGGGTTCCCATTTTAAGCCTTAACAAACCCAAATGGCCTTGTATGTATTGGGGGCAGGCTATTTTTTGTTTTGGGTTAAAATCTTGCAGATTTGTACATTTAATCTAAAGCCATACATCTTTGAAGCAGCATTTTGGATACATGCTACGGATGCACCACTTTACAGGCAGTGTAAGCCCCCCCCCCCCCCCCCGTTACTAGCTTTTAAGAAATTTTTAATTTTTAAAGGCACTTCTCCTTGTTTCGTTTTTGGGTTTGTCCAAATTGGTGACATTGATGTCTGACCCTCTGGGTAGGACCTGGGCCCCCATACCCATTTTAAGGCCAATAACTAGAATATAAGCCAGACAAGTGGGGACTAGCAAAATGAACAAGTCAGTTCCTATAGACTGCAATGGTATTTGTTGTATAACTTTTGCCCATGTTGGGCTCTTTGTTTGCCCCATCTGTAATTTAGTAGCATGCTGGATGATGTGCTTAATTTTGGACAGGGGATGGCTTATTTTGTGCTAGCTGCATTTGGATTGTTCTGGGCATGCTCAGGCACTTTGTTTTTTTGCTGTGGATTTTGGTGTATGAAATGCATTTGGGTTGGTCTGGGCATGCTCAGGGACTTTGTTTTTTTTTTGTGCTTTTTGTGTGTGAACAGCACTTGGAATTTTCTGGGCATGCTCAGACAGTGTGCTTTTTGGGTTAGTAATTTAAGGACATACTTAACAGGTGTACCCACTTCTGTCTCTACATTGGGTGAACTTGCAATTTGTGTGTTTCATGGACTGTGCATGTGTTTTCATTAGCACACAAACCTATGTTATATAAAGCTTGCAGATAGCATTCTTTACCTGAAAAGAGACAAGATTGTGTGTGTGTCAAGAGAGTACATTTGGGTGTCCTTAAAGTTTGTAGCAAATGTATTTTGTTTGTTATGTCCTTGCAAAACAGATGTGTTTTAGAGCAAGTATTTTTTTTTACTTTTGTTTCTTTTTTTGGGGGGGGGGGGCTATTTTTCACTGAAATATTTTTGATGTTGTCAATGTTTGTAGGTTGTTAGTTTCACTTTGATTTAATTGTCTGTGCTGCATTTTGCAAAATCTTTCTCAAGATGTGGATGCATGCTCAATCCAAGTAATGCATTTTACACACTCCCCCCCAACAGTTTTCATGCAACAGATTTCCCAGCTGCAGCTTAACTAGGCTGATTGGCATGGCAAAACAAAAAAAGGTGTGATTTGTCTAAAAGCTACTTTCCTGGTGCCTTCATGGTAGCATATGCATGGATTGTTCCGTATGCTGCCATGGATAGCCACCAGGAAAGGAAAATTACAGAGAGGTAAGTATTTAATTTTCCATTTTAGCGCAATGGTCCTCAGATTCAGTCCTCAAGTACCCCCGACATGTTTTGGGAATTTATCTTGGCTAAAATAGCTGTCCAAAATACTAAGCCATTGACTGTGATTTAAAGCACCTGTGCAAGATGAAGGAAAACCTGCAAACATGGCCTGTTGGGGGTACTTGAGGACAGGGTTGAGAACCACTGATTTAGAGCACTGAGCTAAAATCCAGCTCAAGACAATCCTATTCTAATTGTGGACATTTGAGGGAAACCAAGTGAAACCAAACTATTTAGATTGACCTGTGTGTCCCCAAGGAAAGACATTGGTAGGATTTTACCCTTACTTCCTGTTTGGCTATGTGACAGGAAGTGAATACATTTGAAGGAGAAACTGGCAAAATTTAGGAGATGTCTTCACCGTTACAGGTTTATAGACATCCCCAAAAACTGACAAGATTTCTAAACCCTGTGCACTCTATCCCCAAGCAAAAATAAGAAAGGATTTCATTTAGCTTAACTTTGAAAAGACAAGTTTAACTGTGATGCACGTCAATGGCCCATTTAGACCTTGTTTAATAGAAAACACCAGTTGCTTTTCACTATAGACATTTGTTAGTCCAGTCCTGGAAATCTGCATCTGCTTTACTATTAATTTCCATAAAAATTGGGTTCCTGCAGCTAGATGCGTGACCGCTGTGTATGTGAGATGTGCAATTGCTGTGTGTGCAGAGGTATGTACCCATGGCGCATATCTAGTTCCCCGAAGCGGTGGCAAGCACACAGAAATTACATCAGGCCCCTCCAGGAAGTTGCTTGTACTGCTGCTAATTTCTTCCCACCACCATGCCCCGCTCACTGTTCGCTGAGGAAAAGATGACACTTATTTGCAAATTAAGATAATTTGGGGTGGTGTTTGTGTGGGTCATGTGTGTATGTCTAAATGATTTGGCCTCAAAACACACACTTCCTGTGTACAGATTCACTTCTGGGCCAAAGTATATTGCTTCCTGCTTCAGTGTGTGTGTTTTTATATATTTATATATATATATATATGCATATATATATATATATGTGTGTGTGTGTGTATATATATATATATATATATATATATATATATATATATATATATATATATATATGTGTATATATATATATATATATATATATGTGTATGTATATATATATATATATATATCTATATATATATATATAAGTGTATATATATATATATATATATATATATATATATATATATATATATAAAATCTATAGATGTAGGTTCTTGTGTCCACCAGCAGAGAGAAGTTGGGTAGATGCCACATTCCCAACACCCAATTCTGGAGGCATAATAATGGTCTAGCACAGGGGTCTTCAAACTACTGCCCTCCAGTTGTTCAGGAACTACAATTCCCATCATGCCTAGTCATGTCTGTGAATGTCAGAGTTTTACAATGCCTCATGGGATGGGTAGTTCCGTAACAGCTGGAGAGCTGTAGTTTGAAGATTCCTGATCACTCTAGCATGTCTTGAAAAAAGGTGGTTTCTCGTGTGCTTTGTATAATGCCCAAGAAATATAGTTTGAAAAATACAAGTGGGTCATGGCACATCTACATTCCAAATTTGGCACTTAAGTTTTGCACTATGCAATCTGATTGGCAAATCTCTGTACAACTCAATATTTAGGCAAAATTGGTAATAGGAAGACGCACTTGAACAATTAATTCAAATTATAGGAAATCAATCAGGCTCTTGCACTAAATCTAATTTATTGATTAATTGCTGTGTATGGTCACCTTTAAAGATCAAGATCGGAAAAAAATAATTTATTGGGTTGAGAAACACTTCTCTGTTCTTTGTAATGTATTGAAAGATTTGGGTAAAAAAAAGAAAAAAAAAACACATTTCAAAGATATATTAGAATTGATAGGAATGAGATTAGCATCAAACGGGTAAATTAACTGGAAACACCTACTAATTGCCTAACAAAACACATCCAATGAGATGAAATTAACCAGTTGTATTGGGCGTGCGCTATTATCAATGAGAAAACCACAGTTACCCTAGCGCCAGTTTCAGTTTACATATGCGGGTATTTATTATCGTTATTTGCATTTCAATGTGCGCTGGTTCGCAAGTTCAATTAATGACTTTTCCGGCGCACCAATTAATGTATGAACTGGTGTAGTGCCTTCTTCTTAGTAAATCACCCCCAGACTGTCTGCATCCCAGGCTAATCATCCACAGGTATTTGCTTTCCACCTGCAGCTAAAGTCTCCCGCATATAGTCGTACATGGCCCCATTTGCAAATGTGAATGCTACGTTAAAGAAGTCAAGACTCCTGATCTGCACAGATGTTTAAGGCCAATACTAAACAACTGGATTAGCAGGACAGCCTAGAAGTTAGCAGTTTTCAATAAGTCAGCAGACCTGCAACTTGCATTATGAGAAAGAGCAGTAAAAACTAACCACTGCTTTGCACTGCAAAGCAGGGAGCAGGGCCAGGAGATGCCATGGGCAATGTACAGATGCTGTACATTTATAATTACACATAAAAGGTTTTTTTTATTTCCAAAGTGTTTTTATTAGTATGGAAATGGGAATAAAGTAACAATATCAAAGCTGACAATGCACCTATGTTCTTCATATTCTTGTAAGTTATCAAATAGTGGAAGACAAATGAAATGACAATGAAAAGTCTCAGACTGCTTGATGGAATAAGTGCAAACTAATATTGCAAAGCCAATGTAATTAGGATACAATCCCCATTAACAACAGCCACACTGAAGGTTTGGGATGCGGTAAATAAGGTGGCTAAATTGGCACCCTCAGTGTCTCCTCTTGCCCTGTTGGGAGGATTTCCCTGGTTTTCCCCGGGAGAAGATACCTGGGTCAAGGTAGTGACACAACCCAGATAGCAAGGATAAGTTGCCACAAATTTGTGGCAGTGTTGAATTGTAAAGCCTCGTACACACGATCCGATTGTTGGCAGGGGATTGTGTGATGACAGACTGTTGGCCTAAAATCCGACTGTTAGTAGGCTCCTTCAGACAATTGTTGTTCAACTTTCCGCCAACAAATGTTGGATGGCTGTCTAGTAAATTTTTGGAGAACAATGGTCTGTTGTCAGATTTTCATATCGTCTGTACACAAGTCCGTCACACAAAAGTCCAAAGTGCAAATATGCATGCTCGGAATCAATGCTCACCAAACACGACATTAGCAGAAGGGTGGTGCTCAAGAGCTGAAATTCCACGTAGTGCGTCACTACGTTCATGTTTGTTGGCCTACAATTGTGTGCCATTAGTATGCAAGACAAGATCCAGGCACACGCCCTTTTGACAAAAGTCTGACGCTCTGTTGGCCAACAATCCAATCATGTGTACGAGGCTTAAGTCTGTTAACTTGCTGCACATTTTCACTGGCAAGTTGTACACTTGCAGAGCACTTGAAGTACAAGTTCTAGTTGACACTTTTCCAATTTGTAGCAAATGTGCATGGCAAGTCTCTAGTAAGACCAAAGTTGCAGTGGTGAGTCTACAGCAAGAGCTTTGCAAGTCTACAGCATGGAAATTCAGCCACAATGACCCCTGTGGTGGGATGACTATTGCACAACATAACTGAACCAGAACTTGCAGCAGACTTGCAGAATGTTTGCAAAGAAAATTGATCTGGAGTCATGCAATGCGGACTTGCTTTAATTGTGCAAAGCCTGGCAAGTCTAGCATTAGCTTAGCAAGTCATTTTCAAACTTGCAGCACAATTGTTTGCTATCAGGGTAGATATGGTGTGCTGGCTCCGGGAGCCAATTTACTTTCCCTCTCTGATTTAAAAAGCGGTTTGGCTCCTTTCTGATGGGTTTTTGGAGACATCTTCAATTATCACACTTTAAGACTTTAGGTGCTTCTCCATGTCCGATACACTCTTTGACCAGTGTCAAAAAGATGTTTACTAAAAATTGTGAAGAATCACATTTCCTATCAAAAATATATCAACTCCTTTTAATGACATACACACCAGAAGAACTACCCTTCTGGAAAGAGTGGGAGAGAGAATTGAAGCAAGAAATCCTATTCAGAGATAAGTTAGGAAATCTTTACTCTTATGCCGCATACACACGAGCGTAATTTCCAACAGAAAGAGTCGGATGGGAGCTTTTCATCGTATACTCAGACCGTGTGTATGCCCCATCTGACTTTTTCCGTCAAAAATTTAGACGGACTTAGATAGAGAACATGTTCTATATTTGTCCGAAGCAAGTACGAGACGGAAGCTATTGGCTACTGGCATTTGAACTTCCGTTTTCTAGTCCCGTCATACGTGTTGTACATCACCGAGTTCTGGATGGTCAGAATTTGGTGTGACCGTGTGTATGCAAGACAGCTTGAGCGGAATTCCGTCGTAAAAACCTTCAGAGTTTATTCCGATGGCAAACCCGGTCGTGTGTATAGGGCATTACTCATTCTACATGAGTAGTGTCTTACCTTTTCTCTTAGACGCAGCTAAGAGTCTTATACCCAGGTATTGGAAAAATTATATTTGTCCCACCCTGTGGGACTGGAGTTTGGAAGTGGATAGGATAATGGAGGCAGAATGTTGGGTCCATACATGTAAAGGGAAATATGACAATTTTTATAAGATGTGGGCCACATGGTTCCAACACTCACTACAGATGTAAACTGTGAACTGATGGATTTTTGGAACTTTATTAATGCTTGTTTAGTCACAATTATTACACTGCACGCCAGACCTTCTTGTCCACATCAGTGCCTGACCTCACAAATGCACTTCTGGAAGAATGGTCAAACATTCCCATAGACACACTCCTAAACCTTGTGGACAGCATTCCTAGAAAAGTTGAAGTTGTTATAGGTGCAAACGGTGGGGCCAACTCAATATTGAACCCTATGGACTAAGACTGGTATACCATTAAAGTTCATGTGCGTGTAACGGCAGGTGTCTCAATACTTTTGATAAAATAGTGTATGTTGATATGGGCTGATTTACTAGTTTCATATAATTTTATTCCCAGCAGAAAAGCATATACTGTATATGAACAAACAGTTGTAGAAATCTCAAATTATTTTATGTCCTTATATTATTCTGAATGTGTAGTTTATCTTACTTATTTTACCCCCTCTGTTTAGGGATCCCCTCTTCCCTTTTTTCCCTTCTTTCCTCGTTTATTTCTCTTTTTCTATTTATTTATTTGTGTATCTGTAAATTTATATTGGAAAATCAATAAAAAGATATTAAAGAAAAAAACGAGGATATAATCAGTTGAGAAACTATAAAAACCTAAACCAAAAAGTGTTGTGTGCCATCTCAAATATAGGGAAGTCTGGAATTTAGTAGTACCATTAGGCATAAGCACATTAAAGGTTTAAAATAAAAGAAGACATTTACCCATCTTGAAATATTGCTTACACTAAGACCCCTTTCACACTGGGGATCTTTTCAGGCGCTTTGGCAGTAAAAATAGCGCCTGAAAAGCACCTCTCAAGCCACCCCAGTGTGAAAGCCAGAGTGCTTCCACACTCGGGCGGTGCGCTTGCAGGCCGGGAAATAAAGTCCTGCAAGAAGCATCTTTGGGACGGTGGGGGAGCGGTGTATACACCGCTCCTCCACCGCCCCTGTCCATTGAAACGAATGGGCAACGCTGCAAAGTGCTTCGGCAGTGCCGCAAAACGAGCGCTATTAACCCTTTCTTTGGCCACTAGTGGAGGTTAAAAGCGCCCCGCTGGTGGCCAAAAAGCACCGCCATAACAGCGGTAAAGCACCGCTAAAACTAGTGGCGTTTTACCTCTGACGGACCTGTTGCCCCAGTGTGAAAGATGTCTAAACGAATATTTTATATACAGTATATTTATCAGAATATTCATTAAATGACATAAATTTCCTTTCAGGAGGCTGCAGTACTAATTTTTTTTTTTTTAAGAGTTAGATAAACTCTAATGGGGTTGCTGACTCTAGTGCATGTTATAGTTTCCTATATTCACAGTATTCAAATATACACCAATGATAGACAGGTGAAAGTGACATAAAAATTACTTATAGGTAATTGTGACATATAACAACATTATGTATAATGATATAAATTATAAACTCTATGTAAATACATTAAAGCGTTTCCTTACAGTTCACAGACAATAGGAGTTGTGTATATGTCTGAATACAGCTACCTTTACTGACAGCCACAACTATCTGTATGAAATTTTCCTGTATTCTGAGAATAATGTCTGAGTGTCAAAAATGTCCAGAAAGGTCCAAAATTGTCTCATTAATTCATATTATTCTTTTATAAAAAGAAGTAGAGATTAACCAGAGATCACATAATACCAGCTTTGAAGCAGACCGTGAGGGCCCAATCACATTATTGTGGTAGATTAGCACAGATACATTAACACGTGTTATGTCAGGCATTAATGTGTGTTGTGTTAACCACTTTAGCCCCGGAAGGATTTACCCCCTTCCTGACCAGAGCACTTTTTACAATTTGGCACTGCGTCGCTTTAACTGCTAATTGCGTGGTCATGCAATGCTGTACCCAAACAAAATTTGCGTCCTTTTCTTCCCACAAATAGAGATTTTTTTTGATGGTATTTGATCACCTCTGCCATTTTTATTTTTTGCGCTATAAATGGAAAAAGACCGAAAATTTTGAAAAAAAATGATATTTTCTACTTTTTGTTATAAAAAAAATCCAATAAACTCAATTTTAGTCATACATTTAGGCCAAAATGTATTCGGCCACATGTCTTTGGTAAAAAAAATGTCAATAAGTGTATATTTATTGGTTTGCGCAAAAGTTATAGCGCCTACAAACTAGGGTACATTTTCTGGAATTTACACAGCCTTTAATTTATGACTGCCTATGTCATTACTTGAGGTGCTAAAATGGCAGGGCAGTACAAAACCCCCACAAATGACCCCATTTTGGAAAGTAGACACCCCAAGGAAGCCCATTGAATATTATTTTTTTGTCCCAAGTGATTGAATAATGACAAAAAAAAAAATTACAAAAAGTTGTCACTAAATGATATATTGCTCACACAGGCCATGGGCATATGTGGAATTGTACCACAAAATATATTCATCTGCTTCTCCTGAGTACGGGGATACCACATGTGTGGGACTTTTTGGGAGCCTAGCCGCATACGGGGCCCCGAAAAAATGTTTGATTTTACTCCTCACTACCTATCACAGTTTTGAAGGCCATAAAATGCCCAGATGGCATAAAACCCCCCCAAATGACCCCATTTTGGAAAGTAGACACCCCAAGCTATTTGCTTTGAGGCATGTTGAGTCCATGGAATATTTTATATTTTGACACAAGTTGCGGGAAAGTGACAATTTTTTTTTTTTTTGCACAAAGTTGTCACTAAATGATATATTGCTCACACAGGCCATGGGCATATGTGGAATCGCACCCCAAAATACATTTAGCTGCTTCTCCTGAGTATGGGGATACCACATGTGTGGGACTTTTTGGGAGCCTAGCCTCGTACGGGACCCCGAAAACCAAGCACCGCCTTCAGGATTTCTAAGGGTGTAAATTTTTGATTTCACTCTTCACTGCCTATCACAGTTTCGGAGGCCATGGAATGCCCAGGTGGCACAACCCCCCCAAATGAGCCCATTTTGGAAAGTAGACACCCCAAGCTATTTGCTGAGAGGCATGGTGAGTATTTTGCAGCTCTCATTTGTTTTTGAAAATGAAGAAAGACAAGAAATTTTTTTTTTTCTTTTTTCAATTTTTAAAACTTTGTGACAAAAAGTGAGGTCTGCAAAATACTCACTATACCTCTCAGCAAATAGATTGGGGTGTCTACTTTCCAAAATGGGGTCATTTGGGGGGGGGGGGTTGTGCCACCTGGGCATTCCATGGCCTCCGAAACTGTGATAGGCAGTGAAGAATGAAATCAAAAATTTACGCCCTTAGAAAGCCTGAAGGCGGTGCTTGGTTTTCGGGGTCCCGTACGAGGCTAGGCTCCCAAAAAGTCTCAAACATGTGGCATCCCCATACTCAGGAGAAGCAACAGAATGTATTTTGGGGTGTAATTTCACATATTCCCATGACATGTTTGAGCAATTTATCATTTAGTGACAACTTTGTGCAAAAAAAAAATAAAAAAAATTTGTCTCTTTCCCGCAACTTGTGTCACAATATAAAATATTCCATGGACTCGACATGCCTCTCAGCAAATAGCTTGGGGTGTCTATTTTCCAAAATGGGGTCATTTGGGGGGTTTTGAACTGACCTGGCATTTTATGCACAACATTTAGAAGCTTATGTCACACACCACCCACTCTCCTAACCACTTGAAGACAAAACCCTTTCTGACACTTTTTGTTTACATGAAAAAATATTTTTTTTGCAAGAAAATTACTTTGAACCCCCAAACATTATATATTTTTTTAAAGCAAAGGCCCTACAGATTAAAATGGTGGGTGTTTCATTTTTTTTTTTCACACAGTATTTGTGCAGAGAATTTTCAAACGCATTTTTTGGGGAAAAACACACTTTTTTTAATTTTAATGCACTAAAACACACTATATTGCCCAAATGTTTGATGAAATAAAAAAGATGATCTTAGGCCGAGTACATGGATACCAAACATGACATGCTTTAAAATTGGGTACAAACGTGCAGTGGCAGCAAAATAAATACATTTTTAAAAGCCTTTAAAAGCCTTTACAGGTTACCACTTTAGATTTACAGAGGAGGTCTACTGCTAAAATTACTGCCCTCGATCTGACCTTCGCGTTGATACCTCACATGCATGGTGCAATTGCTGTTTACATTTGACGCCAGACCAACGCTTGCGTTCACCTTAGAGTGAGAGCAGGGGGGGGCAGGGGTGCTTTTTTTTTTCTTTATTATTTTTTTGCTTTTTTATCTTATTTTTAAACTGTTCCTTTCATTTTTTTTAAATCATTTTTATTGTTATCTCAGGGAATGTAAATATCCCCTATGATAGCAATAGCTAGTGACAGGTACTCTTTTTTGAAAAAATTGGGGTCTATTAGAACCTAGATCTCTCCTCTGCCCTCAAAGCATCTGACCACACCAAGATCGGTGTGATAAAATGCTTCCCCAATTTCCCAATGGCGCTGTTTACAAATCTAAGTCATAAAATGCTCGTAGCTTCCGGTTTCTTAGGCCATAGAGATGTTTGGAGCCACTCTGGTCTCTGATCAGCCCTATGGTCAGCTGGCTGAATCACCAAAAGCATTCTCAAGTTCCCTGTTGAGACAGGAGAGCCAGAGAAAAACACGGAAGACGGTGGGGGGGGGGGCATTCCCTCCCACTGCTTGTAAAAGCAGTCTAGAGGCTAATTAGCCGCTAGGATTGCTTTTACATGAAAGCCGATCGCTGGCTGAAAAGAATGATACCAAGATGATACCTAAACCTGCAGGCATCATTCTGGTATAACCACTCAAAGTCGTGAATGGCGTACCTGAAGACAAAAAAATGGTTAACAATAAAGCACAGTAAACGGTAAAGTATAAAAAATTGCATAACTGAAAAGCAAACATGATAAAACATAATAACAATAAAACATTGCAGAATAGAATACAGTAAAAAAGAGCAGAACAATAGAGAGAGAATAGAGAGAGAGAGAGAACAATGAAACGACAACTATTTTTTTCTATTTTATATTTTCTTTGTGTTTTTTTTTTTTACACTTTTTTTTGTAACTGTAACTTTTATAACTGTGGCCGGTTCCAGATTCGGGTCTCTCAAAATGCGATGGCATCTTGGGAGACCCTGTGAAAGTGTGCCTAGTCTGTGCAATGCTTTACCCTACGCTAATACTCAACTAGTGTATGGAAGCGTTCAAAACATTCACCAATGCAAAGACCAGGATTGTCAGGACAGGAGGGAAAATAATAGTGGGTGTCACGCCTATATCCGCGCTTGCTGCAGACACGACATCTTTTTTGGAAGGGGTTCGTTGGGTAGGGGTACTCGGGAGGACATAAAGAAAATGCCTTTCATGCAGCCGACTGCATTTGGTTGGGGATGTGAATGGGGGAAGTACGGGTGCTGCAGAAGTGGTGGGTTCCCAATTAGGATTGGCGAATGCAGCAGGAAGGGCACTATGGGCACGACGGGCCTGTTTGTCTTCTTCTTGGTGGCAGCGGGACACTAATTGTGCTTGCCACCTCACCAGCTTGAACTGCATTTAAGGGACTCGCCACGTCACCAAGTGTTACTGCAGTGCTGGTTTGACTACGACCGGGGTGTACTAGGCCACTGGCACTTGCCAGTTCACCAAAACGCTACCAAAAAAACTGTTAGCAATCGCAGGGATCAGGCCTGACTCTGCGAACGCTGCATTTATGCGTTTAGTGTTTTGTAAGTGTCAGTGATCGATCGATACTGCACTTGGGTGGGCTGGGCTGGGCCGGGCGGAGGGGCAAAACGCAGGTGCTAGCAGGTATCTGGGCTGATCCCGCTAACACTGCGTTTTTGGGAACCCTAAACTGTTGGGGAAGCTAGTATAGATCTGATCAGATATTGATCCGTTCAGATAATATACCACTAAGGGAGGCGTATGCTGCGTGCGTGGGTGTTAGCGGTACTGGCGCTAATCTGACGCTGCCTGGGGCGACGCATATCACCGCCGGACGATCAGGGTGCTAAACCTTTATTAGGTAATAAACGGCGGGTGCCCTGACACTATAAAAAATAAACGAACTAACCAGCGTCACCCGTAACGGTTATACGGTGATCAGTGGTGAAAGGGTTAACTAGGGGGCAATCAAGGGGTTAAAACATTTATTAGGTAGTATATGGGGGTCCCTGTCGCTATAAAACGCTGACGGCGAACCTAAATATTTACCTCCCTAACTAGCGTCACCAGCGACACTAATGCCCCGTACACACGGTCGGACTTTGTTCGGACATTCCGTCAACAAAATCCTAGGATTTTTTCCGACGGATGTTGGCTCAAACTTGTCTTGCATACACACGGTCACACAAAGTTGTCGGAAAATGTGATCATTCTGAACGCGGTGACGTAAAACATGTACGTCGGGACTATAAACGGGGCAGTGGCCAATAGCTTTCATCTCTTTATTTATTCTGAGCATGCGTGGCACTTTGTCCGTCGGATTTGTGTACACACGATCGGAATTTCCGACAACGGATTTTGTTGTCGGAAAATTTTATATCCTGCTCTCAAACTTTGTGTGTCAGAAAATCTGATGGAAAATGTGTGATGGAGCCTACACACGGTCGGAATTTCCGACAACGAGGTCCTATCACACATTTTCCGTCGGAAAATCCGACCATGTGTATGGGGCATTATATAGCGATCAGAAAAATGATCGCTTAGCGACACTGGTGATGGGGGGTGATCAAGGGGTTAAAACTTTATTAGGAGGGGTTAGGGGGGTACCCTAGACCTAAAGGGGCTAACACTTACTGCCCTACTACACTAACTGTCACAAACTAACACCATGCAGTAATCAGAAAAAAAAACAACTGCTTGGTGTCAGTGTGACGGGGGGGAGGGGTGATTAGGGGGTGATCGGGGTGTATCGGGGGGTAAAGGGGGGTGTAAAGTGTGCCTGGCATGTTCTACTGTGTGTGTTGTGTTGTGCAACTCACTCAGATGTTTTCTCTCCTCGGCGCCGGAACGGAAACTGCCGAGCCGAGGAGAGATGACATCACATCCCCTGCCTCTGTGTACTACACAGAGGCAGGGGAAGATTCTCATTGGCTGGGAGCGATCGCGAGGGGGGGCCACAAATGGATGGCCTCCCCCTCATCTCTGAACGCTCCCAGACCAAAGCCGACCGCCTCGGGCACCGGGGGGGTCCGATTGGACCCCCCGCCCGCGGGAAGGCAATCTTGTATCAGGTACGTGATTTTGCCTGCCCGTGCCATTCTGCCACAGTATATCTGCGTGAGGCGGTCGGCAAGTGGTTAAAGTGGTAGTAAACTTTTTTATTTATTTTTTCCTACAGGTAAGCTTATAATAAAGCTTACCTGTAGGCAGTAGTGTAGTTAGGTTTTGTGCTGCCCTAGGCCTGACTATACTCATGCACCCCCTAATTTAAATATGACCCACCCCTTCCTGCCAAGGACACACCCCTTGCTGTTTAAGACCCGCCCTGAAATTTTTGAGTGGGGTCACTAGTTCTGAGGGCCTGGGGGGGCAATGGATTCCCTTAATTTGCATATATTTCCTCTCACTTCCTGTTTGGCTATGGGGCAGGAAGTGAAGGGAAATCTCTGCAATGAGACAAGGATGGTAAAAAATAAACTGACAGGGGCTAAAACCCTCCCTTACTCTATCCAAATTTTTTTTTAAAAAGTGTTGCCTCTAGTTCTACTTTAACCACTCCAATACCAGGCACTTTCCCCTCTTCCTGTCCAGGACAGTTTTTTAGCTTTCAGCGCTGTTGCACTTTGAATGACAACTGCATGGTCATTCAACACTGTACCCAAACTAAATTTTTATCATTTTCTTCCCACAAACAGAGCTTTTTTTTGGTGGTATTTGATCACCTCTGCAGTTTTTAATGCGCTATAAACAGAAAAAAAATAAATGACCATTTAAAAAAAAAAAAACTGATGGGCACTGGCGGCACTGATAGGTGCCACTGATGAGGAGCTACTGACAGGCATTACTGAGTGGCACTAATTGGCACTTTGATGGGGCACTGACAGGCATTACTGATGGGGCACTGATTGGCACTTTTTTGGGCACTGTTGTGGGCATTGATCGGCACTGACATCCATTTATTATGGGGACAGGCTGGCAGTTGTTGGGCACTGATTGGCAGCTGATGGGCACTTTTTAATGGGGGCTGTGCTGATATTCAATGTGCTGATCATCAGCACAGACCCCCCTCTGACAGGGAGAGCCGCCGATCGAAAGCCGAAGAAAGCTATTTACCGGCACTTCCTGGTTCACGCGATGATCAGCTGTGATTGGTTACAGCTGATCACGTGGTAAGATATCTCTGTCAGAGGCTTCATACCACGATCGGAGTCACGGTGTGTCAGACGGCGCACGCTGGCTCTGTTATCCTGATCACGTCATATGACGTCTGATCAGAATAACACAACCACTTTGTCGCCGTCATTCTGCTATATGGTGGGCGGCAAGTGGTTAAGCACAAATTTCAGATAATTTTATGGAGAGGACTAAGACGATATAACCATGCCAATGGTGAAGCAGAAAACATATAGTGAGGAAGGTTTGTGGCTCAGGATGATAGGACAGTCAAAATTAGAAACAGCACCCCCCCCACAGTTGAGGAATGCCGACCGCCCGCATACCGGAAGTGCAGCCACTTTATGGGGGTGCTAGATTAATTTTCCTCTCAGCCTAGTCCACCCCATAAGACTGGTGCTACACTAATGCCGCATGCACACGGTCGGATTTTTCATTGGGAAATGTTCGATGGGAGCTTGTCAGAAATTCCGACCATGTGTAGGCTCCATCGGACATTTTCCGTTGGAATTTCCGACAAACAAAATTTGAGATCTGCATCTCAAATTTTCCGACAACAAAATCCAATGTCGTAAATTCCAATCGTGTGTACACAATTCCGAAGCACAAGGTTCCACGCATGCTTGAAATCAAGCAGAAGAGCCGCACTGGCTATTGAACATTTTTCTTGGCTCGTCGTTGTACTTCACCACATTCTTGAAGTTCGGAATTTCCAACAAGATTTGTGTGACCGTGTGTATGCAAGACAAGTTTGAGCCAACATTTGTCAGAAAAAAAAACATGGATTTTGTTGTCGGAATGTGCGATCGTGTGTTGTCGGAATGTGTGATCGTGTGTACGTGGCATAACAGTGTAGCACAAGCCGGCAGGAACTCTTTTCATGCTGCCCCCCTGCAAAGTGCTGCCCTAGGCCTGGGCCTTGTCAGCCTAGGCCAGGATACAGCGTTGCCTGTAGGTAAGATGAATATCTCCTAAACATGCACAGTTTAAGAGATATTCGGTATCTCTGCAGCTGGTAACGTCACCAGCGCATGCACTCTGAAGGAACGGAATACTCGTGCTGTTCCTTCAGAGCTGTGCTCTGCAGCTGAAACTCCCGAGTGCATGCACAGAAGTGACATCATCTTGGCTCGGCCAGTCAAGTGGCTGCAGCTCGTGAACCCAGAAGGAAGATAGGGTGAAGAAGAAGGCCTCTGCAGCAGTGACAGTGCACAGCTGGGGTGTTTTGTTTTAAGTTAAGTCTTTTACAATGTGATAGTATGCAGTGCATACTAGCACATTATGATGTTACTTTGCAGGAGAAAATTTTATTTTTTTTTAAAAGAAGGGTTTACTACCGCTTTAAGGCAGCTCATTATTTTGGGTGGGCTGCCTAAGACACTAAACACATCAAAAAAGATGCATGCACCAAAAACGGGGCAATGCAATACATGTTAGTGCATTGCTGCGGGAACGCATGTCCATCAGCAAGGGCCATTCAGAATGACTGGCGCTGCAACGCATTTATGTGTATAATGTGCATTGCCATACTCATTAACACAACGCAATAGTGTGAATGGGCCCTGAAGTAGAGCAACAAAATGCAATTTAGTAGTATGCTCCCTCATGTAAAAAACAGGAAAAAAAGTCTGTCTTCCAGTGGAAATGTACTGCACTATGAGAGGGGCAAAAGTGAAACCAGTGGTCTTCCACCGTGTCCCATGTTCCCAGGGCCGCCATCAGGGGGGTACAGCCGTTACAACTGTAAGGGGCCTCGGGGCCTGAGGGGCCCGCCTGGGCCAGAAGAAGGCAGGACGGGTGAAGGGGATCCGTGCTGTGCAGTATAGAAACGATCTCACAGTTTCTACAGTTCTCATTTCATTGATTTTAGACATCAAGCTCTTTACTGCCACCTCTGGCTACTATGTGCATGTGCACCCCTCGTGTGACAGTGATCTGCCTGCACTACGCTTCTCAGCAATATGTCAGCTTTGTAAAAATGAGCTGGGACCACGTAGGAAGTTACAAGTAGGAGCTGTGAAGGAAAGGGAGGGGGGCTGTTTGTGTACAGGGAGGGGCCAGAGGCTTGTGTGTTTACAGATTTGTGTATGTGGGGCCGCCATATATACAGGTGTTTGTGTGGGGGGGGTGGTGGCTGCCATATATACAGGTGTGTGTGGGGGACGCTGCCATATATACAGGTGTGTGTGTAGGTGCACTGCCATATATACAGGTGTGTGTATGTGGGGGGGCGCTGACATATATACAGGTGTGTGGGGGGGTGCTGACATATATACAGATGTGTGGAGGGGTGGCTGACATGTATACAGGTGTGTGTGTGAGGGTGGGCTGCCATATATACAGGTGTGTGTGTGTGTATGGGGGGAGCTGACATGTATACAGGTGTGTGTGTGAGGGGGGCTGCCATATAGACAGGTGTTTGTGTGTGTGGGGGGGGGGCTGCCATATATACAGGTGTGTGTGGGGGGGCTGCCATATATACAGGTGTGTGTGAGGGTGGCTGCCATATAGACAGGTGTGTGTGTGGAGGGGGGCTGACATATATATGAGTGTGTGTGAGGGGGGCTGCCATATAGACAGGTGTGTGTGTGGCGGGGGCTGACATATATACAGGTGTGTGTGAGGGGGGCTGCCATATATGGTAGTGAACTTTTTTGATGAAGCATTTAGTTCAGTAGCACATGAAGGTGGAATTGTGTGAGATACCCATGTTTACCCTTTCATTGTTTAATTCGTTTATTTTAGAATAACTAATGTTATTAAGTTTGTACATTTAAAAAAAAAAAGGATGCGTAGAACCACCTTTAGTGCCGATTCACACAGGGGCAACATGACTTCAGCGCGACTTTGCAAGGCGACTTCAACACGACTTCAACGCGACTTCAACGCGACTTTGGGCGACTTACAACACGATTTCAAGTCACCCCCAGGACTGGCAACTTTGCCTGTGGCCAATCAGAGCTAATCAGCTCTTGTGACATACAGTACCTGCCCACGAGAATGTGTTTCCAGCGCGATCCCATCGCTGGTTCTCGGTGACAGGGTACTGTACATCTGGCGCTCGCTGCAATAGGAAAAACACATTTTCCTATTGCAGCGAGCGCGAGAGGGATTTCCCCTCCAGGAATATACCAGGCTCTTAGGTCTGGTATGGATGTTAAGAGGAACCCCTTAAGCCAAAAGAACGGCGTGGGGGTCCCCCCAAAATCCATACCAGACCCTTATCCGAGCACACAGCCCGGCCGGTCAGGAAAGAGGGTGGGGACGAGTGGGTGCCCCCCTCCTGAACCATACAAGGCCGCTTGCCCTCAACATGGGGGGGTGGGTGCTTTGGGAAAGGTGGGCGCCCTGCTCCCCCCACCCAAAAGCACCTTGTCCCCATGTTGATGAGGACAAGGGCCTCTTCCCGACAACCCTGGTCGTTGGTTGTCGGGGTCTGCGGGCGGGGGGCTTATCCGAATCCAGGAGCACCCTTTAATAAGGGGGCCCGGATCCCGGCTCCCCACCCTATGTGAATGAGTATGGGGTACATCGTACCCCTACCCATTCACCTGGGGGAAAAAAAGTGTCAATAAAAAAACACTAGACAGGTATTTAAAGTAATTTATTAGGCAGCTCCGGGGGGCTTCTTCCGACTTTGGGGGTCTTCTGCCAACTTCAGGGGTCTTCTTCCGACTTCTCTGCTCTCTCCGGCCTCTTCTCCCACTCTCCGGCCTCTTCTCCCAGTGTCCGGTCCTTCTCCCGCTCTCCTGTTCTTCTGCCGGGCTCCTCCGCTATCTTCTGCTCTTTTCCCGCTCTCTTGCTAGCAGTGGGCGGTCTTCTCCATCATCTTCTTCCCTCTTCTTTTCTTCCGATGTTGACACAACGATCTCTCCCGCTGTAATGCTGTGTACATGGTGCGAATTGACTTATATAGGCATGGGGCGGGGTCACCGGGTGAAGTCACCTGATGACCCCGCCCCTTATGAGGGCACAGTCCCATCATGCCCCGGGACTGTGCCATCATAAGGGGCGGAGTCACCGGGTGATATCACCCAGTGACCACGCCCCATGCCTATATAAGTCAATGTGCACCGCGTACACAGCATTACAGCGGGAGAGAGCGTTGTGTCAACATCGGAAGAAAAGAAGAGGGAAGAAGACGATGGAGAAGACCGGGCCACCGCTAGCAAGAGAGCGGCAAAAGAGCAGAAGATAGCGGAGGAGCCCGACAGAAGAACCGGAGAGCGGGAAAAGAACCGGACTCTGGGAGAAGAGGCCGGAGAGCGGGAGAAGAGGCCGGATAGAGCGGAGAAGTCGGAAGACCCCCCAAAGTCGGAAAAAGACCCCCGGAGCTGCCTAATAAATTACTTTAAAAACCTGTCTACTGTTTTTTTATTGACACTTTTTTCCCCCCAGGTGAATGGGTAGGGGTACGATGTACCCCAAACTCATTCACATAGGGTGGGGGTCCGGGATCCGGGGGCACCCTTATTAAAGGGGGCTCCCAGATTCCGATAAGCCCCCCGCCTGCAGACCCCAACAACCAATGTCCAGGGTTGTCGGGAAGAGGCCCTATCAACATAGGGACAAGGTGCTTTGGGGTGGGGGGGCCGCAGGGCGCCCCCCTTCCCCAAAGCACCCACCCCCCCATGTTGAGGGCATGTGCTCGTCCCCACCCCCCTTCCTGACCGGCTGGGCTGCGTGCTTGGATAAGGGGTCTGGTATGGATTTTGGGGGGACCCCCACGCCGTTTTTTTGGCATGGGGGTTCCCCTTAAAATTCATATCAGACCTAAGGGCCTGGTATGCCCCTGGAGGGGGAACCCATGCCAGTTTTTTATTTAAAATTTGGCGTAGAGTTCCCCCCCATAATCTTCTTTTTCCTGTAAATTCGCTTCACTATAGATGAGGATCCAACTTGGAGGCGACTTCCATTGAATTCTATGGGTACAGGTCGCCTTGAAGTAGTACAGGAACCTTTTCTGAAGTCGGAACGACTTCAGTAGTGTACATTAAGATGGCTCTTTTTGACTATAATGCAATTCCCAATGTCAAGCGACTTGGGGCGACTTGAGGGCTGACGAGTCAGATCCCAAGTCTTTGTAATGTGAACCGACCCTTATCAACATTATATTATCATATTGTCATATTATATTATCAACATTATAGTTATCAACATTTTTTTGCTCCTAGAAGCTAAATAGTGTTATCTTATGTGTCCATGCACACTACTTTAGGCTATTATTATTTTTTGACCTTCAGCATCTAGGAGCAGAAAAAAAATAGTTTTTGTGGAGTGTTTTACCAGCAGAAAAAAATGCTAAATATTCCTAAATGCTACTAAAACTGCTTTTTTTGAGCGTATTTTTTTTCCTTCATGTACTGTAGAAATGCTAACGCTTCCAAAAGCTACTACAAACTAAGACAGAAATGCTATTATCAACATTTTTCTTCCAGCATTTTTTTTCTAGCATTTTTTGAGCTTATGAAAAACGATAGTGTACCTGGAGCCTAAGAGTCGGTTCACACTGAGGCAGCACGACTTCCAGCACGACTGCCTCAGACGACTTGAACACGACTGCAGCGGCGACTTGCAAAACGACTTCTATATAGAAGTCTATGCAAGTCGCCTCAAGTCGCCCCCAAAGTAGTACAGGAACCTTTTTCTAAGTCTAAGATTAGAACGGTTCTATTGTACAGAACGGGACGCTACTTGTCAGGCGGCTAAGTCGCCTGACAAGCCATCCTAGTGTGAACCGGCTCTTAAGGATAAGTTCATCTTTAGTAACATGTTACACCTGTATTCAAGGTGTAACATGTTAATAAAGTACCTGCCTGCACCCCCCCTCCACCAGCCATTGTGACAGCGGGCAGGGGATCCTCTCCACACACCCACTGTCACAGTTTAAAAACAGGGCTTTAACCTCACAGCCGTGTCATTCATTCACAGCGATCTGTGAATGAAAGAACTACAAGTACAGTCTTCCACCACCCTGGTGAGTAGATTATTCATTCTTCTTTGGCTTCGGTAATTGTCTGCCCATGCCAGAGGTACGGGCAGACATCTATACTAAGAGTATGCAGGAGCCTGAAATTGCACCTGTAATCTGCTGATTATGGGTGCAATGCTCTGCAGGGCCCTACAAAATAATTGATGCACATTTTTTTTATCTGCAAAAAAAGTGCATTTTTTTTAAGTGAACTTATTCTTAATTGTAGCTAATTTCTAGAAATGAATGAATTGATTCACATAGTTTGAAATTTGGTGCGTGCATCCTTTTTCAATTTGCAGATTTACAAACAATTTGCAGCCCATTTGGCATTTCTTACTAGTTTGATGTTGAGATGACACTTGGTGGGCTTGCCCATGATGCCATGCATCCCTTTTAAGCTGAATCTTTCTTGTTTCCACTCCTGGTCTGCAGTTGCAGCACAGTCTGCAAACAAGCCGAAAGTGAGCACAGCAATATTTACACTGGCCTAAGAAGAAAAAAACAAAAGATAAGTAAGTCTATTTTGAAAATGTGCTTGTGATTCCTGTATAAACTTAGTGCATAGGAAAGCCTGGGTGTCTGTCATGTTAGCAAATATGGCAGGCTGAACACTAGCTTTTAATTTAGGGAAGAGACAACTACTGGGTAGCAATGCTTTTATACTTTTTTTTTTTTTAAATCATCATCAATGGAATCCCAATTAAATGGGATTTTTAGTTTTGATTCCACGTGGGATTCATGTGGAATCCCAACTAATACCTCTTTCACACTGAGGCAGTTTTCAGGCGTTTTAGCACTAGAAATAGCCTCTAAAAAGCGCCTGAAAACGGCCTCCTATTCATTTGCATGAATTTGTACAGCTGAATCTATGAATCAGAGAAGAATCACACTCTGTGCTTTGTATTCAGCTAGTACACACTATAGAGGGATGTGCTTTGTTCATGTTTCATGCCTGATGTTTACAATCACTTTAAGGGCTAAGTTCACCTTTTGAAGAAACATCATTATGCAGTAAATTGCCACAATAGGGTAGTAAAACACTTTGCAGCTCCTACATTGATGGCTTAATTTCAATGCTGTAAGTGCCGACACCCACACAGCCTGTCTGAAAAACTCCCAGTTGTGAGCAATACCACTATATCCTGCTAGATGACAGAATGCAAAACAGTGCACACCGCCTCTAGCACACACAAAACTGAGAACTCTTGTTCATTCAAAACTAGCTGGGGACTGTGCACGCTCTCTCTCTACTCCTGTAGCAGCAGCCCTTACTAAATGTCATTTAGTTGGCTTTAGTGCTTTAAATTATTAACAATTGCAATTTTTTTAATAATATATTTATTTCCTTCTTTTTTTTTAATCCTGTGTTGCATCGCACTACTGCTATTCTAACACAGCTTCTTTGCAACCACTTCATGTCTCCTTCATGAACTACATGACAGAGATCTTGATGGTGACAGTGGACAATATCTTTGTAATGTATGTTTAAATGGATACTTGTAGTCTCCATCAGTGGCGTTTGGTGTTCAAAATCTTTGGGGGGGCGCAAACAAACTGAAAAATTCTGAAAAAAAACCCCATCAATTGCAGCCTCACTGTACCATCAATCGCAGCCACTGTGCCATCAAACGCAGCCCCTGCGCCCATCAATTGCCACCACTGTACTATCAAACACAGCCACTGTGCCATCAAACATAGCCACTGTGCCCATTAAACGCAGCCACTGTGCCATATCAAATGCTCCCACTGTGCCATATCAAATGCTCCCACTGTGCCCCATCAAATGCTCCCACTGTGCCATATCAAATGCTGCCAGTGTGCCATATCAAATGCTGCCAGTGTGCCCCCAGCCCACCGTCTGCACTGACCCTGTCTCGGTGGGACAGCTCCTCAATGTCTGCCTATAGCTCTAATCAGGTGCTTCAAAAACACCCCCCCGCCTCTGTAATTCAGGCGCCCAGCGCCCGGAAAGGGGCCGGGCGTCTGAATAGGGGGTGGCAGCGGCAGCCATAGATAGATTTATGCAATGCATGAATCTATCTATTGGTGCTAGAGGGGGTGGCAGGAGAGAGGGGGTGGCACCCATGTGCCCTTATGGCCGCTGGCCATTGAAACCTGTGTGACAACTAGTGATGAGCTGAACACCCCTCAGTTCGGTTCGCACCAGAACCTGCGAACGGACCGAAAGTTCGCGCAAACTTTAAAACCCCATTAAAGTCTATTGGACTCAAACATTCGAAATCAAAATGAATCAAAAGTGATAATTCTAAAGGCGAATATGCATGATATTTTCCTAAAAAGGGTTTGGGGACCCAGGTCCTGCCCCAGGGGACATGTATCAATGCAAAAAAAGTTTTAAAAATGGCCGTTTTTTCGGGAGCAGTGATTTTAATGATGCTTAAAGTGAAAAAAAAGTGAAATATTCCTTTAAATATCATGCCTGGGGGTGTCTATAGTATGCCTGTAAACGTGTTTCTCGTGCTTAGAACAGTCCCTGCACAAAATGACATTTTTAAAGGAATAAAAGTCATTTAAAACTGCTTGCGGCTTTAATGTAATGTCGGGTCCCGGCAATATGGATGAAAATCAGTGAGTCAAATGGCATGGGTACCCCCCCCAGTTCATTACCAGGCCCTTTGGCTCTTGTATGGATATTAAGGGGAACCCCACACCCAAATTAATAAAGGAAAGGCGTGGGGCCCCCCAGGCCCTAGATACTCTGAACAACAGTATGCAGGCGGTGCAAACAAGGCAGGGACTGTAGGTTTGTTAAGTAGAATCTGTGTGTAATTTTGAACTGTTACATTTTTAAAGTGTAGCTCCAGCCAAAAAATCTATTTTTAAGCTTTTTGGAAAACATACGGAAGGGTTATTACCTCTGTAACATTTGTTTTGCTGTCTGTGCACCTCTTTAGAAGATTTCACCTCACTTTCTGTCCCAATGACAAATGTTTTTTGAAAATTTGGGATTTTTAGTGAAACAAGGATTGGTGATAAAGCATCAGTGGAGAGGAGACACGTTTTTCCCATATTAACTCTTACAGGAGAGAATTTTTCCTTCCTAGGGGTAGATTTCATCTCACTTCCTGTTGTCTCCTTCCGTTTGCAAGTAGGAGTCATTTGTAAGTTGGATGTTAAAGTAGGGGCCTGCCCTATATACTCTGCAGAAATTGGGGCCTTAGGTGTTGGTGTTGCCACAACACTGTAAGCCCTCACAGTTACTCTTGGTGGGCGCAGGAACGAGCCCTGCTATGAAATATTATATCAAGAATTGTAATTACATGCACCTGTTAAACAGGGGCAGAAAAATTGGGCCTTTGGTGGTGGTGGTGTTACCACAACACTGTAAGCCTTCACAGTTACTCTTGGTGGGTGCAGGAATGGGCCCTGCTGTGAAATATTAGATCAAGAATTGTAATTACATGTCCCTGTTGAACAGGGGCAGAAAAATTGGGCCTTGGGCACTGGTGCTGGTGCCACAACACTGCAACCCCTCACAGATACTCTAGTTGGAGCTCAGGAATGAGCCCTGCTGCAAAGTATTGCATCAAAAATTGTAATTACACACCCCTGTTAAACAGGGGCTGAAAAATTGGGCCTTAGGCATTGGTGCTGGTGCCACAACACTGCAACCCCTCACAGATACTCTTGCTGAGAGCAGCAACGAACCCTCCTGTAAAATATTGCATCAAAAATTGTAATTACACGCCCCTGTTAAACAGGGGCTGAAAAATTGGGCATTAGGCACTGGTGCTGGTGCCACAACACTGCAACCCCTCACAGATACTCTAGTTGAGCGCAGCAATGAACCCTCCTGCAAAATATTGCATCAAAAATTGTAATTACACGCCCTGTTAAACAGGGGCTGAAAAATTAGGCCTTAGCCACTGGTGGCGGCTCCCAGAACCAAAAATGTTCTTACAAGCTATCAGCATGATCATTGAGGAGGAAGAGAATAATCATTCAGCATAACAGGATAGTCACTGAGCATCAGCATAGGCAGTGAAGGGATCTGACATTTCAAAAAAAAAGTGCCTGGTAGCTGGTGGTGATCCAAGACTGATTCATTTTTATGAAGGTCAGTCGATCAACTGAGTTGGTGGACAGGCGCACCCTGTGATCGGTTACAAAGCCTCCAGCAGCACTGAATGTGCGTTCCGAAAGAACGCTGGATGCAGGACAGGCCAGTAGCTCAATTGCATACTGTGCAAGCTCTGGCCAGTGATCCATCCTCAAGACCCAGTAACCCAGAGGATTTTCGGTGGGAAAGGTGTCCAAGTCAGATCTTGCCCCTAGGTATTCCTGCACCATGTAAAACAGACGCTGGCGATGGTTGCTGGAACCGATCATACCTTGGGGCTGCGGACTAAAAAATTGTCTGAACGCATCCGTCAGATAGCCACCTTCTCCACCGCTCCTTCTTTGACTGACCGAAGCCTCAGCAACACGTTGTCCAGGAACAGGAGTTTGTAACCTCCCAGTCTCTGGGAACGCGTTGCACAGACCTTTCTGAAAGGCCTTCCGAAGATGTTTCATCCTCTGCTCCCTTTGCGACAGCAAGATAAGGTCCACAACCTTACCCTTGTATCGTGGATCAAGGAGGGTTGCCAGCCAGTATTGATCCCTCTCCTTGATACCACGAATACGAGGATCCTTCTACAGGCTTTGCAGGATCAGGGAGGCCATGCAGCGTAGGTTTGCTGAGGCATTCGGTCCAGAGTCATCTGGGTCACTAAGGACGACATGATCCGCAGCCGCCTCCTCCCAGCCACGTTCAAGTCCATGGATTTCTTGGGACTGTAAATGATCCCTTGAAGACTGCTGAGTGCCAGGCTCCACCTCCATGCTGACACAATCCTCCTTGTCCTCTTCCTGTGTGATCGGCGGGCACGCAGGAACACTGTCTGGATAAAGGGGGCCTTGAGAGGTAAGGAAGTCCTCCTCTTCCTCCCTCTGTTCTGCCTCAAGTGCCCTGTCCATTATTCCACGCAGCGTGTGCTCCAACAGGTGGACAAGAGGTACAGTGTCACTGATGCATGCACTGTCACTGCTCACCATCCTCGTGGCCTCAAATGGTGACAGGACAGTGCATGCATCCCTGATTATAGCCCACTGGCGTGGGGAAAAAAAACAAGCTCCCCTGACCCTGCCCTGGTGCCATAGTTGCATAGGTACTCATTGATGGCCCTCTGCTGCGTGTGCAGCTGCTGCAGCATGGCCAATGTTGAGTTCCACCTGGTGGGCATGTCACAGATTAGGCGGATCTTGGGCAGGATAAATTCCTTTTGGAGGTCAGCCAGCCGAGCACTGGCATTATATGACCTGCGGAAATGCACACAGACTTTCCTGGCCTGCCTCAGGACATCCTGTAAGCCCGGGTACCTGCCCAAGAACCGCTGCACCACCAAGTTAAGGGCGTGAGCCAAACAGGGCACATGGGTCAGTTGTCCCTGTCGGAGGGCGGAGAGGAGGTTGGTGCCATTGTCGCAAACCACAATACCTGGCTTAAGCTGGCATGGCGTCAACCATCTCTGAACCTGCCCCTGCAGAGCTGACAGAATCTCTGCCCCAGTGTAGCTCCTGTCCCCCAGGCACACCAGCTCAAGCACCGCATGGCATCTTTTTGCCTGTGTGCTTGCGTAGCCTCTTGAATGCCTACGGAGCACCGCTGGCTCTGAGGACAAATCGGCACAGGAAGAGGCCATGGAGGAAGAAGACGAGGAGGGGGTGGAGGAGAGAGTTGTGGCAGAATCACCACTAGTAGAATTTTGGAGGCATGGTGGCGTACCAACCTCCAACACTACTGCACCCTGTCCTGCATCCTTCCCAGCTGCCAGAAGAGTCACCTAGTGCACAGGGAAAGATAGGTAACGTCCCTGACCATGCCTGCTGGACCATGAGTCAGCGGTAATATGCACCTTACTGCTGACAGCCCTGTCCAGCGAGGCCAAGACATTGCCTTCCACATGCCGGTAGAGAGCCGGAATCGCCTTCCGTGAGAAAAAGTGGCGTTTGGGAACCTGCCACTGAGGAACCGCACATTCCACAAACTCACAGAAGGGGGCAGAGTCTACCAACTGAAAAGGCAGCAGTTGAAGTGCTAGCAATTTAGCCAAGCTAGCATTCAACCGCTGGGCATGTGGATGGCTGGGAGTGAACTTCTTTCGGCGGTGCAGCAGCTGGGGCAGGGAAATTTGCCTGGTACAATCTGACGTCGGTGTACCGATAGCAGATTGCCCCCAAGTACTTGGCTGTGGCACACCTAATTCTACACCTTCATTCCTCTCAGTGCAGGTCTCAGAGAGGACTGAAGGTATAGTGGGGTTGGAGATCACAGCTGATGAGGAGCAAGGAGAGGTCCTCTTTGTTCTTTGGTGTGAGTCTTTTAGGTACGCTTGCCAACGAACTGCATGGCAGGTCGACATATGTCTGGTCAAGCATGTGGGGCCCAAGCGGGTGATGTTTTGGCCACGCGAGATACGCTTGAGACATATGTTGCAAATATATAACAAAAAATTCCACGCTAGAAACATATAAAGATGAGCAGCAGTAAACAGTGCGACAACACCAATCAAAACAAGGAAAATTATAAACTGCGCTAAACAAAAATCTTATGTTTTGGAGCAAAGTGGTAGTATAACCTAACACCAGCAAATATTTATAAGAAACAATATAGAGTCCAAATCTTCAAAAATGGTAGAAAGTTCAGTTTAAATGTAGATAATAATCCAAATGAGCTGTGATTGCTCTTACCAGAACTTCAGTGATATGAGCGGATGGCAAAAAACCCTGCCAGGGCCTTTGGGATGATAGACCAATCAGCACCGTCCGTTTTCAAATTAAAATCCCCTCAATGGATGCAGGAGAAAAAACAAACAGAAGAAAACTGGCCATAGTGTAGTATATTAAATGCTAGGCATGGACAGACAGACATACCAAACACCCTGGTGTGCACATAACAACAACCAAAAAGGAGGGGAGGGAAGTGAAAAAAACCCCACCACCGTGGCTGTAGATTGTGCTTACCGACTCACGGTGATAAGCAGGCTCTATAGTAAGTTAGGAGCTGATCAAAAGTTGGCAAGGAACACTTTGATTCGTCCACATTAGCCCGAATTCCACATCATCAGTACACAACCCAGAATATAAATGATAAGCTTTCCATGGTGAAGTACGTTTAAAATCGAATTTAATAAGTAAAGTAATGCACTTACAGGATAAAAACACTTGTATCGCATAGAGTATACAAACATGGAAGCGAAGCTCGTCCTACTTCCTGGTCTCGTGGTAGCGTCGCTGCGTGCGTACCCAGACGCGTTTCGTCATCAAAAGGACGTTCTCAATGGGGGATATGTTGCAAATAGCAGCGGTGGGATCTGATGCACTCGTCTCAAAAAAGGCCCACACCAAAGAACTTTTGGAATAACGGTCAGCTAGCAGAATCAACTGCCCGCCTGTAATATTATTAGTATGAGAACACCAGTAATTGTCTCCAGGTAGCTTTAGGTGCACACTGTGCAGAGGACACAGTACACTAGCTGTAAATACTGTAGCTGCCTGACTGTGGTATTAATAGGAGCAGAAGAACACCATCAATTTTATTCAGGTAGCTTTAGGTGCACACTGTGCAGAGGACACGGTACACTAACTGTAAATACTGTAGCTGCCTGTCTGTGGTATTAATAGGATCAGAAGAACACCACCAATTTTCTTCAGGTAGCTTTAGGTGCACACTGTGCAGAGGACACAGTACACTAACTGTAAATACTGTAGCTGACTGCCTGTGGTATTAATAGGATCAGAAGAACACCACCAATTTTCTTCAGGTAGCTTTAGGTGCACACTGTGCAGAGAACACAGTACACTAACTGTAAATACTGTAGCTGCCTGTCTGTGGTATTAATAGGATCAGAAGAACACCACCAATTTTCTTCAGGTAGCTTTAGGTGCACACTGTGCAGCGGACACAGTACACTAACTGTAAATATTGTAGCTGCCTGCCTTTGGAATTAATAGGATCAGAACAACAGCAATTGTCTTCAGGTAGCTTTAGGTGCACACTGTGCAGAGGACACAGTACACTAACTGTAAATACTGTAGCTGCCTGCCTGTGGTATTAATATAGGATCAGAAGAACACCACCAATTTTCTTCAGGCAGCTTTAGGTGCACACTGTGCAGAGGACACAGTACACTAACTGTAAATACTGTAGCTGCCTGCCTGTTGTATTAATAGGAGCAAAACAACAGCAATTGTCTTCAGGTAGCTTTAGGTGCACACTGTGCAGGGGACACAGTACACTAACTGTAAATACTGTAGCTGCCTGACTGGAGTATTAATGGGAGCAGAACAACAGCAATTGTCTTCAGGTAGCTTTAGGTGCACACTGTTCAGAGGACACAGTACACTAACTGTAAATACTGTAGCTGCCTGTCTGTGGTATTAATAGGATCAGAAGAACACCACCAATTTTCTTCAGGTAGCTTTAGGTGCACACTGTGCAGAGGACACAGCACACTAACTGTAAATACTGTAGCTGCCTGCCTTTGGAATTAATAGGATCAGAACAACAGCAATTTTCTTCAGGTGCACACTGTGCAGAGGACACAGTACACTAACTGTAAATACTGTAGCTGCCTGCCTGTGGTATTAATATAGGATCAGAAGAACACCACCGATTTTCTTCAGGTAGCTTTAGGTGCACACTGTGCAGAGGACACAGTACACTAACTGTAAATACTGTAGCTGCCTGCCTGTTGTATTAATAGGAGCAGAACAACAGCAATTGTCTTCAGGTAGCTTTAGGTGCACACTGTGCAGGGGACACAGTACACTAACTGTAAATACTGTAGCTGCCTGCCTGTGGCATTAATAGGATAAGAAGAACACCACCAATTTTATTCAAGTAGCTTTAGGTGCACACTGTGCAGAGGACACAGTACACTAACTGTAAATACTGTAGCTGCCTGACTTAGTATTAATGGGAGCAGAACAACAGCAATTGTCTTCAGGTAGCTTTAGGTGCACACTGTGCAGAGGACACAGTACACTAACTGTAAATACTGTAGCTGCCTGTCTGTGGTATTAATAGGATCAGAAGAACACCACCAATTTTCTTCAGGTAGCTTTAGGTGCACACTGTGCAGAGGACACAGCACACTAACTGTAAATACTGTAGCTGCCTGCCTTTGGAATTAATAGGATCAGAACAACAGCAATTGTCTTCAGGTAGCTTTAGGTGCACACTGTGCAGAGGACACAGTACACTAACTGTAAATACTGTAGCTGCCTGCCTGTGGTATTAATATAGGATCAGAAGAACACCACCAATTTTCTTCAGGTAGCTTTAGGTGCACACTGTGCAGAGGACACAGTACACTAACTGTAAATACTGTAGCTGCCTGCCTGTTGTATTAATAGGAGCAGAACAACAGCAATTGTCTTCAGGTAGCTTTAGGTGCACACTGTGCAGGGGACACAGTACACTAACTGTAAATACTGTAGCTGCCTGCCTGTGGTATTAATAGGATAAGAAGAACAGCACCAATTTTATTCAAGTAGCTTTAGGTGCACACTGTGCAGAGGACACAGTACACTAACTGTAAATACTGTAGCTGCCTGACTGTAGTATTAATGGGAGCAATGTCTTCAGGTAGCTTTAGGTGCACACTGTGCAGAGGACACAGTACACTAACTGTAAATACTGTAGCTGCCTGCCTGTGGTATTAATATAGGATCAGAAGAACACCACCAATTTTCTTCAGGTAGCTTTAGGTGCACACTGTGCAGAGGACACAGTACACTAACTGTAAATAATGTAGCTGCCTGCCTGTTGTATTAATAGGAGCAGAACAACAGCAACTGTCTTCAGGTAGCTTTAGGTGCACACTGTGCAGGGGACACAGTACACTAACTGTAAATACTGTAGCTGCCTGCCTGTGGTATTAATAGGATAAGAAGAACACCACCAATTTTATTCAAGTAGCTTTAGGTACACACTGTGCAGAGGACACAGTACACTAACTGTAAATACTGTAGCTGCCTGTCTGTGGTATTAATAGGATCAGAAGAACACCACCAATTTCTTCAGGTAGCTTTAGGTGCACACTGTGCAGAGGACACAGTACACTAACTGTAAATACTGTAGCTGCCTGACTGTAGTATTAATGGGAGCAGAACAACAGCAATTGTCTTCAGGTAGCTTTAGGTGCACACTGTGCAGAGGACACAGTACACTAACTGTAAATACTGTAGCTGCCTGCCTGTGGTATTAATAGGATCAGAAGAACACCACCAATTTTCTTCAGGTAGCTTTAGGTGCACACTGTGCAGAGGACACAGTACACTAACTGTAAATACTGTAGCTGCCTGCCTGTGGTATTAATAGGAGCAGAACAACAGCAATTGTCTTCAGGTAGCTTTAGGTGCACACTGTGCAGAGGACACACTACACTAACTGTAAATACTGCAGATGCCTATGGTACTAATAGGATCAGAAGAACACCACCAATTTTCTCCAGGTAGCTTTAGGTGCACACTGTGCAGAGGACGCACTACACAAACTTGTAAATACTATAGATGCCTGCAATACTAATAGGATCAGAAGAACACCACCAATTATCTTCAGATAGCTTTATGTGCACACTGTGCAAAGGATGCACTACACTAACTTGTAAATACTGCAGCTGCCTGTGGTACTAATAGGATCAGAAGAACACCACCAATTTTCTTCAGGTAGCTTTAGGTGCACACTGTGCAGAGGACGCACTACATTAACTGTAAATACTGTAGCTAATAGGACTAATAGGATCAGAAGAACACCAGCAATTTTCTTCAGGTAGCTGTAAATACTGTAAAAACACCTGCCTGCCTTTCAGTAGGAAGAGAATAACAGGAAAGGATCTAGCTAAACTGAATAGGATGTATATATATACACAATACACTGTAAGTGCAGCTAACTGACTCGCCTGCCTACTCTATCTAACTTAAATCAAATGACACTGTCTCTCTCTCTATCTATCTCTCTCTCAATGCTGGAACACACTACACAGGGCAGACGTGCAGGCGGCCTTATTTAGTGTGGGGCGTGTACTAAACCCCCTGAGCCATAATTGGCCAAAGCCACCCTGGCTTTGGTCAATTACGGCTCTCTGTACAGACAGCGCTGTGATTGGCCAAGCATGCAGGTCATAGTGCATGCTTGGCAAATCATCAGCCAGCAATGCACTGCGATGCCGCAGTGAATTATGGGCCGTGACGCGCCACTCGAATTTGGCGCGAATGGCCCATATAGTTCGAAATTCGACGAACGGTCGAACATGCAATGTTCGAGTTAAACATGGCTTTGACTCGAACACGAAGCTCATCCCAAGTGACAACACAAGAACGCAATTAGGAGACAGTGCCAGAGGTGCTATAACAAGAAATGCCTGCACAAGGACCCTTCGTGGCCGATTCATTAGATATTATTTTAAGCTGCAGGTTTGAAAATGTTATTATTGGTACTTAAATTACATTAACATGTTAAAGACTTTGTGAGACTTTAATAATTGGGTTTACATAACCTCCACACAGGGAAAGGGCTCTTTATTGTAAGAGCTGTAAAAAATGGAATAGTCTTTCTTAGGAATTAGCTCTACCTATCTCTGTGGATTGTATAAAGTGGACCTTTATCCATAATAGAAAATTAAGAAATTACCGCGCTTCACAAACACAGAAAATTATAAAGCTGCAGTCCCAATTTGTGAGGCATACACAAATAAACAAATCATAAAAGTAAAAAATGAACTGCGCTAAACCAAAAATGAAATAATATACTTTGACATATATATATAACAACCAATATCAAACAACAAATATCTGACAGTATAAAATGAATATATAATCCTGAAGAGTCAGATAAAGTAATATAATAACAATATTGAAGTGAATAACAATATATGAAAAAGTCCCAAAAACCCAAATGGTATCCAATGGTGGTTAAATTAAAACTCATCAAATGACACCCAGTGAAGAATCCACCACCCGTAGCAATACACGCTTACCAGAGGCAAGCTACAAGACACCTTATGTTTAACTAGGATATCCGTTCAATGGAGGCGTCCCAATCCGACCTCACCGGGGGAGGAAGACAAGGCAGGAAGGCTCCGTCCGATGGATAGAGGTAATCAGCAAGGGGGACCTTCATGGAATTCTGCAGCTTCTGTTCAGCCTTCTCCCCGCATCAGAGTTGCTTCTTCCCACAAACACTAAGACAAAAAGCAGTGAGATTGTCCAGGGTGTTGTTACCCCCAACTGGAAAATCCAGGTATATGGCATTCGCATTTTGTGGGAAAACCCGCTTCATCAGGGCCTCGGATTATAACACAGATTATCTATATACTGTAAAACGTCACTGGCCGGCTTGATAGGAGTAAAGCCTGGGGGGTTGACTCCTCGTCCCCCTAACAAGGAAGGAAGCTCCTATATATTGATGGAATTTTGAATGGTAAATGTAGGATTGGCAGTTATAGCTTTACAAGATCCTGAAGAACAAGGAACACTCTCTTCACTGGTGCGTTGAGATATGAGGAAAAAATTCATTCTTTTTTTCCTCATACCTCAACGCACCAGTCTTTCCGACTGACTTTCTGACTTGGTCCCACGGACTTTCCGAACCAAGGGACTTGGCCACACACGATAGGACTTATGCCCTGTACACACGGTCAGACATTGATCGGACATTCTGACAACAAAATCCATGGATTTTTCCGACAGATGTTGGCTCAAACTTGTCTTGCATACACACGGTCACACATAGTTGTCGGAAAATCTGACCGTTCTAAACGCGGTGACGTAAAACACGTACCTCGGGACTTTAAACAGGGCAGTAGCCAATAGCTTTCGTCTCTTAATTTATTCTGAGCATGCATGGCACTTTGTGTGTCGGATTTGTGTACACACGATCGGAATTTCTGACAACGGATTTTGTTGTCGGAAAATTTTATAGCAAGCTCTCAAACTTTGTGCATCGGAAATTCCGATGGAAAATGTGTGATGGAGCCCACACACGGTCGGAATTTCCGACAACAAGGTCCTATCACACATTTTCCATCGGAAAATCCGACCGTGTGTACAGGGCATAAGTCCGTTCATAAGTCCGTTCGGTTTGAACGTGATGACATAAACGGGACTAAAAAAGGAAGTTTAACTTCCCTTGCATCATATTTGGTCCATCGGACCAGCACACAGATGAACAGTTTTACCAATTTTAGTCCGTCAGATAGATTTGAAACATGTTCTATTTCTAGGTCTGCGGATTTTTATCCCGAAAAGCTATCTGACTAGCCCACACACTATCGGATTATCCGCCAGACTAATGCCGTTGGACCTAGTCCGCCGGAAAGTCCGCTCGTGTGTACGCGGCTTTGGACATCCAATGTTTGCAAAGCTCTTATGCCGCACACAACCTTTTTTGCCGTCGGAATAAACTCCGAAGGTTTCTCCGATGGAACTCTGACGGAATTCCATTCAAGAGGTCTTGCCTATACACGGTCAAACCAAAGTCTGACCAAATTCCGACCGTCCAGAACGCGGTGACGTACAGCACGTACGACGGGACTAGAAAAAAGGAATTTCAATAGCCAGTAGCTTCCGTCTCGTACTTGCTTCAGAGCATACGTCATTTTTGGCCTGTCGGAACAGCATACAGACGAGCGGTTTTCCCCATAGGAATTGGTTCCGTTGGAAATATTTAGAACATGTTCTATTTCTAGGTCTGTCAGAATTTTCGAAAAAGAAAGTCCGATGAGGCACACACATGATCGGAATATACGATGAAAAGCTTCCGTCGGACTTTTTCTGTAGGACATTCCGCTCGTGTGTATGCAGCTTTAGGCTCACCATACACATTGAAATTTGATAAAACGATTGAACTTTCAATTCTTCTTTTTTGTTGTTGAAATAGCAAATTAATTGAAGACATAAAATTAAGTTTTCAAACAACTGCAAGGAAATAGGATTGAAATTTCCCTAAAATTATTTAAACTAAAAGGAACTAGGTCTTGACATCCTCATGATTAGCCTTATATAGATAAACTATATTAAAGCAAGAGCACCACAAAAAAAAAAAAAACTTGAGCTGCCATTTTTCTTATTCACATAAAAAAATGAAATCTATAATTGGCTACTTTTGACAACATACCAATTTTTGTTTATTTTTATATGTTAAAAAAAGAGAAGAAAATATTTATGAATCAGCTTATGCGAGGGCAGCCTACTTCAGAAATTGATCTAGCATAATCAAAAATTTTACAACACAGCTACTTGATTAAAAATGAATAAAAAAGGCACAAAGAAACATAAAAAGCCTAAAGCACACACACACATGCTCAATTATTAAATGCTGTAATGTGTAAATGTGAATTTAATTGACCATCTACAGTATCGTACCAAACATGCTTTTAAAGCAATCAGTTAAACGTTATGTAGAATAGGTTCCAATTCATTGAAAAGAATGTCAATTTTTTCTTCCCTAAACCCACAAAAGAGAGGTCATTTTCATGTCAAGTGGGGTGTGGAGATCAGCTAAGATGCTGCACAAATGAATTGTGCCAATTTCTCCGTCTAACGCCCGTTAAAATTCTTATATGGTTAGGCAGGAGACGACATATGGTGTCTCACTCAAGAGGGTTCCATTAATAGAAAAAGGCATGATGACCCTATTGTCACTTTCTGCTTTTCACTTGGAAAGACATCCTCGGCTCTTAGGGGTGAAACTAGGAATAAAGCTGAGAGGTTTTTACCTTCATTCAAAGGCAGATCATCTCAATGTATCTTTTAAACTACAGATTCTCTGCTGATTAATTGAGCTATGAGTCTCAAATACGCAGGTCAGTCTACTCCCCTTCTAATATATATTATAGTCCTAGAAAACAATAAATGCAAGCACCTTAAGGCACAACACATCCTTATCACACAGGTATACATACACACATATACAAAAGGGCCAATTTAGACAGGAACCAAGTAACCTACTGGCATGTCTTTGGCGTGTGGGAGTAAATCCATGCAAGCACAGGGAAAACATGCAAACTCCACGCAGATAGAGACAACATGCAAAATCAATGCAGAAAACATCCCAATCAAGAACCCCCATGCTGCAAGGCAGAAGTGCTAACCGCTAAGCTGCCCTGAAAATAGCATAAAAATACTAATACAATGCAAATGCCCTTATAGTTTTCAGGGACCTGTTATTCACTTGCATTAAATAATGATATTTGAAGCGCTTCACAATGTGCATGAAAATGAATATATAAGAATAAATATAAATAGTCAAATAAATCCAGCGGTGAGTGAAAATTCCTAAAAAATCCAGCAATCAAAATAGTGTAAAATTATAAAAAATTAGTGACACAAAATGTGTACAAAATTCACATAAAAAATCCACATAAAAATAAATATATAGGGATGTATTCAGAAGGTTCAATTATACAGGTGTAGAATCCTGATTGGTATAGAGCTTTTGATCACTAGCAAAGCTGTTTAAAAACACTTGCTTAATTAAGGTGCTCATTGATAGTACCAATGTGTTTTTTGCTTCTATTCACAACCAATGTGAGAATCATAAACAGGCAGATAAGAGAAAAAACCAATCATTGTGCAATAGTTAGGATACCAGGGTACACAGGCAAACTTCAATCCACTCACGTGTGCCTTATAATGAAAAGGCATATCCAGGTTGTACTATAGCAGTCAGCCGCCTTAGACAGGAGCAGATTCAGTGCAGTACACTGTGTGATACTGCTGATCTGCACAGAGCGTCTTTGGCTCCTCCTGGTGGGAGGAGCCAAGGACGCTCTGTGCAGATCAGCAGTATCACACAGTGCACTGCACTGAATCTGCTCCTGTCTAAGGCGGCTGACTGCTATAGTAAAACCTGCATATGCCTTATCATTATAAGGCACACGTGAGTGGATTGAAGTTTGCCTGTGTACCCTGGTATCCTAACTATTGCACAATGATTGGTTTTTTCTCTTATCTGCCTGTTTATGATTCTCACATTGGTTGTGAATAGAAGCAAAAAACACATTGGTACTATCAATGAGCACCTTAATTAAGCAAGTGTTTTTAAACAGCTTTGCTAGTGATCAAAAGCTCTATACCAATCAGGATTCTACACCTGTATAATTGAACCTTCTGAATACATCCCTATATATTTATTTTTATGTGGATTTTTTATGTGAATTTTGTACACATTTTGTGTCACTAATTTTTTATAATTTTACACTATTTTGATTGCTGGATTTTTTAGGAATTTTTACTCACCGCTGGATTTATTTGACTATTTATATTTATTCTTATATATTCATTTTCATGCACATTGTGAAGCGCTTCAAATATCATTATTTGTTCTTTTTAAGTGACTCTGAAAACACTCTCTTTTGATAGCAGCCTCACTTGGTTTTATGTGTAATTATCAGCTATTTAGCATCACAGCGCTTTGTGTTTTATATATATTTATTCACTTGCATTACATTCTGTGGCATGCCTGAGTTCCAACTTGCAGCAATCAGTTTTCTTGTATTGCTCGTACCCTGATTGCAAAGTGATGCACTGGACCTGTCTGTAATGATGTTATTAATTGTTTTATAACAGAGGAGAAATACCGCGCTACTAACTAAACAAAATAAAATAAAATAAAATAAGATAAGAAAGCTGCAGCTCAATTTTGCATGGTATATGCAAACACAGTACATAGGAAAAGAAAAGGAAGGCTGCGCTGCCATGAAAAATTAAACAAACATAGTGTGACAATCTAAGTGATGTGAAATATGGTAGTAAATCCCCACAAAAAGGGGATAACATCAAAAAAATTTCCCATAAAGAAATAACGTTCTGTGAAGTGAATCTTGATAAACGATCCCTTTTGTGCAAGGAAAAATGATGAATGTCCCCAGTAGAGTCCCTCCTTACATCAGGTGCCCCAGTAGAGTCCCTCCTTACATCAGGAATTCCCAGTAGAGTCCTTTCTTATATCAGGCATTACCAGTAGGGTCCCTCCTTACATCAGGTGTCCCCAGTAGATTCCCTTCTTACATCAGGTGCCCCTGTAGAGTCCCTCCTTACATCAGGTGTCCCCAGTAGAGTTCCTCCTTATATCAGGTGCCCCCCAGTAGCATCCCTCCTTACATCAGGTGCCCCCAGTAGCATCCCTCCTTACATCAGGCATTCCCAGTAGGGTCCCTCCTTACATCAGGTGCCTCCAGTAGAGTCCCTCCTTACATGAGGTGCCCCCAGTAGAGTCCTTCCTTACATCAGGCATTCCCAGTAGAGTCCCTCCTTACATCAGCTGTCTCCAGTTACCAGTGATGTCACTAGGGTTGGTGTCACCCAGTGCGGAAAAACATGATATTATCCCCCTCCCCCCATAGTCCTCCCTCAGTACAGACCTTCTTCCTTCAGTACAGACCCCCTGGACAAACCAGACCCATCTGTACAGCCCCCTGGACAACTCAGCCCCCTCCATCTGTACAGACCCCCTCCAGGAATACAGACACCCAGGACAATTCACCCCCCCAGGAGTACAGACCCCCGAGGACAATTTCCCCCCCAGGAGTACAGACCCCCAGGACAATTGACCCCCCAGGAGTACAGACCCCACCAGGACAATTGACCCCCCCAGAAGTACAGACCCCCCAGGACAATTCACCCCTCAGGAGTACAGACCCCTCAGGACAATTCACCCCCCAGGAGTACAGACCCCCCTAGGACAGTTCACCCCCCCAGGAGTACAGACCCCCCAGGACAATTCACCCCCCAGGAGTACAGACCCCCCAGGACAATTCACCCCCCAGGAGTACAGACCTACAGGACAATTCACCCCCAGGACAATTCACCCCCCCAGGAGTACAGACCCCCCAGGAGAATTCACCCCCCAGGAGTACAGACCCCAGGACAATTCACCCCCCCAGGAGTACGCCCCCCTATTCATGCACCTGGTCTTGCAGCCGCCCAGAGAGTTACTTGCTCAGACTGTCACTGACTCTCCGTGCGGCCCGATGTGATAGGAGGCAGCCAGTGAGAGAGACAGCTGAGTCTCATTCAGACAGGTATAGCACGGTGCCGGGACCCAGGACTCTCCATCGGGCCTCGGCGCTGCTCAGTACTCACTGTGCTTGTCTCTGCACCTTTTACAGAACCAGGAGGTGGAGCTTGGGTGGCAAGAAAGCTTTAATCGCCACCCGGGCTCCGCCTCTTGGTTCTTCCTTAACTGGTCTTCTGTCAAATGGCGACGGAGACAGAGCTGATCGGTTCTGGGGTCATTCTTCACTGGGGAGATCAGAGAATGGATGTTTGCTACTAACCTTTTGCTCTCCATGATAGTCTCAGTCACCCAGGAGTGCCAGATTAGATGGGAACACATGATTTTGGGGATCAGGAGGGGGAGCAGCACCGTAACAGGCTATAGAAGTGATCACGTCTACAGGAAAGCCAATAGTCTAAAGAAGGTAAGCAAACTATCGCAGCAGGACATCTATTTACATATTGTTGCTGCCACTGCAGCAATAGGGTTATTCATTCTTACTAGGCAGCATTTGGAACAGAAAAGATACCAGCCAGCTTTTAATCTAAAAATCAACATTAGAATTTATGTAGAGTGAGCAAAATATTGTAGTAACTCAATGCACAGCATACAGTGTAAGCACAGGCCACATTTGAAACAGGAAAGACGCTAGGAAGCTTTTATTCCAGAAATCAACATTACATTGTATTTATTTGAATTTCTTTAAGGGGCACACCTTCAGGTGATAGACACTGGCAAAAGAGAAAAAATGTTGACAAGTCAGATATGACCCCTCCCACGCCCATTATGCTTTATTTTCGTAGAAATGCAATTTAGGAGCAGATCACAGCACAGAGGTGTGGGACCCTGTGTCCCTTAATTAACTTTAAAGCGGGGGTCCACCTATCTATAGTTTTTTTTGAGTTCATTCACAAACTTTTCTTCTCAGCATTACATACTCACATATTGTGTGTAATATGTCCGCCTGTGTCAGATTTTGTCGGAAAGAATAACTTATATTATTCACTGCATGCGTTTTCCATCTTCATTGTGGGCATTTTAAGCCCACAAGCATTTATTTCCTGGATGTGGTGAATGCTGTGCTCCCAGCATTCACCGCTCATTCCCGCACATGCTCAGTGGCATCCTGGGAAGCCTGAGACTAGCTCCCAGGAGTCTGGGAGAGGCTAGAAACACGCCTACTCCCACGGGAGGAGAACCAGGAAGTGCAAAGAAGAATAGAAAAATAAAAGGTAATTACGGCGATTTAAATTTTTTTAATCGGCATGTCAGCATCTAGGCAAGGAAGAGAATACATACAGATATTGTTCAAAATTTGGGTGGAACCCCGCTTTAAGAAATTGATTTTATGGTAGGTACAAAAAATCTTATTTTCATTCATGTTCAGACGCAAGATCCGTATGTAGAGATGTATGGGACATCCAAAAGTGATTCAACTGAGTGGTGGAAAGCAGGAAAAGAAAAAAAAAACAGCCCATATAACCAAAAAAATATATAAAAGAACATCCTGCAGCTTAAAACAGCTGCCTGCAGGACTTTATACCAATGTTGGCATTGAGGCCTGAACATCAACCTGCTTAAACTAAACAGCTAATAACAGAGGTCCAGGGACAGCCTTGCAAATCTTATGCCGCGTACACACGAGCGGACTTTACGGCGGACTTTGCCCGGCGGACTTTTCAAAGTACTTTCCGACGGACTTTCTGAATGAACGGACTTGCCTACACACAATCCACCAAAGTCCGTCGAATTCGTACGTGATGACGTACGACCAGACTAAAACAAGGAAGTTCATAGCCAGTAGCCAATAGCTGCCCTAGCGTGGCTTTTTGTCCGTCGAACTAGCATACAGACGGCGGACTTTTCGACCGGACTCGATTTCAACGGATAAATTTTAAACAAGTTTCAAATCTAAGTCCGTCCAACTTTTGAGAAAACAAAGTCCGCTGGAGCCCACACGCATCGAATTGTCCGACGAAATCCAGTCCGCCGGGCAAAGTCCGCCGTAAAGTCCGCTCGTGTGTACGCGGCATTAGAAACAGATACTTGATGCCTAAAATCCCAAGAAGCACTCACAAATCTAGTAGAGTGTGCCTTGCCAGAAAAAGGTGAAACCTTATCTTTAAAGCTATAAACCTGAACAATGATTTGCCTAAGCCACCAAGAAAAAGTGTTGCCTCTCACAGGAACCATCAGGGATGACAAACAGAGTTCAAGTTTTCTCATGCAAGCTTTAACTGATAGAAAACCCCACACAGCATGAACCACATTCAGACAGTGAGTCTTGGTTCACACTTGTGCGATGCGGGAAAACCCTGCAAATCCTGTGCGGGCTCCTGCATTGCACCTGAATCACTGGTGGTTCACACTGACCTCTGCAAACCGATGAGGATGTTAATGTAAAGTTAATGACACCCCCAGAACGTTTCGCAGATCGCAGTGCGAACTGTGAAATGGTGGAATGCAGGAATCGGATCGCATAGGTTTGAACACCAATGCAATCTGATTCCAGTATGGACCAAAAAAGGGGTCCTGCACCATTTTGGTGCAAATGCGATGCATACAGTTTGTATGGCTGAATTTGCATTGCACAGACGTTGCATGTGATATGCACAGCAATGCGGTGAGAATCACATGCGTTGTCTGATCGCACAAGTGTGAACCCAGCCTAAAGGACAATTTTCTTTGGATTACTGGAGCCAGACAGAGATGCAGAAGGACAATGTCCTGACTGAGTTTAAAAGGCAAAACCACCTTAGAGAGGGAGGAGACTCTGAGTCTCAGTACTAACTGATCCTTAGTGGAAAGGGCAAGGCCACCAGCTCAGACACACACCTTGCAGAGATGATGGTAACAAAGAAAACAACCTTGTGAATGAAAGTGAATAAGGGAATATCCTGGATCTGTTAAAAAGGTGGTTGTTGAAGTATTTATAGAACAAGATTCAAATTCATTGAAGTCACAGGATGTTGTACAAAATGGATCAAAATGAGAAACATCCTGTACAAAAGTGTTGATCAAGGAACGGGAACCAAATGGCCTTTGGAACAAGTGGTAAGGGCCACGCTTTGTCCATTTTTTCGGTACTTAGGTGTTCCTTCTTTTACACCAGTACAGTTATTAGCAGTTTTTAGAGGAAAATAATTTCCTCTGCAGCCTGTTTATGAAGCTGAGAACTTCAGTTCTCAGATGGAGAACAGAGGAGACATTTTTCCTCTGAAAACAGCTGAGATCCATGTAAACATGGGTGGGCTGCCTGTAATCTCATGAGATATTGTGAGATTACAGTGCAGTAAAACCAAAGTTTAAAAGAACGTGTAATGACATGTACAGGCACATAACTGACTAAATTTATGATATATATACATACACACAAAGTATCTCACAAAAGTGAGTACACCCCTCACATTTCTGTAAATATTTTATATCTTTTCATGTAACAACACTAAAGAAATGACACTTTGCTACAATTTAAAGTAGTGAGTGTACAGCTTGTAAAACAGTGTAAATTTCCTGTCCCCTCAAAATAACTCAACACACAGCCATTAACGTCTAAACCGCTGGCAACAAAAGTGAGTACACCCCTAACTGAAAATGTCCAAATTGGGCCCAAATTGTCAATATTTTGTGTGGCCACCATTAATTTCCAGCACTGCCTTAACTCCCTTGGGCATGGAGATCACCAGAGCTTTACAGGTTGCCACTGGAGTCCTCTTCCACTCCTCCATGATGACATCACGGATGTTAGAGACCTTGCGCTCCTCCACCTTCCATTTGAGGATGCCCCACAGATGCTCAATAGGGTTTAGGTCTGGAGACATGCTTGGCCAGTCCATCACCTTTACCCTCAGCTTCTTTAGCAAGGCAGTGGTCATCTTGGAGGTGTGTTTGGGGTCGTTATGTTGGAATACTGCCCGAAGGGAGGGGATCATGCTCTGCTTCAGTATGTCAAAGTACATGTTACAAAAATATTTGACATTAGTATCAACAAACAATTAATTCATAAACGGTATAGCAAAATATATAGCGAAATATATAGTGCTCACCCCAATAGTCTGAAATTGGTCCTATCACAGCATCGAGGAGAGCAGGCACCATTCCGTGACAAAAAAGGCAATATCAGAGTCGCCTAGATGGTCTTGTGGGTGTTGAACCATGCATGTAAGGAGAGGATCTAAAATATAGTAGCGCATATATATATATATTTATTTAAGATGCATTAGCATCGCAAGTTGAAACATATAGATGGCTGAATATAAATATCACAGGTGCAGCAATGTATATATTGGGTAAATTGGACATTCCACAAGCGAGTTTATATATTAGTAAACCTCACATGTGTAATAGAGGAGGACTAAAAAAGTGGATACAATATAGAAGAAGTAAATCTAGTAATGAAGAGAGAGACAAAGCTCACTCTGACATGTCGCAGTAATTAATATCATAAAGTCCTAGTAACCAAGAGAAGATAAAACCATCTATTAACCACTTGAGCCCCGGACCATTATGCTGCCTAAGGACCAGAGGTCTTTTTCCAATTTGGCACTGCGTCGCTTTAACTGCTAATTGCGCGATCATGCAATGCTGTACCCAAACGAAATTTGCGTCCTTTTCTTCCCACAAATCGAGCATTCTTTTGATGGTATTTGATCACCTCTGCGGTTTTTATTTTTTGCGCTATAAACGGAAAAAGACCAAAAATTTTGAAAAAAAATGATATTTTCTACTTTTTGTTATAAAAAAAATCCAATAAACTAAATTTTAGTCATACATTTAGGCCAAAATGTATTCGGCCACATGTCTTTGGTAAAAAAAATGTCAATAAGCGTATATTTATTGGTTTGCGCAAAAGTTATAGCGTCTACAAACTAGGGTACATTTTCTGTAATTTACACAGCTTTTAGTTTATGACTGCCTATGTCATTTCTTGAGGTGCTAAAATGGCAGGGCAGTACAAACCCCCCCAAATGACCCCATTTTGGAAAGTAGACACCCCAAGGAAATTGCTGAGAGGCATGTTGAACCCATTGAATATTTATTTTTTTTGTCCCAAGTGATTGAATAATGACAAAAAAAAAAAATATTTACAAAAAGTTGTCACTAAATGATATATTGCTCACACAGGCCATGGGCCTATGTGGAATTGCACCCCAAAATACATTCAGCTGCTTCTCCTGAGTATGGGGATACCACATGTGTGGGACTTTTTGGGAGCCTAGCCGCGTACGGGGCCCCGAAAACCAATCACCGCCTTCAGGATTTCTAAGGGTGTAAATTTTTGATTTCACTCTTCACTGCCTATCAGTTTCAGAGGCCATGGAATGCCCAGGTGGCACAAAACCCCCCCAAATGACCCCATTTTGGAAAGTAGACACCCCAAGCTATTTGCTGAGAGGCATATTGAGTCCATGGAATATTTTATATTTTGACACAAGTTGCGGGAAAGTGACACTTTTTTTTTTTTTTTTGCACAAAGTTGTCACTAAATGATATATTGCTCACACAGGCCATGGGCATATGTGGAATTGCACCCCAAAATACATTTAGCTGCTTCTCCTGAGTATGGGGATACCACATGTGTGGGACTTTTTGGGAGCATAGCCGCTTACGGGGCCCCGAAATCAAATCACGGCCTTCAGGATTTCTAAGGGTGAAAATTTTTGATTTCACTCTTCACTGCCTATCACAGTTTCGGAGGCCATGGAATGCCCAGGTGGCACAAACCCCCCCCCCCAAATGACCCCATTTTGGAAAGTAGACACCCCAAGCTATTTGCTGAGAGGCATGGTGAGTATATTGCAGCTCTCATTTGTTTTTGAAAATGAAGAAAGACAAGAAAAAACATTTTTTTTTCTTTTTTCAATTTTCAAAACTTTGTGACAAAAAGTGAGGTCTGCAAAATACTCACTATACCTCTCAGCAAATAGCTTTGGGTGTCTACTTTCCAAAATGGAGTCATTTGGGGGGGGTTTGTGCCACCTGGGCATTCCATGGCCTCCAAAACTGTGATAGGCAGTGAAGAGTGAAATCAAAAATTCACGCCCTTAGAAAGCCTGAAGGCGGTGCTTGGTTTTCGGGGTCCCGTACGCGGCTAGGCTCCCAAAAAGTCTCACACATGTGGTATCCCCGTACTCAGGAGAAGCAGCAGAATGTATTTTGGGGTGTAATTTCACATATTCCCATGGCATGTTTGAGCAATATATCATTTAGTGACAACTTTGTGCAAAAAAAAAAAAAAAATTGTCTCTTTCCCGCAACTTGTGTCGCAATATAAAATATTCCATGGACTCGACATGCCTCTCAGCAAATATCTTGGGGTGTCTACTTTCCAAAATGGGGTCATTTGGGGGGTTTTGAACTGTCCTGGCATTTTATGCACAACACTCTTCTAACCACTTGAAGACAAAGCCCTTTCTGACACTTATTGTTTACATGAAAAAGTTATTTTTTTTTGCAAGAAAATTACTTTGAAAGCCCAAACATTATATATTTTTTTAAAGCAAATGCCCTACAGATTAAAATGGTGGGTGTTTCATTTTTTTTTTCACACAGTATTTGCGCAGCGATTTTTCAAACGCATTTTTTGGGGAAAAAACACACTTTTTAAAATTTTAATGCACTAAAACACACTATATTGCCCAAATGTTTGATGAAATAAAAAAGATGATCTTAGGCCGAGTACATGGATACCAAACATGACATGCTTTACAATTGCGCACAAACGTGCAGTGGCAACAAAATAAATACATTTTTAAAAGCCTTTAAAAGCCTTTACAGGTTACCACTTTAGATTTACAGAGGAGGTCTACTGCAAAAATTACTGCCCTCGATCTGACCTTCGCGGTGATACGTCACATGCATGGTGCAATTGCTGTTTACGTTTGACGACAGACCGCCGCTTGTGTTCGCCTTAGCGCGAGAGCAGGGGGCGACAGGGGTGCTTTTTTTTTTTTTTTTTAATTTTTTTTTTGCTTTTTTATCTTATTTTTAAACTGTTCCTTTCATTTTTTTTTTTTTAATCATTTTTATTGTTATCTCGGGGAATGTAAATATCCCCTATGATAGCAATAGGTAGTGACAGGTACTCTTTTTTGAAAAAATTGGGGTCTATTAGAACCTAGATCTCTCCTCTGCCCTGAAAGCATCTGACCACACCAAAATCGGTGTGATAAAATGCTTCCCCAATTTCCCAATGGCGCTATTTACATCCGGCGAAATCTAAGTCATAAAATGCTCATAGCTTCCGGTTTCTTAGGCCATAGAGATGTTTGGAGCCACTCTGGTCTCTGATCAGCTCTATGGTCAGCTGGCTGAATCACCGGCTGCATTCTCAGGTTCCCTGTTGAGACAGGAGAGCCAGAGAAAAACACGGAAGACGGTGGGGGGGCATTCCCTCCCACGGCTTGTAAAAGCAGTCTAGAGGCTAATTAGCCGCTAGGATTGCTTTTACATGAAAGCCGACCGCTGGCTGAAAAGAATGATACCAAGATGATACCTAAACCTGCAGGCATCATTCTGGTATAACCACTCAAAGTCGTGAATGGCGTACCTGAAGACAAAAAAATGGTTAACAATAAAGCACAGTAAACGGTAAAGTATAAAAAATTGCATACCTGAAAAGCAAACATGATAAAACATAATAACAATAAAACATTGCAGAATAGAATACAGTAAAAAAGAGCAGAACAATAGAGAGAATATAGAGAGAGAGAGAGAGAAAACAATAAAACGACAACTATTTTATTTTATTTTATATATATATTTTTTTTTTTTACACTTTTTTTGTAACTAACTTTTATAACTGTAACCGGTTCCAGGTTCGGGTCTCTCAAAATGCGATGGCATCTTGGGAGACCCTGTGAAATGGCGCCTAGTCTGTGCAATGCTGTACCCTACGCTAATACTCAACTAGTGCATGGTAGCGTTCAAAACATTCACCAATGCAAAGACCAGGATTGTCAGGACAGGAGGGACAATAATAGAGGGTGTCACGCCTATATCCGCGCTTGCTGCAGACACAACATCTTTTTTGGGGTGGTTTGTTGGGTAGGGGTACTCGGGAGGACATAAAGAAAATGCCTCTCATGCAGCCGACTGCATTTGGTTGGGGATGTGAGTGGAGGAAGTACGGGCGCTGCAGAAGTGGTGGGTTCCCAATTAGGATTGGTGAATGCAGCAGGAAGGGCACTATGGGCACGACGGGCCTGTGTTTGTCTTTTTGGTGGCAGCGGGACACTACTTGTGCTTGCCACCTCACCAGATTGAACTGCACTTATGGGACTCGCCACGTCACCAAGTGTTACTGCAGTGCTGGTTTGACCACGACCGGGGTGTACTAGGCCGCTGGTGCTTGCCAGTTCAATAAAAAGCTACCAAAAAAACTGTTAGCGATCGCAGGGATCAGGCCTGACTCTGTGAACGCTGCAGTTATGCGTTAAGTGTTTTGTAAGTGACAGTGATCGATCGATACTGCACTTGGGTGGGCTGAGCTGGGCCGGGCGGAGGGGCAAAATGCAGGTGCTAGCAGGTATCTGGGCTGATCCCACTAACACTGCGTTTTTGGGAACCCTAAACTGCTGGGAACACTAGTATAGATCTGATCGGATCAGATATTGATCCGATCAGATACTATACCACTAAGGGAGGTGTACGGTGCGTGCGTGGGTGTTAGCGGTACTGGCGCTTCCCTGACGCTGCTTGGGGCTGGTGCTTGCCAGTTCACCAAAATACTACCAAAAAAACTGTTAGCGATCGCAGGGATCAGGCCTGACTCTGCGAACGCTGCAGTTATGCATTTAGTGTTTTGTAAGTGTCAGTGATCGATCGATACTGCACTTGGGTGGGCTGGGCCGGGCCGGGCGGAGGGGCAAAACGCAGGTGCTAGCAGGTATCTGGGCTGATCCCGCTAACACTGCGTTTTTGGGAACCCTAAACTGCTGGGGACGCTAGTATAGATCTGATCGGATCAGATATTGATCCGATCAGATACTATACCACTAAGGGAGGTGTACAGTGCGTGCGTGGGTGTTAGCGCTACTGGCGCTAACCTGACGCTGCCTGGGGCTGGTGCTTGCCAGTTCACCAAAATGCTACCAAAAAAAATGTTAGCGATCGCAGGGATCAGGCCTGACTCTGCGAACGCTGCAGTTATGCGTTTAGTGTTTTGTAAGTGACAGTGATCGATCGATACTGCACTTGGGTGGGCTGGGCGGAGGGGCAAAACGCAGGTGCTAGCAGGTATCTGGGCTAATCCCGCTAACACTGCGTTTTTGGAAACCCTAAACTGCTGGGGACGCTAGTATAGATCTGAACGGATCAGATATTGATCCGTACAGATACTATACCACTAAGGGAGGCGTATGCTGCGTGCGTGGGTGTTAGCGGTACTGGCGCTAATCTGACGCTGCCTGGGGCGACGCATATCACCGCCGGGCGATCAGGGGGCTAATCCTTTATTCGGTAATAAACGGCGGGTGCCCTGACACTATAAAAAATAAACGAACTAACCAGCGTCACCCGTAACAGTTATACGGTGATCAGTGGTGAAAGGGTTAACTAGGGGGCAATCAAGGGGTTAAAACCTTTATTAGGTAGTATATGGGGGTCCCTGACGCTATAAAACGCTGACGGCGAACCTAAATATTTACATCCCTAACTAGCGTCACCAGCGACACTAATACAGCGATCAGAAAAATGATTGCTTAGTGACACTGGTGAGGGGGGGTGACCAAGGGGTTAAAACTTTATTAGGGGGGGTTAGGGGGGTACCCTAGACCTACAGGGGGCTAACCCTAACTGTCCTAACACTGTAACTGTCACAAACTGACACCAATGCAGTAATCAGAAAAAAAAAAAAAAACCTGCTTGGTGTCAGTTTGTGACAGGGGGGGTGATTGGGGGGTGATTGGGGGGCGATCGGGGGGGGGGGATCGGGGTGTTTTGTGTGCCTGGCATGTTCTACTGTGTGTGTAGTGTTGGTGCACTCACATTTCAGTCTTCTCTCCTCGGCGCCGGAAAGGAAAATACCGAGCCGAGGAGAGATGACATCATTTCCTTTGCTGCTGTTTAGCATACAGCAGCAAAGGAATGTTCCCATTGGCTGACGGCGATCGCGAGGGGGGGGGCCACGAACGGATGGCCTCCCCCTCACCTCCGATCGCCGGGGGACAAAATAGGACCGCCTCGGCACTGGGGGGGGGGGTCCAGTCGGACCCCCCACCCGCGGGAGGCAAATCACGTGCATGTACATGATTTTGCCTGCCCGTGCCGCCTTGCCGACGTACATCGGCGTGAGGCGGTCCTTAAGTGGTTAATAAGGTGTAGTAAACATACATGGGCAGTGATGGGCATTAGCTAGAAAGGAGCCGTATGTAATGTAACAACTCCCGGATCCTCAAATTAGTCCTTTTAAAAGATAATAATAATTGCTCGAAGATTAAGCACAAAGTGAGAAATAATTATAAAAAATATATATATTTCTATAAGGAGAAGACAAAAGGAACAGCCGCAGAGGTAATGGTAAGTATATCTATTTACCTTAGATTTTTAAAACAAGCGAATCGCCAGTATAAAGAAAAAAAAACTGGTAATGAGGAGTATATATTGAGAAAAGAAAAAGAATTTTGGGACTTTAAATGAGGCAGGAACCAAAGGGGTAACTGCCTCCATCCCTATCATTGATTAAAAATGACAGCGAATGGTGGGACTTTATATGAAGCACACAGCAGCACAAAAGGAAGTCAAGTGACTGGGAAACACTGTTTATTCATGTTGTATAATATAACATACAACTTAATGGGTATATAACCTCCAAAAGCATTTGATTATTTACAACGTAAGTTACATAGTAGTCCACAATCATTGAAACAGTTGTAGGACAGACAATGGATATGTATTATAAACATAGGCAAGTTAAAGACAATACTAAATATAGAAAAAAAAAATAAAAAAAAATAAATAAACATAATTCATATACTGAATAAAACCGTAGAGAATATAAATTGGTCCATGGTAGAAGGGTAGGAAAGTGTAAGGCTTGACGCCTTTCACGGCCTTATAGCCGCCCATCAGAAGCCTAAACCATGGAAAATATCTAAAAACAAAAAATATTTGTTCTAAATGGTCAAAAAGGATTATTGATTTTAGTTGAAGTAGGGGTAGGAAAACATAAAAAACAAGGGGAAATTGTATATGAAGGTTTGTTGCTAGGTAGCATATATAAACTTAAAATAATGTACAAAATAATTCTGCGCTGCCTCGAACACAGAAAAGCAGCTAACACAGCAATAAGTGTATGCAAAGAAACATAAAACAAAAAAGTGTAGCTCTATGCAAGTAAGTCACATGTATAAACATATGAAAATAGGTAAAAGTGTACCCAATAAATACACACCAACAAATGCATAAAAAACTATGTGAATAATAGTAAATAAAAAATAGTAAATAAAATAAAAAGTTGCAAATATGAATAGAATCAAAAGTCCCAAAATATGAATAGAATCAAAAGTCCCAAAAAAGCTTTTAAATGTGTAGATCTTGATAGAAGTAAACATGAAGTGAAAAAGCACCACCACCGGTGAAATGGAGGCTTACCAGAGCGTTTGAACCCAGAGAAACGTACGTTCAATGGGTCAAACAGGCTTATGTGATGATAACGACCACTGGCAAAGCTTTATCCTCTGGAGATTGTACCCAAACAACATGACCAACAATGGAGTGGTGGGGCTCATAAACACATCCCGTGTTGCACGGATATCCGATAGAGGTGGATAGAAAAGGATAACAAAAAAGGGCACATAGCGTAATTCCATAAATAATAAAACAATTTATTGAAAAGTGGAAAAACTCACATTTGAGTAGATAAAACAGCGCTTTGGTATATAAAATGGCGGCAATGGAATCTTCCCAATTAGTTTCGTCTCCTTGGACATCCTCTGGGACATTTATTGGTGTGTATTTATTGGGTACACTTTTACCTATTTTCATATATTTATACATGTGACTTACTTGCATAGCGCTACACATATGCCCCGTACACACGGTCGGATTTTCCGACGGAAAATGTGTGATAGGACCTTGTTGTCGGAAATTCCGACCGTGTGTAGGCTCCATCACACATTTTCCATCGGATTTTCCGACACACAAAGTTTGAGAGCAGGCTATAAAATTTTCCGACAACAAAATCCGTTATCGAAAATTCCAATCGTGTGTACACAAATCCGACGGACAAAGTGCCACGCATGCTCAGAATAAATAAAGAGATGAAAGCTATTGGCCACTGCCCCGTTTATAGTCCCGACGTACGTGTTTTACGTCACCGCGTTCAGAATGATCGGATTTTCCGACAACTTTGTGTGACCGTGTGTATGCAAGACAAGTTGGAGCCAACATCCGTCGGAAAAAATCCTAGGATTTTGTTGTCGGAATGTCCAAACAAAGTCCGACCGCGTGTACGGGGCATTAGAATATTAAACTTACATCTGGGCAGTGGCAGTGCAGCATCAAAAGTCGCCAAAAAATCACAGGGTCTCATCTCCGGGCACTGCGATCGCCAAGGGGGGATAACAACCAGCACAGACAAATCATAGGCCATGTGTGTGAGTGAGCAACCCTTGTGAAGGGTAAAAGCAGTGAACATGATGGGAAACCTAAGATGCAAAAAAATGCCTGAGAAAGAAAAGTGACTTATTATATTATACAACAAGAACAAACAGTGTTTCCCAGTCACTTGACTTCCTTTTGTGCTGCTGTGTGCTTCATATAAAGTCCCACCATTCACTCTCAATTTTGGTAATGAGGAGTGTAAAGCTGTCTAGAGCCTGGATAAGTTGGTGTCCTTCCTGGATGTTTCAGTGAAAGATTAGATTTTCGGCTGATTCCTCTGATGCGTCCTCCACTGCTGCCGTGATGTGAGTCACAGCAGCTGGGTGGTTGCGGCTTCCTATTTCCAACCGGAAGTGAAACGGGTGGGGTCGGCTCGCTGACATCACTTCCGGTGCAGACATCCCCTGGGTTGCGTGTACGTGGAAGCCTCCTGATTGCCACAAAGCGGCAAAATAGGAAGACCACCCGTTAGCGCCATCCAGCTGCCAAAGAAGAGAAGGCAGCCGGTAATCAAGAAGAACAAGCCTCCTCCTTACCAGGGGATGTCTGAACATTCCACAATATGACCAACACAGGAACGGCGCTAAAGCTCCCAGCAACACGGCATAAGCATAGGCAGCAATGTCAGAATATTAGTAAGAGTCATATACATCAATAGCCATCATATAACATTTATAAAACATTTAGAGTATTCAAAAAAAATCAATAAAATAATAATAATAATAATAATCATCGTAGACAGTGGTGTAGAGATATCAGTGGGAGTAATTAACCGACTATATGGCATGTATATAGATCATAATGATTACCATATATAGTGATCAAGCAAGCAGATCTCAATAGTCTATAAATAGACATTACAGAAAGGACTTAAAGGATAGTGCAGTATTCATACCGGGGGGGGGGGGGGGGGTGGCTCCCTGATTGAAAATCCATCTAGTTTCTTGTTGGAGGATTTTCTTGTCAAAGTCACCACCCCCTTCATGTAGTGGTATGACCTCTAGTGCAAAAAATGATATGAAAGACGGGTCATAGCCATGAATAATGCCCACATGTTTACATATGGGTGTATAAAGTAATCCTGCATCGAGGTAGTATAGGTGGTCACTGGTCACGGATGCGTCTGGAAAAGGTGCGCTTAGTTTTCCCGATATAAAACGCACCATATTTACAGGTGGCCAGGTACACTACCCCGATTGTGCCACAGTCAGCATATGACCTGGACTTCATAAATAGTAATTGTGCCCGCGCTAATATAATGTCACATATAAAAAATGTCACATATAAAAGAGATGCCGTGTAAAAATATTTAAATATAATAAATATGTTAATGAAACCGTACATGTAAAATAAAGTGCAAATATTTCATATATAATAATAAATCACCAAGTGCATATGAAAAAAGTGCAATCGTGGTAATAATTTTGAAAAGTGCAACGTGCTAAAATAAATATAAATGCCAAACACTTTCCTGTGACATTTAGGTGTTCAACATAATCAGCAGATACAAATCACAGAAAACAAACGTGAATAAATAGTGTCCATAAAATAAGTGTTCATCATGCTTCTTCTGATGGGTGTCTGAATCACAACAAGCAAGATGTGCTCTCCCGTGACACCCCACATGTGCTTGCGCTCACCTTTAATCGTGTGACACAGTAATTAAACGGTGTCAAAATACGCATTGGGGCCACTCCTGGGCTCACTCAGGATACAATGATGCAAAACACTCCTCACAGGTAAAGCCAAGATCCACATTCATAGAAGAAACAAACAGAAGAACTCCATAGTGTAATATAGCAAGGACATTTATTGGAAAAAAAGTCCTCCAGGAGGGTACTCACATTAGATGGGTGCTACAGTGCACCAAACTGCACAGGTAAAAAACGAAAGCAGCTATTCGTATGGCGTGCGGTGTGGCATGTAAAATCCTCCTCCACTGCTGACAGCTCCGTCCTACCCCTCCCCGACGTGTATTCGGCCCAGGGATCACGTGCCTTCCTCTGGGGGATGAAGGCACGTGATCCCTGTGCCGAATACGCGTCGGGGAGGGGTAGGACGGAGCTGTCAGCAGTGGAGGAGGATTTTACATGCCACACCGCACGCCATACGAATAGCTGCTTTCGTTTTTTACCTGTACAGTTTGGTGCATTGTAGCACCCATCTAATGTGAGTACCCTCCTGGAGGACTTTTTTTTCCAATAAATGTCCTTGCTATATTACACTATGGAGTTCTTCTGTTTGTTTCTTCTATGAATGTGGATCTTGGCTTTACCTGTGAGGAGTGTTTTGCATCATTGTATCCTGAGTGAGCCCAGGAGTGGCCCCAATGCGTATTTTGACACCGTTTAATTACTGTGTCACACGATTAAAGGTGAGCGCAAGCACATGTAGGGTGTCACAGGAGAGCACATCTTGCTTGTTGTGATTCAGACACCCATCAGAAGAAGCATGATGAACACTTATTTTATGGACACTATTTATGCATGTTTGTTTTCTGTGATTTGTATCTGCTGATTATGTTGAACACCTAAATGTCACAGGAAAGTGTTTGGCATTTATATTTATTTTAGCACGTTGCACTTTTCAAAATTATTACCACGATAGCACTTTTTTCATATGCACTTGGTGATTTATTATTATATATGAAATATTTGCACTTTATTTTTCATGTACGGTTTCATTAACATATTTATTATATTTAAATATTTTTACACGGAGGGATATTATGCCCTCGGGCACACTGATGTCATTCTCACAATTAGCTAGGAAATATGAGTTGCCTGGATGGATGTTTTTCCGCTATATCCAACTAAGACACGCAGTTAGAGCCCAATTTCCTACTCAACCTGTTCTACAACTAGACCCAGTAGAGAATCTAATGTCACATGAAGACCTTGCAAAGCCACTTTCGGCTCTGTATGGTGTCCTACTCCCAATTGATAATGCTAAAATGGATAGACTCTGGGAACAATGGAAGGCCGATATTCCATCTTTAGAGAGGGAAGATTGGGAGGACAGTCTTGAACGGGGCCCCAAGCTAGCAATAGCGGCAGGGGATAAACTTATACAGACCAAATTCCTTCACAGGGTTTACTTTACCCCGATACGTATGTCTAGAATATATCCTGGTAGGGACCCACAATGTCCCAGGTGCTTGACACATCCGGGCACCTACCTGCACATGTTCTGGGGGTGCCCTATGTTGTCGACCTTCTGGACAGAAATATTTGACCAACTAAATGTCCGACTTGAGTTGAATGTTCCTATGACACCAGAAATAGCCTTACTGGGTATACATGACGATGATCAGCGACCACATCATAGCAAACTACTAATTTCATATTTGCTCTTCTATGCTAAGAAAGAAATATTGTGTAAATGGTCCTCTCCTGTCCCTCCAGACATAGTTACATGGGAAAACAAAGTGAATGCTGCCCTCCCTCTATATAAATTAACGTATATTAATCGTGGTTGCCCATGGAAGTTTGACAAGGTGTGGTCCTCTTGGGTGTCGATCTAGTGGTGAGAAAATGCTAAGCCCCCCCCCTCCTTCTCCCCCCCCCTCCCTCCACCAGGGTGGCGCTCCGTGTGTTTTTTTTTCTCCCCCTTCTATGCTCCCACTCTGGTGTCCCCCCCCCCCCCCTATCACTCAGGAAATGTACCCCTGAACAGGAAACTTCAGAAGTTTGTGCCATTAAGAATGTATTATGCTGTATATTTCATGGTGTATGCCTATGTGAACTGCTGACAAGTATGTGACAAGTGACTCTGTAACAACTGACTGTGAACTTGAATTATTGTACATGTTATTTCTACAATAAAGCACTCCTGGTTTAAAAAAAAAAAATATTTTTACACGGCATCTCTTTTATATGTGACATTTTTTAAATGTGACATTATATTAGGGCGGGCACAATTACTATTTACGCATCAAATTACACGGAATGAAATGTGGTTTAGTGCTTGCAGCTTAATTAGTTTACTCCTTGGAGGCATTAGTCCATTTGTGGCTCGCAAGAAACCTATACTTCGTCTGGACTTCATAAAGCCACCCCTAGGTAGGGGGCAACCACCCCCTTCCCTTATCCAGGGGCACTGATCACATTTGCCACATTTAAAGGTGCCATTCTCTCCCACAGCTCCTTCCATTGTAAGTGGAGATGATAGAGGGCTGTTAACAAGACTATCTCTAATAGATTTTGTTCTTTTATAGTCAATTTTCTGGGCGGTCTGAGACATATTTAGAGGTAATTGGGTCTTCGGAGAGGAAGTGCCAGTTTTGAGCTACTAGTGCCCTAAAGAGATCTTGACGTGCACTGAATGTAGTGATGAGTTTTGTAGTGACGTTTTTGTTCTGAAGTTTTAGTTTAAAGATTAGTTCTCGTTTATTGGACCTCGCTCTATTATAGACTCTTTTTAGGACCTTCTTACTATATCCCCTATTTTTTAATCACTCAAAGAGGGCTTTTGATTCCTTTTTAAAGTCCTCCTCTTTCGCACATTTCTGGTGTAGCCTCAGATACTGGCTAAAGGATATGCTACGTTTAAGTGAGTGGGGATGGGCACTTGTATAGTGCAAAATAGTATTGCCCGCAGTTTCCTTGCGGTAAAGGGTGCTGTATATAGATCTGTTTTGGACCGAACCAGAACCGTTCGGTACTTTTGTTTCTGTCCCCCTGGCCAAATTAACCTTCAATGTAAAAGTGTGCACAATTGAAGCAAATTACTGACACATACACAAGTTCAGTAGATTGATACTTCTGCTTTTATTACTTCCTGGACCCCGGCTAATATACCGTGAGCCAGATATTTTGTTATCAAATCAAATATCAAATAAGACAAGCGTATGCAGACCACAAGATATACATATTCATTATTGTGACAAAGCATAAGCTTTTAGCTGGGTTATATCTATATAAGGGAATAGCAGACTATCATAGCTAAATAGGGTGTCTTGTTTCCAGTTCTTAAAAACAGGCGCAATCTTTTTTTAACTTGTTCTTAACTCGTGCAATTCTGTTCCACATGAAGGGGGGAGGGGGGGGGGGTAAGCTGGCAGACATCTAATTGAATATGGTTAAGGCTGATAGCTGAGAGAGAGAGAGATAAGCACTTATATCTATATGGTTATATTTGAAATAGGCATTTCACCATAATACTCATAATCACATCCATTACAGTTCCCCCCTTGAAATGCTTATTTCACAAAACTGTCCCTCACACTGAAAGGCCTACACCACCCAGCCCATCCCCCTCTGCAACTCTTTTAAGCTGTATGTAGAGAAAGGGCAGTGACTAGTTCACTACCCCCCTCGATACAGCTGGGGGAGTGCGGCCAAATGCTATCTGTCCCTGTAACCCTACGGTGTTGCATCTCGGGGGAGGGTGACTGTAACGGAGTGTAACACATAATTATCATCATAATTTTCATCAAGCCTTACATAGACATCGTCATCATCATCTGGTAACTCTTGGTTCATGAACATAGGGGTAGTTTGATCGACAGCTTTTTCTACACACTTCCTAATACAGGGGAGAACACAGCAGATTATGGCAGCCATTACCAGGATAGCTATTCCTATCTGGGTCAACAATCCCTGCCATCCTCCCTTTATCCAGGTAAAGTACTGATCCCAGGGGTTGGTGAGCCCTGAATTCTGTTTTAATTCTTTGGACAGGTCCTCTAGTTTCTGGATGGCTAAAGTCACTTTACCATTTGGGCTGGTGTTGTCTGGGATGTAAGTGCAGCATGTACTTGTCTCGGGGATCATCTTACATACACCCCCCTTTTCAGCTAGGAGCATGTCTAAGACCATACGGTTTTGGAAAGTCATGTGCGAAGTTGCTTCTAACTGTTCGGCTAAACCTTGGAGTGCATCTCTGGTTTAGTTAATGAATCTTTGTTAGTTATAGTAGATGTAGTTTATCCAGTCTACATTTTTTTTTTTTTATCCAACAAAATTTTATTGAGTTTGCAGGAAAAACAATACAAGCATTGTAATCAGATCCATATAACTCCTCTTGTACAATACACAATCCAGTGAACAATCATCAGCATCAAAATAACACTTCCAATACATCGTTCCAGTTACACTCAACCTCAGTCTGTACCTCACCCGGCATTGATTCCCAGTAGCCTGTCAGACACCAGCTCCATAAGGGCCAATCTCGGCACATCTAACCATGGTCCCCATATTTTTTTCGAATTTTTGCATGCTACCTCTATGTTGATATATCAACTTCTCCATTTTCAGAGATATGTTAATATTATCAGTCCATTCTTTAATGGTCGGGGGCATATCAGACTTCCCATGAGTCATAATCAGTTTTCTGGCCTGAAAAAGTACTCTGTGCACAGCCTCTCTACTGTGTCCTTCCCACTCATATTCCTCCAAAGCCCCAAGAGACATGCTCTAGGGTACTGTGGAAGATTCACATTAAAGACTAAGTTGATGTTCCGCACCAATCCTGCCCAATAAGTGTGTAGCTTGGGGCACCTCCACAACATATGTATAAGGTCCCCATGGTCACGTTTGCATCTGGTACATGTTGGTTCCGCCTGCCTATTCATTAGGTGTAGCCTGTGAGGAGTATAGTACGTTCTCAACAGTATGTATAATTGGGTAAGTTTTTGTGACACATTAAGTGAACATAAGTTCACTGCCTGAAAGATCTCCTCCCACTGATCCCCGTCTAGCTGTCCCACCTCTGTTTCCCATTTCTCTTTCACCCTCAGGGGATGATGCCTCATCACGGATTGCAACAGGATGGCATAGCATTGAGAGATAAATCCTTTAGACGAGCCAGCATCCCCAGAAGGTTAAATACCGGGGTTGGGGACAAGTGCCATTCTGAGGAGCGGCCATGGGCCACTACTGCATGTCTAAGTTGCATATAATAAAAAAACATTGAGGCGGGCAAATTATACGCTTCCTTTAAATCAGCAAACGTAAGTAACACCCCATCCCTAAATATATGTTTAATATGTATAACTCCAAACTGCCTCCAACGAGCACCACATTGTAATTTAGCTAATTCCCCATAAGTGTCATTATGCCAGATGGGACTGTATTCCGTGTAGCCATCAACATTCTGGAGGTATTTGGACTTATTCCACACCTTTTGTACCAAACTGAAAGTTGTATATTTTTTATGTGGTTTAGTGAAGGCCAATGCTTCCAGAGCCATGTGAATCGGTCCCTTACCTACTGTATGAATCATTAGTTTGTGGGATGAATTTTGTGACGGGACAAATGTACCGATTAAGTGTTGTAATTGGGCAGCCAGGTAATACAGCCATGGGTTGGGCAATGCCAATCCACCGCAATCTTTGGGTCTCTGTAAATGTTCTAATTTGATCCGGGCAGGTCCATTCTTCTAAATGAGAGTTTGGAAAATGGCATTAACTATATGGAATATCTTTAAGGGAACGACCATGGGGATATTATGGAGGAAGTAAAGTAACTGTGGCATAAGAATAATTTTTATTAGGTTTACTCTACCCGCTACCGACAATAAGAGGGAGTTCCAAGTCTTGATTTTATCCCGGAAACGCTGTAAAAGGGGAAAAACGTTCAATTGTATGAAATCCCTGGGCTGGGACGTAATTTGAATCCCAAAATACTTGAAGGAAGTAGCAATCGGAATAGGGCAATTGGCGCTCACCGTCTGTGAGTCATCTCCATCCAATAAAAGAAGGGCGGACTTTTACCAATTTATAAGAAGACCCGAAAATTTCCCGAATTTGGATATGGCCAACATGGCCTCCTGAAGGGAGAAGTCTACATTTTTATTTACAGTGATAATGGGAATCAGTGACTCAAAACCCGCTGCTACTTGGTCTCTTGCTTTGAACTCATCCGGGACCCCCCTTGGGACCCCTATGGCATCTATGTATACGTGGGGGTCAAAACTTCCTGCTGGGGCACTCCTGCGTCTTCTGTTGGGTTTGGGTACATCGCTTGCTTCTGGCTCTGGGTTCTCTGAGAGAATATGCAGGGGCATTATGGTTTTAGCCATTGCACATTCTCCTGTTCACTGTCCTGTCATTCTACTTCTGATTTTCATGCCTCCACAGATCCAGTACACGTCCCCTAAGGACTGAACTTGATTTTGCGCTAGATCTGCAGACACCTCACTGTAAGACTCACAATAACCTTTGGTGAAGTATTGATCTGTGTGCTTGTTGATTGTCATTCTAATGCCCCGTACACACGGTCGGACATTGATCGGACATTCCGACAACAAAATCCTAGGATTTTTTCCGACGGATGTTGGCTCAAACTTGTCTTGCATACACACGGTCACACAAAGTTGTTGGAAAATCCAATCATTCTGAACGCGGTGACGTAAAACACGTACGTTGGCAGTAGCCAATAGCTTTCATCTCTTTATTTATTCTGAGCATGTGTGGCACTTTGTGCGTCGGATTTGTGTACACACAATCGGAAATTCCGACAATGGATTTTGTTGTCGGAAAATTTTATAGCCTGCTCTCAAACTTTGTGTGTCGGAAAATCCGATGGAAAATGTGTGATGGAGCCTACACATGGTCGGAATTTCCGACAACAAGGTCCTATCACACATTTTCCCTCGGAAAATCCGACCATGTGTACGGGGCATTAGAGTGACTTCAATATGTGTCAGTGACACATACATACACAGTCATGGGACCTATTGCTCTTTCATTGGACCGGACACTGTAATCAGTACCTGGAAGTATCTTACTATAAGGGGATATGAAAGTGGCAACATGTGTGTTGGATGAATTATACCAGAATTGGGTTATGCCATCTTTCTGTTTGATGGCTAGTTCTTGTGCCTGAACAACAATCACAATAAAAAGGATAAACAGGATCATGGCTTGGTCTCCTCAGCCTCTTCCTCAGGGAAAAGGACTTGCGGTGAGAGGCGTGTATCCACAAGTTCCTTCAGGCCACTTTTACTGATGTGGTAGTTGTCAGAAGGACTTGGAAAGGACCATCATATCTGGGTTCAAGGGTGTGCTTCTTTACCATGACCCAGTCACCAGGAACCAGCTTGTGCGTTCCTGTATCCAGCTCAGGATCTGGAATGGAAGAAAACACTTCCAAATGGATACGGGTTAATTCTCGAGATAAAACAGTCACATACACAGTTAATACATTAGATTAGAGCTGCAACTGTTGTGGGAAATAACAACAACGACTGAGGACTGAACCAAACAATATCCCATAGGATGACAAACCATGATTTCCCCTTGGAGTGTACCTAACACTGAACAAGGCAATGGCAAAGGCAATGGGTAGGCTGTCTGGCCAACTCATTCCCGTTTCCTGAGACATTTTCAGCATTCTAGACTTTATTGTGCCATTCATTCTTTCCACCTTCCCACTACTCTGAGGATGGTATGGGGTGTGGAAAGCTAGTGTGACCCCTACCTAGAGCTGTCCATATCTCCTTGGTTACTGAGGCCGTGAAAGCTGGCCCCTGATCACTCTCTATAACCTCTGGGACACCATATCCGCACACTATTTCTGTTAAAAGTCTTTTAGCTGTGGTCTTCACCGTCATGTTGGTAACGGGACAGGCTTCCGGCCTACGTGGCAGACACAGTCTCTTGTTTAATTCCATGATTCCTTCAACTTCTGTGGCTCCTTTTTTGATCCACACTTCTTTTTCTTCTTTGTCAGCTGTCTCTTGTTGCTCCTTGAGGTGAGTCCTGTTTACAGGAAGCTTTTGTAGAATCATAGTGGTTTGTACAGTCTCTTCAGGGGTGTCTATTGGGTCATCCAGGATAGGTGCATTCACTCTGCTGACCACTTCTCGTGTTCGATCTTCAGCTTGTTTCCCAGCGGAGTAGGGCATCCATTAAGTCCTTGATAGCTGCACTGTGTTTTACAGGTGTTCCTGCTGCTGTCAGGAACCCTCTGGTTTTCCGGATGATCCCAAAATTTCCTTCTGCCAATTTGCATGCTGTTTCACTGACTGTCGGTAAGTGTGTTGTGTCCATCTTCATCACTTCGAAGCAGTCATGAGCGGTGAGATGAGAATCATTTTCCAAAGAGGTTCCCTCGTCGAGAAGAGGAAGAAGAGTGGATGGGTTAAGGGTATCGCATCGGAGGATGGTGATGTTATTGGGGAGAAGCAAGGCACACTGAAGTCTGAGGTGTCTTGCTGAGGACAGGTGTTTGGGCCGTACTTGGTTCAGTATGGCAGTTATGTCATGAGGGGCATTGGGCTGCACAGACGGCTTTAAGGCAGGAGGGTCCCCCCCTGGCCACTGAATCCAGTTGACAGGAGTGATACCCTGAGTCTGTTATCATGGGCCTGAGCCAAAACTCCTGTGGCATGTCCTTGCCTCTCTGAGACAAACAGTTTGAAAGTCTTTTAGTCCCAAAGCAGAGGCTGTTGAGAGGATCTCCTTCAGAGTTTCAAAATTGTAACACAGCTTCTGGAGAAAGCAGGAAAGGGTCAGATTTCAGGGCATCATAAAGGGATTGCTTGACCTTGAGGCAAAGGGATGCCCTTGATTGCAGCAACTCTTTCTTCAGTGAGATTTCAGGTGCCTTGGGAGATGCAGAGGCCTGGGAAAATCTTCTTTCTGGACTTTTTGCTTTTTAAAGCCTTGCAACCTTGCTCAACCAGGTAGTGGAGGAGGCTTTCAGAGTAGATTGAGGCAATCACAAGCAGGAGGTCATCTACATGCTGAAGGAGTACAATGTCTGAGTGTAACTTTCTCCAGGTGTCCAGAATGAGGGCCGTTGCCTCTGCGAATTGGGAGGGGGAGTTCTGGGCACCTTGTGACATAACAGTCCAGGTGTAGCTGGCAGGTGAAACAGGCTTGCCTGAATGCTTGTGGAGAAGGTCCATGTGATCCGGAGAGGTAGGCGAGGTGAGGTGTCATGTCCCTGGTACTGGGCGCTTTCATGTGGACCACGGTTGGGGCTTGGTTGACTGTGGGTGAATTTCCATGGGCTTCGGTATTCCCTTCTGGAGTGGCTGGGTCTTTCGCAGTTGTAGCAGACACGTGGAGTTGGTACTGGTGGGCGCAGACAGGGTGTGTCAGAGGCCATCATGAGAGGAGCTACTCTCTACTGTTCTGTGAGGATTCTGGACCTAATAACTACTAATAACAACATCTCAAGCTCCAAGGTTGTAGGTTCTCTATACGCAGACCCTTTCGGATTGACTCTTTAAGACCTGAAATAAATGCGACAGCTAACATGTGTTTATGCACTCTGTTCAGCACGCTAAAACCCAAATCAGTAAACTTCTTGTACACATATTGACTTCAGGCGTTTTAGAGTAGAGATGTGAACCATCTTCATACAGAATAATTTTTTATAGGGAGCCTCGGTCCAGCCGATCTCCACAACATATATATTTATTTTTCTTTCTAAACATTCTAAGTAGACACTGCCCTTCATCTACTTAGCTTCCTCTTTTCTAGTTTTCTTGTACACGTACACAATGCAACCATTTTGGTTTGTTTCCTGTTCCATCCACCCTCTTCTTCATGAATAGCGTTTGCAACTTTAAACCAAGCATCTGCTGCTCGTAGCAACCCATAATCTGACAACAGACCTTATTTACGTTTCAAAAAACAGTACGCCATTCATCTACTTGTAATCTCCCGCTAAAATGCATATCAATCCCACACACTTTTGCTAATTTCTTTCCCTTTATCGTAGCATCCTCTTCCTCCCGTTCTAATACCAAATCACAGGCCAAACTGCCCTTTTTTGGCTTCGCTAACTTGTGTCCCATGTCACAATTCTTAGGTTTGAACAAGAATGAGACACAGGAGAGAGAGGAGAGAGAGAGAGAGAGAGAGAGAGAGAGAGAGAGAGAGAGAGAGAGCGAGAGAGAGCGAGAGAGAGAGGGAGAAAAAGAGACACAGCTGAGTAGGAATACGCAGTAGTAATTTGGAAATGAGGAACTGAGAAGATCTCTAATAAGACACTGGAGAGAGAGATAGAGAAAAAGAGAACTGAATAGAAATACACAGTGATGTGGAGATGAGGAACTGAGAAGATCTCTAATAAAACACGTAATGAGCAGACATGAAACACCAGCAGCTGATATTTACACTATATACATTCAATCTAAACACCAATAAATGCGCAGTATGTGGCAGTAGGGGTTTGTAACCAAGAGACTCAGCCCTATATCCTGGCTCTACCACTTCAATCAACCCCCAACCCTCTTCATGTATCCCAAATAACAGACCACAAACACACTTAGGACACGACATTACCACCAACAACAAAAATGTGACCCACAACCAACAACAAGCAATTTGTGACAACCGTAGAGGAATACAGGATTGCTCAGATCTCACGGGATCCCCATGCCACCGCTGGGCGTATTCCTGACGCCCCCTCCTGGCTACCCGTGCTTTGCCGCACAATTATTTCCCCCAGGAGAAGTTTAACCACATCCTGATGCCCTCTCCTGATTCAGATCCTCAGGAGAAGTTTAACCACGTCAACTAATTTCATCTGTGACTAGGGATGAGCCGAACACCCCCCCGGTTCGGTTCGCACCAGAACCTGCGAACGGACCGAAAGTTCGCACGAACGTTAGAACCCCATTGACGTCTATGGGACTCGAACGTTCTAAATGAAAAGTGCTAATTTTAAAGGCTAATTTGCATGGTATTGTCCTAAAAAGGGTTTGGGGACCCGGGTCCTACCCTAGGGGACATGTATCAATGCAAAAAACCTTTTAAAAACTGAAGTTTTTTCGGGAGCAGTGATTTTAATGATGCTTAAAGTAAAAAAAAAAAGTGAAATATTCCTTTAAATATCGTACCTGGGGGGTGTCTATAGTATGCCTGTAAAGTGACGCGTGTTTCCTGTGTTTAGAACAGTCCCTGCACCAAATGTCATTTTTAAAGGAAAAAATCTCATTTAAAACTGCTTGCGGGTTTAATGTCATGTCGGGTCCTGGCAATATGGATGAAAATCAGTGAGACAAACGGCATGGGTACCCCCCAGTCCATTACCAGGCCCTTTGGGTCTTGTATGGATATTAAGGGGAACCCCGCACCCAAATTAAAATAAGGAAAGGTGTGGGGCCACCAGGCCCTATATACTCTGAACAGCAGTATACAGGCGGTGCAAACAAGACAGGGACTGTAGGTTTGTTGTTAAGTAGAATCTGTTTGTAATTTTGAACGGGTACATTTTTAACGTGTTTAGCTCCAGCCAAAAAATCTTTTTTAAGCTTTTTGGAAAACATAGGGAAGGGTTATCACCCCTGTGACATTTGTTTTGCTGTCTTTCCTCCTATTCAGAAGATTTCACTTCACTTTTTGTCCCAATGAAAAATGTTTTTTGAAAATTTGGGGTTTTTTGTGGAACAAGGATTGGAAAGCATCAGTGGAAAGGAGAAATGTTTTTCCCATATTAACTCTTACAGTACTCTTATACTCAGCAGAAATTTGGGCCTTAGGTGTTGTTGTGGCCACAACACTGTAAGCCCTCACAGGGCCCTGCTGTGAAATATTAGATCAAGAATTGTAATTACATGCCCCTGTTGAACAGGAGCTGAAAAATTAGGCCTTAGGCACTGGTGCTGGTGCCACAACACTGCAACCCCTCACAGACACTCTAGTTGGAACGCAGGAACGAGCCCTGCTGCAAAGTATTGCATCAAAAATTGTAATTACACGCCCCTGTTAAACAAGGGCTAAAAAATTGGGCCTTAGGCACTGGTGCTGGTGCCACAACACTGCAACCCCTCACAGACACTTTAGTTGGAACGCAGGAACCCAGAGGATTTTCGGTGGGAAAGGTGTTGTCAGAGAGGTTACCTGGTTGGGCGCCGGTGCGCGCCGGGGCGCGTTGGTGCTCGTGTCTCCGTGCGTGCCGGGGCGCGTGTTCCAGGGGGCGCTGGCGTGTCTGGTCTGACCAGCCGTGGCGTGCAGGGTGGCGTCCGGGCGGATGTGCGTACGCGCGCTCGCGCTAACGCGCGTCCGCGCTAGCGCCTGTTCGCCTATGGGCGTTACCGCGGGCGTGCCCGGTGGTGTTGGCGTGCACGCTGGTGTCGGGGGCGCGCTCGGGCGTGTGCGGGGGCGCGCGGCGCTTTGGCGAATCGGCGTATGCACGGGCGCGGTGTTTTGGCGCCAATCAGCCTATTTAGGTCCGCCTCTGTCTCTGTTCGGTGCTGCCTGATCAACAGCTTGTGTCTTGTTCCTGTGATCCTCTCTGTGTTCCTGAAGTTTGACCCGTTGTGACCTGGCTTGTCTTTGGACCTACCTTGATTGCTGCCTGAACCCGACCCCGGCTTGTTTGACCTTGTTACTGCCTGCTCCTCTTGTACTGTCGCTGCCAGCCTGCTGCTGACCTCTGCCTGTGTGTGACCACCCTGATAAGCTCCTGCTCAGCATCAGTTCCAGCCTACCTGAAGCTTTACCAGTTACCTGCAGAACTACCCTGCTCCAGGACTCCACATCAGGCCTTCATACCACTCCGCATTCGTGGGCTTCCTGTTTACTCTATCAGGGGCCCCGAATCGGATACGTAAGGGAGCCTACCCTCTGCCTAAGCGGACTCACCTGTCTGGTAAGTGTGACCTGACAGTATCAGGCAGCCATGACTGAGTCCGGGCAGGGGGCCTCCCCCATGGATGAACTCTGTAGGCACCTTGCGGGCCTCACCCAAGCCGTCAAAAGTCTACAGGAAGGCTATACCAGACTGGAAGGACAGGTCCAGGCCCTCTCAGCCTCTCCTTCGGGAACAGCACCTGCTAATCCTGCCTCAGCTCCATCCGTAGTAATGCTCCCACCAGAGCCCAGGGTGCCTACACCCGAAAAATTATCCGGAGATCGTTGCAAGTTCCGGGCGTTCCGCAACGCATGCGAACTTCATTTTGCTCTACAACCCCGTACGTTCTCCCTGGAAGCCACCAAAGTGGGGTTCGTCATATCTTTGCTGTCCGGCGAGCCTCAGACCTGGGCCCATCACCTGCTTGAGCAAAAGGCCAGTTCCTTGGATTCCTTAAACGACTTCTTTATAGCAATGTCCCAGTTGTACGAGGATCCCCAGTTAACAGCCACAGCAGAAGCCGCCTTGCACTCCCTTCAACAAGGCCGCAGAGCGGCCGAAGATTACGCTGTAGAGTTTAGGCGTTGGAGCTCTGATACGGAGTGGAATAACGCGGCTTTGCGTCACCAATACCGTCTGGGGTTGTCGGACCCTCTTAAGGACGAATTGGCACGGGTAGGGATACCTCAGACACTAGAGGAACTTATCAATTTGTCAATCCAAATTGACCGCCGCCTCAGAGAAAGACGTTCTGAGAGGTCCGTTGGCCATCCACGCCTCACTTGGTTGTTACCCAGGGCTCCCAGTGCCCCAAACCAAGCTCCACCTGTCTCGTCTGTTCCAATCCAGGAGGCTCCTGAGCCCATGCAGCTGGGACTGCTCCGTCCCTCTCTGACCCCAGAAGAGAAGACACGCAGACGCACTCTCAACTTGTGCCTGTACTGCGGAGAGTCTGGACACTTTGCAAGGGCATGTCCCAATAAGAGACGTAAGTGTTTACCGTCCTCTTCGTTGTGTGCACCTGTTTTACCTAGATCCGGTAACCACTTAACACTTTCCGTTGTATTACAGTTACCTGGAAGGAACATCCCAGTACCGGTCATCATTGATTCGGGAGCATTTAGCGGATTCATTGACCGGACCTTCATCAAAGACCATCATATTCCTACTCAAACTAAGGCTCAGGGATTAGCAGTTTTCTTAGCGGATGGCTCCTCTCTCAGCTCTGGCCCTGTTACCCAGGAAACTGTTCCTTTACTGGCCACCATTGGCCCGGAACACCAGGAACTTTTACGCTTGGATGTCCTCTCCTCTCCACTCTTCCCAATTATCTTAGGAATGCCTTGGCTACAGGCTCACAACCCTAGTATCAACTGGTCCACGGGCAAAATCCAGTTTTCATCTGAATATTGCAAGCAACACTGTTTACAAGGAACCCCCATGGCTTCCTCTCAATGCCTGTACCTAGACTCAGAAATCAAGTCTTATCAAATTCTCCCCGAACCTTACCGAGATTTCCTGGATGTGTTTAGCAAAAAGGGGGCAGAAACTCTTCCAGTACACAGACCCTATGATTGCCCGATAGAACTCTTACCAGGAACTGAAGTTCCCTTCGGGAGGATTTTTCCTTTAACTGAGCAGGAGCTGGGCACTTTGAAAGTCTATATAGACGAAAACTTGAAAAAAGGATTCATCCGTCCCTCCACTTCTCCAGCAGGTGCAGGCATCTTTTTCGTTGAGAAGAAGGATCACTCTTTACGTCCTTGCATCGACTACCGGGAGCTCAATAAAATTACTGTGAAAAACAGATACCCACTACCTCTGGTTCCTGAATTGTTTCAGAGATTAGGATCCGCTACCGTCTTCACCAAGTTGGACCTCCGTGGAGCCTACAATTTAATCCGCATAAGAGAGGGGGACGAATGGAAGACGGCCTTTTGTACTCGATTTGGGCACTACGAGTACCTCGTCATGCCCTTTGGTCTGTGCAACGCACCGGCCACATTCCAGCACTTCGTTAACGATGTCTTTCGGGACTTTCTTGACCTATATGTCATCGTTTATCTAGACGATATCCTGTTTTTTTCGGCTTCCCTGACTGATCACCGCAAACACGTACGGAATGTACTCACCCGGCTTAGACAACATGGGCTTTATGCCAAACTCGAAAAATGCGAGTTCGAGCGCCAATCCATCCAGTTCCTAGGCTTGGTCATTTCCCCTGACGGTATCAAGATGGATCCGCAAAAAGTATCCGCTATCTTGGATTGGCCTGCACCTATAGACAAGAAGGGAGTACAGTGCTTTATTGGCTTTGCTAATTTCTATAGGAAATTCATTAAAGGCTTCTCTTCAATTATCACTCCCATTACGGAACTTATCAAACAAGGAATCCGGTTCTGCTGGACCCCCCAGGCGCAAGTGGCCTTCGAAAGACTCAAAGCTCTGTTTACGTCAGCCACTATCCTTAAACATCCCAACCCTGCCTTACCTTTCGTCTTGGAAGTAGATGCTTCCGAAGTCGCGGTTGGAGCCGTACTCTCACAAAGACAAGGTGCCAAAGCACTCCTGTACCCTGTGGGATTTTTCTCACGTAAACTCTCCCCTTCCGAGAGAAATTATGATGTGGGAGATCGGGAACTTCTGGCCATTAAAGCAGCTCTGGAAGAATGGCGCTATCTCCTGGAAGGTGCAGCTCACCCCATTTTGGTCTACACGGACCATAAAAATCTAGAATACTTAAGGACAGCCAAGAGACTGAAACCCCGGCAGGCCAGATGGGCACTTTTTTTTCTCGATTTATTTTTCACATTACCTACAGACCCGGATCCAAGAATGTCAAACCCGACGCCCTTTCCCGAATGTTTCTTGATTCAGAGAAGACCCTGTCTCCAGACACCATTCTCCCCTCTGGGAATTTCCTGATCTTACAGGAGGACCTAATCTCTCAGATCAGACGATCCTCTATGGGAATGTCACCACCTGCTGAAGCTTGTGCCAAGGGTGGTCTGTTCTGGTATAAAAATAAAATTGTGGTCCCTGAGGAGCTAAAAATGCGAATATTAAGCTTATGCCATGATCACAAACTGGCCGGTCACCTCGGCACACGGAAGACAATTGACCTTGTCCAACGCACCTTTTGGTGGCCCCACCTGACCAAGGATTGCAAGGAATATGTTGAGTCCTGTAATACTTGTGCCAGAAGCAAGAGTAGCCGGGCAAGAGCTTGGGGTCTGTTGAGACCATTACCAGTCCCAGAGAGACCATGGGCCATGATTTCAATGGACTTTATTGTCGAACTCCCTCCATCGGAAGGGTTTTCTTCCATTTTTGTTGTAGTAGACAGGCTGTCTAAAATGGCTCATTTTCTCCCCATGAAGGGCACCCCTTCGGCTATGGAGACTGCTACCATCTTTATTAAAGAAATCATCAGACTGCATGGAGTACCAATCAATATAGTTTCTGACAGAGGTGTCCAGTTTACCTCCAGATTCTGGAAAGCCCTTTGTGGTGCCCTGGAAATCGAATTATCATTCTCTTCGGCCTATCACCCCAGTCAAATGGACAAACCGAGAGGACGAATCAAACCTTAGAGCAGTACCTCCGCTGTTTCTCTGCATTCTCACAGGATGACTGGGCCTCCTTGCTTCCCATCGCGGAGTTCTCTTACAACAACTCACTACACTCAGCTACCAATCAGTCACCGTTTTATGCCAACTATGGTTTCCACCCATCCTTCTTGCCTGGATCTATTCCCAAATGCCCTGTTCCTGCAGTATCCGAAACCTTGGACTTTTTTTCAAACAATAACAAATTGCTGCAGGATACCATGACTAAAGCTCAAGAGGATTATAAGAGAATTTTTGACAGGAAGAGACGGGGAGAACTTGTTCTGGAACCGGGCAATTCTGTCTGGTTATCTACTGCTAACCTTAAGTTGGCCTGTCCGTCCAAGAAACTGGGTCCTAAATATTTGGGTCCTTTTCCGATCAAAAGAAAAGTCAACAATGTGGCATATGAACTTGACCTTCCTAACTCCCTGAGGATACACCCAGTCTTCCACGTGTCCCTCTTGAAGCCGGTTACCCCCAACTCTTTTTCTGGCCGTAGTAGTGGGCCACCCAAACCTATCCTGGTTAACGGCGAGGAAGAATTCGAGGTGGAGGCAATCTTAGATTGCAGAAGAAGACGCAATCAGATTCAATATCTGGTAAAATGGAAGGGCTATGGATTGCAGAAGAAGACGCAATCAGATTCAATATCTGGTAAAATGGAAGGGCTATGGACCCGAAGACAATTCATGGGAACCAGAAAGTAACTTGCATGCCAGAAAACTTCTTCAGTCTTTTAAAACTTCTCATGCCGCAAAGATGGCCCAGCTGGGCATCCGGAGTCTGCCCTTGAGGAGGGGGCACTGTCAGAGAGGTTACCTGGTTGGGCGCCGGTGCGCGCCGGGGCGCGTTGGTGCTCGTGTCTCCGTGCGTGCCAGGGCGCGTGTTCCAGGGGGCGCTGGCGTGTCTGGTCTGACCAGCCGTGGCGTGCAGGATGGCGTCCGGGCGGATGTGCATACGCGCGCTCGCGCTAACGCGCGTCCGCGCTAGCGCCCGTTCACCTATGGGCGTTACCGCGGGCGTGCCCGGTGGCGTTGGCGTGCACGCTGGTGTCGGGGGCGCGCTCGGGCGTGTGCGGGGGCGCGCGGCGCTTTGGCGAATCGGCGTATGCACGGGCGCGGCGTTTTGGCGCCAATCAGCCTATTTAGGTCCGCCTCTGTCTCTGTTCGGTGCTGCCTGATCAACAGCTTGTGTCTTGTTCCTGTGATCCTCTCTGTGTTCCTGTGTTCCTGAAGTTTGACCCTTTGTGACCCGGCTTGTCTTTGGACCTCCCTTGATTGCTGCCTGAACCCGACCCCGGCTTGTTTGACCTTGTTACTGCCTGCTCCTCTTGTACTGTCGCTGCCAGCCTGCTGCCGACCTCTGCCTGTGTGTGACCACCCTGATAAGCTCCTGCTCAGCATCAGTTCCAGCCTACCTGAAGCTTTACCAGTTACCTGCAGAACTACCCTGCTCCAGGACTCCACATCAGGCCTTCATACCACTCCGCATTCGTGGGCTTCCTGTTTACTCTATCAGGGGCCCCGAATCAGATACGTAAGGGAGCCTACCCTCTGCCTAAGCGGACTCACCTGTCTGGTAAGTGTGACCTGACAGGTGTCCAAGTCTGATCTTGCCCCTAGGTATTCCTGCACCATGTAAAACAGACGCTGGCAATGGTTGCTGGAACCGATCATACCTTGGGGCTGCGGACCAAAAAATTGTCTGAACACATCGGTCAGACGGCCACCTTCTCCACCGCTCCTTCTTTGACTGACCGAAGCCTCAGCAACACGTTGTCCAATAACAGGAGTTTGTAACCTCCCAGTCTCTGGGAACCCGTTGCACAGACCTTTCTGCAAGGCCTCCCGAAGATGTTTCATCCTCTGCTCCCTCTGCGATGGCAAGATAAGGTCCGCAACCTTACCCTTGTAACGTGGATCAAGGAGGGTTGCCAGCCAGTATTGGTCCTTCTCCTTGATACCACGAATACGAGGATCCTTACGCAGGCTTTGCAGGATCAGGGAGGCCATGCAGCTTAGGTTTGCTGAGGCATTCGGTCCGGAGTCCTCTGGGTCACTAAGGACGACATGGTCCACAGCCACCTCCTCCCAGCCACGTACAAGTCCATGTGTTTCTTGGGACTGATCCCTTAAAGACTGCTGCTGATGCTGAGTGCCAGGCTCCACCTCCATACTGACACAATCTTCCTCCTCCTCCTCCTCCTCCTCGTCCTCTTCCTGCGTGATCGGCGAGCACGCAGGAACACTGTCTGGATAAAGGGGGCCTTGAGAGCTAAGGAAGTCCTCCTCTTCCTGCCTCTGTTCTGCCTCAAGTGCCCTGTCCATTATTCCACGCAGCGTGTGCTCCAACAGGTGGACAAGGGGGACAGTGTCACTGATGCATGCACTGTCACTGCTCACCATCCTCGTGGCCTCCTCAAATGGTGACAGGACAGTGCATGCATCCCTGATCATGGCCCACTGGCGTGGGGAAAAAAAAAACAAGCTCCCCTGACCCTGTCCTGGTGCCATAGTCGCACAGGTACTCATTGATGGCCCTCTGCTGCGTGTGCAGCCACTGCAGCATGGCCAACGTTGAGTTCCACCTGGTGGGCATGTCACAGCATAGGAGGTTCTTGGGCAGGTTAAACTCCTTTTGGAGGTCCGTCAGCCGAGCACTGGCATTATATGACCGGCGGAAATGCACACAGACTTTCCTGGCTTGCCTCAGGACATCCTGTAAGCCCGGGTACCTGCCCAAGAACCGCTGCACCACCAAGTTAAGGACATGAGCCAAACAGGGCACATGGGTCATTTGTCCCTGTCGGAGGGCAGAGAGGAGGTTGGTGCCATTGTCGCAAACCACCATTCCTGCCTTAAGTTGGCGTGGCGTCAACCACCTCTGAACCTGCCCCTGCAGAGCTGACAGAACCTCTGCCCCAGTGTGGCTCCTGTCCCCCAAGCACACCAGCTCAAGCACCGCATGGCATCTTTTGGCCTGCGTACTTGCGTAGCCCCTTGAATGGCTACGGAGCACCGCTGGTTCCGAGGACAAAGCACAGGAAGAGGCCATGGAGGAAGAAGAAGAGGAGGGGGTGGAGGAGAGAGGTGTGTCACAATCATTAGCATTTTGGAGGCGTGGTGGCGGAACAACCTCCAACACTACTGCACCTTGTCCTGCATCCTTCCCAGCTGCCAGCAGAGTCACCCAATGCGCCGTGAAACTTAGGTAACGTCCCTGTCCATGCCTGCTGGACCATGAGTCAGCGGTAATATGCACCTTACCGCTGACCGCCCTGTCCAGCGAGGCATGGACATTGCCTTCCACATGCCGGTAGAGAGCCGGAATCGCCTTCCGTGAGAAAAAGTGGCGTTTGGGTACCTGCCACTGAGGAACCGCACATTCCACAAACTCACGCAAGGGGGCAGAGTCTACCAACTGAAAAGGCAGCAGTTGAAGTGCTAGCAATTTTGCCAAGCTAGCATTCAACCGCTGGGCATGTGGATGGCTGGGAGCAAACTTCTTTTGGCGGTGCAGCAGCTGGGGCAGGGAAATTTGCCTGGTACAATCTGACGTCGGTGTACCAAAAGCAGATTGCCCACAAGTACTTGGCTGTAACACACCTAATTCTACACCTTCATTCCTCTCAGTGCAGGTCTCAGAGAGGACTGAAGGTCTAGTGGGGTTGGAAATCTCAGCTGATGAGGAGCAAGGAGAGGTCCTCTTTGTTCTTTGGTGTGGGTCTTTTAGATACGCTTGCCAACGAACTGCATGGCAGGTCAACATATGTCTGGTCAAGCATGTGGTACCCAAGTGGGAGATGTTTTGGCCACGTGAGATACGCTTGAGACATATGTTGCAAATAGCAGCGGTGCGATCTGATGCACTCGTCTCAAAAAAGGCCCACACCAAAGAACTTTTTGAATAACGCGCAGAGACTGCAGCGCCCTGCACATGTGGAGCTTTGGGGTGTGATGCAGTCAATGTGCTGCCCTTAGGCTGGCCCCTGGAGGGCATCCTGCCTCGTTGGTGATGTGCCGCCTCCTCCTCCTCCTCCTCCTCTCTCCTATCAGGCACCCACGTTGAGTCAGTGACCTCATCATCCCCTCCCTCCTCATCACTGGAGCAAACCTGGCAGTATGCTGCAGCAGGGGGAGCATGACTGCCAGATTGCTGTCCTTCTTGGGCACCCCCTCTGTCCGTGCTCATGTTACTGCCTTCATCGAGCTCAGTATCATCATCAGAGCCTTCCAAACGCTGGGCATCCTCCTGGAGCTGTGGTCAAACAGTTCGAGGGACTCCTCAGGAGGACATGGTGGGGCTAGGGAAGGAGTCACTGATGACATTGAGCCGAGGGAAGAGGCCGCTGCTTTGCCAGACAAAGTACCCTGGGCATGGGTGAGAGAGGATGAGGAGGATGAGGACGGCTTGGTCATCCACTCGACCAAGTCTTCCGCATGTTGCGGCTCAACACGGCCAGCTGCCGAAAAAAGGCCAAGCGTGTCCCATGGCCACGTGCTGATGAGGATGCACCGTCTCCACGACCATCACTAGACACAGAGCCTGCTTGCCCTCTCTTATTGGCTTGTGACTGTCTGCCTCTCCTTCTTGGTCTTCCAGACATACTAATGGCCTGTAGCTGCACTAAGCTGGGATATATATATATATATATATGTGTATATATATGTATATACTGATACTGCAGCTAGCAAAATCAACTGCCTGCCTGTAGTATGAGAACACCACCAACCTTCTACAGGTAGCTTTAGCTGAACACTGTGAGGTGGACGCACCCCACTAACTTGTAGGTTTAGCTGAACACTGTGAGCAGGACGCACTGCACTAACTGTAAATAGTCTAGCTGCCTGACTGGGGTACTAATAGGATCAAAAGAACACCAGCAATTTTCTTCAGGTAGCTGTATTTACTGTAACAAGACAAGCCTGCCTGTCAGTAAGAAGATAACAGGAACGGATCTAGCTGAACACTGTGAGCAGGACGCACCCCACTAGCTTGTAGGTTTAGCTGAACACTGTGAGGTGGACGCACCCCACTAACTTGTAGGTTTAGCTGAACACTGTGAGCAGGACACACCCCACTAACTTGTAGGTTTAGCAGAACACTGTGAGCAGGACGCACTGCACTAACTGTAAATAGTCTAGCTGCCTGACTGTGGTACTACTAGGATCAAAAGAACACCAGCAATTTTCTTAAGGTAGCTGTATTTACTGTAACAAGACAAGCCTGCCTGTCAGTAGGAAGATAACAGGAACGGATCTAGCTGAACACTGTGAGCAGGACGCACTGCACTAACTGTAAATAGTTTAGCTGCCTGACTGTGGTACTAATAGGATCAAAAGAAAAACAGCAATTTTCTTCAGGTAGCTTTATATACTGTAACAAGACAAGCCTGCCTGTCAGTAAGAAGATAACAGGAACGGATCTAGCTGAACACTGTGAGCAGGACGCACTGCACTAACTGTAAATAGTCTAGCTGCCTGACTGTGGTACTAATAGGATCAAAAGAACACCAGTACTTTTCTTCAGGTAGCTGTAAATACTGTAACAAGACAAGCCTGCCTGTCAGTAGGAAGATAACAGGAACGGATCTAGCTGAACACTGTGAGCAGGACGCACTGCACTAACTGTAAATAGTCTAGCTGCCTGACTGTGGTACTAATAGGATCAAAAGAACACCAGCAATTTTCTTCAGGTAGCTTTATATACTGTAACAAGACAAGCCTGCCTGTCAGTAAGAAGATAACAGGAACGGATCTAGCTGAACACTGTGAGCAGGACGCACTGCACTAACTGTAAATAGTCTAGCTGCCTGACTGTGGTACTAATAGGATCAAAAGAACACCAGTAATTTTCTTCAGGTAGCTGTAAATACTGTAACAAGACAAGCCTGCCTGTCAGTAGGAAGATAACAGGAACGGATCTAGCTGAACACTGTGAGCAGGACGCACTGCACTAACTGTAAATAGTCTAGCTGCCTGACTGTGGTACTAATAGGATCAAAAGAACACCAGTAATTTTCTTCAGGTAGCTGTAAATACTGTAACAAGACAAGCCTGCCTGTCAGTAGGAAGATAACAGGAACGGATCTAGCTAAACTGAATACAGTGTATATATATATATATATGCAACACCTGGGATGCATATATTTACACAATACACTGTAAGTGCAGCTAACTGATTGACTGTCCTGCCTAATCTAGCTAACTCAAATGAAATGACACTGTCTCTCTCTATCTCTCAGCACACCGAAACACACTGCACAGGGCCGCCGTGCAGGCGGCCTTATATAGTGTGGGGCGTGTACTAAATCCCCTGAGCCATAATTGGCCAAAGCCTCCTTGGCTTTGGCCAATTACGGCTCTCTGTTCAGGCGGCGCTGTGATTGGCCAAGCATCAGCCAGCAATGCACTGCGATGCCGCAGTGAATTATGGGCTGTGACGCGCCACACGAATTTGGCGCGAACGGCCCATATCGTTCGCAATTCGGCAAACCACCGAACAGCCGATGTTCGAGTCGAACATGGGTTCGACTCGAACACGAAGCTCATCCCTATCCGTGACTATATAATCAATCCCTTATTCCCAACAGCTACCACAAAACACAAGATCGATCAACAAAACAAAACACTCCAAATACAGGCGGGTCAGAAACAATTGCAGGTTCGTACTATATAAATAGGCTCGAGACAAGATATATACCTGTCTTTGTGGACCGATACGGAGACAGAAATTAACCAAATACGGATGCGGATCAAACAGCAGACAAATTATTAAGGAAAATATCTTACCGTTTTCTCCAGAGTTGATCAGGCTCTGGTCCTCTTTCAGTGTCCTCTTAGTTCGGCTTCCTTTTGGGCCATTCTCGAGCCCCACGTTGGGCGCCAAATGTTTTGGACTGAACCAGAACCGTTACTTTTGTTTCTGTGCCTCTGGCCAAATTAACCTTCAATGTAAAAGTGTGCACACTTGAAGCAAATTACTGACAGATACACGAGTTCAGTAGATTGATACTTCTGCTTTTATTACTTCCCGGACCCCGGCTAATATACCGTGAGCTGGATATTTTGTTATCAAATCAAATATCAAATAAGACAAGCATATGCAGACCACAAGATACACATATTCATTATTGTGACAAAGTATAAGCTTTTAGCTGGGTTATATCTATATAAGGGAATAGCAGACTATCATAGCTAAATAGGGTGTCTTGTTTCCAGTTCTTGAAAACAGGCGCAATCTTCTTTTAACTTGTTCTTAACTCTTGCAGTTCTGTTCCACATGAAGGGGGGGGGGGGGGGGTAAGCTGGCAGACATCTAATTGAATATGGTTAAGGCTGATAGCTGAGAGAGAGAGATAAGCACTTATATCTATATGGTTATATTTGAAATAGGCATTTCACCATAAAACTCATAATCACATCCATTACAGTTCCATCATGATTTATAAACAGTCGTAAGTCCAAGAAAGGAATACTCCTAGTATCTGATTGCATCGTGAACTTTAGATTGTATTGATTAATGGACAGAAAAGTCATAAACTCAGAGAATTCAAAGGAAGTTCCGGTCCAGATGACCAGTACATCGTCAATGTACCTCCGCCAGAGAAGAATGTGGCGGAGGTACAATGAGATACCGTCATCTGAAAACAGGGTCCTCTCCCACCCCCTGGGTACAGGTTGGCATACGATGGGACACATGAAGTCCCCATCGCAACGCCCTGTACCTGGAGGTAAGTGGACCCATTAAACAAAAAGACATTGGACGTCAAAATATATCTTAAAAGAGAAATAACGAAGTTACATAACTTCCAGTTATTTCTGTCTTGTTCACGTAGAAAACCAGCGATCACTTCAATGCCCTTTTCATGGGGTACACTCAAATATAGAGCTTCAATATCAATATCAATTGAGTGACATTGGTGTAACATTGAGTGACATTGGTGTAACCCAGGGGTCCTCAAACTTTTTAGACAGGGGGCCAGTTCACGGTCCCTCAGACTGTTGGGGGGCCGCACTATAGTTTAAAAAAAATATGAACTAATTCCTATGCACACATCTTATTTGTAGTGCAAAAAAAACAAAAAACAGGAAAAAAACAGTACAATATTTAAAATAAAGAACAATTGTAATCAATATAAACTTATCAGTATTTCACAGACTCCCCTCATTACAGAACCCCTCCCAATCACAGACCCCCCTCCCCATCACAGACTCACCCCATAACAAAGCCCCCCCATGACAGATCCCCCCATATCACAGATCCCCCATAACAGACTTCCCATCACAGATCCCCCCATATCACAGATCCCCTATCACAGACTTCCCCATATCACAGATCCCCCCATAACAGACCCCCCATAACAGATCCCATATCACAGATCCCCCCCATATCACAGATCCCCCCATATCACAGATCCCCCCATATCACAGATCTCCCATAACAGACTCCGCCATCACAGATCCCCCCATAACAGACTCCCCCATCACAGATCCCCCCATAACAGACTCCCCCATCACAGATCCCCCATAACAGACTCCCCATCACAGATCCCCCCATATCACAGATCCCACCATCACAGATCCCCCATAACAGACTCCCCCATAACAGACTCCCCCATCACAGATCCCCCCATATCAGTCCCCCACCATAGCACAGACTCCCCCATCACAGATCCCCCCATATCACAGATCCCCCATAACAGACCCCCCATCACAGATCCCATATCACAGATCCCCCCATATCACAGATCCCCCCATATCACAGATCTCCCATAACAGACTCTGCCATCACAGATCCCCCCATCACAGATCCCCCATAACAGACTCCCCCATATCACAGATCCCCCCATATCACAGATCCCCCCATATCACAGATCCCCCCCATATCACAGATCCCCCATAACAGACTCTGCCATCACAGATCCCCCCATATCACAGATCCCACCATCACAGATCCCCCATATCACAGATCCCCCCATATCACAGATCCCCCCATATCACAGATCCCCCATAACAGACTCCCCATCACAGATCCCCCCCCATATCACAGATCCCACCATCACAGATCCCCCATAACAGACTCCCCCATCACAGATCCCCCATATCAGTCCCCCACCATAGCACAGACTCCCCCATCACAGATCCCCCCATATCACAGATCCCCCATAACAGACTCCCCATCACAGATCCCCCCCATATCACAGATCTCCCCATCACAGATCCCCTATCACAGACTTCCCCATATCACAGATCCCCCCATAACAGACCCCCCATCACAGATCCCATATCACAGATCCCCCCATATCACAGATCCCCCCATATCACAGATCTCCCATAACAGACTCTGCCATCACAGATCCCCCCATAACAGACTCTGCCATCACAAATCGCCCCTATCACAGATTCCCCCTATCACAGACTCCCCCTATCACAGACTCCCCCTATCACAGACTCCCCCTATCACAGACTCCCATATCACAGACTCCCCCATAACACAGATCCCCCCCATATCACAGACATCCCCCATCACAGATCCCCCCATATCACAGATCCCCCCATATCACAGATCTCCCATAACAGACTCTGCCATCACAGATCCCCCCATAACAGACTCTGCCATCACAAATCCCCCCTATCACAGACTCCCCCTATCACAAATCCCCCCTATCACAGACTCCCCCTATCACAGACTCCCCCTATCACAGACTCCCATATCACAGACTCCCATATCACAGACTCCCATATCACAGACTCCCCCATAACAGACTCCCCCATAACAGACTCCCCCATAACACAGATCCCCCCCATATCACAGATCCCCCCATATCACAGACATCCCCCATCACAGATCCCCCCATATCACAGATCCCCCCATATCACAGATCCCCCCATATCACAGATCTCCCATAACAGACTCTGCCATCACAGATCCCCCCATAACAGACTCTACCATCACAAATCCCCCCTATCACAGACTCCCCCTATCACAGACTCCCCCTATCACAGACTCCCCCTATCACAGACTCCCATATCACAGACTCCCCCATAACAGACTCCCCCATAACAGACTCCCCCATAACACAGATCCCCCCCATATCACAGATCCCCCCATATCACAGACATCCCCCATCACAGATCCCCCCATATCACAGATCCCCCCATATCACAGATCCCCCCCATGTCACAGATCCCCCCCATGTCACAGACTCCCCCCCATGTCACAGACTCCCCCCATGTCACAGGATCTCCCCATGTCACAGGATCTCCCCATGTCACAGGATCCCCCCATGTCACAGGATCCCCCCATGTCACAGACTCCCCCCATGTCACAGGATCCCCCCATGTCACAGGATCCCCCCATGTCACAGACTCCCCCCATGTCACAGGATCCCCCCATGTCACAGACTCCCCCCATGTCACAGACTCCCCCCATGTCACAGGATCCCCCCATGTCACAGACTCCCCCCATGTCACAGGATCCCCCCATGTCACAGACTCCCCCCATGTCACAGACTCCCCCCATGTCACAGACTCCCCCCATGTCACAGGATCCCCCCATGTCACAGACTCCCCCCATGTCACAGACTCCCCCCATGTCACAGACTCCCCCCATGTCACAGGATCCCCCCATGTCACAGACTCCCCCCATGTCACAGGATCCCCCCATGTCACAGACTCTCCCCATGTCACAGGATCCCCCCATGTCACAGGATCCCCCCATGTCACAGACTCCCCCCATGTCACAGGATCCCCCCATGTCACAGACTCCCCCCATGTCACAGACTCCCCCCATGTCACAGGATCCCCCCATGTCACAGACTCCCCCCATGTCACAGGATCCCCCCATGTCACAGACTCCCCCCATGTCACAGACTCCCCCCATGTCACAGGATCCCCCCATATCACAGACTCCCCCCATGTCACAGGATCCCCCCATGTCACAGACTCCCCCCATGTCACAGGATCCCCCCATGTCACAGACTCCCCCCATGTCACAGGATCCCCCCATGTCCCAGACTCCCCCCATGTCACAGACTCCCCCCATGTCCCAGACTCCCCCCATGTCACAGGATCCCCCCATGTCACAGACTCCCCCCATGTCACAGACTCCCCCCATGTCACAGACTCCCCCCATGTCGTAGGATCCCCCCATGTCACAGACTCCCCCCATGTCACAGGATCCCCCCATGTCACAGACTCCCCCCATGTCACAGGATCCCCCCATGCCACAGGATCCCCCCATGTCACAGACTCCCCCCATATCAATATCACAGCACTCAACACTTACCTGTATCACGCAGGACACGAGGCATGGTAGGTCCGGACGGAGGGCGGGACTTTGGAAGTGAGGGGCAGGTGATTGGTTCCTGCGACCGCTCTGATGCCTAGTAACCAATCACCTGCTTCTTAGCACAAAAGGTCCTTTGTCCGGCCTGTCATGTTTCTTGTCCTGTGTGATGGAGGGAGCAGAGGGCAGGGGGAGTGCTGCAATTTTAAAGGGGCAGTCCGCGGGCCGGATCAAAAACGCTGGAGGGCCGGATTCGGCCCGCGGGCCGTAGTTTGAGGACCCCTGGTGTAACCAGTCAGGGACCAGCACTGCTGGAGTTGAGGGACTCTCCTAGCTGCCAGGGGAAGAACTCCTCCAGTGAGAGTGGGGGGGCAGCAAAGGGAAAGGAAAGACAGATTCTGGTGATAGGGGACTCAATTCTTAGAAGGACAGAGAGGGCAATCTGTAACCAAGACCTGAAGCGCCGAACAGTATGTTGTCTACCGGGCGCTCGGGTTCGGCACATCACAGATCTTGTGGACAGATTACTGGGAGGGGCTGGGGAAGACCCGGCTGTCATGGTGCACGTTGGCACCAATGACAAAGTCAGAGGCAGATGGTGTGTCCTAAAGAACGATTTTAGGGACTTAGGAGCTAAATTGAGGAAAAGGACCTCCAAGGTAGTGTTCTCAGGAATACTACCGGTACATCGAGCCACACCAGAGAGGCAGAGGGAGATTAGGGAAGTAAACAAGTGGCTGAAGAGCTGGTGTAGTAAGGAGGGGTTTGGGTTCCTGGAGGACTGGGCCGACTTCTCAGTCGGTAACCGGTACTATAGAAGGGACGGACTGCACCTAAATGAGGAGGGTGCAGATCTGCTGGGAATGAAGATGGCCAAAAAGTTAGAGGGGTTTTTAAACTAGGCGATGGGGGGGAGGGTCCAGAGACAGTGATAGCCAGCGCGGAAGATATTCCAGAGGGTAGTATTGGGGGCATTAGTGGTAGGTTAACCAAAGCACAAAAACACAAGGTGAGTATAGTAGCAAGTCCAAGTTGCAATCTTGAAACACCCAATACGAGGACAATATGCGACCGGTCTAAACTATGTGGCATGTTCACCAATGCCAGGAGCCTGGCGGACAAGATGGGTGAACTAGAGATACTGTTGTACAAGGAGGATTTGGATTTTGTGGGAATTTCAGAGACCTGGTTCAACAGCTCTCATGATTGGCTGGCAAACATTCAAGGGTATACCCTATACCGCAAGGATAGAGAGGGTAAAAAAGGGGGAGGGGTATGCCTATATATCAAGAATAATGTACAAGTGAATGTGAGAGATGACATCACTGAGGGGGCTAGGGAGGAGGTGGAATCTTTATGGGTAGAGCTCCAAAGGGATGAAGCTAAGGGGAAAATAATACTGGGAGTATGCTATAGGCCCCCTAACCTGAGGAGGGAGGAAGTGGAGACGGATCTCCTATCACAAATTGGATTAGCAGCAAGGATGGGAAGTGTTATCATAATGGGGGATTTTAATTATCCAGACATAGACTGGGCGGAGGGAACCGCGCATTCATTTAAGGCTCGCCAGTTCCTTAATGTCTTGCAGGACAATTTTATGGGTCAGATGGTAGACGCACCAACTAGAAATAAAACATTACTAGATCTACTGATTACCAACAATACAGACCTGATAACAGATGTGGAAATACGGGGCAATTTAGGTAACAGCGATCACAGGTCAATTAGTTTCAGTATAAATCACACAAATAGGAGACATGAAGGGAACACAAAGACACTGAATTTCAAAAGAGCCAACTTCCCTAAACTACAAACCTTGCTAAAAGGCATAAATTGGGATAAAATATTAGGAACAAAGAATACAGAGGAGAGATGGGTTTGCTTTAAGAGCATATTAAATAAGGGCATTAGCCAATGTATCCCATTGGGTAATAAATTTAAAAGAGCGAACAAACATCCTGGATGGCTTAACTCCAATGTAAAAATGCATATAAAAGCAAAGGAGAAGGCCTTCAAAAAATACAAGGTTGAGGGATCATCCACAGCATTCAGAATTTATAAAGAATGCAATAAGAAATGTAAGGGTGCAAATCCCAATAAATTCTTTAAGTATGTAAACAGTAAAAAAGGGAGGACAGACCATATTGGCCCCACAAAGAATGAGGAAGGACATCTGGTTACAAAGGATGGGGAGATGGCAGAGGTATTGAATTTATTCTTCTCCTCAGTATTCACGAGTGAATCGGGGGGCTTCAGTAACCAAAACTGCAGTGTTTATCCTCATGACACAACACAGGAAGCACCTACATGGTTAACAGAGGAAGGAATTAAAATTAGACTTGAGAAACTTAACATTAATAAATCACCGGGACCAGATGGCTTGCATCCGAGGGTACTTAGGGAACTCAGTCAGGTGATTGCCAGACCGTTGTTCCTAATTTTTACAGACAGTCTATTGACTGGAATGGTACCAGCTGATTGGAGAAAAGCCAATGTAGCACCAATATTTAAAAAGGGCCCAAAAAACATCCCTGGGAATTACAGACCAGTTAGCCTAACATCAATAGTATGTAAACTCTTGGAGGGGATGATAAGGGACTATATACAAGATTTTAGTAATAAGAATGATATCATTAGCAGTAATCAGCATGGATTCATGAAGAATCGTTCTTGCCAAACCAATCTATTAACCTTCTATGAGGAGGTGAGTTGCCATCTAGATAAAGGAAGGCCCGTAGACGTGGTGTATCTGGATTTTGCAAAAGCATTTGACACAGTTCCCCATAAACGTTTACTGTACAAAATAAGGTGCATTGGCATGGACCATAGGGTGAGTACATGGATTGAAAACTGGCTACAAGGGCGTGTTCAGAGGGTGGTGATAAATGGGGAGTACTCAGAATGGTCAGGGGTGGGTAGTGGGGTCCCCCAGGGTTCTGTGCTGGGACCAATCCTATTTAATTTGTTCATAAATGACCTGGAGGATGGGATAAACAGTTCCATCTCTGTATTTGCAGACGATACTAAGCTAAGCAGGGCAATAACTTCTCCGCAGGATGTGGAAATCTTGCAAAAAGACCTGAACAAATTAATGGGGTGGGCGACTACATGGCAAATGAGGTTCAATGTAGAAAAATGTAAAATAATGCATTTGGGTGTCAAAAATATGAATGCAATCTATACACTGGGGGGAGAACCTCTGGGGGAATCTAGGATGGAAAAGGACTTGGGGGTCTTAGTGGATGATAGGCTCAGCAACGGCATGCAATGCCAAGCTGCTGCTAATAAAGCAAACAGAATATTGGCATGCATTAAAAGGGGGATCAACTGCAGAGATAAAACGATAATTCTCCCGCTCTACAAGACTCTGGTCCGCCCGCACCTGGAGTATGCTGTCCAGTTCTGGGCACCAGTCCTCAGGAGGGACGTACTGGAAATGGAGCGAGTACAAAGAAGGGCAACAAAGCTAATAAAGGGTCTGGAGGATCTTAGTTATGAGGAAAGGTTGCGAGCACTGAACTTATTCTCTCTGGAGAAGAGACGCTTGAGAGGGGATATGATTTCAATTTACAAATACTGTACTGGTGACCCCACAATAGGGATAAAACTTTTTCGCAGAAGAGAGTTTAATAAGACTCGTGGCCACTCATTACAATTAGAAGAAAAGAGGTTTAACCTTAAACTACGTAGAGGGTTCTTTACTGTAAGAGCGGCAAGGATGTGGAATTCCCTTCCACAGGCGGTGGTCTCAGCGGGGAGCATTGATAGCTTCAAGAAACTATTAGATAATCACCTGAATGACCGCAATATACAGGGATATGTAATGTAATACTGACACATAATCACACACATAGGTTGGACTTGATGGACTTGTGTCTTTTTTCAACCTCACCTACTATGTAACTATGTAATAGCCACCAAGGTGGCACCCACAGGGAAGGTAAGTTCCTCAATGACTTTTAATAGCTCCAATGTGTCTTTGAGATATGACGGGAGCCTGAAAACATGGGGCCTAAGTTGGCTGTCTACATAGATGCTGGCTTTTTCAGTATGTCATCCAATGCCCGACACCATGGGTCGACCAGGAGGATTTTTAAGGTTTTTATGAACCTTTTGGTAAGGCATAAAAAGTCGGTGTAATCGGCCATTTCACTTCTAGGTACTCAAAAAGATCTTTATCGATAAGGGCGTGTTCGTATGCCTCAATCAGAATGGTTTGGTATTGTGTGCATAAAGCCGTAAGTATATCCCGAGATACGGGTTGATACCATTCATAATTGTTTAGAATCATATCACACTTCCTAATGTATTGGACTTGGTCCATGATGACTACATTACCGCCTTTATCGGCTGGTTTAACCACGATCTGATCATTCTGAATAATATTCCTAAGAGCAACATGTTGATCCTGGGTCAAATTGCTCATACAGCATGGGGGAAAAAAGAAAACCCCTCAACATGCTTGAGCGTTTGCTTCAAAAATGCCCAGACTGCTGGACAGGTCTGTAGCTGAGGAAACTTAGTCGATTTGGCCTTAAATTTGTGTGGGTCTGATGGGATCTCAGTACTATCATCCTCCTCATCAGAGGAGGAGGAGATGGTATGTTCATCCCCCCAAAACCCTCGTTTTCATCAAGTAATTGAATGAGGGTTTTTAAAGTGCGAAAATCTTGGACCTTGAATCCTTTGTATAGCTCATCATACCCTGTCTCATATCAACCTCTGTCTTTATCAAAGATGTACTTGTATGTCAAGTTCCTCACAAATAGATGCAAGTCTTTTGTTAGTTCAAATTTATCAATCTTATGGAGTGGGTAAAAGCTGAGACCCAGACTTAATACCTCTAATTAGGTTGGAGACAGGGGTTATGAGGAGAAGTTAACAATATCTAGTCCTGAGTGATGTGTGTTTGTTTTATCACAAATGAGTCCATCTTGCCCATACGGGTGGGTGCTGTCGGGGTATGGGGGACATGGCCTATGCCTAAAGGGGCCTGACCTGAGTTAGTACTTGGTTTGGTTGAATTCATTTTGGTTGTAGCTCCCAATTCTTTTAGTGTAATCAAGTTACTACTTGATTCGTCACCAAACATGGATAACTGTGTAATAAGTACATAAGGATTCGACGCAGCTTAATAATATGAGTAAATGTAAATGGTGAACAATGTGCGATAAATACTGTGCAAAAATCGATATGTTGCGACTGTGCAAAAAACGCTTATATTGCTGTGCAAAATACCTAAATGCAACAATGAACCTGTGCTCAATATTAAAGGACACAAAATGCTAATAATGCAACTGTGCAAAGAAAACGCTGATGATGCTGTGCAAAATAACTATGAGTAACAATCACCTGTGTTCAAATAAATCAATAATAGTGAGCGCTCATGGCGTTGTGCAAAATGCAATACTGATCCTGTGCACTGATAGGATAATTCCAGTGTAAGGAGAAAATTTGCAATGTATAAATATAAATAATAAATAAATTAAATTATTGCAATGTGACAATGAAACAAATATGCTCTGTGTGGGTAGATGCAACAATATACTAAACAATTCCTTTTTTATCACATTGCTATCACAATAAATATTAGTGATTTAAAAGTTCATGAAGTGAAAGTAAATAAAGTCTATGACAGGATAAAGTGCAGATAGTGCTCCAATGTGCTCTTCAATACAATTTTCTGTGAATCACTGTTCGTGTGTATCACTCAGTGTGCACTAGCCTCTTACCTCCATGAGGATAGTGAATGGCAGTGAAGATAAGTGTGGCTGGAGACCCTTACAGGATATTATGATGGTAGATGTCCTTCTCAAACCGTTAAGTATTGGATGGTGGCTTAGGCTAAGTCCGTGCGGACATTCATTCCCAGCGAGTATACATAAAGGATAAAGAAGAATCTCCCATAGTGTGAAAATGTATAAGCTAGTGGGTTTATTAAAAGCCAAGTGGGAACTTACAACAGTATAATAAAAAACAGCCAATCTGTAATTTGGACAGCGTTACAGGCGCCTCTTACGTCACTTCCGGTTCTCGTGCGGTCCGGTCACTCCCTATGCATTACGTCACCTCACGTGACTTCCTCAGGGGATCCGGATTGGTTAAAATCGGCCATTTTGTTGGAAACCTGAAATGGCACAATGTGTAATTTTAAAGAGGGGTACATGTTTTTAACCTCTATACACCATTTCCGGTTTCTATGTAATGTAACCAGTAACATTATCCTTATTGAAATAACCATATTCGTAATTATCAATTAAATGGCACATATATTATATGTGCGGGTGAATTTGAGCACTACACATTCCTACCCCTCTTTAAAATTACACATTGTGCAATTTCAGTAACCATCATATAGTTGTTTAATACATATGTTCCCGGATCGTAAGTGGAGTAACTTATCATGTCTTGTGGTGTGTTTACCCACCAACGTTATGGCCGCCGCTACTACAATACATAGGATTATATCTATCACTGAACCAACCAAAAATGGCCACCCTCATGTTGGAGACAGGTTTCCAACAAAATGGCCGATAAAACACTTCCTGTTCTTCCCTATAAATTGACAGCAGTTTTAACCAATCCGGATCCCCTGAGGAAGTCACGTGAGGTGACGTAATGCATAGGGAGTGACCGGACCGCACGAGAACCGGAAGTGACATAAGAGGCGCCTTGTCAGGAAAGGGTCCATTCGCTGGTAAGATATATCGTTTGGCATGCAGTACTGGGGTCCACCAGCAGGTGTCTCCTGGCAGTGTTGAACTGTCAGGAGAATATTTCCCTGCTGGTGTCATTTCATCTTTTGGCCGCAGTACTGACATCCACCAGCAGATGGATCCTGGCAGTATGGAACAGACAACACTCCCTGCGCTCAGGTGTGACTTGAAGTCAATTATAGTCAGTCCTATAAATACCCGGCAAGCCCTCACATGCTCTCCTTGGTATTTTTCTCCCTGTGGCCTGACCTTGCTGCCTGTATCCTGATCGTGAACCTGTTTCTGTCCTGCTCTGATCCGATCCGATCCCTATCCCTAGCCCATCCTGTTCTTGTCCCTCCTGATTCCCTTGGATCCCTGCCCTGCAGCCTAACCATCCATCCTCTCCCTGTCCTGCTGGTTTCCCGTCCTTGCCCATCTGCTGACCTCCCTGTGTATGACCTTGGCCTGGCTTTGTTTACGATTCCGGTATCTCCATTTACTTGCATATACTATTTGTTGTTTGTGGGTCTGTGGTTGGTTTTGCACTGTTTATATTCCTCTTACTTGTCACTTGTTTAATAAACACCATTATTTATTCACTTACATGCGTTTTGGGTTATCTCTGTGCAGTCCACACAGTCTGGTCTACTAGTCTCCTGACAGTATACCAAGGCCATCCCTGACCAGACGTGGCTGCGCTGAGAAACCGTCCTGGTACGGTGGGCGCGCAAAAGATAGACTTTGATGAAATTGTCTATTATTCTCTGCTGGCGGCAGAGGATAATGAATATTGCCATCAGACTCTTAAAGATTGGACCCGTGACCAACTGCTGGAAACGATCCAATCAGCCCATTTACTAGTAGATCAGGGTCATGCGTTATTTGAGGATGTTCAGCCTTTGATCCAATTATGTACAAAGTCAGCCTTGTCATGCGTTCCCGAAGGTAGTGACGATTTCTCCCCTCCTTTCAGTTGTGACCAGGTTGAATCCCTGGTATGGTTGTTAGAGGATGATCCAGCTTTCTTTGATGAACATTATTCTGCTTGTTCCCAGCAGGTGTTATCCGATTGCATTTATTCAGTACAATCTCTGGTTAGTCAGGCTGTGTATGAACCAGCGTTTGTTCAACCTGTGCTGCAGGCATGGTCAGATCTCCTGTCTTTAGCTAAGCCACAATATTCCAGCCCTGTCATTAATCATCTGCCTTCCCAAAAATCTACCTCCCCGTCGCCTATGGCAACCTCAGCTACAGCCCAGTTTAATCAGCCCCCTACCAAATACTACTACCCAGTCTCCAAGTGTCGCACCTATCCTGCCTTCAATCCACCTGTCTCTTCTCCTCCACCTGTAACAGTCCCACAAAACCCTCCTCCAGCTACAGTTCCTTGGTCTTCCTTCTGCCCAGCTACTTTCTTTTCTTACAGCCCTGCACCTACATACAAAACTGCACGGGCTAAACCAAAAAAGAAACAAAAATTCTTCCCGACCCACACCATCTTGCCAGTAACCTAACCTGCTCCCACTTTCCAGTCTGATGTGCCTGCCTCCCAGTCTGATGTCCTGATGCCTACCTTCCAGCCTGATGTCTTGATGCCTGCCTTCCAGCCGGATGTCTCGATGCCTGCCTTCCAGCCAGATGTCTCGATGCCTGCCTTCCAGCCGGATGTCTCGATGCCTGCCTTCCAGCCGGATGTCTCGATGCCTGCCTTCCAGCCGGATGTCTCGGTGCCTGCCTTCCAGCCGGATGTCTCGATGCCTGCCTTCCAGCCGGATGTCTCGATGCCTGCCTTCCAGCCGGATATCTCGATGCCTGCCTTCCAGCCGGATGTCTCGGTGCCTGCCTTCCAGCCGGATGTCTCGGTGCCTGCCTTCCAGCCAGATGTCTCGATGAATGCCTCCCAGCCGGATGTCTCGATGCCTGCCTTCCAGCCGGATGTCTCGATGCCTGCCTCCCAGCCTGACGTTCCAGTGACTGCTACCCAGCCTGACGTTCCAGTGCCTGCTACCCAGCCTGATGTTCCAGTGCCTGCTACTCAGTCTGACGATCCAGTGCCAGCTACTCAGTCTGACGATCCAGTGCCTGCTACTCAGTCTGACGATACAGTGCCTGCTACTCAGTCAGACGATCCAGTGCCTGCTACTCAGTCTGACGATTCAGTGCCTGCTACTCAGTGTGACGATCCAGTGCCTGCTACCCCGTCTGACAATCCAGTGCCTGCTAACCCGTCTGACGATCCAGTGCCTGCTACCCCGTCTGAGGATCCAGTGCCTGCTACCCAGTCCGACGTTCCAGTGCCTGCTACCCAGTCCGATGTTCCAGTGCCTGCTGACCGTTCTGATGACCTTGTGTCCATGTTCCAGCCTAAAGTTTTGCTACCAGTGTTCCAGTCTGATGGACCCACTTCCCAGTTTGACGTTCTGTCTGCTGTCCAGCCTGATGCGCCAGTGTCTTCTACTCAGCCTGTTGTGCCAATGCCTGTGCCCGTTGTTCAGTTTGAGGTCCCAGTGCCTGCTGCTCAGCCTGACATCTCAGTGCCCATGTTCCAGTCTGACGCTTCAGTGACTACTGTCCAGTCTGATGTACCTATTGTCCAGCCTGGTATGCCAGCACCTGCTGTTCTGTCCGATGTGCCAGCGCCTGTGTCTGCTGCCCAGTCTAAAATTCCAGTAGCCGCTGCCTGGTCTGATGTCTCGGTGTCGGCTTTCCAGTCCGCTTCCCAGCCTGATGTGCCAGTGTCTGCTACTCAGCCAGTTGTGCCAATGCCTGTGCTCGCTGCCCAGTTTGAGGTCCCAGTGCCTGCTGGTCAGCCCGAAATCCCAGTGTCCATGTTCCAGTCTGACGCTCCAGTGACTACTGACCAGTCCGATGTACCTGTTGTTCAGCCTGTAGTGCCAGTACCTGCTGTTCTGCCTGATGTGCCAGCGCCTGTCTTTGCTGTCCAGCCTGAAGTTCCAGCACCTGCTGCCCGGTCTGATGTTTCGGTACCCACTTTCCGGTCTGATGTGCCCATCTTCCAGCTTGATATCCTGGTACCTGTCTTCCAGCCTGATGTCGTGATGTTGGTATCTCAGCCTGAGGTTTCGGTGCCCGTGTCTCAGCCTGAAGTTTCAGTGCCCGTGTTTCAGCCTGGAGTTTCGGTGCCCCTGTCTCAGCCTGCTGAATCAGTGCCCGTTACCCAGTCTGTTGAATCGGTGCCCGTTACCCGGTCTGCTGATCCGGTGCCCGTTACCCAGTCCGCTAAACCGAAGTCCGTCACTTTGCCTGTCAAGCCAGTACCCGTTATCCGGTTTGCCGAACCAGTGCCCGGTGTCCAGCTCGCTGAGTCGGGGCCTGTTACCCAGCCCACTGGGCCCGGGTCCGTTACCCAGCTTGCTGAGCCGGTGCTTGCAATCCGGCCTGCCCTTACGTTACTCGCTGTTCGGCCTAATGCTCCGGAGCCTGTTGCCCAGCTCGATGACCCGGAGCCTGCTGCCCAGCTCGATGACCCGGAGCCTGCTGCCCAGCTCGACGACCCGGAGCCTGCTGCCCAGCTCGACGACCCGGAGCCTGCTGCCCAGCTTGATGACCCGGAGCCTGTTGCCCAGCTTGGTTTGTTCTGGTCTGCTGCCCAGCTTGGTTTGTTCCTGTCTGCTGCCCAGCTTGGTTTGTTCCTGTCTGCTGCCCAGCTTGGTTTGTTCCTGTCTGCTGCCCAGCTTGGTTTGTTCCTGTCTGCTGCCCAGCTTGGTTTGTTCCTGTCCGCTGCCCAGCTCAATGACTCTGACAAGCCAGCTGTCTGCCCGGATGTGCTTGACGACCAGCCTGAAATGCCTTCTTCCACCATTCTGCCTGATGCCATAGACTATGGACAATTAAGACTAGTTGAAGCATCCGGAGGCCGCTCCTTTAGGGAGGGGTACTGTCAGGAAAGGGTCCATCAGCTGGTAAGATATATCGTTTGGCATGCAGTACTGGGGTCCACCAGCAGATGTCTCTTGGCAGTGTTGAACTGTCAGGAGAATATTTCCCTGCTGGTGTCATTTCATCTTTTGGCCGCAGTACTGACGTCCACCAGCGGATGGATCCTGGCAGTATGGAGCAGACAACACTCCCTGCGCTCAGGTGTGACTTGAAGTCAATTATAGTCAGTCCTATAAATACCCGGCAAGCCCTCACATGCTCGCCTTGGTATCTTTCTCCCTGTGCCCTGACCTTGCTGCCTGTATCCTGATCATGAACCTGTTTCTGCCCTGCTCTGCTCTGATCCGATCCGATCCCTATCCCTAGCCCATCCTGTTCTTGTCCCACCTGATTCCCTTGGATCCCTGCCCTGCAGCCTAACCATCCATCCTCTCCCTGTCCTGCTGGTTTCCTGTCCTTGCCCATCTGCTGACCTCCCTGTGGATGACCTTGGCCTGGCTTTGTTTGCGATTCCGGTATCTCCATTTACTTGTATATACTATTTGTTGTTTGTGGGTCTGTGGTTGGTTTTGCACTGTTTATATTCCTCTTACTTGTCACTTGTTTAATAAACACCATTATTTATTCACTTACATGCGTTTTGGGTTATCTCTGTGCAGTCCACACAGTCTGTCTGTGCAGTCACACTATGGGAGATTCTTCTTTAGCCTTTAAGTATACCCGCTGGGAATGAAAGTCTGCACGGACTTAGCCTAAGCCACCATCCAATACTTAACGGTTTGAGAAGGACATCTACCATCATAATATCCTGTAAAGGTCTCCAGCCACACTTAACTTCACTGCCATTCACTATCCTCATGGAGGTAAGAAGTTAGTGCACGCTGAGTGATACACACGAAGAGTGATTCACCAAAAATTGTATTGAAGAGCACATTGGAGCACTATCTGCACTTTATCCTGTCATAGACTTTATTTACTTACTTTCACTTCATGAACTTTTAAATCACTAATATTTATTGTGATAGCAATGTGATAAAAAAGGAATTGTTTAGTATATTGTTGCATCTACCCACACAGAGCATATTTGTTTCGTTGTCACATTGCAATAATTTAATTAATTAATTTATTAATTTATTTATATTTATACATTGTAAATTTTCTCCTTACACTGGAATTATCCTATCAGTGCACAGGATCAGTATTGCATTTTGCACAACGCCATGAGCGCTCACTATTATTGATTTATTTGAACACAGGTGATTGTTACTCATAGTTATTTTGCACAGCATCATCAGCGTTTTCTTTGCACAGTTGCATTATTAGCATTTTGTGTCCTTTAATATTGAGCACAGGTTCATTGTTGCATTTAGGTATCTTGCACAACAATATAAGCGTTTTTTGCACAGTCGCAACATAGCGATTTTTGCACAGTATTTATCGCACATTGTTTACCGTTTACATTCACTCATATTATTAAGCTGCGCTGATCATTATTTACCTTTTACCATTTAAGTGCATTCATACACTCTAGATCCAGCTGCAAATTATTAAACTAGCATTTATTATTCATTCACTTTGATAGCACGAAGGATCTCACTTACAGATAACTGTGTAATGTCTATATTTGGCTCATCATGTGTCTCAATGGGCTGCATTGTATTGTTAACCCGACCAGAGCCTTGGTGGGACCTCTGTGAGGAAACAATACATTTTTTGTTTATACGTGTGCTGGGCCCACCGCCTTTGCCGCGTTTCTGTGCACGTCCCTTACCGGAAGTACCTTTCTGCAGAGCATGCTGTGATCTCTGGGAAGGAACAGAGGAGGAGATGGACAGATCAGAATCTGACTTATATAATGAAACATCTTGGTTTTGCCATTTATACGCATAACCTCCTGAGAATGCCAGTCTGCCCTTATGAAATTTTTGATATTTTTTGAGGATTACGTTCTTATTATAGTTTTCAAGATGTTGTATCAAATCTTGTTCTCTTTTTTGGAATTCGGGGCTTTGAGACAACTGATTGCCACTTCTGCATAGTGCCTCAATCTCCCTGTCCAAGTCTGTAAGGTCCAGTTTATGTTTATTCCTCAACATCTCCATTATCTTCAGGAGGCTTGTTCTCCTCGATTACGGACTGCCTTCTCTTCTTTGGCAGCTGCGTGGCGCTAACGGGGTGGTCTCCCTATTTCGCCACTTTGCGGTGATCAAGAGACTTCCATGCACGCTCGATCCAGGGGATGTCTGCACCGGAAGTGATGTCAGCGAGCTGACCCCGCTCATTTCACTTCCGGTTGGAACCCTGCATAAATAGGAAGCCGCAACCACCCAGCTGCTGTGACTCACATTACGGCAGCCGTGGGGGATGCATCAGAGGAATCAGCCGAGAACCTAATCTTTCACTGAAACATCCGGGAAGGACACCAACTTATCCAGGCTCTAGACCAGGGGGCTCAAACTGGCAGCCCTCCAGCTGTTGCAAAACTACAAGTCCCATGAGGCATTTGCATGGCTGACAGTTACAAGCCAGGCTGAGGCATGATGGGACTTGTAGTTCCGCAACAGCTGGAGGGCCGCCAGTTAGAGACCCCTGCTCTACACAGCTTTACACTCCTTATTACCAGTGCTTTTTCTTTTTCTTTTTTAAACTGGCGTTTCACTTGTTTTAAAAATCCAAGGTAAATAGATTTACTTACCATTACCTCTGCGGCTGTTCCTTTTGTCTTCCCCTTATAGAAATATATATATTTTTACTAATTATTTCTCCCTTTGTGCTTAATCTTCGGGCAATTATTATCTTTTAAAAGGACTAATTGGAGGATCCGGGAGTTGTTACATTACATACGGCTCCTTTCTAGCTAATGCCTGTCACTGCCCATGTATGTTTACTACCCTTATTAATAGATAGTTTTAACTTCTCTAAGATTAAGGTATAGATGGGCTTGGTTACTAGGACTTTATGATATTAATTACTACCACATATCAGAGCAAGCTTTGTCTCTCTCTTCATTACTAGATTTACTTCTTCTATATTGTATCCACTTTTTTAGTCCTCCTCTATTACACATGTGAGGTTTACTAATGTATAAACTCGCTTGTGGAATGTCCAATTTACCCAATATATACATCGCTGCATCTGTGATATTTATATTCAGCCATCTATATGTTTCAACTTGCGATGCTAATGCATCTTAAATAAATATATATATGCGCTACTATAGTTTAGATTAGGGATGAGCTTCGAGTTCGAGTCGAACTCATGTTCGACTCGAACATTGGCTGTTCGCAAGTTCGCAGAACAGCGAACAATTTGGGGTGTTCGCGGCAAATTCGAATGCCGCGGAACACCCTTTAAAAGTCTATGGGAGAAATCAAAAGTGCTAATTTTAAAGGCTAATATGCAAGTTAAGCCCCATACACACTATCAGTTTTTCTGCTGAGTTAGTCCTTCAGATTTACCAAAACCATATAATATGAGGTCAAACCTTAGGAGTTTCAATGTGTATGCAATCAGGCAGGCCCTTGCACTACATGGTTTTGGTAAATCTGAAGGACTAACTCAGCAGGAAAACTGATAGTGTGTATGGGGCTTTATTGTCATAAAAAGTGTTTGGGGACCTGGGTCCTGCCCCAGGGGACATGGATCAATGCAAAAAAAAGTTTTAAAAACGGCCGTTTTTTCAGGAGCAGTGATTTTAATAATGCTTAAAGTCAAACAATAAAAGTGTAATATCCCTTTAAATTTCGTAGCTGGGGGGTGTCTATAGTATGCCTGTAAAGGGGCGCATGTTTCCTGTGTTTAGAACAGTCTGACAGCAAAATGACATTTTGAAGGAAAAACCCATTTAAAACTACCCGCGGCTATTGCATTGCTGACAATACACATAGAAGTTCATTGATAAAAACGGCATGGGAATTCCCCAAAGGGGAACCCCGAACCAAAATTAAAAAAAAAATGACGTGGGAGTCCCCCTAAATTCCATACCAGGCCCTTCAGGTCTGGTATGGATATTAAGGGGACCCCCGGCCAAAAAAAAAAATGACGTGGGGTTCCCCCTAAATTCCATACCAGACCCTTCAGGTCTGGTATGGATTTTAAGGGGAACCCCGCGCCAAAAAAAAAAAAAACCGGCGTGGGGTCCCCCCAAAAATCCATACCAGACCCTTATCCGAGCACGCAACCTGGCAGGCTGCAGGAAAAGAGGGGGGGACGAGAGTGCGCCCCCCCTCCTGAACTGTACCAGGCCACATGCCCTCAACATTGGGAGGGTGCTTTTGGGTAGCCCCCCAAAACACCTTGTCCCCATGTTGATGAGGACAAGAGCCTCATCCCCACAACCCTGGCTGGTGGTTGTGGGGGTCTGCGGGCGGGGGGCTTATCGGAATCTGGAAGCCCCCTTTAACAAGGGGACCCCCAGATCCCGCCCCCCCTGTGTGAAATGGTAAGGGGGTACTTACCCCTACCATTTCACTAAAAAACTATCAAAAATGTTAAAAATGACAAGAGACAGTTTTTGACAATTCCTTTATTTAAATGCTTCTTCTTTCTTCTATCTTCCTTCATCTTCTGGTTCTTCTGGTTCTTCTGGCTCTTCTGGTTCTTCCTCCAGCATTCTCGTCCAGCATCTCCTCTGCGGCGTCTTCTATCTTCGTCTCCTCGGGTCGCTCCGCACCCATGGCATGGGGGGGAGGCTCCCGCTCTTCTCTTCTTCTTTTCTTCTCTTCTTCTCTTCTTCATTTTCTTCTCCGGGCCGCTCCGCACCCATGCTGGCATGGAGGGAGGCTCCCGCTGTGTGACGGCGCTCCTCGTCTGACAGTTCTTAAATAACGGGGGACGGGGCCACCCGGTGACCCCGCCCCCCTCTGACGCACGGGACATGACGGGACTTCCCTGTGGCATTCCCCGTGACGTCACAGGGAAGTCCCGTCAAGTCACCGTGCGTCAGGGGGGCGGGGTCACCGGGTGGCCCCACCCCCCGTTATTTAAGAACTGTCAGACGAGGACCGCCGCCACACAGCGGGAGCCTCCCTCCATGACAGCATGGGTGCGGAGCGGCCCGGAGAAGAAAATAAAGAAGAGAAGAAGAGAAGAAAAGAAGAAGAGAAGAGCGGGAGCCTCCCACCCATGCCATGGGTGTGGAGCGGCCCGAGGAGAAGAAGATAGAAGACGCCGCGGAGGAGATGCTGGACGAAAACGCCGGAGGAAGAACCAGAAGAGCCAGAAGAACCAGAAGAACCAGAAGATGAAGGAAGATAGAAGAAAGAAGAAGCATTTAAATAAAGGAATTGTCAAAAACTGTCTCTTGTCATTTTTAACATTTTTGACAGTTTTTTAGTGAAATGGTAGGGGTAAGTACCCCCTTACCATTTCACACAGGGGGGGTGGGATCTGGGGGTCCCCTTGTTAAAGGGGGCTTCCAGATTCCGATAAGCCCCCGCCCGCAGACCCCCACAACCACCGGCCAGGGTTGTGGGGATGAGGCCCTTGTCCTCATCAACATGGGGACAAGGTGTTTTGGGGGGCTACCCCAAAGCACCCTCCCAATGTTGAGGGCATGTGGCCTGGTACGGTTCAGGGGGGGGCGCACTCTCGTCCCCCCCTCTTTTCCTGCAGCCTGCCAGGTTGCGTGCTTGGATAAGGGTCTGGTATGGATTTTTGGGGGGACCCCACACCGTTTTTTTTTTTTATTGGCTTGGGGTTCCCCTTAAAATCCATACCAGACCTGAAGGGTCTGGTATGGAATTTAGGGGGAACCCCATGTCATTTTTTTTTTTATTTTGGCCGGGGTTCCCCTTAATATCCATACCAGACCTGAAGGGTCTGGTATGGAATTTAGGGGGAACCCCATGTCATTTTTTTTTTTTAATTTTGGTTCGGGGTTCCCCTTTGGGGAATTCCCATGCCGTTTTTATCAATGAACTTCTATGTGTATTGTCGGCAATGCAATAGCCGCGGGTAGTTTTAAATGTTTTTTTTCCTTCAAAATGTCATTTTGCTGTCAGACTGTTCTAAACACAGGAAACATGCGCCCCTTTACAGGCATACTATAGACACCCCCCAGGTACGAAATTTAAAGGGATATTACACTTTTATTGTTTGAATTTAAGCATTATTAAAATCACTGCTCCTGAAAAAACTGCCGTTTTTAAAACTTTTTTTTGCATTGATCCATGTCCCCTGGGGCAGGACCCAGGTCCCCAAACACTTTTTATGACAATAACTTGCATATTAGCCTTTAAAATTAGCACTTTTGATTATTCATGTTCGTGTCCCATAGACTTTAACGGTGTTCGCGTGTTCGAACAAACTTTTTTCCTGTTCGCATGTTCTGGTGTGAACCGAACAGGGGGGTGTTCGGCTCATCCCTAGTTTAGATCCTTCTCACTTACATGCATGGTTCAACACCTACAAGACCATCTAGGCGACTCTGATATCGCCTTTTTTGTCACGGATTGGTGCCTGCTCTCCTCGATGCTGTGATAGGACCAATTTCAGACTATTGGGGTGAGCACTATATATTTTGCTATACCGTTTATAAATTAATTGTTTGTTGATACTAATGTCAAATATTTTTGTAACTTGAACCATACAGATGCATGGGAAACAGCCCTGAAGAAGCAGTAACTCTAACTGTGAAACACGTCGGCTGCCCTACACATCCCAGCATCTGTTCAATCTTCTTAATATGAGTATCAATTTTGATCATCTGTTTTATGACTAAGTATTGTTTTAACCTATATATTTTTTGTAATAAACACATTTTTCAAAATACCTTTTTATGGTTGTGCTTGCCTCATGACAGACATATGCATCCTTAAAAGTCCCAATTATCTTTATGGGACAGGTCTGTACCTGCTCCCTTGAAACTCCTTTTATTTGTTGCCTACTAGGGATGCAGATGTAATACTTTGTCTCTAGACACTGTCCACAAATGTTTCTTTATATACACTTGTCTTTGTACTCCTCACCTTGTTGCCACCACACACGCTTGACATCATCTGAACCAAATAAGTTTATCTTGGTCTCATCAGACCACAGGACATGGTTCCAGTAATCCATGTCCTAAGTCTACTTGTCTTCTGCAAACTGTTTGCGGGTTTTCTTGTGCATCATCTTTAGAAGAGGCTTCCTTCTGGGATGACAGCCATGCAGACCAATTTGAAGCAGTGTGTGACGTATGGTCTGAGCATTGATAGGCAGACCCCCCCCCCATCCCTTCAACCTCTGCAGCAATGCTGGCAGCACACATACATCTATTTCCCAAAAACAACCTCTGGATATGATGCTGTTAAACCACTGTATGGTCTTGGCCACTGTATGATCTTGCAGCTCAGTTTCAGGGTCTTGGCAATCTTCTTATAGCCTAGGTCATCTTTATGTAGAGCAACTATTCTTTTTTTCAGATCCTCAGAGAGTTCTTTGCCATGAGGTGCCATGTTAAACTTCCAGTGACCAGTATGAGAGAGTGAGAGCGATAACACCAAATTTAACACACCTGCTCCCCATTCGCACCTGAGAACTTGTAACCCTAACGAGTCACATGACACCGGGGAGGGAAAATGGCTAATTGGGCCCAGTTTGGACATTTTCACTTAGGGGTGTACTCTCTTTTGTTGCCAGTGGTTTAGACATTAATGGCTGTGTGTTGAGTTATTTTGAGGGGACAGACAATTTAAACTGTTATACAAGCTGTACACTTACTACTTTACATTGTAGCAAAGTGCAATTTCTTGAGTGTTGTCACATGAAAAGCTATAATAAAATATTTACAAAAATTTGAGGGGTGTACTTACTTTTGTGAGATACTGTATATATATATATATATATATATATATATATATATATATATATATATGTGTATATATATATATATATATATATATATATATATATATATATATATATATATATATATATATATATATATATACAGTCAGGTCCATAAATATTGGAACATCAACACAATTCTAATCTTTTTGGCTCTATACACCACCACAATGGATTTGAAATAAAAACTAACAAGATGTGCTTTAACTGCAGACTTTCAGCTTTAATTGGAGGGTATTTACATCCAAATCAGGTGAACGGTGTAGGAATTACAACAGTTTGTATATATGCCTCACACTTTTTAAGGGACCAAAAGTAATGGGACATTGGCTTGGCTGCTCAGCTGTTCCATGGCCAGGTGTGTGTTATTCCCTCATTATCCCATTTACAAGGAGCAGATAAAAAGTGTGCTATTTGCATTTGGAATCTGTTGCTGTCAACTCTCAATATGAGATCCAAAGAGCTGTCACTATCAGTGAATCAAGCCATCATTAGGCTGAAAAAACAAAACAAACCCATCAGAGAGATAGCAAAAACATTTGGTGTGGCCAAATCAACTGTTTGGAACATCCTTAAAAAGAAAGAACGCACCGGTGAGCTCAGCAACACCAAAAGAACCAGAAGACCACGGAAAACAACTGTGGTTGAGGACCGAAGAATTCTTTTCCTGGTGAAGAAAACACCCTTCACAACAGTTGGCCAGATCAAGAACACTCTCCAGGAGCTAGGTGTAAAGTGAACAATCAAGAGAAGACTTCACCAAAGTGAATACAGAGGGTTCGCCACAAGATGTAAACCATTGATGAGCCTCAAAAACAGCAAGGCCAGATTAGAGTTTGCCAAACAACATCTGAAAAAGCCTTCACAGTTCTGGAACAACATCCTATGGACAGATGAGACCAAGATCAACTTGTACCAGAGTGATGGGAAGAGAAGAGTATGGAGAATGAAAGGAACTGCTCATGATCCAAAGCATACCACCTCATCAGTGAAGCATGGTGGTGGTAATGTCATGGCGTGGGCATGTATGGCTGCCAATGGAACTGGTTCTCTTGTATTTATTGATATATGGCTGCTGACAAAAGCAGCAATATTTCGGGCACTATTATCTGCTCATATTCGGCAAAATTCTTCAGAACTCATTGGATGGCGCTTCACAGTGCAGATGGACAATGACCGAAAGCATACTGCGAAAGCAACCAAAGAGTTTTTTAAGGGAAAGAAGTGGAATGTTATGCAATGGCCTAGTCAATCACCTGACCTGAATCTGATTGAGCATGCATTTCACTTGCTGAAGACAAAACTGAAGGGAAAATGCCCCAAGAACAAGCAGGAACTGAAGACAGTTGCAGTAGAGGCCTGGCAGAGCATCACCAGGGATGAAACCCAGCATCTGGTGATGTCTATGCATTCCAGACTTCAGGCTGTAATTGACTGCAAAGGATTTGCAACCAAGTATTAAAAAGTGAAAGTTTGATGGATGATTGTTAATCTGTCCCATTACTTCTGGTCCCTTAAAAAGTGGGAGGCACATATACAAACTGTTGTAATTCCTACACCGTTCACCTGATTTGGATGTAAATACCCTCAAATTAAATCTGAAAGTCTGCAGGTAAAGCACATCTTTTTCATTTCATTTCAAATCCATTGTGGTGGTGTATAGAGCCATAAATATTAGAATTGTGTTGATGTCCCAATATTTATGGACCTGACTGTATATACAGTGGGTATGGAAAGTATTCAGACCCCCTTAAATTTTTCATTCTTTGTTATATTGCAGCCATTTGCTAAAATCATTTAAGTTCATTTTTTTTCCTCATTAATGTACACACAGCCCCCTATATTGACAGAAAAACACAAAATTGTTGACATTTTTGCAGATTTATTAAAAAAGAAAAACTGAAATATAACATGGTCCTAAGTATTCAGACCCTTTGCTGTGGCACTCATATATTTAAGGTGCTGTCCATTTCTTCTGATCATCCTTGAGATGGTTCTACACCTTCATTCGCAGCTATGAATAAGCACTCATTGTAGTGTGAAACGCGTCAGCTGCTTTTGTACGCTTCTGCTGTTATGTTTCGTGTTTCTTCATGATTCAGCTTTTTAAATAAAGCATTCATCTTTATACCGGTGTGCGGCTTCCAGCTTTCCTCGATTTGTCTGCCTCTGGTGCTGATATATAGGAAGAAAGAAGCTTTCTTCCTCTAATTGCACCAGCACCTCTGAGCTGGGGAATCTGGAAGGGAGATTTTTCAGAGTTACAGCTGTGAGATCTTCAGATCTCACTTTCATAAACTGGCCGTTTGTATCAGAACGGTCATGTACTGTGATGAGAAGCGGAGAACACACTAGAGATCAGCCCTTATTCCGATTATCACGGCTTATCTCTGTTTTATAAACGCACACCTCAGTGTCATCTAGATCTGATTGCAGAAAGGTCAAGATTTGTCCCACACAATTTTTCTTGGGTTGATATGGTCTTGTCTCAAAACAGGCAAAGTAAATCTTACAAGTGTGATAGCAGGCCTTGTGGCATGTAGACCTGAGTTTTAATAGCATGGGGATAACTGAATCTGAAAGTACTGTCTTTCAAGACCTGGGCTTTAACAGCCATTACATTAAAACCAATGATCGTGAAGCTGGGTTTTTAAACTAATCTTTGGAACTGGAGGTCCAGTCAATCTGGGAGAGCCTATGGAGTGTCTGCCAGAAGTTTGATCAGATTGGAGTAGCACATCCATCTTGGCCAGTTTAGTACTATAGGTATCACCAGAATGTTCTCTTTTCAATCCTGTAAAATAGGAAAGGAAGGAATTTCAGAAGTGAAAAAGTGTAGCTCAGGCTGTAATGCATTGAGTCACCAGAGCATCCACTGCTTCTGCTAGAGGATATCTTCTGGATACAAATTTTGACAGAGGTCATGCAAATCCTCCAGATAAAGAGACCATTCCCCTGAGTCCATATGCTGCTGGATGAGATATTCTGCCTACCAATTATCTGTGCCTGGGATGTGAATGACGAATAAGGCTGGAATATGCAATTCTGCACAAGCTATAATGTCTTCTATCTCTCACCGCAGCCAGAATTCTGGTTCCAACTTGATGGTTGTTATATGCCATTCTCATGGCGTTGTTTGACTGAATGCAGATTGGATGACCTTCCAGTCAAAGCTGTCCAACATTGCACAGACAACCAAATTGTTCAACCTTCTACAATGTTAATCGGAAGATAGGATTCTTCTGGTGCCCAAGTCCCCAAAGGCTATAATGTCCTGGGTCATAAGTAGGGATGGGCGAAAGGTTCAGCCCAAGTTCGGGACAAATTTTCACTGTTCGAACGTTCGACCGTTTGTTCGGTCCCCTGAACCAACCACAATGCATTGCGGCGATGAACAGTGCATTGCAAGCCCTGATTGGCTGAATCGGGGAAAGCATCAGCCAATGAGGGCACAGAGCACTGTCAGAGTCATGATTGGACACTGTCATCATGAATTTATCCAATCATGTCTCATTCCCCCCCACAGTTCAAAAAATATTTTTTCAATGGCAGCCATTTTCAGTGTGATTTCGGCATCGAGAGAGATAGAACAGGGCTCTGTTCAGTGCTATCAGTTAGTGTGCTATACTGTGCTATTTTGCTTCAATTGTCAGTGTAGAATATTAGTTTAGTGTCAGTTTAGGGATAGTGAGTGTAGTGAGGAGGATCATCATTCAGCTTTGCATAGTGTGCAGCTAGAGTAGGGACAGTTCAGATAGTTTCATTGTAGTGTAGTGAGACCGTGTCATTCATACATAAATTAGTGTGGAGTAGGGACAGCTCATATAGTTTCAGTGTAGTGTAGTGAGACCATGTTAGTAAATCTTGACATTAGTGTATAGCTAGAGTAGGGACAGATCAGATAGCGTCAGTGTAGTGACGGTTGAACACTGTCTATTTGATCGCGTTACTGCCAGTTTAACGCCATTTACTTCTGTGTGTGTTACTGCCAGTTTATAATGCCATATCGTTTTGCGTGCGTTACTGCCAGTTTAACACCATTTACTTCTGTGTGCGTTACTGCCAGTTTACCACCATATAGTTTTGTGCATTACTGCCAGTTTAACGCCATAAATTTTTGCGTGCATTACTGCCAGTTTAACGCCATATAGTTCTGTGTGTAACTGTAAGTTTGGCGCATTATATTGCAGTATAATTTAGTGTATCCGTGGAGTGTGTCTGTGTAGTGTGAGTACTCAAATTAAAGTGCACCAAACACCTCTTTACATTGATTAAAGTGCATCTACGTGCAGATTTCAGCTTCTTCTTTTATATTTGCTTATAAGCACCGCCCCCTTGAGGCATCGTTCCCTTGGCACTGTAAGGGGGCCAGCAACAAATGTGTCCACAGGCAAAGGTGGATGTGGTGGTCAGTCCTCAGGCAGGGCAGCATTTCCTCTGTTTAATGAGTTTTCCAGTGCTATCTAGCCCCAGCATGCAGAGGAGGTTGTGGACTGGCTTACTAAACCTTCCTCATCCTTCTCATCCTCTGTCACGCAAGCAGAGACAAGTGTGCAGTCCCCTGCAGTTGCCAGAGTGGATAAACCTGCCTCCTTGTACACATCTATTCCTGCAATAGCCCCAACATCAGCCATTGAGGAGTCAGCTGAGTTATTTGACCACAGCATCAGCCACTTGCTCCTTGATGATGCCCAGCCATTACTGGATTCAGATGTTGGTTCTGAGGTTGAGGATAACAGGAACATGAGCCTAGAGAGAGGGAGGAACACTGGTAGACAAATTGGCATTCATGTTCCCCAAGCCGCAGCATATTGCCAAGTTGTCCCCAGTGGTAATCATGAAGATGGAGGAGATGGAGATGATGATGATACTGATGCGACTTGGGTGCCAGATAGAGCAGAGGAGGAAACTGAAGGTGAGGTGGCACAACCCCAAGGAGGCCGACATCAAGAAAGAGTAGAGAGCAGCTACACTATTCCATCACATTCTGCAGCTGTTATCTCCCGGCCCACTCCCCAAAGCTCAGCTGTCTGGGCCTTTTTCAGCACATCTGCAGCAGATCGCACTGTTGCTATCTGCAAACTGTGTCTCAGGCACATCAAACATGGCATGTGCCTGGCATATGTTCTCAATTTGGTGGTGCAGCATTTCCTAAGTACGTACCCAGGGTTGCAAGATATACTTAAGCAGGCCAGAAGAGTCTGTAGCCAATTCAGGCAGTCATACACAGCCAGTGCTTGGTTGGCTAAAATTCGGTAGGAATTCCACTTGCCCGTAAGCCGCCTGATTTGTGACATGCCCACCAGGCGGAACTCGACTTTGGGAATGTTACAGCGGCTGCACATGCAGCAGAGGGCCATCAACCTGTGCCAGTACAGCACGACGACGGGCTCAGGCCGCCTCAGCTTTTTTCCCTCCACGCCAATGGCTGATCATTAAGGATGCATGGACTGTATTGTCACCATTTGAGCAGGATGGTGAGCAGTGACAGTGCATGCATCAGTGACACAATCCCTGTTGTGTTCCTGCTGGAGCAGACTCTGCGTGGCATCATGGACAGGGCACTGGAGGCAGAGCAGCAGGAGGAAGAGGAGGACTTCCTTTCCTCTCAAGGCCCACTTTATCCAGACACCATCATTCCTATGTCACAGAACACACAGGGGGAGAGGGGGGAGGAGGATGAGGAGGAGGATTCTGGCACTTTCATAGGCTTCAAAGAAGAGGAAGACATGCGTCAATCTGTAAGCGATGGCTTTCCAACCCCAGGACCCTTGGGAGTAGTACGTGGCTGGGAGGAGGAAGTTCCAGATGCTGTCATCCAGAGTGACCCCGAGGAGTTGCGGTGGGAAGTCGCCACCGACACCCAAAGACCAATTTTTACGCACCTGTTACTTAGGGATGCTTATATCACCATTCTGGCTCATTGCTATCCCGCTTCATGTCACATCATCGTAGCTTAATGAATGCAGTATAAAGGTATAACAAACAAATATTCACCCCATATCTTCGTCTTTAATACCCCGACTAAGACCTCCCCTACCCACCACTCTCCCCTCCCCTCCCCCCAACCCCTCTGTATATTTGCCTTTCAAAAAGAATTTTAATTCATCGACTTCCCTATTGAAACTCTTGTCTCAACTCCTCAGCACAACTCCACGATCTTTTAAACTCCCTCCAGCCTGCCCATTTCACTCTAAACCCTTCATTCTTATCTTCAAAATTTCTTCTTAGGCACTCCAATTTATAAGTTTCCTCGACCGCGTTGATCCAGTCCCAGAATGGGGGACTCTCCTCCTCCTGCCAGTTCTTGGATATGTGTTTTTTGGCTGCATTTAGAATATGTGCTATCAAAGAGTCCTTGTATTGCCTCACATCTCCCTCTACTTCGTGAAACAACACCACCCACGGATCTTCCCTGATTTCTATTTTAGTGATTTCTTTAATATACTGAATGATCTTTCTCCAATATTTTTTAATTTTGGGACAGGACCACCAGATGTGTGCCATTGTCCCAGTTTCACTGTAACCTTGCCAACACTCTGCTGATTTGTCCTTTTGAAACTTACTGATTTTATCAGGGGTAGCGTACCATCTCGTTAAACATTTATAATTCATTTCCACGGTTTTGGCATCAACCGCTGAGCCATGTGTTAGGTCAGTATTTTCCTGATACCAATATTATCCCTCTGTGTCCCCAGCTCCTGCTCCCACTTAATAATATATGGCGGTATCTCCACCTCATTCACCCTCGACACCAGATTATGGAGCTTGGAGATCATATTTTTTACATTATCCATGCAACACAACCTTTCCAAGGGAGTCAGCTCGTCTCCCGATCTAATAGGATGAGGAAGACTCTTAATAAAGTGATACAGCTGAAGGTACCGCCACTCATCTATCACCCAAAAATTATTGTTGTGTTTTAACTCTAAAAGTGAGAGAATTTTCCATTTTTTTTAAATGTCTCTTAACTGTGTCGTGTCTTTTTTTTTATCCAATTTCCTCCTATTACCTTTTCCCCTGGTGCAAAAAACTCGTTGTCTTTTAGACCAATTAGTGGAGAGTTATAACTCCCATTTAATTGTTTATACATTTTATCCCATATTTTTAAAACGTTCCGTGTAAGTGAGGGTGTGTTTACATCAATCGTTCTATAGTGTGGTGGATTCCATATTATTTTTCCTAATTGTGCCCTACTAAGTGTTTTTTCTAGCTTGACCCATCTTTTTTCGTTTTTCTCCTTGGCCCATTCCACCACTCTCGACAAAAACAATGGCCTTGTAGTAGCTGTGGACATCTGGAACCGCTAAACCTCCCCTTTCCTTTGCCCGTCTTAAGACTGCAAAGGAGATTCTCAGTTTTCTGTATTTCCATATTGCGTTCATAATAATTGTTTTTAGTTTTCTAAAGTAAAACAAAGGCAACATCTGAAGCTTATAAGAGATCTTTGGTAGGAGAACCATCTTTATAATATTTATCCTGCCAATCCATGATATGGGCCTCCAGACTATTCTATTACACTCGGTTCTAATTTCGTCTAATAATGTTATAAAATTAGTTTTATAGATCCTATTCATGGTGTTTGCTAGTTTGGTTCCCAAATAATTCAGTTCTTTCCTCCAAACAAATTTAAATTCCGTTTTCAGTGACCATTCCTCTGTTTTATGAATATTTATATTGAGAATTTCTGACTTTGCTAAGTTTAGTCTGAAGTTGGATATCTCCCCGTATTGTTTCAAAGTGTTTAGTAAGTTGGGAAGAGTAATCCGCGGAAGTGCAACGTAAAACAGTACGTCATCCACATATGCTGCGAGTTTATGCTCCTCTTCTCCAATCCTAAATCCACTTATATCAGGGTTTATTTGTACTGTGGCTAATAGAGGTTCCAAGGATAGCACGAACAGGAGCGGGGATAACGGACATCCCTTCCTTGTCACGTTTTTCATCTCAAAGGGTGTAGACAATACGCCATTTATTCTTATGGTTGCTGTTGGGTGATGGTATAAGGTTTTGATCCACTGGATCATTCTTGGACCAAATCCCATTGTTTACAGGGTCTGTATCATGAGCCCCCAGTCTACCCTGTCAAAGGCCTTTTCGGCATCAATCGACAGGAGTAGACCCGGGGGCCCACTTTCTTTTATCCTCTGTAGGAGGAGAAGTGTCCTTACACCGTTATCTCTTCCCTGCCTTCCAGGGGTGAAACCCACCTGGTCGGGATGTACCAGAAGAGTCATCACTCCTTTAATCTGACCAGCTAATACTTTGGCATACAGTTTTATATCTGCGTTCAGCAGCGAAATGGGCCTATAGCTGAAGCACCTCATCCCATCTTTCCCCTCCTTCAAAATGAATGTGATAATTGCAGACAGAGCCTCTCCATCCGTTTCGTATTCTGCCCCAAGGCCATTCATGTACTGGCAGAGCCTTGGGATGAGAATATCTTTAAACTTTTTATAGTAATACTTTGTAAACCCATCAGGGCCAGGGCTTTTCCCTTTGGCCCTGTCTGCAAGGGCCCTACTTATTTCCTCCTCTGTTATTGGGGACTCAAGTGTCTCTCTCAAGTCTTCAGGGATTTTGGGTAGTCCGGCCTTTTCTAAGAAGTCATTTATATTGTTTTTTTTGTCTCCTGCCTGTCCCATATCAGATGCTACCGCATACAGATCCTGATAATAATTTTTAAATGTCTCCGCTATTCTTTTAGTAGAATGGACCATTTCCCCGTCTTTTGTTTGAATTTTGTCTATATAGTTTAAAGATTTTTTCTTTTGCAACATTCAGGCTAGATTCCTACTGCCCTTATTTCCCCACTGATATCTTTCTTTGGTTATTCTGTTGAAGGCTCTTGTTTTTTCCTGTTCTAAGAGATCCTTCAGATCCTCTCTTTTCGTGACTAACTTTTGGTGTATTTCGGTACGATTCCCCTGATATTTCTTATGTACCTGCTCCATTCTAGAGATCTCTTCTGTTAATTTTATTATTTTCTCCGATCTCTCTTTTTTTTCCCTTGATCCTGCTTTTATCAAGATCCCCCTTATGTAGGCCTTGTGGGCCTCCCACAAGGTAGACCCCGACACCTCTCCTGTATCATTATTTTCAAAATAATATTCTAATTCCTTTCTCACAACTTCTAAGGTCTCCTCATCCTGAAATAAATGTTCATTTAGGCGCCAAGCGTGAGGCTGTCTTATAATGCCTGGAACTACCATCACCATTTTAACAGGGGAATGATCAGAGAATGTTGATATTTCTATACCAGAATCTTTCACCCACTCTATCAGTCTGTGATCCACCAGTATATAATCTATCCTTGAGTATGTCCCGTGTACAGGAGAGAAAAACGTAAAATCTTTTTTTAGGATTAAGAATCCTCCATATGTCCACTATTTGGCATACATGTAGTTTATATTTTATCCTTTTCAATTGGACGTTACCTGTCTCCTGTACACGGGATGTACTATCCAGACTGGGGTCCATGCAGAAGTTCGTATCACCCATCAGAATCACGTACCCGCTCTTGAAATCTGTCAGCTTTCCTAGAATGTCTATTAAATATTTAATCGGGTTCCTATTCGGCGCATATATATTTGCCAATGTACACTCCATTCTACCTAGTTTACCTTTTAGGAAGAGGAATCTCCCCTCAGGGTCTATCAGCCTATCCACTAATTCAAATCTAATACCTTTCGCGAACCCTATCGCTACACCTCTAGCTCCCTTTGTGATAGTATCCCCATAGTACCATGTTGGGAAATGAACCAAGTGTAATTTGACATTAGACTCATGGGACAGGTGAGTCTTTTGTAAGAAGACCACCCCTGCCCCATGTCGCCTGAGTTCTTCCAGGATCTTGTGTCTCTTATTGGGAGTATTTAGGCCCCTAACATTATAGGTCATGAAGGTTAGTGTTGTCTCTTCTTCTATTTTTCCTAAAGTTAGTGGCCCTATATTTGGCTTTCAACAGGACAGTCATATTTGTTTACAAAATACCAGAGGATCCTCCCCTTATCACATGCCCTCCCTAAGCCCCCCTCCCCCCCATCCCACAGCCCCCCATCCCCCCAACCCAGCCCCCCCCCCTTATCCCATCCCCCATACCCAGCCACCTCCCTTCCTCCCCTCCTCCCCCCCAGCCCCGCTCAGGCCTTGGTTCCACCTTTAGATCTCTTCTGGTGAACCTCAAATCTTAGGGTGAGGCTCTGACCGTGACCCCTGTTGTCCTTATCCCTCATCCCCTCCTCCCCTGTAAGAGGGAACAAGGGGCAGGACCGAGCCCACGGAGAAAAAACCCGGCACCCCGGTGACCCTCAGGCTTCCCGGGTTCCCCCTATCATATTTGGGGTCCCCCCTCCCCATTCTCCTACAACCCCCCACCCAGCCTAAGTAAACTTATGCACGTCTTCAAGCTCTCTGCCAGTGATCACCCTCCACCCTCACTCCCCTCCGTTCTTGTCCACCCCAAATATTTGGCATTGGAATCTCGAGGTTTTTTACAAAAGTCTGGGAGTTCTAAAAATTTCAACCGAACTGTCCTTCCCTCCTTCTGTACTACCAGAGAGGCTGGAAACCCCCAGTTATATTTAATATTAGCAACCCTCAGCTGTTCGAGAAGAGGCTTCAGCTGTCGCCTCCGAGCTAAAGTTCCGGCAGATAAGTCCGTCAACACCTGGAGGTTGGTTCCCTCATACTGTAATGGGGGAGCTCTTCTTAAGTTGTTCCATATTTTAGCTTTATCTTCATATTGATGAAATTTTATTATAACATCTCGGGGTGTCTCTTCTTTCAGACCCGGGGGTTTCCTTACTCTGAGGACTCAATCTATCTTTAGCTCATATTCTTCGCTTCTACCCAAAAGTGGGGTGAATATTTATTTCATTTTTATCTCCAAGTCTTCCCCCTGATGTACTGGTAGGGCCGGATCCTTAAGTTTTGACGTCTGTTAGGATTCTCTTGGTCCTCTAACCTATAGAGGAGTTCCCTTTGAGCCAGCTGTAGTTTACTAACTTGTGCCTTTAACTCCCCAATCTCCTTGGCTTGATGTCCTGTTTTTTCCTCGACCTCTTCCACCCTTTTCAACAAGTAGCCCATATCCCCTCTTACGTTGGCGATCTCACTTTTGATAGAGTTTTCAAGTTTAGAAAACATTTCCAACATTTCTAATTTAGTTGGCATTTGTGCCATACTGCCTTGGTCTTGGGGAGTGGTTGGGTTGAGTACCGTTCCAATTCCAATACCTTCTCTGGGCTTATCTCCCTGGGCCCCTTTAGATTTTGTCCCCTCTTTTTTTTTCCCTTTTATGTTCTCCTGTTTTTTCTCCTCTCCTGGACTTTGGGGACTCTTTTCTTTTAACTACTTCTGGATTGAGCTTGTATTTAAACTTTCTCTGGAAGACTTAAATTCAGTTGTTCTCTGTGTCCTCCCTCTCATACTTCTTATTTCTGATCCCTCAGATGGGCTTTTCCTAGGTAGGCTTTATGGGAGTACCTGTCTTTATTGCTGCCTCTGGTGCTAAATTGAAGAAATTGATCCTTCAGTCTGGTGTCATTCCCTTCAATAGCTATTTATCATTTATCCACTACTGGTTACTTCCTGAGGACGGAGAGACAAGCTGTCTACCCTTGTCGGTCAACACTTTGAAAATAAACTTGTCAGTCCTAATAATCAAGTTCACAGTCTTCTTTCCCCTGCTAGGGTGCAATCAACTCCACTGGAGGCACTGATTTACAGTTAACATTTACAAGTTAGCCCCATATGTAATATTGCTTATTCACATGCTGGTTTGTACTCTTCATTATGTAAAATGAAAATAATACCTTTTCAGCCTGCACCACACCGTAAGGGCTATACAGATCAAATATCTATTACCTTGGAGAAGCGTTCATTCTTCTTGTCGCATTATCAGTTGGTGTTACCTGATCCTTGTTAACATGCTGCTTCCGACTTGCGCTCCCATTATTTTCAGACGCTGTGGGCAGGACTTGCTACACTGCATTCATGCATTCTCAGCTATTGAACAGTGGAGCCAGATGAAAACCACCAAGCTGGGATGCCGAGAGGGGGGGGGATCAGCTGCAGGCTAGGGCTCCAGAGGATTCGCCATATGCTTCGCCCGCTTACCGCCCGTCTCGTTCAGCAGCCTCCGGTCCCTTCCCCTCAGCATGGAGCGCTGTGCCGCTGTACTGTCGGAGACTGGGTGGCTGGTTTGAGCCCTCTCAACAGCCTTCATCCGCCGGTGTGCCACGGACTCTCACCCCGCTCGGCTCCCGGCTGGTCACCCGGCACTCCTCCATGGGCTCGCACACACGCCGCATCAGGCCCCTCCCCTCAGGCGTGCGCGTCCCTCACATCCGCATCACCTCCCCATTAACAATCTTTGATATTAGGGGTTTCCGCACCTGTTACTTCTAACCAAAATCAATGTGACACCAGAATGTATCTAAAAAATCTCTAATCTTGTTCCTGTGCATTACATTGTGGCCTCATCATACAGATTGGCTTCTCAGCTGATGCTGAGCAAAATAAAGGCAGCTTGCAGGGAAAATTTTATTTTTTTTTGGCTTTATAAATGCAATTATTGCTGCAGTAGATTCTAGACATGGTACAGATCTGACACTTTACAGGTAGACTAAGGGGACCCCCCCCCCCCCCGGCACTATATTGGAAGGAATTTTTCATTCTTATGCTTTCACTTTAAAAATAAAAAAAAAGCACTGCTCATTTAAAAATGACGTTTTTCACAAACTTTTTTTTATTGATACATGTCCCCCATGGCAGGACCCGGACCCCTATAACCATTGTATGCCCAATTACTTGCATATAAGTCTTCAAAATTGGCACTTTTGATTTTTAACGTTCGGGTCCCATTGACTTTAATGGGGTTTGTTATTCGGTTCCGAACTTCCGCAGTGTTTCGAAAGTTCTGGTACGAACTGAACAGGGGTCCGTTCGGCCCATCCCTAGTCATAAGATCAGCAATCACAGCATGGAGATCTGACAGTCTTTAAAGAGATGTAGGTAGGCTGTGTAACATGAAGTAAGGCAGAGGAAGAGTGTGAAACTCGGGTTGTAGCCTTGGGTCACTATGTCCTTTACCTATGCATCAGAAATGCTTATTATCTGGGTGCTTATGAAGACTAACAGTCGTTCATCATATTTGAAAAGTGGAGGTAACCCTTAATGCAGAAGAGGGTTGTCTGCAGACTTGGACTGGGTCTTTGAGGTCCAAGACTTGTGGTTGTTTCTGGTTTAGTTTTGGGTTTGGAATTGGAATTCTGAGAAAAACAAAAATTAACTTTTCTTGACCTTAGAAGTAGGGAGAGTGATTTCATAATGAGATCTTTGATTTTTTGGCTGGGGTAAATGCATGCTCTTACCACCAGTAACATCTTTGGTGACATTATCCAAAAGAGCACCAAAAAGTTGTTCATCAAAGGACATGTAAACAAACACTTGCCTATTCTGAAGACCATCTGACGCTTTAGCCAAAGATTTCTCCACATGTTCATAAGTGTGTGGATGGGGAAATCAAGTAATTTTCTTTTGTTTAACCGGCTTGACAAAAACAATTACTCATGTATGGCCAGCCTTAGACATATGTTTCTTTAAATACTAAATTACAAACGAATACAAAAAACTTTAGATAATACTGCTTTGTAATTGCTAAAAACTATGCTTTGTCTGAATTTCTTAAAAAAAATTGCAGTGCACTTCCAGGTATGTGAGATTGCCTAGCCTACATCTCATAGCTATACAGTATATCTGCAGTGGGAGATTTAGGACACTGCTGCCTGTGACTGCTAGTCTCATGAGATTAGTAGTGATATTTAGTGATGTCACTGTTTGCTGCTCACTGTTCATCTTGCTGGAGAGGAATTTGCACTGCATGCCTTTCCCTGCTTTTGCTTTATTCATTCTGTGGATCTGTGCTTTGTGAACCTTTCCTGCTGCTTCTTGAATAATAGCCCACCAATTTTTGCAAATTGTGCCACTCGATTAGCGCTGCAAGTTATAGGCTGAAGCGCTGATCAGTGTATTCTGATGGCGGGTAAGTCTCCCTGCTGTCAGAAATCAATAGTGCAAGGGGGGGGGGGGATCAAACCATTTTTTTTTCATTCAACCGGCTGCTTAAACGAGAAAAACTGACAAATCTATTGGTTGCTTTAGAGGAGGTTTTACAGTGACGAGGTGGAGACTCTCACAATAGACTCCACTAATAACATCTTTTTTGAATGGCCTCATTATAAATATAGCAAAAAGACACTTCTTAAATTAATTAAACTTTGCTCTTTTATAAAATATCAAAAACTATACCAAGAACCATACCAAGAACACATTCTGTTGAATTCCCTCAGTGTGAGAATTCTTTTTTTTTTTTTTTTTTTCATTTTAATTATATAAATACAGTATTTCTATTAGTTTTTTCTGAAATTTTATTCCCTTTTTATGAAGATTATATAACACAAATGATGACATATTGAAAAGTATAATGCTTTTGTTTGTAACGGAACACACAGTCTGTTGGTAATTTAACTGTATCAAATTGTTAGTTTTTCTAACCCACAGAAAAAAACCTACAGAGCTCTGTAGGAAGTCCCACCTTTGATTGCATTGTTGTTATCACAGAAATATTACTGTCAAAGAAATGTGTTTCTACCACTGACCTTAACAAAAATGTTTATATTTCATGTTCTAGTATAACGATTCATCTGCTTGAGTGCTAAATTGATCCCAAACTCAGAAATCATGGTTAAGAGAAGAAATGTTATAGTGTGGAAGATATCAATACATAGTACACATCAACAGTAACAGAACAGACCAGAAAACAAATACTGTCCATCCAATTGTATATTAATTACCAAAAAGCAAGTACTGCTGTAGATTTGTGGTACAAAGTAAATATGGGAAATTACGGGTCATATTCTGTTTTCTCTGAACAAGATAAACCAAAGAGCAATGGCCCAGCCAGAAGAAATAGCTAAATATAAATAAAATGCGGTTTCTTTTTATTCTGAGGTTGTCCGTCTGATGAGCTTTGCTGTTAATGAGAACAGGGAAAGCAAAAGTACCATAAAAGTGGTTATGGAAGGTTTCCTCCTTTGAACTTCATGTCTCTAGGGTTAGGATGTGTAAGTGGTGGGATCAGGAAATGTTTGTTCTATCTGATTTTAGTTTACGCAAAGGTAATAAAAGCCAAAGATGCTAATTCTTTACCTTGGCTGAAGATGGTTCAAGTAATGCCGCGTACACACGACCGGACTTTATGGCATACTTTGCCCGGTGGACGTTGACGGAATTTACGACAGACTTTCCGAATGAACGGACTTGCCTACACACGATCAACCAAAGTCCGACGGATTCGTACATGATGACGTACGACCAGACTAAAACAAGGAAGTTCATAGCCAGTAGCCAATAGCTGCCCTAGCGTTGGTTTTTGTCCGTCGGACTAGCATACAGACAAGCGGACTTTTCAACCGGACTCGAGTCCGTCGGATAGTTTTGAAACATGTTTCAAATCTAAGTCTGTCAAACTTTTGATAAAACAAAGTCCGCTGGAGCCCACACACGATCGAATTGTCCGACGAAATTCGGTACGCCGGACCAAGTATGCCGTAAAGTCCGATCGTGTGTACGCAGCATTATGTTTTGGCACATCAATTAGCTTTTAATAAAACATAGCTAACACATAATCAATTACTCAAGCTTGACAAAGGAGTGCGCATTCTCCCCACCACTTGAGCGCGCATCCTCTGAAACTTGTTGCGAGCACACTGGTGAAATCATCATGACCAGTGCTGCAGTCTAGCGAGCATTCCAGCCCTGAGTTTCTGCTTTCTTCCATCTAACCACCATCTTTCCGGCCACTGCAGCTGTAAGAGCGGCCAGGACAGCTCTCAAGCACTGACCAGTGTGATCTATGCACCACCGGACAACAGCCCTTCATGATGTGCCTGTTATTGTCTCCCTACATGTGAATTTACTTATTGTGTTCTTAACCAATACATTTAAAAGTATGCAAAAGATAAAAATTAAACTCAGCGCTGCTCCTTTAACTCAAACCAATATAGTATTAAGCAAACCTATATCAACATATGTGATGGAAAACCAAATAAAAGCTGCGCTCAAAGGATACTAGATAAAGAATGAAATTTGTGAAAAAAGCACACAAAAAGCAGCCAGCACCAAAGGTCTAGTCCCAAAAACCCCACAATGCAATGAAAATAAAAAAGATGCGGCGCTAAAAATTATTATGAAACAAAAAACAAAAAGCAAAGGGAACAAGAACTAATAACAGGTCTGATCCCCATCCAAACCAATATAAAGTGAAGTGGATATGCATACAAAAATAAATAGTGCTACAATGAAATGACAATTGAATATATATGAATGAACACTGATATCCAAAAGAATAATATATATAACAATACACAAAAAAATATATATTAAAGGAAAGAAAGAAAAAAACCCCAAGATATAAAGTCCAAAAAAAAATATCAAAAGTAATCCGTGATTTGAAAAAAGAAGATGTGCCAAAAAAACAGATGCAGGTAAGGATGCAGGTGAAGAAGCCTTCCGAATCTTGTCACACACAGAATGGATAATCGAATGCGCTTACCAGATCCTGGTGACTGCTATTACGGCAGTCTCAAACAGCACAGGGAAATAGGTCTCCCCACAACCTTGCCAAGCAGCGACCGTAAGCAGCGGATTATCCTCAAACGTGTAAAACAAAAGGGGAATCCATAGCGTAATATGTCTAAACAAGGAATTTATTAAAAAAGAAGAATTGCACTTACACAATCCAGATGAAAAGCCAGCATGTTCACATAATAAGCAAAAACGGCGTCTCCGTCTGTCGCCTCCACTTCCTGGGTTTGTGCAAAGCCCAACCAAGAACAGACGTGATGACGTCGTAGGCTCCTCCCTACGCATTTCGTCACGATAGGACGTCGTCTGGGGATTGGCCACACTAGAGCGTCACCACGTATGGGCTTTAAATACACTATAAACGCCATCTTGACTGATGGCAAATAGGTATAACCTGGGGAACGGCCTAATTTTCTTACATAGCGGCTGTCAATGCACGTAATTAAACTGAAAAGCTTTCAAAGTGGAGGAAGGAAAAGTGCCATCTTGTGGTAAAAAAGTATAATGATCGAATATTATCTCGGATGGAGACAAACCAGGAAGGGGTTACAACCCAGTAAAATTGCACATTAATGGTTTATTGAAATATAAAGGCAATTATTTAAATTTCCAGACATCTAAAATATCAATGATATAAAATAAAAAATAATAAAATGATGACAGTAAAAATATAGATATAAAATCTATAATAAAACCAATTTAAAGGGAGAAAAAAATATATATGACCAAAGGAGAATAAAATAAAAGGAAACACAGCTATCAAGAATTATTTATAAAACAATTGATGTCCCAATCAACGTTCAGCCCGAAAGGGACAAAAGATTTCATATGGAAGATCCACCTAGTTTCAAGCCTAGAAATGGACCTGACTTTATTTGTGCCTCTCCAATGTGGGTTTATCTTGTCAAAGGCCAAAAAAAGAGTACCCTTCAGTTTCTTATTATGGTACTTGGCATAATGCCTAGACAGGTTATGTTTAGTGAAACCCCGCTTTATATTAGCCACATGTTCTGATAACCGCACATGTAATTCACGCTTGGTTTCGACCAATGTACTGTTTGGAACATGGGCACTGAATAAGATAGACAACATATTTTGTAGAGCATGTAATAAAGGATTGAATGTCGTATATCCTATTGGTGACCGAGGATTGGAAAGTCTCACATTTTCTACCCGTAAAGCTATTTATTTGGCAAATGCTACATTTACGGCAGGGGTAGAAGCCTTTCATAGTGTGAAAGAATGAGATAGTCTTAGGAGGATCTATCACATTCTTAGCAACACTATGTCGTAAAGAGGGTGCACCCCTATATATCACTGATGGTCTGTCAGGGATGATTGCCCCAAGGACTTTATCATTCCTGAGTATGTTCCAATGCCTCTGAAAGATTTTCTTAACAGAAAAATGCTGGTTGGAATAACCAGTGATCATAGACCAACTGAAGTTATTGTCAGGTACAGGGCTAGGGTCCACTTCTCTATGCAGCATAAGTGCCCTATCCATATCACCAACCCGAAGGATGGTGGCATCTATTTCACTTTCAGAGTAACCTTTTTCAAGGAAACGTTGTTTGAGTACCTGAGCTTGTTGGTGATATTCAGAGGTCTCTGTACAGTTACGCCTGATACGCTGAAATTGGCCCTGAGGGACAGCTCTTAACCAGCCCGGGTGGTGACAGCTAGAGAGTGGGATGTAAGCGTTTCTATCGGTCGCTTTAAAATGTGTGTTGGTAATAAGGCGGCCATTCCTGACCGTGATGTTAAGGTCAAGGAAGTGAATTTCAGTACTACTGATTTCAAACTGAAGGGATATACCCCTATCATTCTGATTCAGCAATGTAAAGAAATTTTCAAGGGAAGCCTGGTCCCCATCCCACACAAGCAGGACATCGTCTATGTACCTTTTCCATAAACGTAACTCTCTAGGGGGGTTGTTATCAATGACCTCCATCTCCCATCTGGCCATAAATAAGTTGGCCAGACTGGGCGCAAATTTTGCACCCATGGCAACGCCGCAAATCTGCAAATAGAAATCACCCCCAAACCAAAAATAATTTCGACCTGTTGCAAATCTCAAAAGTGATAAAATGTATTCTTTTTGGGGTCGCGATAAGAGAAAATCCTGGTCTAGGTAGTAGTTCACTGCCTCAAAACCATATTGATGGGAGATGTTAGTGTAAAGAGAGGCTACATCTGCCGTAGCGAGAATGTAGCTCTCCTTCCACTCAACATCCCCCAAAAGGTTAATAACCTGAGTAGTATCTCTCAAGTATGCTGGAGTGGCTATCACTAGGGGTTGCAAGAAATTGTCTACATACCTACCAATCCTGGCCGTGACCGAATCAATGCCACTAATGATCGGGCGGCCAGGAGGATTGGAAAGACTTTTATGTATTTTGGGCAAAAAATACATAACTGGAACCCTTGGGGCAGAAGGAACCAGATATGCCCTTTCTTTCTTGTTTAAAATACCCCTTTCAAAACCGTTATCCACTAATAACTGGAGTTCTCTTTTGAATTTAGTTGTGGGATTAGCGGCCAAAGGAAGATAAGTATCCCGATCGGAGAGAAGTCTGTTCATTTCTGTCAGATAGTAGGTTTTATCAAGAATCACAACCCCGCCCCCTTTGTCCGCTGGACGTATGACAATGTCATTTCGTTTGCATATTTTAGTTAGGTGATAATGGAAATCACCTTGTTGGTTTCGAGGGCATTTAAGTGCTATCAAATCTTTAATTACCATTTCTTTAAAGACTTGTATAGAGGGAGCGATGGGGCCTGGGGGGTTGAATAATGAGGCATTAGACAGATTAGTATGTCTAATAGGAACCTCACTAGCATGATTGGGTAAACCAGGGGCAGAGTTAACTATACCACCATTTACAATAGAAGGCCTGTTAACAAAAGATGGACCTTGATTGTTAATGGGAGGAGCCTACGACATCATCACGTCTGTTCTCGGTTGGGCTTTGCACGAACCCAGGAAGTGGAGGCGACAGACGGAGACGCCGTTTTTGCTTATTATGTGAACATGCTGGCTTTTCATCTGGATTGTGTGAGTGCAATTCTTCTTTTTTAATAAATTCCTTGTTTGGACATATTACGCTATAGATTCCCCTTTTGTTTTACACGTTTGAGGATAATCCGCTGCTTACGGTCGCTGCTTGGCAAGGTTGTGGGGAGACCTATTTCCCTGTGCTGTTTGAGACTGCCGTAATAGCAGTCACCAGGATCTGGTAAGCGCATTCGATTATCCATTCTGTGTGTGACAAGATTCGGAAGGCTTCTTCACCTGCATCCTTACCTGCATCTGTTTTTTGGCACATCTTCTTTTTTCAAATCACGGATTACTTTTGATATTTTTTTTGGACTTTATATCTTGGGGTTTTTTTCTTTCTTTCCTTTAATATATATTTTTTTGTGTATTGTTATATATATCATTCTTTTGGATATCAGTGTTCATTCATATATATTCAATTGTCATTTCATTGTAGCACTATCTATTTTTGTGTGCATATCCACTTCACTTTATATTGGTTTGGATGGGGATCAGACCTGTTATTAGTTCTTGTTCCCTTTGCTTTTTGTTTTTTGTTTCATAATAATTTTTAGCGCCGCATCTTTTTTATTTTCATTGCATTGTGGGGTTTTTGGGACTAGACCTTTGGTGCTGGCTGCTTTTTGTGTGCTTTTTTCACAAATTTCATTCTTTATCTAGTATCCTTTGAGCGCAGCTTTTATTTGGTTTTCCATCACATTTGTACTTTGTTCTTCTAAATTTGCAGCTGAAGGGCCGTTATGGACATTTTTGATTTCAGATCCCAACATACTATTAATTTAGAAGGGGTTTTTGATGGCAAAGTTGAACAGGCCGATGAGGTTGGGGGCCTGTTCCTTAGATTAAAGAATCTTTTAACATCAGAGCATATCTTGAGCAATATATCTCCCAGAAAATGGTACCTCGCAGTCTTAGATGGGAGGTCAACCCACAGAAGGGTGAAACAGACCTGGAGGGTTGGTTTATTTATTTTAATGATACTGGTATTCAATTTCTTGTTTTCTTATTGGGGAAAAAACGAGATAAGCTTAACTTCTTGAATGGTGAGATTTCTCTGGTCAAGGATAAACTGTTGCCGTTTAAAGATCAGAAAATTTATAAACAAAAATCCGATCAACTGCGACAGTTTCTCTAAAAGGAAGATGTTGACCAGAGAAATAAAAAGAAGAAAAAATATAATCGCGATCTGGCAGATTACTCTAATAAAGTGGTCTTTAAATGGCAGATATCCATGGAGGAATCCACTGGGAGTGAAGGGATGGATACTCAACACCAACCTTTGTCCCCCTTTCCTCCAGCTCCTCTCCCCAATGGTGTCATACCTCCTCCGCCTCAAATGAATGTGAGGACTGACACTATTTCGGTTCAAACCAATAAAAAAGGCCAACCCAGTGTTAGGCCTAAAACTTTTAAGAATAATGAAAAATCAGGGAAGTTCCTTCCATAGGGCCCCTCAGGCCCCACCCCCACAGAGTAACCATCGAGGTAATCATGTCCCTAGACATCTTAATAGGAATTTTCAACAGCCAAGGCAGAGGGATTATAGAGATGATGCCAGAGACACTTTTCAGAGATCCTGGGAATATGGGAGAGATCCTAGGGACCACCCATCTACCTCACGTGTCTTCACCCCTGCAAGGAGGGAGATCCCTTTGTCTAATAGATTCACCCCTCTTTCCCATCATCATGATGGTTGTGATGAGGAGGGTCATGTCATTGTCAGACATCCAAACCACTATGATGATTATCCTAATCATGGTAGGAATGATTACCAAAACTCACCTCGTGATTTTTTAGGGGAGGGCCGGACCCATCGACATTTTTTTCCCAGGAGCAACAACAGAGGGAAAAGGGGGTATGAAGAGCAAGAGGCCTTAGAGGGGGGAGGAGGATCCGGGCCAAAGAAAAGAAAACAATAAATATTAGCGGTGTATTTAATTTAAGCACAGTCCAACTCTATGGGCGAACAAAAAGTTCTGAGTCAGGGCCTAAAATTCGCCCCTCCACATAGACTGAACAAGTTTGAAACATTTATTGATGTACACAAATTTGTACGGAAATTGAATATTAAGAGACATTTTATTTTAAATCCCATTAACAATCAAGGTCCATCTTTTGTTAACAGGCCTTCTATTGTAACTGGTGGTATAGTTAACTCTGCCCCTGGTTTACCCAATCATGCTAGTGAGGTTCCTATTAGACATACTAATCTGGCTAATGCCTCATTATTCAACCCCCCAGGCCCCATTGCTCCCTCTATACAAGTCTTTAAAGAAATGGTAATTAAAGATTTGATAGCACTTAAATGCCCTCGAAACCAACAAGGTGATTTCCATTATCACCTAACTAAAATATGCGAACGAAATGACATTGTCATACGTCCAGCGGACAAAGGGGGCGGGGTTGTGATTCTTGATAAAACCTACTATCTGACAGAAATGAACAGACTTCTCTCCGATCGGGATACTTATCTTCCTTTGGCCGCTAATCCCACAACTAAATTCAAAAGAGAACTCCAGTTATTAGTGGATAACGGTTTTGAAAGGGGTATTTTAAACAAGAAAGAAAGGGCATATCTGGTTCCCTCTGCCCCAAGGGTTCCAGTTATGTATTTTTTGCCCAAAATACATAAAAGTCTTTCCAATCCTCCTGGCCGCCCGATCATTAGTGGCATTGATTCGGTAACACGGCCAGGATTGGTAGGTATGTAGACAATTTCTTGCAACCCCTAGTGATAGCCACTCCAGCATACTTGAGAGATACTACTCAGGTTATTAACCTTTTGGGGGATGTTGAGTGGAAGGAGAGCTACATTCTCGCTACGGCAGATGTAGCCTCTCTTTACACTAACATCTCCCATCAATATGGTTTTGAGGCAGTGAACTACTACCTAGACCAGGATTTTCTCTTATCGCGACCCCAAAAAGAATTCATTTTATCACTTTTGAGATTTGCAACAGGTCGAAATTATTTTTGGTTTGGGGGTGATTTCTATTTGCAGATTTGCGGCGTTGCCATGGGCGCCAAATTTGCGCCCAGTCTGGCCAACTTATTTATGGCCAGATGGGAGATGGAGGTCATTGATAACAACCCCCCTAGAGAGTTACGTCTATGGAAAAGGTACATAGACGATGTCCTGCTTGTGTGGGATGGGGACCAGGCTTCCCTTGAAAATTTCTTTACATTGCTGAATCAGAATGATAGGGGTATATCCCTTCAGTTTGAAATCAGTAGTACTGAAATTCACTTCCTTGACCTTAACATCACGGTCAGGAATGGCCGCCTTATTACCAACACACATTTTAAAGCGACCGATAGAAACGCTTACATCCCACTCTCTAGCTGTCACCACCCGGCCTGGTTAAGAGCTGTCCCTCAGGGCCAATTTCAGCGTATCAGGCTTAACTGTACAGAGACCTCTGAATATCACCAACAAGCTCAGGTACTCAAACAACGTTTCCTTGAAAAAGGTTACTCTGAAAGTGAAATAGATGCCACCATCCTTCGGGTTGGTGATATGGATAGGGCACTTATGCTGCATAGAGAAGTGGACCCTAGCCCTGTACCTGACAATAACTTCAGTTGGTCTATGATCCCTGGTTATTCCAACCAGCATTTTTCTGTTAAGAAAATCTTTCAGAGGCATTGGAACATACTCAGGAATGATAAAGTCCTTGGGGCAATTATCCCTGACAGACCATCAGTGATATATAGGGGTGCACCCTCTTTACGACATAGTGTTGCTAAGAATGTGATAGATTCTCCTAAGACTATCTCATTCTTTCACACTATGAAAGGCTTCTACCCCTGCCGTAAATGTAGCATTTGCCAAATAAATAGCTTTACGGGTAGAAAATGTGAGACTTTCCAATCCTCGGTCACCAATAGGATATACGACATTCAATCCTTTATTACATGCTCTACAAAATATGTTGTCTATCTTATTCAGTGCCCATGTTCCAAACAGTACATTGGTCGAACCAAGCGTGAATTACATGTGCGGTTATCAGAACATGTGGCTAATATAAAGCGGGGTTTCACTAAATATAACCTGTCTAGGCATTATGCCAAGTACCATAATAAGAAACTGAAGGGTACTCTTTTTTTGGCCTTTGACAAGATAAACCCACATTGGAGAGGCACAAATAAAGTCAGGTCCATTTCTAGGCTTGAAACTAGGTGGATCTTCCATATGAAATCTTTTGTCCCTTTCGGGCTGAACGTTGATTGGGACATCAATTGTTTTATAAATAATTCTTGATAGCTGTGTTTCCTTTTATTTTATTCTCCTTTGGTCATATATATTTTTTCTCCCTTTAACTTGGTTTTATTATAGATTTTATATCTATATTTTTACTGTCATCATTTTATTATTTTTTATTTTATATCATTGATATTTTAGATGTCTGGAAATTTAAATAATTGCCTTTATATTTCAATAAACCATTAATGTGAAATTTTACTGGGTTGTAACGTCTACCGTCTGCTGAATCCCTTCCTGGTTTGTCACCATCCGAGATAATATTCGATCATTATACTTTTTTACCACAAGATGGCACTTTTCCTTCCTCCACTTTGAAAGCTTTTCAGTTTAATTACGTGCATTGACGGCCGCTATGTAAGAAAATGTGGCTGTTCTCCAGGTTATACCTATTTGCCATCAGTCAAGATGGTGTTTATAGTGTATTTAAAGCCCATACGTGGTGACGCTCTAGTGTGGCCAATCCCCAGACGACGTCCTATCGTGACAAAACGCGTAGGGAGGAGCCTATGACGTCATCACGTCTGTTCTCGGTTGGGCTTTGCACGAACCCAGGAAGTGGAGGCGACAGACGGAGACGCCGTTTTTGCTTATTATGTGAACATGCTGGCTTTTCATCTGGATTGTGTAAGTGCAATTCTTCTTTTTTAATAAATTCCTTGTTTGGACATATTACGCTATGGATTCCCCTTTTGTTTTACACGTTTGAGGATAATCCGCTGCTTACGGTCGCTGCTTGGCAAGGTTGTGGGGAGACCTATTTCCCTGTGCTGTTTGAGACTGCCGTAATAGCAGTCACCAGGATCTGGTAAGCGCGTTCGATTATCCATTCTGTGTGTGACAAGATTCGGAAGGCTTCTTCACCTGCATCCTTACCTGCATCTGTTTTTTGGCACATCTTCTTTTTTCAAATCACGGATTACTTTTGATATTTTTTTTGGACTTTATATCTTGGGGTTTTTTTCTTTCTTTCCTTTAATATATATTTTTTTGTGTATTGTTATATATATTATTCTTTTGGATATCAGTGTTCATTCATATATATTCAATTGTCATTTCATTGTAGCACTATTTATTTTTGTTTGCATATCCACTTCACTTTATATTGGTTTGGATGGGGATCAGACCTGTTATTAGTTCTTGTTCCCTTTGCTTTTTGTTTTTTGTTTCATAATAATTTTTAGCGCCGCATCTTTTTTATTTTCACTATATCAACATATACAATATCATGATATAGCTTAATGACATAATATAAAGTGCAAAAGAATATAATATATATATATATATATAAAGTGCAATCATATAAAGTCCATCCATTATGGTGTGCTGAACTTGTAAACAGTTGTGGTGATGGTTCTCAAGTGACTATTCGTGCTCCCCTCCTGGGTCCCCACTCACCAGAAAAAGGCAATAAATATGCCTGTTAGTATCTCCAGATCAGCATCTCCCGTCAATGGTAACTGGATTGAATGGACACTACATAGGGATAACTCCTATCTTCCACCAGTATGATTAAAACATATGGACATCTTGGATCCTTCCCATCTTACTCAGTGATCAGGCACCCATAAGGATGTAAAGCAATGAAGGAAAAAGATTGTATATAGTGTAATACTGCGAGGTTTATTCATAAAATCTAAAAATATTACACTTACATCAAAAAACTTTAAAACATGCAGAGAAATGCCGCTTTGGTGTGCAAACCAAATGGTCACCAGGTCTCCTCAGCTTGACGCATTTAGCCCCCCCAATGGGCGTCATCAGAAGCTTCCGCCGGAACCAGAAGTGACGTTTTACTGGAACCGGAAATGACGTTTCTGCCAAAACCAGAAGTGAACCAATCACCATCTTCCCACATTTAAGATCACTAAAGAATCACTTCCTGTGTACAAAGGAAGCATTCAAAACACCCTATGAATACTTAAATGGGATATTATACATAGGAAGCCAAATCCACTCCAATGTGGAATTAAACATACTACTACAATATTTTTATGCGATAACTGGACTAGTTCACTCAACATGGTAGTGTCTTATTATCAAATAATTATAAATGTTTCTAATGGGGGCCATTCCAAATCAAATAAATTGTGCAGCATACAGTAAAGCAAAATAAATAAAATGACAAGAATTAATACAATGCGTCAATATACATATAAAAATTTAAAAAAAGAATGATTAAAATCAAAATTAAAAATTATTAATAAAACAATTGATGTCTAAGTCCACATTTAACCCTTTAGGCACCAAAGACTGTAATTGATATATCCATTGAGTTTCATTTTGAGAAATAGCCTGTTTCAAGTTGGTACCCCTCCAATGTCTCTCCACTCTATCAATACCACAAAAAAATTAATTTGGATGGGTCCCTATTTTGGAATCTTCTGAAGTGGTATGATAAGCTGTGTTTTCGGAAGCCCTTTTTGATATTAATAATGTGTTCTCATAGTCTCACTTTAAGTTCTCTCGTGGTCCGACCCACGTATTGGAGACCACATTCACATTCTAATGCCCCGTACACACGGTCGGACTTTGTTCGGACATTCCGACAACAAAATCCTAGGATTTTTTCCGACGGATGTTGGCTCAAACTTATCTTGCATACACACGGTCACACAAAGTTGTCGGAAAATCCGATCGTTCTGAACGCGGTGACGTAAAACACGTACGTCGGGACTATAAACGGGGCAGTGGCCAATAGCTTTCATCTCTTTATTTATTCTGAGCATGCATGGCACTTTGTCCGTTGGATTTGTGTACACACGATCGGAATTTCCGACAACGGATTTTGTTGTCGGAAAATTTTATATCCTGCTCTCAAACTTTGTGTGTCGGAAAATCCGATGGAAAATGTCCGATGGAGCCCACACACGGTCGGAATTTCCGACAACACGCTCCGATCGGACATTTTCCATCGGAAAATCCGACCGTGTGTACGGGGCATAATAGGTATGTGACATGTGTAGTGCCACAAGTAACACATCTGGATATTTCATGTATCTGTCCTGTAGTTTTTGATTTAAAGTGTGTTATTTTTCTTTTACCTCCTTTGCATGTTCTGCATGTTAAACATTTACCACACTTGAAAAAACCTGTTTGATCAAGGAAAGTAGCATTCTTTTTAGGAGGGTTCGAAATACTTTTGACAATTCTTTCCTTCACTATTGGTGGGCACCTGTAAATACACTTGGGACGTGTTGGTATTGTTTAACCAATGTTGGATCTCTGAGCAAAATTGGCCAATCAGTTTTTATAATTTTTTCTATTTTTTTATGTTAAATTCAGTACAGAAGGTAAGATCATATTTTTCATTAAAAGGAGAAAAATATGCAATATTGGGACTTTAAATGAGGATAGTGGGGCCGTTCATACCCCTCCTCCATCCCGGTTCAATATTAGAAACTTAAAAAGAGAGCAGATGTGGGACTTTGAGTGAGGCACACGGGAGCAGAAGTCAAACTAGAATAAAGTTTCAATTTTTTAATATAAAGTAATACATGAATTCATAAGTTTACATTTATAGGCACATAGCTCAATAAATATAATTTGTATTCAATCATAAAATACATTCCAACAAGGACTTCTCTGTAAACATATGAGGATATGAATAAAAGATACATAACAATAAATATGTGGCACTCAGTGTCACTAAAAAAGAGTGGCAAAGACAAAATGCAATAACATTGGAATGTCCATACATAGCTAATAATAGTGTATAAATAACGGTAGTTGTAAGCTCTACACCATTTCGGGACCTTATAGCCACTCATCAGGAGCATAACTGTATTAATCACCTACGAATAGGGAAAATAGCAATATATAGAGTAGTTTAAAGGACAAGTGGGCAAATGTAAAACATAAGATTCCACATTCTTCCACAAAGACCATGGACTTACAATTGCGTCTGTGCAAAGGCGGCGCAGCCCTGAATGCAAGGCCCACCCACAATGCCAGGGTCCGAAGCTGAGGGAGCGTATCCAGGCAGCAGACCCGGCAACGAGAAACCCCCAGATTGGGTCAGAGTGTGACGGGGGTGACCTCAGTGGGAGGAGGAAAAAGACCTGAAAAGCAAAAACACAAAGTCCTTTAAACTACTCTAAATATTGCTATTTTCCCTATTCGTAGGTGAATAATACGGTTATGCTCCTGATGAGTGGCTATAAGGTCCCGAAACGGCGTAGAGCTTACAACAACCGTTATTTATACACTATTATTAGCTATGTATGGACGTTCCAATGTTATTGCATTTTGTCTTTGCCACTCTTTTTTAGTGACACTGAGTGCCACATATTTATTGTTATGTATCTTTTATTCATATCCTCATATGTTTACATAGAAGTCCTTGTTGGAATGTATTTTATGATTGAATACAAATTATATTTATTGAGCTATGTGCCTATAAATGTAAACTTATGAATTCATGTATTACTTTATATAAAACAATTGAAACTTTATTCTAGTTTGACTTCTGCTCCCGTGTGCCTCACTCAAAGTCCCACATCTGCTCTCTTTTTTAGTTTCTAATATCATATTTTTCATCTTTTTTTGGTTTTTGGGGTGAGTAATAGTTTCCTATCCATCAATCCTACTACTCTTTGTGTGCTAATAAGCTGTGGGCGTTTATATCCCTTTTGTTCAAACCTGTCCAACAACATATTGGATTGTATTTTATATTCCTCTGGAAGATCACAATTTTGTTTTACCCTCATGAACTGGCCTTTAGGTATACCTGAAATCCATTTTGGCTGATGGCCGCTACAGGTGGGAATGTAGCTGTACCTATCTGTGTTTTTAAAGAATGTGCGGGTATGTATGCTATTGCCTTGTTTGAATATTTCTAAATCCAAATAATTAACCTTTTCTGTACTGTAACTTGCTACAAAGGAAATATTGTATTTATTAATGTATTGTAAGAATTCTTTCAAAGTATTCTCATTGCCCTCTCAGATAAGGAAAATGTCATCGACATACCTTCTATATGTTATTAATACTGGGATATTTCTACCATATATTTCTTCTGACTCCCACTTGCTCATAAAGGTATTAACCACAGTGGGAGCATATTTAGCTCCCATGGCAACACCCCTTGTTTGTTTGTAGTATTGCTTGTCATGCCAGAAATAGTTATTTTGCATTGCTAATTGTAATATATCCAACATGAAGTCTATTTGTGTGTTTTGTAAAATGGTTTTAGTTTCCAGAGCCCATTTTATTGCTGAGGTGGCATCTTTTTGCTTGATATTAGTGTATAGTAAATCAAAATCTATACTTACTAAAAACGTCTGATTGTTTACTTAATAAGACACTACCATGTTGAGGGAACTAGTCCAGTTATCACATAAAAATATTGTAGTAGTATGTTTAATTCCACATTGGGGTGGATTTGGCTTCCTATGTATAATATAACATTTAAGTATTCATAGGGTGTTTTGAATGCTTCCTGTGTACACAGGAAGTGATTCTATACTGATATTATATGTGGGAAGATGGTGATTGGCTTACTTCTGGTTTTGGCAGAAACGTCACTTCTGGTTCCGGTAAATACGTAATGTCAGTTCTGGTAAAATGTCCCTTCCAGTTCCGGCGGAAACCGGAAGTGGTTATAATTATTACTGCACCATCAATGGGAGTAGTGGGTGTCATTGGTTGTAGTGAGTGGGACTTAATATATATATAAGACAGCCAGTCATGGGCCCAAGAAGCTTTTGATGATGCCCAGTGGGAGGAGCGGAACGCGTCAAGCTGAATAGACCTGGTGACCATTGTTTGCACGCCAAGGTGGCGTTTCTCTGCACGTTTTAAAGTTTTTTGATGTAAGTGTAATATTTTTGGATTTTATGAATAAACCTTGCAGTATTACACTATATGCACTCTTTTTCCTTCATTGCCATACATCCTTATGGGTGCCTGATCACTGAGTAAGATGGGAAGGATCCAGGATGTCCATATGTTTTAATCATATCGGTGGAAGATAGGAGTTATCCCTATGTAGTGTCCATACAATCCAGTTACCATTGACGGGAGATGCTGATCTGGAGATACTAATAAGCATATTTACTGCCTTTTTCTGGTGAGTGGGGACCCAGGAGGGGAGCACGAATAGTCACCCGGGAACCATCACCACAACTGTTTACAAGTTTAGCACACCATATTGGATGGACTTTATATGATTGCACTTTATATATATTATATTTTTTTGCACTTTATATTTGCACTGAGCACTTTATATTATGTCGTTAAGCTATATCATGATATTTTTTATATTGATATAGGTTTGCTTAATACTATATTGGTTTGAATTAAAGGAGCAGCGCTGAGTTTAATTTTTATCTTTTACATTTATCTGGGTCTTTCACTTTAGCAGCAGACCTATTATATTATGACATATTTCTTATTTCCATAGCGGGGTTCTTTCTTTCCTTTACATTTTAAAAGTATACACTCAGAGGCGCCTGTACCTCTTCTTTTCTTTACATATTTTGGGGACTACTTCTGCTCCCTTGCAATACTCCCAACACACATGTTCCTGCACAAGCGACTGTATTTTTAAATTGGGTGCCCCACATAGATATACACCAACCCCTGGGAACTGACCAACTATCTCTAGTATGGTCATTCAGGCATGTGGGGAGACCCCTGGAGAGATCCGTGCTGGCAGTAAGTTGCCTCATAAGGGTAAATGGGAATAATAGAAAACAATCCTCATTGCGCAATGCCGTTGAAAAATGTGCGGTGGGGACGGAAAGCATTCAGACCCCATTAAATTTTTCACTCTTTGTTATTTTGCAGCCATTTGCTAAAATCATTTAAGTTATTAAAAAGTATTAAAAAGTGAAAGTTTGGATGATTGTTAATCTGTCCCATTACTTCTGGTCCCTTAAAAAGTGGGAGGCACATATACAAACTGTTGTAATTCCTACACCGTTCACCTGATTTGGATGTAAATACCCTCAAATTAAAGCTGAAAGTCTGCAGGTAAAGCACATCTTTTTTATTTCAAATCCATTGTGGTGGTGTATAGAGCCAAAAATATTAGAATTGTGTTGACGTCCCAATATTTATGGACCTGACTGTATATACAGTGGGGACAGAAAGTATTCAGACCCCCTTAAATTTTTCACTCTTTGTTATATTGCAGCCATTTGCTAAAATCATTTAAGTTCATTTTTTTCCTCATTAATGTACACACAGCACCCTATATTGACAGAAAAACACAAAATTGTTGACATTTTTGCAGATTTATTAAAAAAGAAAAACTGAAATATCACATGGTCCTAAGTATTCAGACCCTTTGTTGTGACACTCATATATTTAACTCAGGTGCTGTCCATTTCTTCTAATAATCCTTGAGATGGTTCTACACCTTCATTTGAGTCCAGCTGTGTTTGATTATACTGATAGGACTTGATTAGGAAAGCCACACACTTGTCTATATAAGACCTTACAGCTCACAGTGCATGTCAGAGCAAACGAGAATCATGAGGTCAAAGGAACTGCCTGAAGAGCTCAGAGACAGAATTGTGGCAAGGCACAGATCTGGCCAAGGTTTCAAAAAAATTTCTGCTGCACTTAAGGTTCCTAAGAGCACAGTGGCCTCCATAATCCGTAAAAGGAAGACGTTTGGGACGACCAGAACCCTTCCTAGAGCTGGCCGTCCGGCCAAACTGAGCTATCGGGGGAGAAGAGCCTCGGTGAGAGAGGTAAAGAAGAACCCAAAGATCACTGTAGCTGAGCTCCAGAGATACAGACGGGAGATGGGAGAAAGTTGTAGAAAGTCAACCATCACTGCAGCCCTCCACCAGTCTGGGCTTTATGGCAGAGTGGCCCGACGGAAGCCTCTCCTCAGTGCAAAACACATGAAAGCCTGCATGGAGTTTGCTAAAAAACACCTGAAGGACTCCAAGATGGTGAGAAATAAGATTCTTTGGTATGATGAGACCAAGATAGAACTTTTTGGCCTTAATTCTAAGCGGTATGTGTGGAGAAAACCAGGCACTGCTCATCACCTGTCCCATACAGTCACAATAGTGAAGCATGGTGGTGGCAGCATCATGCTATGGGGGTGTTTTTCAGCTGCAGGGACAGGACAACTGGTTGCAATTGAGGGAAAGATGAATGCGGCCAAGTACAGGGGTATCCTGGATGAAAACCTTCTCCAGAGTGCTCCGGACCTCAGACTGGGCCGAAGGTTTACCTTCCAACAAGACAATGACCCTAAGCACACAGCTAAAATAATGAAGGAGTGGCTTCTCAACAACTCTGTGACTGTTCTTGAATGGCCCAGCCAGAGCCCTGACTTAAACCCAATTGAGCATCTCTGGAGAGACCTAAAAATGGCTGTCCACCAACATTTACCATCCAACCTGACAGAACTGGAGAGGATCTGCAAGGAGGAATGGCAGAGGATACCCAAATTCAGGTGTGAAAAACTTGTTGCATCTTTCCTAAAAGGACTCATGGCTGTATTAGATCAAAAGGGTGCTTCTACTAAATACTGAGCAAAGGGTCTGAATACTTAGGACCATGTGATATTTCAGTTTTTCTTTTTTAATAAATCTGCAAAAATGTCAACAATTCTGTGTTTTTCTGTCAATATGGGGTGCTGTGTGTACATTAATGAGGGAAAAAATGAACTTAAATGATTTTAGCAAATGGCTGCAATATAACAAAGAGTGAAAAATTTAAGGGGGTCTGAATACTTTCCTTCCCCACTGTATTGATATAACCAGCTAAAAATTACACTCATATGTAATGGTGCCTAATATCCTGGCACCCGGCATGTGTAGCAGGTGATTGTTTGGGAAATCAGCCCACACATGGTTGTGTACCACTATTCGCGATCTGGCTCGAGTCCCAAGGTATAGCTTGGGCAATGAGGATTATTTTCTATTATCTACCCTTATGAGGCAATTTACTGCAAGAGGTGCCAGCACAGATCTCTCCAAGGGTCTCCCCATATACCTGAATAACCATACTAGAGATATTTGGTCAATTCCCAGGGGTGGGTGTACATCTATGTGAGGCACCCAGTCTGAGCACCTTGGAACACAGATTTACCATTGAGCACGAGCACCTTTATATTATCACATTGGAACTGTTTAAGATTTTCTATATTGTTTACACCTAGCGCTGTGGATTGTTTTTAATTAAATCACATTTCCCACTTACAGTAGTTGCCCAATTAGACAGTGCATTGAGGTCGGCTTGTAAATTGGAGACATCCTGTAAGGACGTTATTCCACTGCATAGCTTGGTGTCATCTGCAAAGACAGAAATGGTACTTTTAATCCCAGACCCTATAAAATTTATAAAGTTATTAAAAAGTAAGGGTCTTAGCACTGAACCTTGGGGTACACCACTGATAACCTTAGACCATTCAGAGTAATGCCCCATACACACGATCGGACATTGATCGGACATTCCGACAACAAAATCCTAGGATTTTTTCCGACGGATGTTGGCTCAAACTTGTCTTGCATACACACGGTCACACAAAGTTGTCGGAAAATCCGATCATTCTGAACGCGGTGACGTAAAACACGTACGTTGGGACTATAAACGGGACAGTAGCCAATAGCTTTCATCTCTTTATTTATTCTGAGCATACGTGGCACTTTGTGCGTCGGATTTGTGTACACACGATCGGAAAATTTTATAGCCTGCTCTCAAACTTTGTGTGTCGGAAAATCCGATGGAAAATGTGTGATGGAGCCTACACACGATCGGAATTTCCGACAACAAGGTCCTATCACACATTTTCCATTGGAAGATTCGACCGTGTGTACGGGGCATAAGAGTCATTAACCACTACTCTCTGAATTCTGTCTTTTAGCCAGTTTTCTATCCATTTACAAATTGATCTATCCAAACATGTAGATTTTAACTTACACATGAGCCGTGTGTGGGGAACTGTGTCAAACGCTTTTGCAAAATCCAGATATACCATGTCCATAGCCACCCCTCTGTCCAAGGTTTTACTTACCTCCTCATAAAAAGAAATCAGGTTTGTTTGACAACTTCCATGAATCCATGCTTTCTGTTGCTTAAAATATTCTTTTGCCAGCAAGAACTTGTCTATGCTATAAAACTCTCCAGTATCTTCCCGACTATAGAAGTTAAACTAACAGGTCTATAGTTACTTGGTAAAGACTTTGATCCCTTTTTAAATATGGGCACCACATTGGCCCTGCGCCAATCCAGTGGTACCATTCCAGTCATTAATGAGTCCCTAAATATTAGAAACAAGGGCCTTGAAATGACAGAGCTCAATTCTTTTAGGATTCGTGGGTGGATGCCATCTGGTCCAGGTGCTTTATCCACCTTTATTCTTTCTAAATATTTCTGGACCATTCTTTTAGGATCCGTGGGTGGATGCCATCTGGTCCAGGTGCTTTATCCACCTTTATTCTTTCTAAATATTTCTGGACCATATCACTTTTGAGCCATTTTGGATCATTTGGGGCTGTGTCACTACCACCCCCATTATGGACATCGCCCCCATTCTCCTTTGTATACACAGAGGTGAAGAAAGTATTTAATACATTTGCCTTTTCTTTGTCCCCAGTCACCCACTCTAGATTATTTTGTAAAGGGCCTACATGCTCAGACCTGACCTTTTTACTATTAATATATTTGAAGAATTTTTTGGGGTTTGTTCTACTATCTTTTGCAATCTGTCGTTCATTTTGAATTTTTGCATCTTTGATTTCCTTTTTACATATTCTGTTATATTCTTTGTAACATTTAAACGATGATAGCGTTCCTTCATTTTTTTATTTTTTTTTAAAAGCTCTTTATTAATTATTTAATTATTTATAGCCATTTTAACTTGTGAGCCAAATAGGTTTTATTTTTAGCCTTTTAATCTTATTGCCCATGGGAATATACTTTGCATTGAGTTTACATACAGTCACTTTGAAGAATTTCCACTTCTGTGCTGTGTCCATTGATGCCAATATTCCCTTCCAGTCTAAGTCCTGGAGAGCAGTCCTCATCCTTGGAAAATTTGCTCTCTTAAAGTTAAGTGTTTTTATCTTACCCGTATGTGTTTGTTGTTCACAGTTAACATTAAATGAAATCATGTTATGGTCACTGCTACCCAGATGTTCTTTTTAATGAATATTGGTAATAAGCTCTGCATGGTTTGAGATTACCAGGTCCAGCAGAGCTTCATTCCTAGTCGGGGCCTCAATAAAAGACCATAAAATTGTCTTGTAATAGGTTTATAGTTTTTTGCCCTTTAACTGTTCCAGCAGTGCCATTACTCCAGTCAATTTCTGGGTAGTTAAAATCCCCCATTATTATCACTGTCCCAGCCCTTGCAGCCATTTCCATCTGTGCAAAGAGCTGAGTCTCCACCTCCTCATTAACACTGGGAGGTCTATAACAAACTCCAATGATAACCTTTGTAATACGCACACCCATGTACAGTTTTACCCATAATGCTTCAGACTCATCACAATCTCCATCAACTAGGTCCCCTTTCAAACTCACTTTGAGATCACTTCTCACATAGAGACAGACACCCCCACCCCTCCGTTTTACCCTGTCTTTCCAAAAGTAAGCATAGCCAGGAATATTAATAGCCCAGTCATGAGAATAATGAAGCCAAGATTCAGCAATACCAATTAGATCATAATTCTCCTCGTGCACCAGAGATTTCAACTCACCTATTTTGCTTGGCAGACTTCTGGCATTGGTGAACAAACACTTTAATTCAATGTCACATTTTGCAAACGTATGTTGCATATTTTTTATTTTAGTACAAATAGTACTATTTCCAATGATTGTTTGTAACATAAGAACCTTAATATCATCTGCTATAGCCCTCCCCCATCTTTCCCCCTTTCACCCACCAATAGGGGCTGATCCCTGTCTGACCTGTCTGCCCCATTATAATCTACTTCACCCTCCCCCCACAATCCTAGTTTAAATACTCCTCCAGCCTCCCCCCCCGCAGCACAGTAGATCCCCTTCAATTTAGGTGCAAACCATCTTTAGCATGTAGGTTGCACCCCAAAGAAAAGTCAGCCCAGTGCCCTCCTCCTTACACCAGGTCTTTAGCTATGCATTTAACTCTCTAATCACCCCCTGTCCTTCCTGTGTTGTGCATGGCACAGGCAATATTTCAGAGAATATCACCTTGGAGGTCCTTCCCTTCAACTTGCAACCTGCTCGCATCTGTCTCAGTGGTATCCATCCTGGAGCTGTTTCTCTATTGTTGTATACATGTGGCACATTGTGCACTGCACTGAACCTTCAATCCTGCTAACCCCCATTTTCCCAGTTACAATAATATTACTAACAGGTAATTTCAGATGTTACTTACAGGTTTGATGACTCCTGTTATAGCCTCCTGTCTTCAACTATGGTTTTTAACTCACCACTTGGTCAGAGTTCCAGCAAGCAAAAAGGTGGCAGGCTCAAGGATGAGCAGGCTCAGAAATTAGTTCTACAGAAAGTTATATAGGACCTCAAGTACCTGTGACCAATTAAACACTCCCCTTAATTACTAGTCTGAAGGAAGGAAAGAAAAAAAAAAGGCTGTTTACAAAGTGACAGAAAAGGTGTTAAAAAAGCTGCAAGGAAAGACCCCAAAAAGAACCTAAAAATGCAAACAAAGCAATCACCAGCAGTCAAAAGCAAAACTGGTTTTCATTCTCCACTCAAAGTTCCCACTCTTCATCTTCCAACCAGCAAATCAGGCAAATTCAGATGTGCTCTACAGAAAGTTATATAGGACCTTAAGCACTTGTGACCAATTAACCACTCCCCTTAATTAGTAGTCTGAAGGAAGGAAAGAAAAAAGGCTGTTTAAAAAGTGACAGGAAAAGGTGTTAAAAAAGCTGCAAAGAAAGACCCCAAAAAAGAACCTAAAAATGCAAACACAGCAATTACCAGCAATCAAAAGCAAAACTGGTTTTCATTCTCCACTCAAAGTCCCCACTCTTCAGCTTCCAACCAGCAAATCAGGCAAATTCAGATATGCTCTACAGAAAGTTTTCCTGGTGCCTCCCATGGCAGCATACCCATGGTTGGTTGCTCCGCCCCCTACCAACCCACAGGACCATTTTAACTCTATAAAAAAGAGTTCCTCCCCTCAGTCAGTATTCTTTACTTTGTCCTCATGGCAGAAGGATCATTATCAGCCTTACCTCACCGCTTTATGGTGTAACCGTTGGAGGTTCATGCTCTCCTGCAGTATGGAGTCCCATCGCTTGGGCTGCTAAAGGCGCCAGATAAGTATGGGAGGCCGTTTTTTTCTGTGGATCTTTTTTTGGGCCATATTGGAAGATTAACAGGAGCTTAGCCTCTCCTCTATGCTCTTCCCTGATGGTATGTATCTTATCCGTATTTGAGCAGGCTGTTACTTCCCTTGCAGCGTTCCTCCACGGGTTATGTCCCCCCTCCTGTAGCAGTGTGCAGCGCTTTGCGCGCGCCGATCCGCTCTGTTTTACTCGGCGGGGGAGGAAGTCACGGCGTGACGTCATGTGACAGTACGGCGCATGCGCAGTAGCGAGCTGAAGCCATCGGCAGCCATCTTGGTACTCCCAAAGCACTCTCAGCATAAATGGAGAGTCTGGGAATAATTACAGGGCCAGCTATCAAGGTGAAGACATCTCCCTTAAGTGTCTTCCCTATTTTTGTTTGCAATGGAGCCTGGCCAAGATATTTAGGGGCTTGCAAATAGGTACATTTGTTTGTGATTATGTATGTGTGTATGTATGTGTGTATGTATGTATGTATATATATATATATATATATATATATATATATATATATATATATATATGTGTATGTGTATATATATATATATATATATATGTATGTATATAGTTAAAAAGGAAAGCAGAAAAAAATCTATCCTTTTTTTCTTTTCTTGCCCAGCTGCCCCTAAGTAATGTGATACCACAACAAAAAGATCCTCATCATGCCACTAGGTAAGGGCTGCAACAATCAGGTAAATTTTAAAGGAAAAAAAAAAGAGCACTCCGGGCAAATTAGAACATATTTTTTGTTTCTACAGCCCGCACCGGGGATCATCCCGCAGATCATCTCACCGTAGCTCCTCAGATAGGAGATCCAAAGGTCATAGGAGCTCAGGACACTCTCACTAATCCTCAGCTCATGCCTCCCGCAGTGGCCAGAGGTCACCCCAATATACCCCTAGCAGACACGAATCCCACAGACCGGTGTATCCAAAAGAGAAGACCTGTTGGGTATGTGGAAGACAAGCGTTGCCGGAAAAATTGGTATGCGAGAAGTGTCTACTAGAGGCTACAAGGGATAAAGAGAAACATAAGCAGCAGTCTCTGGAATCAATTAAGAGCTTGATCAAGGATTCAATCAGGGAGTTGGCCCTCTCCCAAGACCAAATTAACCCACCCTCGCCTGAAGCATCAGTAAGCGCGTCCACTCCTCATTCGGACGCAGAGGTGGATTCTGAAGATGAGGCGGAAGGGGTGGATAGCAATATTTCAGCTTTTGACTTCGCTCTAGTTGAGCCTTTCATAACCACGGTCAAGGATGCAATTAAGTGGGAGGAAAACCCGGAGCCACCTTCTAAAACAAAGAAATATTTCCCACATCTGAAAAGGAAGGTATCAACTTTTCCCTTGATGGAAGAAATCAAGGAGGTGGTAAAAGATGAATGGCAGAAGGTAGACAGAAGACCTATGGCGTATAATCGTTTTCTTAAGTTATATCCACTGGCAGAAGCAGATGCGCAACTTTTTGATGCTGTACCGACTGTGGACGCCTCAGTTATGAGGTTGGCTAGAAATTCGACCTTACCACTAGAAGATGCAGTCTCCTTTAAAGATGTCCTTAACCGAAGGATTGACTCAGACCTTAAAAAAAACATATCAGGCGGCTGGAGGAGCATGCAAGCCAGCGGAAGCTCTGACTTCAATCTCAAGGGCCACCAGAGTATGGTCAGACAACGTGGAAATGGCCCTCAGACAAGGGGTAGGTTCAGAAGAAATCATTAAGGCACTGGATGAATTAAAGCTGGCCTCAGATTTCATAGCAGAAGCGGCTATTGACGTCCTAAAATGCTCTTCCAGGGCCCTGCTGTATTCCATAACGGCCAGAAGAGCGTTGTGGCTAAAACCACGGTCGGCCGACCCAACGTCACTCATGGTGTCGTATTACATACGATGGGAAAGCCCTGTTTGGTGAAAAAATGGATACGGCAATTACCAGAGTCACAGGGGGGAAAAGTGGGCTAATTCCCCAGGACAGAAGCAGGAGGAAGAGATTTGCAAATCGCCCAGCGGGCCAGTTAAGAGGGAAGGACTCCAGATCCTACCGTCTGGGAAGGGAGTACAGAAGGGGCTGGAAAGGTTCACAAGCCACCTTTCTGAGGTCGGCTAAACCAAAAGCCTCTACATCCACGGTTGAGGGCCAGCAGTCCCTTTGACGCCCTCTCCACCCAATCCGGTCCGGTAGGGGCCCGTCTAAAGGCGTTTGCCCAGGTTTGGGTGGAAGGGTGTGTAGACCAGTGGGCAGTGTCTACGGTCTGTCAAGGTCATTTCTGGGGATTCAAAAGGCAGCCTCCCCTCTATTCCTTTCAGGCCACCAAGATTCCAACCTCCAGCCCTTCTTCAATATGTCAAAATGCTTGTTCTCCAGCAGGCAGTAGTACCAGTTCCAGACTTGGAGAAGCGCTTAGGCTTTTATTCCCCGATCTTCTTGGTCCCCAAAAAATCGGGGGGTTGGAGGCCGGTGCTAGACCTGAAGAGGCTGAACAGGTATATCTGGGTGGAACATTTCAAGATGGAGTCCTTAAACACGTCATTCTATATGTTCAGCCAGGAGATTGGATGGCGCCCATAGACCTTCAGGATGCGTATCTGCACATACCTATCCACCCTCAGTTTCAACCTTTTCTTCGGTTCAGAATAGGCGACTTACATCTTCAATTCCAATGCCTTCCCTTCAGGATTTCAACAGCGCCCAGAACTTTCACCAAAGTGCTAGTAGCGATCTTGGCTCCTCTTCGAGAGAAGGGGATTTGGGTACTACACTATTTGGACGATATTCTAGTTCTATCTCAGCACAGGCAGACCTTGGTGATACATGTACAGTTGGCCCTAGGCACACTGATAAAGTTTGGTTGGCTAATCAACTATGCCAAAAGTCAACTTACGCCCACACAGCAAATAATTTAGCTAGGGGCATTCTTCAACACTCCAGGAAGAGCAGTTTCACTCCCGACAGAAAAAATCCCTTCATTGATAGGGAAAGTGAAAAGGGCACTAGCGAGCCATTCTATGGCAGCATCAGACTGTCTGAGCCTGCTAGGTTCCCTCTCTTCATGCATACCTATGGTGAAATGGGCCAGATGGCATCTACGGACTTTCCAGGTGGGCTTCTTATCACAGTGGAAGAAAGATCGCCTAGATCAGAGGATATTTATTACACCTACAATGAAATCCAGCCTTTGGTGGTGGACAAGACCATCCAACCTTCTGCTTCACTGTCCCCTTGGTCCCATCCCATGGACTGTTCTAACGACAGGTGCAAGTCAGTTAGGATGGGGGGCACATTACCAAGACCAGTTGGTACAGGGCAGATGGCAATTCAATGCGACAGAGGTAGTATCAAACACCTTGGAGCTAAGGGCAGCATGGTTAGCAATCCTGTCTCTGGCCACCTTCCTCAGGGGAAAAACCATCCTTCTCCAGATGGACAACAAAGCGGCAGTAGCTCATGTTCAGAATTAAGGAGGAACGCACAGCAGGTCCCTTCTGAACGAAGTGACACCCATTCTGACATGGGCCGAGAGGAATTTAGTCAACCTACGGGCCTCATATATCCCAGGGCCAGAGAACCAGTAAGCCGATCAGCTTTCAAGATCTTTCAGCCACAACAATGAGTGGTCTCTGAATCCGAGGGTCTTCTCCTGGATATGTCAACAATGGGGCACTCCCCAAATAGACCTATTTGCCTCCCCGCTCAATGCGAAGACACCGATTTTCTTTTCGAGGTTCCCATCTCCGAAATCAGCAGGGGTGGATGCCCTAACCCAGCCATGGAACTTTCAGATGGCATACGCATACCCACCAACTCCACTGATACTGAGGTTTCTCCAACGTCTAACCACAGAAGCGATCACAATTTTGGCAGTGATTCCATACTGGCCCAAGAGACCGTGGTTCACGTTGCTAATCAAGATGGCCTTGTGCAAACCGCTTCACCTTCCATGCATAGACAACCTTCTGTCTCAAGGCAAGTTCTGTCACCCGCACCCGGAGATCCTAGACTTGAGGGTTTGGAAGTTGAACGGAAAAGGTTGGGCGAGTTAGGATGTTCGCATAATGTCATTCAAACACTACTACAGGCCAGAAAAGCATCTACGAATTCCACATACTATAGAGTTTGGAGAAAGTTTACAGAATTGGCAGAGACTAACCATTTTGATCCTCTAAACCCCGGAATTCAGAACATTCTTCTCTTTTTACAGAATGGATTGTACTTAGGTTTGGACCTGAATATGCTTAAGGTCCAGGTTTCAGCCCTTTCGGCTCTAACAGACACCCGGTGGGCACTAGATCCTCTGGTGGAACGTTTCTTGAAAGCAGTTCTAAGATTGAGACCTCCTAGAAAGATGCTATACCCCTAATGGGATTTGACTATCGTGCTTAATGTCCTTTCAAAACCTCCGTTTGCTCCCACAGAAGAATGCACCTTGGAGGATATTTCTCTGAAGGCAGTCTTTCTAGTCACCATCACTTCGGGTCACAGGGTATCAGAGATCCAAGCATTAGGGTCACAAGAACCCTACATTACCTTCTTCCCGGACAGGGTGGTGTTGCAACCTATTCATCAGTTCATCCCTAAAGTACCTTCAGTCTTCCATCTGAACCAAGAGTTGGTTCTTCCAGCATTCGGGGAGGATCCAGCCTCCTCAAAACTGCATGAGTTGGATATAGCCAGATCCCTAAGTCACTACCTAAATTTGACGCAGCAGTTCAGGAAAAATCAACGGCTATTTGTCATCCCCAAGGGTGCCAGGAAGGGAATGGCAGCATCTAAGACGACCTTGGCAAGCTGGATTGTAAGGTTAATCCAAAGAGCATATCGGGCTAGTGGTCTCCCAGTTCCAGATGCGGTCAATGCGCACTCAACGCGTGGAATAGCCTCCTCCTGGGCAGCTTTGGCGCGGGTCTCCCCTGAGACAATTTGTCGAGCGGCCAGCTGGTCATCCTTCAGCACGTTCATGTCCCACTATAGTGTGGACCCAGCAGTCCTTACTTCCCGAGAGTTTGGGGAGAGGACTTTGCAGTCATCTGTACTGTAGCTTTTTTTGTTTAATTAAATTGCTTTATTGCAGTACCCTCCCTGTAAGCGAGTTATTTACCATGGGTATGCTGCCATGGGAGGCACCAGGAAAACGGAAAATTGAATACTTACCTTTCCGTAATTTTCCTTTCCTGGTGCCTGCCCATGGCAGCATACACCCTCCCTTCAATGATCCTTAGTGTTATGAGATCTAGTTACAAGAATACTGACTGAGGGGAAGAACTCTTTTTTATAGAGTTAAAATGGTCCTGTGGGTTGGTAGGGGGCGGAGCAACCAACCATGGGTATGCTGCCATGGGCAGGCACCAGGAAAGGAAAATTACGGAAAGGTAAGTATTCAATTTTCCGTTATATAGGTCCTAAAGCACTTGTGACCAATTAACCACTCCCCTTAATTAGTAGTCTGAAGGAAGGAAAGAAAAAAAGGCTGTTTAAAAAGTGACAGAAAAGGTGTTAAAAAAGCTGCAAAGAAAGACCCCAAAAAAGAACCTAAAAATGCAAACACAGCAATTACCAGCAATCAAAAGCAAAACTGGTTTTCATGCACAGGACCCTTTTAGAATGTGGATTGCGGCTGCTCCGGACCTGTGTGAACCGGCTCCATTGAGAGCCGGTCACACTCGCATGTGAGGTGAATTGGATGCGGGGAAACCCGCATCCAATTCGCACATTTGTGAAAAGATCTAGTGACTTAACAACAGACAATGACTAATTTTAGACATTCATTGCAATCTTCCTGGCTGCTCTTAAAGGGACAACAACCACTTTAACTACTTCTAGAAGATATGAGCTATATTACCAATTTTAGGGGTATCCTGTGTCCCAACCCTTTCTCCAGAGCAAATAAATTTTAAAGAAAGGCAATAAAGTGAGTTGAGTTCACCCTTCTTTCTACCTCACAATTAGCCAAGGATTTTGCCCTAAGAGGTACATTCGAGAGTGCTCCACCATCTTGGGGGTTATCTGCAACTGCTCAGAGAGGAGGACTGCTACACTTCCTTTTCCTAATCAAGCACTTATTGTGAAAAACTCCTTTTTTTCCTTTTTTTTGTATTTTGAGTTGTGGTTCATTTGAAAATTCTAAACTATAAGCAGTATACTGTATGCCACTGCAGCTTTTATTTGTTAAATCATTGAATAGGGCTAACAAATTTTAGTTAATAACTATAAACTATCATTTTGATTATACTGTATTTTTTAAAATGTAATAAAATGAATTTTAGTGCAAAAACACACAATATAATAACAAAAGAGTCTCTGCGCTATGATATGATGCCTAAAAAAACAAGCAAGCAGTATCCTGAACTTGGATAAAGTGCAAATAAGGTGTGTAGCGCCAATAGTTACAAATCAAATATATATAAATCCTCAAAAACCTGTAGAAAAGGTAATCAAATGAGTGTTCATCAGTAATAAGGTTAATATTCAATGCTATAACAAACTTAGTCCAAAAAAATGTGAAGGTATAATGCAGATAAAGTCCAACACCATCAAGAAGTGGTAAAGTGTCCAAAGTGTACTCAGAGGTCCATCACCACATTCCAGGGTAAACACTCACCAGAGATAATGGCTACCACTACAACAGCATAACTGCCTGTATCTTTAGATCTTTAAATCAGACATCCACTGGAAACATAGGGGTAACACCTGATAACCACATCCAGAGGCACTTCTCAGTAGGGTCAACTAAGGTAAATAAAGCTCACCAGGAGCTGACAAAGTACTCTGATAGTGTGGTATTTTAATACAAATGCATGTACATAAAAAACGGATTAAAACCATAAAAGTTCCTTACAAGAAAAGCTGCTGTCGACCCAGGATTGCACATTGGCGTGACATCAGCCAGCAGCTTGTGATTAAAGGTTCACTCTTTGGACATACATAGCATGTCCAAATAGCCAAACTGGTTAAATAAAGGTATAAATATTATTTTTCTAAAGAAATGTTAAAGTGTTACTGAACCCAGGACTCTGCATTTACTATATCTGGTCTCCCACAGTACACAAAACACGTAAATGTAATACTTTTAATCAGTGCTTTTTTCTCAGAGAATAGGTGCAGGAACTCAACCACGCCACCACCGCCTAACAGTGTGAGAGTCTTAATAGGGCATTGTTAAATACCGTTGGTGCATTCTGCACATAGTGCAGAGTTCAGGTGTATTTTACGTACAGAGTGCAAAGATCAGGAGTGTGCTATTTACAAAGTGCAAAGATCAAGATTGTGCTATGTACAGAGTGCAAAGATCAGGAGTACCACTGCATACAGAGTGAAGAGCTCAGGAGTGCACTGCGAACAGGGTGCAGAGTTCAGGAGTGCACTGCAAACAGGGTGCAGAGTTCAGGAGTGCACTGCATACAGGGTGCAGGGTTCAGGAGTGCACTGCACACAGAGTGAAGAGCTCAATAATGCACTGCATGCAGAGTTCAGGAGTGCACTGCGTATTGAGTGCAGAGTTTAGGAGTGTGCTACATACAGAGTGCAGGGTTCAAGAGTGTTCTGCGTACAGAGTGCAGAGTTCAGGAGTGTACTACATATAGAGTGCAGGGTTCAGGAGTGTGCTACGCAGAGAGACCAGATTTCAGGAGTGCACTGTGTACAGAGTGCAGAGTTCATTAGTGTGCTATGTACAGAGTGCAGGGCACATGAATTCATATCTCACAGGACAGTTTACTACTCCCCCTTTCAGTACAGAGCTCTGCTCCCACCCCCAAATCTTCTCTCTCCCACCTACAGAGTATCAGAGAGAGGGGCTGCTGCAGAAGAGCAGCTACAGCTCACAGCAGGAGTGCAATGTTAAGTGGGGAGAGGGAGCATTAGTGCTAAGAGGGGGGAGAGAGGATGACATTGGTGCTAAGTTAATGGGGCATTGGTGCTAAAGGGGATGGGCAATGTGCTAATTTCTAACTTGAGGAGTTTGAACATTGGTGCGTAATGAGGGGAGGGGGACATTGGTGCTAAGTGGGGGGAAAGGGAGAGGAATTTGGGATAAGTGGGAGGAGAGGGGGACATCAGGGAAAAATTAGGTGATATTGGGGATACGTGGGATGAGAGAAGGAACATTTGGGATAAGTGGGGGGAGAGGGGGACATTTGGGATAAGTGGGAGGAAAAGGGGGACATTGGGGATAAGTATGATGAGAGGGGGGACATTTGAGATAAGTGGGGGACAGGAGGGATATTAGGGGTAAGTGGGGGAGAGGAGGGATATTGAGGATAAATGGGGGGGAGAGGAGGGATATTGGGGATAAGTGGGGGGAGAGGAAGGATATTGCGGATAAGTGGGGGGAGAGGAGTAACATTTGGGATGAGTGGAGAGAGAGGAGGAACATGTGGGATAAGTGGGGGGAAAGGGGGACATTGGGGATAAGTGGGAGGAGAGGGGGACATTGGGGATAAGTGGGAGGAGAAGGGGGACATTGGGGGTAAGTGTGGGGAGAGGAGAGGTATTGGGGATAAGTGGGGGGAGAGGAGGAGCATTTGGGATAAGTGGGGGGAGAGGAGTAACATGTGGGGTAAGTGGGAGGAGACAGGGGACACTGGGGATAAGTAGGAGGAGAGGGGGAACATTAGGGATAAGTGGGAAGATGGGGGGCTATTGGGATACAAGGGGGGACAGGAGGGATATTGGGGATAAGTGGAGGTGAGGAGGAACATTTGGGATAAGTGGGGGGAGAGGGTGATGTTCTGTGTATGTGTGTGTAGTGTAGACTGTGTGAGTGTAGTGTGCACTATGTGACGGCACTGTACATACTGAGTGTCACATACCACAGTGAGTGCACTTGGTCAGGAAGATTCCCAGAGATGTCCATTCCATTATGTGTGGGGTACAGCAGCACACCCGTCCATTAAACAGCAGAGGAGCAGAGCTCTGAGCAGTATGCTGCACAGACTGGAAGCAGCTCAATGTCTGTGGTGGATATTTGAAGGTAGGACTCTGATGTGAAAAGCAGGGAGGAACTAAAGATTGTGAGGCAAAAAAGGGGACTGAGAATGCTCATGTGAAAGGGGGGAATTGAGAACTCTGATGTGAAAGGTTTGGGGAATTGGGGACTCATTTAAAAGGGCAGAGGATTGACAACTCTGATTTGAAAGCAGGAAGCTGATGAGTAGATGGGGGGGGGTAACTACTTTGATTTAAAGGTAGGGAACTGAGCACTCTGATATGAAAGCAGAGAACCCAGGATTCAAAAGTGTGTGTGTGTGTGTGTGTGTGTGTGTGTGGGGGGGGGGCTGAGGATTTGAAATGGAGGCACAGGACCCTGATTTGAAAGGGAGGAACTGAGGACTCTGGACTGGCAGACTCAGGCAGATGCAGGGGCTCAGTATCCTGATGTGAAAAGGGGGGAATGAGGACTCTGATGTGAAAGTAGAGGACTCAGGACTCTGATGTGAAATGGGGGACTTAGGACTTTGATGTGAAAGGGGTGGGGAGGGGCGTGGGAACTCAGGACTTCTGATGTGAAGGAGGACCCCATTTTAGATCTGGATGCCTTGAAATTTTTCATAATATTAAAGGGTACAGTGACTGGACTAGAGAACTACTTTTTTTTTTCTTGTAGAATCCAGTTTCATTTTTGAAAAAGATCAATCAGTTCTCCTATTTTTTTAAATGGGCATAATAATAAATAGATACATAAATAAATACATGAACAATAATAATAATAATAATAATAATAATAGTTATTCTTTTTTTTATTCATTTTTATTTTGTGAAGCCATGGAAAACTATTTCTGTGACCTGGATTTTACAAGTTACATTTCAGTCTATTAGTATGCAATAGACCTCCACTTTCAAGGTTCTTCATTTTTTTCTCTTGCATATTTGTGGCTTCATAGATCAGCTAAACCACTTCTGCCTCCCAAAATTTATCTCATAGACAACCTCCTGACAGTTCTTTCATGGGCTATCCATCCACACTGCATCCAGCTGGCTCTAATATCTGAGGCAGATGGACACCTCACAAAAGACCCCTCACCTCTCCAAGCTGGTCTTTCAACATGCCTGATTAAATCCTAATACATAAGTTAGAATTGATACAGTGACTCTAGGGGGATTCAATTAGTGCAGAAGGCATGAAGAAAACAGCACAAAGAGATGTGGTAGTTAGAAAGTAATTTTCTTTTGATCATTATAGCATCTTACATGTGGAAGAAGAAAATTATAGGCTCATGTGTCTTTCCTTAATATCCTCTGGGGCCAGATTTGTCGTAACATTGAAGTTAGCTGTCAGATTTGACAAAATCGTGTGGAGTTGATGAATTTACAGCACTGTTTTAAAAGCTAATGCTGTAACTGTGAAAGAGGGCAAATACAGACATCCTTTCTCACTACTTTTCATTTTATTAAAACTCAGTGCATTCCTCTATATATAAATATACAAAAAGAGCAAATATGTAAACCTATTAAAAGACATAGCTACAGAAAAACGTGGATATTCAGAAACAAATGTGCACAATAGATGGCAGTGCTGACTAAAATGATGCACAGTAAAACAGGGTGCTGTTCTGAAATCATTGTGTGTGTGTGTGTGTGTGTGTTTGTGTGTGTGTGTGTGGTTAATTATGCTATTATAAATAATGGCACAAGACCAACATTATGCACAAACAAAAGATGTTAAAATGCAGAATCATTATATTTAACAAAGGCTTTTCTATGGAGCAGTAGAAAAAGACAAATAATATGAAATATGTATTCAGTGATGTAATAAGTGCAATTAACTCATTGCTTATCAATAAAAATTTTAATAACATAAGAAATAAATTGTGCTTCAGCAGTTTTTTTCAATATGTGTTATAAGTGCATTTTCCATGCAATGTGGTGCATATTTGACACAATTGTAATGTCTTTGTGAGTATTTCTTGGTGATAGTGTATTTTTTGCATTTTGTGTACAGCTTCATACTTTTAAAAACACATACAACATATGCATAGTTCATATTGGATAACTTTTATGTACAGTATGCTTCATTCCTATGGAAGATGTGCCTTTAGCAGTTGCATTTAAAGTGGAGTTCCACCCATAATTTAACGTTTACATCAATCAACAGCTTTCTGCATGAACAACAACATTTGGGCCAAAATATTTTTTTTTACTTACCGGTACTCTGTCTGCATTGTTACCATGTGGTCCCTTCTAATCTGCCACTTCTGGGCCGCGGCGATTTACGTCATATCTCACAGCACCCGTGCTCCTGGGAGATGTGTGTCATCGTTTCCCAGGAGTCAGTGGGCAGCACTAAAGGATAGCATTGCGTTCTTTCAAAACAGGAAATGACGCGATTAAAGGCGGATCTACACACTGTCAGCGCTACGCCTGACTTACAATGCGCGAGATCGGGAGGTGCATGCTGGGTAGCCAGCATGCACCTTATACTGAAAGAGTGTCCTAGTGGGCTTTACATGCCCACAATCAAGATGGAATCACTCAGGAAGACGAAAATAAGGTAAGTAAATTATAAAAAAAATGTACTGGGAACGGGATTGAAATATATACATGCGTTAATGTATATTATCGCATACAAGCAGAGGGGATGGTGAAAAGAAAAAAAAGAATATGTGGGTAGAACTCCGCTTTAAGCAGGTTTTTTAAACTTTTTAATGCAGCCAATGAAAGCACATAGACCTGGAACATTGGAAACAGTGGAGCTGATTTATTATGGGAGTGTGTTTTTTTTTTTTTTTAATTGTGCTATCAACTACTGATGCTCAGAACTGATAGTGACATGACACAAACTAATTGTAAATATAGAAGCCTATGTACTTTCACTTGTGCAGGGATAGTATGCATCAAAAATTTGTAATTTTCTTACCAGTATGGTTGGTATATGTGGAATATCACCAGTTGCTCTGAAATGGTGCTCAAAATGTTTATAATTAGAGATATATCTCATGCATGATTCTTTAGTGAGTTTTAAAAAGGTTTTGATATATGCTCTTCCATGACTTCTCTCTCATTGTTAAAATAATGGACATTCTATGAATAGTGAACCATTTGTCAAATGACTGGACTTTCTTTTAGTTAAAGATGATCAAATCTGGCTGGATTTCATTTTAGGCCTGAAGATTACATAAACCCTCTAAACATATATTTCTAAAAGCAGTCACCTTAAAAATAGTGGTAGTTGAAATTTTTTATGTAACACAATATTAGGGCAACGATTTATGAAATTCAAAATGACAGTAAAAACCACACTAACATTATTAAATGTAATATATTACCCAACTGTTTGGTTAAATATAAAAGGTGAGGTTGGGTTGAGTAATTAGATACTCAGCATGTCAAGCCTTAAAATTGCGTGTCCAAAACCTCTTTATAGACCTTGGACTCAAGGAGGCTTTGCGTGCCTGGATCTATACACCTACTTTATAGCAGCCCTTCTTACCAATGCACATAGCTGGGTAATTTCTGATGAATATCATGCCTTGGTGGTTCTAGAGGCAGCATACTCAGTTTCATATGAAACACTATGCAATCTCTTCTGTTGTGGCCCACAGGCTTCCTTTCCTTTCATCAGTCCCCACATACTCCTCTATAGTTTAATCCAAACCACCCTGAATTTCAGTCTATTCCTGACCCCTCTATATGGGCCTCACACAGCATTAAATACCTGGCAAGCCAGATCAGTATATGTTAAACATAAACTGCAATTTATTCTGAAAACAGCCTGATCAAGGAGGCGGGCCTCAGAAACATGTTGCGGCCCGCCCCCCACCTGTTCTACCAGTCTGTGGACACACTGACAGTTGTGTGTGTTAGAGCTCCAGCGTGTGCTATTGTAGCTACTCTCCAGTCCATCGAGACCGCTGCTCCATGCTACCAGCTGTCACATACCTGGTAGGAGACTAAAATGACAAGGTCGGCCTCTCTTGTATCTCCAGCCTAGGCCCCACTGAGAGTGGAACAGATGGTGGTTAGAGTCAATCAGAACACGAGTGCCTGTAAGTGTTGCTTGCAGAGCTTGTGGCAGGAGTTGTAGACATGGTGATTCAGACAGAACACCAGGTCAGGAACTAGAATGATGCTGGATAGATCATCTGAGGTTAAAGGGGAACTCCAACTGGCTTGCAGGTTCAGAATACATGGCTTGCCCGAACTTCCTGTAGTCTGGAGACAGAAGTACACTGGACCCAATGGAGCTGGGATGAAGGGCAGCCAGCACAGGCACTCGGGAACAGCGTTGAGCCAAGCAGGGAACAGGAGTGAGGTCACTAGGAAGCCGGCATCAATAACCAGTAATCAGGAATGTGTCAAAAAGCCGGGTCAAGGAAAGCCAAGTTCAGCAACAGGTATCAAACAGGATTCAGGGTATCAGGAAACAGCTGAAGACCAGTCAGCACTGATCAGGAGTCAGGTCACCCTTTAAATAGGTTGTCTGGCGCCAATTGGGGCTATCGATGTGCTCCCGCGTGTGAGCACAGTCTTTCGAGCACTAGCATGCGCATTGTCCCATCTAGGAATCTGCGGTCGCCCGTGTGTGCATCGGACGCATTCCAATAGTTCTCTTACACCAGCTCTGTGTGCAGTATAAAACATTTTTAGATGTGTTTTCAGAATAAATTGCAGTTTATGTTTGACATATACTGATATGGCACCCTCCTTTATTATTTACATGTCTTGAGGGGACATGCTTTCAATGTATTTTCATGTTCCCCATATTTTGGATGAGCATGAAAACTATTCATAGAGATCTGCATTTTTGTCCATGTCAATGCTCTCCATTTGTTGTTTATAATCAGACATTAACAAAGATCATTATATTTTTTGAGCACCTGGATAGATTCTCCCATTTCACTTTAAAATCCTTAAAAATGTTGGAGATGTTGGGAAAAATCTGTACTTTAAGACCTTTTGGGTTGTAACCCTCCTTTATATATTATTCAAAGGTCCTAGAGTGTTAATGTAAAGCTATCTTTCTTTCCAACAGTTTTCTAAGACCGGAAAATAGGGAAGATAAGTCTGATTCTGGTTTGGTATTTTCACTATACTGCTGTTGATAACTGGACATCAATGCGCCCCAGTCATCTCCCCCAAAGAGCGTAATTTTATCACAAAAGTTCCACAATGATGAATTTAAAAAAGAAAGAACAAAAAGGAGGACAATGGGCAATGAAACAGTAATTAAATTAGGATCAGCAATATCCCCTCAACCCAAAGTGTTTACCATACAATATCTACTGTATATATATGCTTGTTGCTAAATCCCAATAGTAACAGACATAAGCATAATTTTCAAATTTATTTTCTGGATTATGCTGTTCCACTCTTATTTGATTTAGTGTCAGTATGCAAAAATAGATACATTGCAATTTGTGGAACATGTAACTTGCACAGAAAGGAGATTTTTGTGTATTTTGCCACATTTGACATGTCATTTGCAAAATCTGTTTTTTAAAAAAGGTGCATACATTGTGTGCACACATTTCAGACACATCCTATCTTAGTTGGGAGACTATCTATGTCCTACTTAGCTGTACTTAGTGCTACCCCTTGATGGCCTCTTAACCCTTCTGATATAATATCCTATTGCCTTACTTGATAGTAATTTGGGTTTGGATGCTTAAACAGTCTGTATACAACTGAGCACATGTACACACTTTCCAAATTCCAAATTACATGGTGAAAAATTACAAACCCATCAGTTTTTTTTTTTAAATCAACAACCAAGCTTTATTGAGTTTCGTACAAAGTACAAGATATGAATACAAGTAGCATGGCATACATTGGTATAAAACGCAAAAGCAAAAAAAAAAAAAAAAAAAGTGACATTGAATTTTGTATATGGCAACACCAATTTACAACATGACAAAACATAAGTATATGAAAAGAAAAGGAAAAAAGGGAAATAATATTAGCATACAAATAATCCTCTCAAGTGAAAGGCAAAGCCATAATGGGCAATATATGCTATCAAATAAGTAACATCACAATTTGCCTATTCATAGTGAGGGCATTGTGTCCAGGAACATACTAAGGACAACCCAAACTGAAGGATACACCAAAACCCATCAGGTTTTACTCCTATCCAGCTGAGCAAAAGTTTGGCCCAAATATCCCCTGTTCACCGCTTCAGCAAACACCTTAATTTGCGGGGCGCTTATGGGATCTTAGTCCGCTGAGCACCCCAAAATGCACTGCATGCTGCACAGTGCAGTCTAGGGTCACTAGTCAGGTGCAAGGCTTTGCCAATTAGGGCACAGAGCCCTGATTGGATGAAGTCATAATGACTTTGTCCAATCACAGCTCAGTGCTCAAAGTTACACAGGAAGCTTTTGCAGTGTGTTGTTGGATGGGGATAGATAGAGCAGGGCTCAATTTGCTACTAGCGAGTTAGTGTGTTCACTTATTGTTACTCTGAGTGTAGAGTGTTAGTATAGTGTTAGTGTAGTGCTAGTATAGTGTGAGTATAGTGTGTGAGTATAGTGTGTCAGTAAAGTGTGTGTATAGTGTAGTGTCAGTGTGGTGTGTTTGTGTAGTGCAGTGTTTAACACAGCATTACATAACATTTAATGCTATCTACAGTGCTATATACTATTTTGTTTTTGGTTGCTGCATGTTTTTTGTCGTCTTTTTTTTTTTTTTTGTCCCCTACCTGCCCCCTTTGTAAATTGCCAGCCGCAGTTTTTCTGACTGCAATGCTGGTGTTCCCCCTTTTTTATTTTTTTATATCATTTACATTTCTGTCAGCATCATTCCTCAATTTAAAGTGCACCAAACCCCACTTTTCATTCAATAAAGTGCATACAATCACACATTTCCCAGCCTCTATTAAATTTGGGTAATAAGCCCCCCTCCACCATGTCTGGGAGGCCAAAAAGGAGAGGCAGACATTCCCATGCCACTATGAGGGGCCAGCAGTGTCTGTGTCCACATGCAAAGGTGGATGTGGTCCATCCTCAGGCAGGCTATACATGGAGAGGAACACCTGGTAGCCTTTCTCAGTAGGAAGCTGGTGGCAGTGGAGAAAAACTATGCTATAGTTGAGTGAGAGTGTCTGGCCATACAGTGGTCCTTAGAATCACTCAGATATTATCTCTTGGAGAGGAAATTCAAGCTGATTTCAGACCATGCTCCTCTAACGTAGATGAGACAAGGTAAAGGGACAAATGCCAGGGTTACCTGTTGGTTCCTGGCACTCCATTAATTTAAGTTTGTAGTGGATCACAGGCCTGGGAGACTTTATCAAATTGCAGATGCCCTTTGGATTGTCTTAGCTCCACTGTTGCCTCCACCTCCTTGGCGTTGGGGCAGAGAGGGGCGATATGTACAGAATGCTGGGGCTGGGTTCTGGAAGCACGCTATATTTCCCCTCTGTTTGGACTGTGGCCTCTTTAAGGGAAAAAACAGGGTTAACTCACTGGCCAGAGGAAGTAGGTTTAAAATAGACAGTAAGTTGTAGGAGTGGGATGGAGGAGTATAGATGAGACTGGAGACTGTGGATTTGTGTACAGCTGTGAGGCTGCATGTCAGTATCCTGGTTGGAAACCTTCTGGCAGGGGAAGTTACCCCCTCCAAAAGTCAGGGACTGTTTAACTGCGATGGCAGTTCTGAACTCTTCCAGTTGGTGAGACTGTTATCTAATGTCATGTTAATTTGCTGACGTAAAGCTGTTTAAGTTACAGTGGTTGTATACCGCTGGTTTTTATTTTTAAGTCATAATGTGCAAGTATGCATCGCATACTAGCATATTATGTGAAACTTACCTTAAATCAAAGTTGTTCCAGCGCTTCAATGTCAGTGCTCCAGGTGCTCCCATCTTCACCCGTCTTGCTTCCAGATTTGCAGCTCTGTGACTGGCCAGAGCCACTGTTCATGGTACAGGGCTCTGAAGGAACGGCACGGGTGGCTGTTCCTTCAGAGCGCATGCGCCTGTGATGTCATTGGCTGCATATAATGTAAATATCTCCTAAACGATGCACGTTTAGGAGATATTTACACTACCTATAGGTAAGCCTTATTATAGGCTTACCTATAGGTAAAAGTCAGTAAAGGAAGTTTACTTCCTCTTTAATTAACATTACTTTAATTGCAAAGCCTGTGTCCTGCATCCTTGCTGGATTCCCCGAACATTACAATATATATATTTGTCACTGCTACACCCCCCTCCCATGAACAAATAGCGGTTTGTCTATAGAAAATGTACCCTTATAATGATCACCATCTCCTGACAATGAAAGGTCAGACATGGCATGGTATCAGGGTACTGCACTTTTATTCATGCACACCAAATTCTTCTGTTTGGTCAATGACATTACAAGGAATTTTTGCCTGTATTACCACATCTAACAATCTGTCATTTATTAGGGCCAGTCCATCATGTACAGATCAGTGGGAGACAGGTGATAGTGAACAACATGGACAACTTCACTGGACAATGTGCTTGAATCCTAATTACAAATGGCAATTGATAAAAACTATTTTGGGCGTGTTTGAATTAAAGGACTTTGACAAGGTATGTGTGTTTTTTTAGGTATAATTCTTGGGAATGTTCCGCCCATTCCTAGCCACCCAGGCTACGTGTCTGGTTAGAATACTAAGAATACTCTACCCCATTTATGGCAAAAAAAAATTTAATACATGTCCTCCTCACAAATGTTGGGGAGAAGTTTCCAGTGTATTGAGTTGAGATTGTATTCTAGTGTTAATTATGTATAGAAATCTAACCATGCAAAGGTTTATCATTAACAATAAAAATTAACCCTTATACATAATTACACACACCAAAATAATATGACTAATATATATATATATATATATATATATATATATATATATATATATATATATATATATATATGTGTGTTAAAAATACTAGAAAAGCTTAATTTGAAAAAATAATCAGAATTAGATGGATTACACCCAAAAGTTCTCAAAGAACTTAGCGATCTTATACTCAGATCATTGTTCCTAATTCTTAAGGACACTTTAATGATTGGAATGGCACCCACAAAACTACGAAAAACAAATATGGCACCAATATTCAAAAACACACAATTCCAAAGTCAAATACCTCACCTCTCCTAATAAAGAGAAGACCATTGATCCAGCATAAAAATCTTGTATATGTTTCCTCTTTAAGCAGCTGACCAAAAATCCTCATAAAGGAATACTTACTATTCAAAAAAGGCTGAGGAATGTATACCAGAAAATACAGAGCAGTCAGTTTAAAATCAATAGTATGTAAAGTATTGGAAGAAATGGTAAGGTACCGTATCCATGAATTTGCCAGCAAGCACAGTATCGTTAGTAAGAGCTAACTTCGACTTATACCAGACCAACCTTTGTAACATTTTATGAAGAAGTGAGCAGTAATTTGGATGAAGGAAGGAAATAGTATACCTAGATTTTGCTAAGACATTTGATAAAGTACCCATCGAGAGATTCATTTACTAATTAAGGTTTAGTAACATCGATGAATATGTATGTACATGGATATAAAACTGGATACAGGAGTGCACCCAGAGAGTAGTGATAAATTACTCATATTCTGAATGGTCTTGTGTTGAGAGCTGTATGCCCCAGGGCTCTGTCCTAGGACAAATTCTGTTTAACTTGTAATAAACAACACAGAGCTGGAATAAATAGTTCAATCTCAATGTTTGCTGATGATACAAAGCTAAGCAGGGTGAACTTTGCATCAGGATGAAGCAGCTTTCAAGAAATCTTAGATACAATAGAAGGGTGGGCAGCTATATGGCAGATAATGTTCAATATTGAAAAATGTAATGTAATGCACTTGGGAGCTAAAATATGCATGCAGGTTACTCACTAGGGGGAGAACCCCTGGAGGAAGTAAGGAAAGAAAAGAATCTCGGAGTCCTTGTAGATCACAGACTCAGTAATATCATGCATTGCCAAGCTACAGCAAACAAGGCTAGCAGATTATTATCATGCTTTAAAATGGGTATTTACTCAAGAGATAAAAATGGATAAGAGATTCTACCCTGTATAAAACTCTGGTTTGGCAACATCTTGAGCATGTAGTTTAGTTTTGGTCACCAATCCTCAGGTGCAGGCAGCATTGGAAGATAACTGTTTCATCTAAGGTCTCTAAAAAATATGGGGCCTATGACATAGGATGAGTAGTGGTTTAATTTCTAAACTGCATAAGGGGTTCTTTACTGTTAGAGAGGTAAATATATGGAACAGCCTTCCACAGTTAGTAGTACCAGCGGGGATTGTAGATGAATTCAAAAAACTTTACATGTGTTTCTCAGTGAACACAATATACAGGGATATGGAAATTGGTAGCAACATAAACACACGTGTACACAGGTTTAACTGGATTGACTTTATTCAACCTTATCAAATATGTAACCATATATTTTATAAATATATAGACAAGTAACACCAAGAAGGGCATTTAGCCTGATGATTTAGTCCTGATCTAGGATACCACAACACATTAGAAATTAAAAGGGTTGTGAACCAAACCACAAGAGCACAGCATGAGGATATGGACAATAATAATAAATGCTCTACTTTAGAAACAAGGCCAGACAATAATATAAATTATTGTCTAATAAAGTATTATATAAATTACATAAATTACTGTCATAATATATAGGAAGGCCGGTTTACCGGCCTGAAATTATGGGAGGAGCCCGGAGGGTATATAACCAGACCATCCACGATGGTCTGTGTCGGTTCCAGTGCGCGGTACCTACGTCACCAGGCCGACTTTTCGAGGAAAGCACCGCATGTTAGCAAGTTCCTACGCTCCAGTTCCAGCGCCGCAGTTCCCCGTTCGCAGTCCCCGACTTTCGATCGTTACACCGGCGCAGGTAGGAGGTATTGTTACCGTTTATAGAACGTATTTGTTATCTTATCCGTACGGACCCACGCACGGGACAAGCCACTTACAATATGCTTCTTTATTCGACCGATCTGAGTCCAGCCGCAACAGCGGCTTAATGATTCGGATCTTCAGCCACACAGGCATTCGCTTACAACATGCTTCTTTATTCGACCGATCTGAGTCCAGTCGCAACAGCGACTCAATGATTCGGATCTTCAGCCACACAGGCATTTACTTACAATATGCTTCTTTATTCGACCGATCCGAGTCCAGTCGCAAAAGCGGCTCAATGCTTCAAATCTTCAGCATACAAGCACTCACCAACAGTGTGCTTCTTTCATCCCACCGATCCGAGTCCAGTCGCAAACAGCGGCTCTGCGATTCGGATCTTCAGCATACAAGCACTCACCAACAGTGTGCTTCTTTCATCCCACCGATCTGAGTCCAGTCGCAAAAGCGACTCAATGCTTCAAATCTTTAGCATACACAAGCACTCACCAACAGTGTGCTTCTTTCATCCCACCGATCCGAGTCCAGTCGCAAACAGCGGCTCTGCGATTCGGATCTTCAGCATACAAGCACTCACCAACAGTGTGCTTCTTTCATCCCACCGATCCGAGTCCAGTCGCAAACAGCGGCTCTGCGATTCGGATCTTCAGCATACAAGCACTCACCAACAGCGTGCTTCTTTCATCCGACCGATCTGAGTCCAGTCGCAAAAGCGACTCAATGCTTCAAATCTTTAGCATACACAAGCACTCACCAACAGTGTGCTTCTTTCATCCCACCGATCCGAGTCCAGTCGCAAACAGCGGCTCTGCGATTCGGATCTTCAGCATACAAGCACTCACCAACAGTGTGCTTCTTTCATCCCACCGATCCGAGTCCAGTCGTAAACAGCGGCTCTGCGATTCGGATCTTCAGCATACAAGCACTCACCAACAGTGTGCTTCTTTCATCCCACCGATCCGAGTCCAGTCGCAAACAGCGGCTCTGCAATTCGGATCTTCAGTATACAAGCACTCACCAACAGTGTGCTTCTTTCATCCCACCGATCTGAGTCCAGTCGCAAACAGCGGCTCTGCAATTCGGATCTTCAGCATACAAGCACTCACCAACAGTGTGCTTCTTTCATCCCACCGATCCGAGTCCAGTCGCAAACAGCGGCTCTGCGATTCGGATCTTCAGCATACAAGCACTCACCAACAGTGTGCTTCTTTCATTCAACGGATCCCAGCCCAGTCGCATACCGGCTCAATGATCCAAGACCCCCGGCACAGCAAAAAACCCCACCGCCCATTCCGAATCCAGTCGTAGCACCGGCTCAAACGATTCGGATTCTCGCCAACCCAACTTTCACTGACCGATCCCAGTCCAGTCGCATACCGGCTCAAATGATTCAGGAGCCTCGGCACCACAAACCCCACCATCCAATCCGAGTCCAGTTGTAGCACCGGCTCAACGATTCGGGTCTCTCACAACAAATACCCACCACCTATTTTTACCAATGCCACGCACGGTTTTCCTACATAATCAAATTTCTGCAAAAAAAAACTCTTTCACTTTGTAATCACCGCAAACATTTACGAAATGGCTACATACAGCCATTCATCCCCCGTAGCAACACGGCTACTCATCGATTTCTCCATCCCTTCCCCCTTTTTCAGGTCAGTAGAGTTCTTCAGTTGATCCATCCTGCAACAGATGTGGACAGTATCTTCCTCAGCTTCCCGGTCGACCCAAGTCTCGACCCCAAAAAACTAAAACTCCACTACTAGGGCTTCAAGGCAGGTGCGTAATTCAAAAAAAAAAAAAAAAAAATCTATCCCCTCCTACTTTTTAAAAACTTGTCTAAAAAACATACGCATTTCCCCCCCTATCTTAGCGGACACCATGTCGCAGGCCGGCAGCGAGGACCTCGCCTCCACCCCGTCGTCACCTGGGGCAGACTCAGCAAACGACGACTTACAGTCTCTCAGAGCTTGGACCATCCCCAAGCTTACAGCTGAACTACGGCGCAGGGGAATACCCTTCCCTGCGGCTGCTAGGAAAGCTGAGCTTTTCAGGTTGCTGTTTTCTCCGCCAGCGGCAGCCCAATCGGGCACCCAGGCATCACTACAGTCAATCTCATCAGCAATCACTCAGCTGCACTCCTTGGTGACCACACTATCGGCAGCAGTCACCGATGTCCAGACAAGAGTGGGAACCCTGGAGGTACATCAAGCTGCACCCTCACCATCTACAGTAACCACCGCCACCCCCATGCCTCTCCTTACAGGTACGCCCGACATCTATACCTACGTCCTCCCCGCACATCTCATCCCAGCAGGCATCAGGAAGGACATCATGGATGGGAAGGACATTAACTTAGCATCCCTCCTCATCGCAGTACACGACCCAGCCGAAAACAAGTCCTATTCGTGGGGAGACGTTTCCGTCGTCCTAAAGGCCAAAGACCATAGGCTTACCTGCAAACTCAATATTGCGGAGTTTGTACTAGCATTTGGCATGTTCAGAGACGTGCTATGCACGATCAACCACAACAGGAGAGAGGAGCTGGACCTATACCTACACGCAATAGTAGATCTAGGTTATAAATATGGGGGATGCTCCTTTTATGACTATCACAGGTCATTTTCAGCAAAAGCAGCAGCCAGACTTTCCCAGTTTCAGGTAAAAACCAACTGGAGCACCATCGATACAGAGCTGTTCTGTCGCCATTTCGCTGGCCTACATTCCCCACTCTGTACTAACTGCCAGTCGTCCACCCATACGGCCAACTGGTGCTCCGAGTCAGGTGGCAGACGCCCCCCCAACCCTCCCTTCTTTCCCAGCATCACTCGTTACTCAACGGCATTTACTCAGCCGGCTCAGGCAGACAGATTAGGACGACCCGTCCAGGCACTAGGGGGAGCAGCCATATGCAATAACTTCAACTTTGGGGGTTGTAACTTCCCCCACTGCAAACTACTTCATGTCTGTCTCACATGCCACAAAGCTCACCCCAGGTACGCTTGCGCTGTGAAACAGCCTAAACCCGAATGACTAAGCCGAGTGCACGTCGGATGGCTCGCGTTTTACCTCACCTCACACCCAACACCTTCACTGGCAGCCTTTCTCATCCGGGGATTCACGACAGGCTTTCACACCGGACTTATCACACTCCCAAACACAACTCACGAATGCAAAAACCTGCTTTCAGCCGCTACCGACGAGGAAACCATTACCACCCTGCTGCAAACAGAACTAGACCGGGGATACATAATCGGCCCCTTTACACAATCACCTTTTTCTGTATGGAGAGTCAGCCCTATCGGCCTTGTGAAGGGCAAGTTTTCAAATAAACTCCATTTAGTTTATGATTTGTCCGCGCCTCATTGTTCCCACATACCCAGTTTAAATTCCCTAATACCTTCAGAAGAGTTTTCACTTAAATATTCAACGGTAGACTCAGCTATTCAATCCATCATTCTTGCAGGAGCAGGCGCCTGGTTGTCTAAAGCAGACATCTCGGACGCATTCAAATTGTTGCCAATTGATCCGTGCCTATGGCGATGGCACGGAATCAAATGGAAAGGCCTATACTATTTTGCCACCAAGTTAACGTTCGGCTCCAAAAGCAGCCCGTGGCTATTCGACACTTTCGCTCAGTCTCTTTCCTGGATTCTCTCACAACATGCGTCCTGTCAGAAAGTGATCCACTACTTAGACGACTTCCTACTCATAGAGAAACCCAACGAGCCCCCAGTTGATCTAAACAGCCTTAGAACAATCTTTCATAATCTTAACGTACCTTTAGCGGATAAGAAGGTAGAAGGCCCGGCACAGATTGTCACCTTCTTGGGTATCATACTCAACACTCACACCATGCAAGCTAGCCTGCCTCCCGACAAATTGACGCGCATCAGGACAGTCATCCACACATTTACTAATACGCAAGGCTACACAAAAAAGCAACTACAATCCCTCCTTGGCATGCTGAACTTTGCCATAAGGATCATCCCTCAAGGGCGATCCTTCGTCTCACGTCTCCTGGTGTTCCTTTCCCAGGTACAAGACCCCGACCTAATATTTAAACTAGACAAGGCAGCCGTAGCTGACCTAGCCATGTGGGACGATTTTCTAACAAACTGGAACGGCATTTCGATGTTTATCCCATCAGCGTCTCCCACTTCACCTCAAATAATCACGGACGCCGCAGCCTCCACAGGTTTTGCAGCTATTTTTGGCCACCACTGGTTTGCAGCACCATGGCCGCCAGAAATACTCTCGATCCCCGGGTTCAGTCAATCCTCCTCGAAGTTCGAGATCTACCCCATTGTTGCAGCAGCCCACGTCTGGGGCAACAACTGGGTAGGACAAACAGTGACATTTTCCACAGATAATCAAGCCACAGCCTCTATTATAAACAAAGGTCGCTCCAAGTCCTTGGCCATCATGTCCTTCCTACGCAGGCTGGTGCAACTCTCACTACAGCACCAATTTAATGTCCTCTGTGTTCATATCCCCGGTAAATGCAACACTTCGGCCGAAGCGCTATCTCGTTTTAACTTCACAACCTTCTTTTCGCAGGAACCTGGAGCTGACCCGACCATGTCTGCTATCCCACATTGGTCACAGCTAACCCTGGATTAAAGCGACATCTTCATGACGCCACTAGTCTGATTAACCAGTCACTATCTCACAATACCCTGAAAGGCTACCATGCTGCCTGGAAAAGCTATCACAGGTTTCTAGCGGCTAACCCCGGGGCTATACCAGGAGATCTCCATCATATCCTGGCCTTCATTTCATACTGCCACACGCAGCTGAAGTTATCCTACAACACTATTAGACTCTACCTAGCTGGCATCCAGCATTTCACCTCTTTACTAGATCCTAACAAACCATCTTTGTTCGTTACCCATGCGGTCAAGGCCATCCTCCGAGGCATCCACAAGCAGAAACCCCAAGTTAGCGGTAAACGCTTACCAGTCACCAGTGCCATGTTTCGAGACATGTCCACCATACTCTCACGCTCACCTTTCGGTTTTTTGCCCAGCTTGGTCATCCAAGCAGCCATCTACCTGGCATTTTATGGCTTTCTACGACCCAGCGAATTCACAGTCAGCAGCACCAGTCATAGGGCCTTACGCAGACGCCACCTCACGCGTCACCACAGCCACTTCACAATACACCTCGAGGTGTCCAAAACACAACAGTCCGGTCCAGGGGTTGACATCAAGCTCTTTAGAACGCACAACGCCTGGTGCCCCGTAGCCATCCTAGATCGTCTATTAGCCCATTTACCTGATCCCTCGCAGGACAGCCCGTTGCTGCCATTCCCGATCAGCCCGCTTAGTACCAACCAGTTCACTACTCACGTCAGGATCCTTCTGCGCAACTTAGGCCTTGACCCCAACCGTTATTCTGGACATTCTTTCCGCATTGGAGCAGCATCAGCAGCCTCACGAAACGGAGTCCCGGACCACGTGATCAGAAAAATGGGAAAGTGGAAATCCACCTGCTTTGCTCGCTACATTCCCAATCCACAAGTAGAAACGTCACGAGCCTTTTGCAAGCTCGCTCTGTAAGATGACCATAAACTTAAATAAAACATTACCTCCCTAAACCAAGTCTTTTTGCGCCCTTCTCTGGCATACCGCCCAGCAGATCTGGGTTTACCATACAGCAGGCCAGGGCACACTTCAGGTCTATTTATGTTGTTAGTCTTGTGACGTGTTTATGTGTTTCATATCTGTCAGGACGGAGGGCTCCGACCATAAATAGGAAGGCCGGTTTACCGGCCTGAAATTATGGGAGGAGCCCGGAGGGTATATAACCAGACCATCCACGATGGTCTGTGTCGGTTCCAGTGCGCGGTACCCACCCACCCATTCCCCTTCTCAAGGTACTTCTCTTCAAACAATTTCTCTACAGAAATATCCATTACTTTCTTAAGGTATGCGCCCTTCTCTGGCATACCGCCCAGCAGATCTGGGTTTACCATACAGCAGGCCAGGGCACACTTCAGGTCTATTTATGTTGTTAGTCTTGTGACGTGTTTATGTGTTTCATATCTGTCAGGACGGAGGGCTCCGACCATAAATAAATTATGTCACGTTGAAAGAAATATGCAAAACACACAGTATAAACATTTTATTTAAACCAAACAACAAACAAAAACAACATTAGAAAACACTAGTGATGAACATTACCAACCAATGAGAAGCGGTGGTTATGTCCCAAAGAGATTCCAGGAAAGCTGTTGTGAGAAGGACTGTGTTTCTAGCATTTCCAGTTTAAAACAGAAAAAAAAAAAAAGATTACAAACATCAAACCAATACAAATTGACATACACAAAATCCCTTATGTACTTATGTACAAGACAATTATAACTCAGTTAAGCATTTAATTTCGCTTGTCATGTATGTGAATTTTAGAAAATCAAGAGCACTCTGGAACCAAAGATGCTACTTCATACATATTGTACATGTCCAATCTGTCATCAGATTGTCATTTTCAATAAGGGATCTCAGTAGAGAGTATTTCAGCCTAAAATTGTGGGGCAAAAATATTAGATGTCAGAATATAAAAAAAACACCTTTACAAGCAATACTTTCCATTTGTGATATATTACAACTGTTTCAAAAAGGATATAGATCAACATTAAGGTGGCAGGCGATGATAAAACAAGTCTTGAATGGTACAGCCACATTCAACAAAAAGCCACTTATATGGAAAAAAGTATACAGAATTCAAATAGCAAACTCTGGAGCCAAGACACTTTATAACAGATGCAAATGTATTACTACTTGTGAGCAATAGTCAACTAACATTTACTATTGTAAAAAGAATACAAACCTAAAAACTCTCATAGTTTGTCCAAAAGAAATATACATGACTTAAGCAATTGAGTACTAGCCTGTATATACCCTTTATTACCAAGCCATTTTCCGTTTTCAGTGCTGTGATAGTTTGGCTGATAGTTACTCATGTTGCAACACTGGACCCAAATTAATTTTGTATAATTTTTTATGAGACAGAGCTTCATTATAATGGTTTTTGATTATTCCTTTATATAGTTCAGCATAAAAATAATGATTAATACCAAACATTTTAAAAAAACTGATATCCTGACTGCCTTTTACATTTCTTTAGGCCATAAAAATCCACCCAAATGATTTAGTTTAGCTAAGTTTAGGACATCATAGCTTGTAAAGTGTGGTGATCAAAGTGCATGGGTCAGGACTATGCAATGCTTAGAATAAAATAGTTCAGGGAAAGGCCCACAAAATCACTAAATTTCATGGGTTTACTCCATTCTTGGAGAAACAGTGGATGCTCTAAAACTCACCTTTAAAACAATAATAGGAAAAACCCAATACTCTGATATGAGATGACATATGGCAAGAAATATGTACCCAAGCAAAAAAATACTCTTTCAATGCAAGAAACAAATTACACAATTCTATCTTTCTGGTACAGGACCCAAACACTTTTGCATCAAATTGACACACACATACTTTCCATATGCTGGAGATGCAATAAGGAAAAAGGAACACTGACACATTTCTTTTGGCCATGCTCTAAAATACAAACCTAGTCAAACACAATCCTTTAATGCCCTGTACACACGGTCGGACTTTGTTCGGACATTCCGACAACAAAATCCTAGGATTTTTTCCGACGGATGTTGGCTCAAACTTGTCTTGCATACACACGGTCACACAAAGTTGTCGGAAAATCCGATCATTCTAAACGCGGTGACGTAAAACACATAGGTCGGGACTATAAACGGGGCAGTGGCCAATAGCTTTCATCCCTTTATTTATTCTGAGCATGCGTGGCACTTTGTCCATCGGATTTGTGTACACACGATTGGAATTTCCGACAACGGATTTTGTTGTCGGAAAATTTTATATCCTGCTCTCAAACTTTGTGGGTCAAAAAATCCGATGGAAAATGTGTGATGGAGCCTACACACGGTCGGAATTTCCGACAACAAGGTCCGTCGGAAAATCCGACCGCGTGTACGGGGCATTAGAGTGAAAGGGCAAAAAACAGGGTGTTATACCCCATACTCCGCAGGTACATACCTCCTACACAGAGATGGGCCCTACAGAGCATCTTACTATGATGCTCTTAAAGTGGTTGTAAAGGTACACCACTTGTACCTTCAGGTAAGCCTATAATAAGGCTTACCTGTAGGTGCTGTAAATATCTCCTAAACTTGCACAGTTTGAGAGATGTTCACTATATGCGCTGCTACCAATGTCATCGGCGCATACGCACTGAAGAAACGGCCCACTGGTGCCATTTTTTCAGGGCCCGTATCGTGACTGGTGGAAACTGTGCGCATGCATGGGAGTGACATCATTGCAGCTCCAGCCAATCACAGCGCCAGAGCCCGGAGAAACCGGAAGTAGCTCCGGTGAAAGATGTCAGCCATGGGAGTGGAGTGCGGGCGGCACTGCAGGGCATCGTTCTAAGGTAAGTATTTCATAATGAGCTAGTATGCGATGCATACTAGCTCAATATGCCTTTGTCTTGCAGGTTTTTTTTTCCGGAGGTTTACAACCTCTTTAAGATGCTACATTACCTCGCACCGTAATACCTTGACATTGAAGAGCTACTATAACACCAACTATAAACAAGTGGATAGATTATATACACTACATTCATGAAAAGGAAACCATGCCACATTCTAAATTTGATAGGTTGACACAATTTAATCATACATGGTGCACACTGGCAGCGTTTCAATAATCTTATTGAAAGAACTACACAAACTAACTACAAAGAAACAAAGATGAAGAGGTAATGGGATTGATTTACTAAAGGCATGTTGACTGTGCACTTTGCAAAGTGCAGTTGCTCCAGGACTTAGTAAATGAGGTAAAGCTTCATTTGAAAAGAGTCCCCAGTCAAATGCAAGGAACATAAAAAAGCAGCATTTTTGCTTGCACATGATTGGATGATGGAAGTCAGCAGAGCATCTGCTCATTTCCTTAGCTCTAGCTGCTAGCAGTTGCTAGCTTTAGCTCTAGCAACTGCACTTTGCAAAATGCAGTCTATTTGCCTTTAGTAAATCCAACCCCAATGTCACATGCTATATAGTTGAAAAAAGGGTCCACAACCTGAGAATCCTTTTCATTTTCTCTTAAATCATCCTACCCATTGCAATGCTATCCCATAACTAAAATTCTCTAGATTCTCTACATTATTACCCCTCTTTTCCACATCCCCTCTATTCCCCCAAATGGTTTTCTAGCTTTCTTTACATCAATCTATTTCTCCCTTCACTATATACCCTATGGTAACAATGTTTATAGTATTAAAACTAAAATAATAGTGATACATAGGGAAATTATAGATAGAATAAGGCAAACATGGAAAACATTTATATTTCTAAAACTTGTAGTTCTTATTAAAATACAAGTGCTGTAGTCGCTATCAGTGGCGGCTGGTGCTCAAAATTTTTTGGGGGGCGTAAAAATTTTTTGAAAAAATTCATCAATTGCAGCCACTGTGCCATCAAACGCTGCCACTGTGCCCATCGAACGCTGCCACTGTGCCCATCAAACGCTGCCACTGTGCCATCAAACGCTGCCACTGTTCCCATCAAACGCCGCCACTGTGCCATCAAATGCTGCCACTGTGCCCAAATGCTGCAACTGTGCCAATTAAACAATGCCACTGTGCCCATTAAACACTGCCAGTGTGCCATCAAACGCTGCCAGTGTGCCTATCAAATGCTGTCAGTGTGCCCATCAAATTCTGCCACTGTGCACATCAAATGCTGCCACTGTGCCATCAAAAGCTGCCAGTGTGCCCATCAAATGCTGCCAGTGTGCCCATCATATGCTGCCAGTGTGCCCATCAAACGCTGCCACTGTGCCCATCAAACGCTGCCACTGTGCCATCAAACGCTGCCACTATGTACATCAAATGCTGCCACTGTGCCCATCAAATGCTGCCACTGTGCCATCAATTGCAGCCACTGTGCCCATCAAACGCTGCCACTGTACCATCAAACGCTGCCACTGTGCCATTAAGTTCTGCCACTAAGCCTTCAAATGCTGCCACCGTGCCATCAATTTCAGCCACTGTGCCATCAAACACTGACACTGTGCCCATCAAACGCCGCCACTGTGCCATCAAACGCTGCCACTGTGCCCAAATGCTGCCACTGTGCTCAATAAACACTGCCACTGTGCACATTAAACACTGCCACTGTGCCGTCAAATGCTGCCAGTGTGCCCATCAAATGCTGCCAGTGTGCCCATCAAATGCTGCCACTGTGCCCATTAAACACTGCCACTGACCCATCAAACGCTGCCAGTGTGCCCATTAAATGCTGCCAGTGTGCCCATTAAATGCTGCCAGTGTGCCCATCATATGCTGCCAGTGTGCCCATCAAACGCTGCCACTGTGCCATCAAAGCTGCCACTGTGCCCATCAAATGCTGCTACTGTGCCATCAAACGCTGTCACTGTGCCCATCAAATGCTGCCACTGTGCCCATCAAACGCTGCCACTGTGCCATCAAACGTTGCCACTGTGCCATCACACGCTGCCACTGTGCCATCAAAAGCTGCCAGTGTGCCCATCAAATGCTGCCAGTGTGCCCATCATATGCTGCCAGTGTGCCCATCAAACACTGCCACTGTGCCCATCAAACACTGCCACTGTGCCATCAAACGCTGCCACTGTGCACATCAAACACTGCCACTGTGAACATCAAATGCTGCCACTGTGCCCATCAAACGCTGCCACTGTACCGTCAAATGCTGCCACTGTGCCCATCAAACGCTGCCACTGTACCATCAAATGCTGCCACTGTGCCATCAAGTTCTGCCACTTAGCCTTCAAATGCTGCCACTGTGCCATTAATTTCAGCCACTGTGCCATCAAACGCTGCCACGGTGCCCATCAAACGCTGCCACTGTGCCATCAAACGCTGCCACTGTGCCCAAATGCTGCCACTGTGCCCATTAAACACTGCCACTGTGCCCCTTAAACACCACCACTGTGCCATCAAACACTGCCAGTGTGCCCATCAAATGCTGCCAGTGTGCCCATCAAATGCTGCCACTGTGCCATCAAACGCTGCCACTGTGCCCATCAAACGCTGCCACTGTGCCCATCAAACACTGCCACTGTGCCATCAAATGCTGCCACTGTGCCATCAATTGCAGCCACCGTGCCCATCAAACGCTGCCACTGTACCATCAAACGCTGCCACTGTGCCATCAATTTCTGCCACTGTGCCTTCAAATGCTGCCACTGTGCCCATCAAATGTCGCCACTGTGCCATCAAACGCTGCCACTGTGCCCAAATTCTGCCACTGTGCCCATCAAACACTGCCACTGTGCCCATTAAACACTGCCACTGTGCCATCAAACGCTGCTAGTGTGCCCATCAAACGCTGCCACGGTGCCCATCAAACGCTGCCACTGTGCCCATCAATTGCAGCCACTGTGCCCATCAAATGCTGCCACTGTACCATCAAATGCTGCCACTGTGCCATCAAGTTCTGCCACTGTGCTTTCAAATGCTGCCACTGTGCCATCAATTTCAGCCACTGTGCCATCAAACTCTGCCACTGTGCCCATCAAATGCCACCACTGTGCCATCAAATGCTGCCACTGTGCCCAAATGCTGCCACTGTGCCCATTAAACACTGCCACTGTGCCCATTAAACACTGCCACTGTGCCATCAAATGCTTCCAGTGTGCCCATCAAATGCTGCCAGTGTGCCCATCATATGCTGCCAGTGTGCCTATCAAATGCTGCCACTGTGCCATCAAACACTGCCACTGTGCCCATCAAACGCTGCCTCTGTGCCCATCAAACGCTGCCACTGTGCCCATCAATTGCAGCCACTGTGCCCATCAAATGCTGCCACTGTACCATCAAATGCTGCCACTGTGCCATCAAGTTCTGCCACTGTGCTTTCAAATGCTGCCACTGTGCCATCAATTTCAGCCACTGTGCCATCAAACTCTGCCACTGTGCCCATCAAATGCCACCACTGTGCCATCAAATGCTGCCACTGTGCCCAAATGCTGCCACTGTGCCCATTAAACACTGCCACTGTGCCCATTAAACACTGCCACTGTGCCATCAAATGCTTCCAGTGTGCCCATCAAATGCTGCCAGTGTGCCCATCATATGCTGCCAGTGTGCCTATCAAATGCTGCCACTGTGCCATCAAACACTGCCACTGTGCCCATCAAACGCTGCCTCTGTGCCCATCAAACGCTGCCACTGTGCCATCAAATGCTGCCACTGTGCCATCAATTGCAGCCACTGTGCCCATCAAACACTGCCACTGTACCATCAAACGCTGCCACTGTGCCATCAAGTTCTGCCACTGTGCCTTCAAATGCTGCCACTGTGCCATCAATTTCAGCCACTGTGCCCATCAAACACTGCCACTCTACCATCAAACGCTGCCAATGTGCCATCAATTTCTGCCACTGTGCCTTCAAATGCTGCCACTGTGCCCATCAAACGTCGCCACTGTGCCATCAAATGCTGCCACTGTGCCCAAATGCTGCCAGTGTGCCCATTAAACACTGCCACTGTGCCCATTAAACACTGCCACTGTGCCGTCAAACACTTCCAGTGTGCCCATCAAATGCTGCCACTGTGCCCATCAAATGCTGCCACTGTGCCCATAAATCATGCCACTGTGCCCATCAAATGCTGCCACTGTACCACCAAATGCCACTGTGCCATCAAGTTCTGCCACTGTGCCTTCAAATGCTGCCACCGTGCCATCAATTTCAGCCACTGTGGCATCAAACTCTGCCACTGTGCCCATCAAACGCCGCCGCTGTGCCATTAAACGCTGCAACTGTGCCAAAACGCTGCCACTGTGCCCATTAAACACTGCCACTGTGCCCATTAAACACTGCCACTGTTCCATCAAATGCTGCCAGTGTGCCCATCAAATGCTGCCAGTGTGCCTATCATATGCTGCCAGTGTGCCTATCAAATGTCACATGCTATATAGTTGAAAAAAGGGTCCACTACCTGAGAATCCTTTTCATTTTCTCTTAAATCATCCTACCCATTGCAATGCTATCCCATAACTAAAATTCTCTAGATTCTCTACATTATTTCCCCTCTTTTTCACATCCCCTCTATTCCCCCATATGGTTTTCTTTACATCAATCTATTTTCTCCCTTCCCTATATACCCTATGGTAACAATGTTTATAGTATTAAAACTAAAATAATAGTGATACATAGGGAAATTATAGATAGAATAAGGCAAACATGGAAAACATTTATATTTCTAAAACTTGTAGTTCTTATTAAAATACAAGTGCTGTAGTCGCTATCAGTGGCGGCTGGTGCTCAAAATTTTTTGGGGGGCGTAAAAATTTTTTGAAAAAATTCATCAATTGCAGCCACTGTGCCATCAAACGCTGCCACTGTGCCCATCGAACGCTGCCACTGTGCCCATCAAACGCTGCCACTGTGCCATCAAACGCTGCCACTGTTCCCATCAAACGCCGCCACTGTGCCATCAAATGCTGCCACTGTGCCCAAATGCTGCAACTGTGCCAATTAAACAATGCCACTGTGCCCATTAAACACTGCCAGTGTGCCATCAAACGCTGCCAGTGTGCCTATCAAATGCTGTCAGTGTGCCCATCAAATTCTGCCACTGTGCACATCAAATGCTGCCACTGTGCCATCAAAAGCTGCCAGTGTGCCCATCAAATGCTGCCAGTGTGCCCATCATATGCTGCCAGTGTGCCCATCAAACGCTGCCACTGTGCCCATCAAACGCTGCCACTGTGCCATCAAACGCTGCCACTATGTACATCAAATGCTGCCACTGTGCCCATCAAATGCTGCCACTGTGCCATCAATTGCAGCCACTGTGCCCATCAAACGCTGCCACTGTACCATCAAACGCTGCCACTGTGCCATTAAGTTCTGCCACTAAGCCTTCAAATGCTGCCACCGTGCCATCAATTTCAGCCACTGTGCCATCAAACACTGACACTGTGCCCATCAAACGCCGCCACTGTGCCATCAAACGCTGCCACTGTGCCCAAATGCTGCCACTGTGCTCAATAAACACTGCCACTGTGCACATTAAACACTGCCACTGTGCCGTCAAATGCTGCCAGTGTGCCCATCAAATGCTGCCAGTGTGCCCATCAAATGCTGCCACTGTGCCCATTAAACACTGCCACTGACCCATCAAACGCTGCCAGTGTGCCCATTAAATGCTGCCAGTGTGCCCATTAAATGCTGCCAGTGTGCCCATCATATGCTGCCAGTGTGCCCATCAAACGCTGCCACTGTGCCATCAAAGCTGCCACTGTGCCCATCAAATGCTGCTACTGTGCCATCAAACGCTGTCACTGTGCCCATCAAATGCTGCCACTGTGCCCATCAAACGCTGCCACTGTGCCATCAAACGTTGCCACTGTGCCATCACACGCTGCCACTGTGCCATCAAAAGCTGCCAGTGTGCCCATCAAATGCTGCCAGTGTGCCCATCATATGCTGCCAGTGTGCCCATCAAACACTGCCACTGTGCCCATCAAACACTGCCACTGTGCCATCAAACGCTGCCACTGTGCACATCAAACACTGCCACTGTGAACATCAAATGCTGCCACTGTGCCCATCAAACGCTGCCACTGTACCGTCAAATGCTGCCACTGTGCCCATCAAACGCTGCCACTGTACCATCAAATGCTGCCACTGTGCCATCAAGTTCTGCCACTTAGCCTTCAAATGCTGCCACTGTGCCATTAATTTCAGCCACTGTGCCATCAAACGCTGCCACGGTGCCCATCAAACGCTGCCACTGTGCCATCAAACGCTGCCACTGTGCCCAAATGCTGCCACTGTGCCCATTAAACACTGCCACTGTGCCCCTTAAACACCACCACTGTGCCATCAAACACTGCCAGTGTGCCCATCAAATGCTGCCAGTGTGCCCATCAAATGCTGCCACTGTGCCATCAAACGCTGCCACTGTGCCCATCAAACGCTGCCACTGTGCCCATCAAACACTGCCACTGTGCCATCAAATGCTGCCACTGTGCCATCAATTGCAGCCACCGTGCCCATCAAACGCTGCCACTGTACCATCAAACGCTGCCACTGTGCCATCAATTTCTGCCACTGTGCCTTCAAATGCTGCCACTGTGCCCATCAAATGTCGCCACTGTGCCATCAAACGCTGCCACTGTGCCCAAATTCTGCCACTGTGCCCATCAAACACTGCCACTGTGCCCATTAAACACTGCCACTGTGCCATCAAACGCTGCTAGTGTGCCCATCAAACGCTGCCACGGTGCCCATCAAACGCTGCCACTGTGCCCATCAATTGCAGCCACTGTGCCCATCAAATGCTGCCACTGTACCATCAAATGCTGCCACTGTGCCATCAAGTTCTGCCACTGTGCTTTCAAATGCTGCCACTGTGCCATCAATTTCAGCCACTGTGCCATCAAACTCTGCCACTGTGCCCATCAAATGCCACCACTGTGCCATCAAATGCTGCCACTGTGCCCAAATGCTGCCACTGTGCCCATTAAACACTGCCACTGTGCCCATTAAACACTGCCACTGTGCCATCAAATGCTTCCAGTGTGCCCATCAAATGCTGCCAGTGTGCCCATCATATGCTGCCAGTGTGCCTATCAAATGCTGCCACTGTGCCATCAAACACTGCCACTGTGCCCATCAAACGCTGCCTCTGTGCCCATCAAACGCTGCCACTGTGCCCATCAATTGCAGCCACTGTGCCCATCAAATGCTGCCACTGTACCATCAAATGCTGCCACTGTGCCATCAAGTTCTGCCACTGTGCTTTCAAATGCTGCCACTGTGCCATCAATTTCAGCCACTGTGCCATCAAACTCTGCCACTGTGCCCATCAAATGCCACCACTGTGCCATCAAATGCTGCCACTGTGCCCAAATGCTGCCACTGTGCCCATTAAACACTGCCACTGTGCCCATTAAACACTGCCACTGTGCCATCAAATGCTTCCAGTGTGCCCATCAAATGCTGCCAGTGTGCCCATCATATGCTGCCAGTGTGCCTATCAAATGCTGCCACTGTGCCATCAAACACTGCCACTGTGCCCATCAAACGCTGCCTCTGTGCCCATCAAACGCTGCCACTGTGCCATCAAATGCTGCCACTGTGCCATCAATTGCAGCCACTGTGCCCATCAAACACTGCCACTGTACCATCAAACGCTGCCACTGTGCCATCAAGTTCTGCCACTGTGCCTTCAAATGCTGCCACTGTGCCATCAATTTCAGCCACTGTGCCCATCAAACACTGCCACTCTACCATCAAACGCTGCCAATGTGCCATCAATTTCTGCCACTGTGCCTTCAAATGCTGCCACTGTGCCCATCAAACGTCGCCACTGTGCCATCAAATGCTGCCACTGTGCCCAAATGCTGCCAGTGTGCCCATTAAACACTGCCACTGTGCCCATTAAACACTGCCACTGTGCCGTCAAACACTTCCAGTGTGCCCATCAAATGCTGCCACTGTGCCCATCAAATGCTGCCACTGTGCCCATAAATCATGCCACTGTGCCCATCAAATGCTGCCACTGTACCACCAAATGCCACTGTGCCATCAAGTTCTGCCACTGTGCCTTCAAATGCTGCCACCGTGCCATCAATTTCAGCCACTGTGGCATCAAACTCTGCCACTGTGCCCATCAAACGCCGCCGCTGTGCCATTAAACGCTGCAACTGTGCCAAAACGCTGCCACTGTGCCCATTAAACACTGCCACTGTGCCCATTAAACACTGCCACTGTTCCATCAAATGCTGCCAGTGTGCCCATCAAATGCTGCCAGTGTGCCTATCATATGCTGCCAGTGTGCCTATCAAATGTCACATGCTATATAGTTGAAAAAAGGGTCCACTACCTGAGAATCCTTTTCATTTTCTCTTAAATCATCCTACCCATTGCAATGCTATCCCATAACTAAAATTCTCTAGATTCTCTACATTATTTCCCCTCTTTTTCACATCCCCTCTATTCCCCCATATGGTTTTCTTTACATCAATCTATTTTCTCCCTTCCCTATATACCCTATGGTAACAATGTTTATAGTATTAAAACTAAAATAATAGTGATACATAGGGAAATTATAGATAGAATAAGGCAAACATGGAAAACATTTATATTTCTAAAACTTGTGGGTACAGAAAATGTAATAAGGAAACTATTACAAATTGTGATGTTAATTGTTAAGTGCTCAAAATTTTTTGGGGGGGGCACAAAAACATTTTGAAAAAAAATCATCAATTGCAGCCACTGTGCCATCAAACGCTGCCACTGTGCCCATCAAACGCTGCCATTGTGCCATCAAACGCTGCCACTGTGTCCATTAAATGCTGCGATTGTGCCCATTAATCTCTGCCACTATGCCATCAAACTCTGCCAGTGTGCCCATCAAATATCTGAAAAAAAAGAAAATGTAGTTCTTATTAAAACACAAGTGCTGTAGTCGCTATCAGTGGCGGCTGCTGCTCAAAATTTTTTGGGGGGCGTAAAAATTTTTTGGAAAAATTCATCAATTGCAGCCACTGTGCCATCAAACGCTGCCACTGTGCCCATCGAACGCTGCCACTGTGCCCATCAAACGCTGCCACTGTGCCCATCAAACGCTGCCACTGTGCCCATCAAACGCTGCCACTGTGCCCATCAAACGCTGCCACTGTGCCATCAAACGCTACCACTGTGCCCATCAAACGCCACCACTGTGCCCAAATGCTGCCACTGTGCCCATTAAACACTGCCACTGTGTCATCAAATGCTGCCAGTGTGCCCATTAAATGCTGCCATTGTGCCCATCATATGCTGCCAGTGTGCCCATCAAATTCTGCCAGTGTCCCTCCCGGGACACCCCGCTCACACCACCCCGCGGATAGATCACGAGACATCCCGCTCACAACCCCCCACAAATGGATCGTGGGACACCCCGCTCACACCCCATCCCGTGGATAGATCACAGGACACCCCCCTCACACCCCCTGCGGATGGATCGTGGGACATCCCACTCACACCCCCAGTGGATGGATCGCGGGACAGCCCGCTCACACCTCAACCCCCACAGATAGATTGTGGGACACCCCACTCACCCCCCAGCAGATGGATCGCAATACACCCGGCTCACAGAACAACCCCATGGATAGATCGCGGGACACCCCACTCACACCTACCACCCTGCGGATGGATCACGGGACACTCTGCTCACACCTCCCCCCCATGGATGGATCGCAGGATGCTCACAAACCCCACCCCCTGCAGATGGATGACGGGACACCCCACTCACAAACCCCATTCCACCCCCCTTTGGATGGATCACGGGACACCCCGCTCACACCGCCCCGGATAGATTGCGGGACACCCCGTGCAGGAGGACCGGCGCTTACCGAGTATCCTCTTCTCCGGGTTCTCCTCTCCAGTCAGATTCCTCCGCTCTGTCCCACTTTCGCCTAGGGACGCCTGGTGCTTTGGCCAATCAGGAATCAGGTCTCACTGACCTGCCTCCAGATTGGCGGGGAGGCAATGCGGTGTGAAAATAGCAAATATTAATTCACTATGGTCACACATATGGATGGGATCAGGGCGCACTCTATGCACCCCGAGCCCACCTTTTTTTGAAGCCTATTAGAGCCTCTGGCTCTAATCATGTGCTTAAAAAAATACACACCCTCCTGCCCCTGCCATAGGAGTCCATGCATCTGGCGTCCTGAAAGGGGTCGAGAGCATGGATTGGGAGGCGGCAGCAGGGATAGGGGGCGGCGCCCGTGCACCCACAATGTACGGGCCACCACTGGTCGCTATACTCTTAGTCCACTGACACTTCTCAAGCTCTCCAATCTAAATCCTGTACCTTAGTACTGGCAGGGAGCTGGAGGAAGTGTTATCAGGAGCATGTCATTGTCCATGAATCCAGGGTACAATTCTTTGTAAAATGAATGAATGCACATTATTTTCCTAAAAAAAAAGTGAATCCTTTTTTTTAACTCTGTTTACAGATACAGAATACTCAATTCTACATTTCTGTTACAGAAAGAAAAGTGCAGAGCCAGATATTTTATACTGGACTTTGAGTCTGGGATCCTGCAGTATTTTGTCACAGAGCCAAGCAAAAACCAGAAACACCGAGGGTCCTTGTCTCTAGCTGGATCGCTGGTTTCCCAGAGCGATGAGGCTCCCCTCATAATAGTTGTATATTCTGCCAATGGCGAAGTCTATAAATTGAAAGCTGCTGATGCCAAGGAGCTACAGTTCTGGTTGATTCCACTTCAAGCATGTGCCAAATATCATACTGAAACTAAGGTGGGTTATGTCCGTTGATGTCTGAGCTTCCATATGGAGAAGACTGCTTTGGGATAGCACCACTATGATCTCACCATCTATCAGCCCTTGGTATCGTACCTCCATTGCCAGTGAGCAACTTAAGCCTGTTTGACCCATGTAGCGTATGCTCTGTGGGTCCCAACTTTCCGGTAAGCCTCCAGTTATTCGGGTGGTGGTTCTGCACAAGTGTCTATCAGCATATATTGGATTGTATTCAAAAGTTTCCACGATCATATATCTTGGAGTTCATCACCATTGCAATATCTATGTTTACCGCACTTGTTTATTTAGTTCTGGACATTATTGCCATTTTTGTATCTCGCCATCACATATGGTGACCCTAAGGGTTTATAATATGATGGACTTTTCATGTATGAACTTTCATTAATATACAACACCATTTTCTATTTTTATTTTTATTATTGCATGTGTTATCGCAATATTTACAATTCTTTCTCACTTATTATGCCCCGTTCACGCGGTCGGATTTTCCGATGGAAAATGTCCGATCGGAGCGTGTTGTCGGAAATTCCGACCGTGTGTGGGCTCCATCGGACATTTTCCATCGGATTTTCCGACACACAAAGTTGGATAGCAGGAGATAAAATTTTCCGACAACAAAATCCGATCGCGTCAATTCCGACCGTGTGTGGCCTGTTCCGACGCACAAAGTGCCACGCATGCTCAGAAGAAATTTCGAGACGGGACAGCTCGTTCTGGTAAACTTAGCGTTCGCAATGGATACAGCACTTTCGTCACGCTGCAATGTTAAAAATGGTTTAATACAGCGCACTCTCTTCTTCTTTATAATGTGACAAGAATTAAGTAGTTTTGCTGCTCATATTCATACACACTTCTCACAAACTTTTATTTGTGTTTTTTTTTTGGGATTCCCTCAATATATTGTTAGTTGTCACATCTGACAGTTTTATATTATTTTTTTTTTTTTTTTTTATTTTAAGCCTTTTTTTTCTGTAATGTTTGGATTTTTTCAAAGGCTGATCTTTGTTCAATGTTATTTTTATTTTTACTCCAGAATATTTTTGTGTGTGTTTTGTGTGTCAAGTTACCCCAACACCATTGATATCTTTTATTATTTAATCTCAAGGAGATTGTTTGTTGTTGGTGTCCCTTGTTCATTTCACATTGTATATTTGAAATGTACCTGAATCCTCACAAAAAAAATGTCATTTTTGAAGTAAAACACATAGGAGAGTATAATTCAAAACAAAAATCCTTTATTAAGGGATCAGAACCAAACAAAGAGGAAGGCAACACTGGATCAACAGGAGAAATTAGCGAAGCCTGGGACCCCCACGGCAGACATCAATTCTTCAACATCAAAATTGGTGGCCTGAGGAGTCCATATGTAAGGGAGAGCAGTCTGGTCCAGAATTCGCAGAGATCCGGATAGCAGCAGATGACATGTGTGTCCCCAGGCTGTGGTACCACAAGAGGCTGCATTTTTTGGCCGACCAGACTGGATCCAGGGTCCTCACTTTCTGGTCTTCCTTCCACGCTTCCTTCTGGGCTGTGGCTGTGCAGTTGGAGATGTGGCAGGAGGAGGAGTAGGACCTGGAGGAGGACTGGGAGGACCTGGAGGAGAGGGAGGAGGAGGAGGACCTGCAGGAGGAGGAGGAGGACCATCGCAAAGGTGTGTCTGAGCTGTAATTTGGCCCCTCATACCTTTCTCCAGAGCCTCCGATATGAGCGCCTCACACATTACTTGTTGGCCCTCCTCCATGCTCTGCATTTTATATGCAATGACGGCAGCAATGTCCTCCTCCACGGTCTGTCGTGCTCCCAGGACCTCTGTAGCCCTCCAAAAGAGTCCTCCGGTAGCCTCCTCTAGGGCACTCCTCCTACTGCCACTTTCTCTTTCCAGGGGGGGTGGAGGGACCTTGATATCAGCCAGCCTGCTCGGCCCGGCCACCTCCTGGCTGCGACTTCCCTGTGTATGAAAAAGGGACATGGTTGTAATGTTTTGCATCATCAATCACAATCCTAAATTAGTACTCCCAACTAACATCTAGTTAACATCATTGATTGGACAAGCAGAAATATTTAGAGGAATGCTATACCTGGCTCAATCTGGGCTCCTCCACATGTGGCCTGGAAGGCCCAGGTTGGGCGTCAGAAGCCTCAGCCGGGGGGGAGGGAAGTGTGGAAGGAAGACTGGAGAGGGATGGCCTGGGTTCAGTCTGGCCTGCCAGAAAATGCAGCCTGTCGTAGTACAACATCCTGGGGACATAGATGTCATGTGCTGCTCCGGATCTCTGTGAATCCAGGACTTTCTTGCGCTCCCTTAGATATGTACTCCTCTGGCCACCAATTAATTTCTTTAAATAGGTGATGTCTGCCGTGGGGATCACCTGCTTCACAATTTCCAGCAATTGCTCCAGTACTTCCTTCCTCTTTGCTTGGTTCTTGAAATGTGGGTGTTTAATCTCCCGCAGCTCCCTTAGCATATCTATGAATACTGACATGAAGTCATTATCTTTGAGTACCATATCCATGTTCACTGCAAGACACAACACAAGACAAAGCCTAATGTCAGACAAAACTCTCCTAATCTTGTTACAATATAGGCCTCAATCTAGAAGCAGTATAGGCACAAGTTTGTCTCTTACCTTCGTTCTTACGATCGGCGCGGCCAATGCTCCTTCCTCCGCTCACAGATCGTACGTAATACGCACGCATATTACGCTTTATACACACTGCGCATGCGTGTAACTCCGCCCGCCCCTGACGTTCTTTCTATTCTATTCCCCGCCCCTTTTCGTTCGGCGCAGTGGGGGAAGAGCACATGGTGGAGTCACAGCAGGTGCGTGCTAATTGCAGGAACGAGGAGGAGGAGGAGGAAAGCCCGGATCCGGACACGTCCCGATCCAGAAGGAGACGTTTTAAGGCCACAAATATGTCATTTGGGGAGATGTTGGAGATGGTCGACATCATGAAGAAGTCCGACTATGACGGGAAGTATGGGCCTTACCCCAACCCGAACATCCGAAAGGCCAAGATCATGGTGAAAGTGGTCAGGAGTCTTGAGAGGAATTTCGGGGTCCGAAGATCAAAAGATCAGCTCAGGAAGCGGTGGTCGGACCTGAAATTAAGAGAGCCAGAGCAGTACCGAAAGATCCGGAGAGTGCTGCAAAAAAGTAAGTAGTTGTGCTGTGTTCCTATTCTTTCTGTCTTTATTCCGTTCGTTCTGCTCCATATGCTTTTAGTAATTGTAACGTTTAAAAGGGCAACTTTAATGTTCATGGGCCCATTATTCGTTCGTATCAAACATTTTTCTTTGGGCCTCTAAAACACCATTGTTTAGGCCATATGCATTTTCCCACATTTTTTTTGGGCCTACTTGGATGCCAAATAGTTGTTTGTGTAGATGGGTTTGTTACTAGAATGAAATGCCAACTAGATTGTGTGTAAGGAGAAGACACTGAGCAGCTGTTTTCACATCTGGACACTGAAGCACTAGTGTGGGACACAAGAACACCATTTTTATTAGGGGGGGCACACAGGTGCTCCAGTGTATACTATAGGGGGGTCTCCATCTGTGAAGTTTGTACTAAACAGGTAAAGTATTGCAGCTTGACAAAGGGCAATAATAAAATTACATCTTGGATTTCGGCTAAAATAGACAATTGTACCCCACTTCCAAGCAATGTTTCCTATTTCTAGTTCTGCCATCAAATATATGTGTGCTAATTATACCATTTTTGTTTTACATAGGGGAGAAAAGACTCGGAGGACACCCCTCATCTGAGGAGACCACAGACCCCCCACCTATGGAAGAAGGTGAAATACCCCCAAACGAAGAAGAGCAGGAGGAAGAAGAAGATGTGGTGGAGATTGGCACCACAACAGGTGAGTGTCTGCGACCACAGGCTCAGGTTACCAAGATGGATGGTGGCAGATTTTTGATACCTGTTTTTGTTTTGTTTCTCTCTTTTTAGGTGATCGTGAGGTTGTGGATCCAAAACGCTTTACTTCAGAAAGTGCCCAGATCCTGATCGGGGAGATCATGGGGTGTAATCTTGAATTGCACAACATACAGCAAAAAATAAATGATGTTATTGAAAAAAATAATAACATCATTGATGTTTTGGGGCGAATTTAAAACCCCACAAAATATATTTTTGGGATTGTGTTACAATTTTTAAAATCTTTTTGGAATGTTTTGAAAAGCCAAATTTGGAGGATGCACACAGTGTGTCAACATGTGCTATCTGTCATCACGGGAGATCAATGGACGCGTTTTGGGGGTGCAACCCCTTCCTCAATTATAAAGTAGCGTTGAGGAAGGGCTTGCTCCCCCAAAACACGTCCCTTGATCCCCCCTGATGGCAGATAGCACATGTTGACATTCGGAACTTGGTGTGCATCTTCCAAATTTTTTCCAGGGGTGATTTCCCCCCATCTGAACGCTATATCAAACACAGTTCCTAAATACTGATGTCTGATATAGCCTTCAGGTTTTTCTAAATGTGAACTTTGTAAGTTCAAGTTTTTTGGCTTTCTTTTGGGTTTTACACATGCCTGTTTTATCTTAAATGGACATTTTGATTTTTTATAATGCTACTGCAAAAATTGTTATACAACAAACATGTTGGTTTGTTTTAAAAACCTTTGGTAAATGCTCATGTGATTGTGCAGGTATAAAAAAGTTGGTTACTCAAGAATGTGTGGATTATTGTCTCAACACTACAACACTTTTGGGGTGATGTAATAGCTGTTCTATGCAAAAATGGGGGTTATTTCCTAAGGGCAAATCCACTTTGCACTACAAGTGCAGTTTCAGTGCAGTTGCAAGTGCACTTGTAGTGAAATGTGTTTTTGCATTTAGGAAATACCAGCCAACAGTGTTTTTTATAAGGTTACCCAATCACGACATTTTCTGCACTCAACACATTTCTGTCAGGGTCAGCTAAAACAAACACAAGCAGTAAATGTCCACAAAGAATTTCTTTTGTTTTTTTTTATTAGAAAAAGGCTTCACATATTGTCTGGCATATTGATAACCCCCTACCCGCAAAGAACTCCAGGTATCGTAACCGGACATCACGGGCACTCAGGGAGGGCAAGCCAGGACGGCCACTTTCAAGCGCCGTCAGTGTTGTTGGATGTAGGATTCCGGCCTCAGGCCCAACTGAGCCAGCATAGTTGGCCGAATGTTTTCTTAAAAAATTATGGAGAACACAGCACGCAAGTATTATATGGTTCAGTTTATACTCCGCCATATGGATGGGTGTCAGGAATAGTCGGAACCGGATGGCCAGGATTCCAAATGTGTTCTCCACCACTCTTCGGGCTCTGGCCAGCCGGTAATTAAAAACCCTCTGTTCCGGGGTGAGGGTCCTCATCGGGAATGGCCGCATCAGGTGGTCCCCCAGCGCAAACGCTTCATCAGCAACGAACACAAATGGGAGACCTTCCACATTGTCCTCTGGAGCTGGCAAGTCCAAGCTGCCATTCTGGAGACGCCTGTAGAACTCCGTCTGGGCGATGACTCCACCATCGGACATCCGGCCATTCTTCCCCACGTCCACATACAAGAAGTCGTAATTAGCCGACACCACCGCCAACATCACTATACTATTAAACCCCTTGTAATTATAATAGTACGACCCGAGTTGGGTGGTGGGACGATGTGGACGTGTTTCCCATCAATTTTCCCTCCGCAGTTAGGAAAGTCCCACCGCTGGGCAAAGTGGGAGGCCACAGTCTGCCATTCCTGTGGCATGGAAGGAAACTGTTGAGGAAAAAACAATAAACATTACTATTTTTTCACAGAAACATGGCAAGCAGATTAGACACAAACATTCTGGGGCAACCTCCAGATAGCATTTATTAAGGGGAATTTAACAACGCCAAAGTATAAGGTACACCTATCATATTCCCCCTCCCCCCCTCTCATGGGCCATTTCTAACATTATAGGGGGGGGAACTCTTGGACAGGTAACTCTCTTCACTTCATTGAGAGATGAATGCCTAAATACAGGGTATTACTTGGAACAGCCCCTCCTTAGTTACACTATTGGCAGCCCACTGGACAGGTAAGTGTCATAATACAAAGATATAAATACACACTGTACACATTTGAGGACATTTGGACATTCTGCTATTACCTATCAAGATAATAATAGGATACAAAAACTTTAAACAGTACCATTGGAAAGTATACAGGCAGGCCCTTGCACTACATGCTTTGGGGAATTCATCCATAAATCTGACCAGTAAAGAGATGGGTATAGTGTGTATGGGTTTGGCAAAGTCAGCAGATAGATGATTGAGGATAGATAGAGAATTGGGATCAGCTGACTTAGCAGTTGGGGGAGGGAGGGTTACTAAAAATTATTTGGGACACCAACAAAAAAAAGCCTCTGGCACTCTGCGTGAATTTAAATCAAAAATAACATTTACAAACATTTTAGGGGGTGTTTGGGGTAAAGCACTACTATGGAGCAGAAAAAATACATTGTTAAGTGACTACATGAGGTGAATATAGGGCCAGGAGACACCATGCTGGGGAGGTTATTGAAGGGCAAATATGTATGAAGGACCTAAAATAATAATTACATAAAAATCCAGCATGCATGAGAACAAAGGGGACATTCACAGCATATTACAATCATGGGAATTAGGGAATGAGGAAAGAAATACAATATATTAGCAAACATTCAATACAATAAAATGTGATATAAAAGGATAAAAATCTTACCTTCATATACTCCTTCTGAAGGACCTGGATGATGGCAGAACAGGTCTCTGGGATAATGATCCCCAGAGCCTGGGGGGAGATGCCTGTCGAGAACTTGAGGTCCTGCAGGCTTCTCCCTGTGGCCAAATACCGCAAGGTAGTGACCAACCTCTGCTCCGGAGTGATGGCTTGCCTCATGCAGGTATCCTGCCTGCTGATATAGGGGGTCAGCGAAGCCAACAAACGGTGAAACACGGGGTCTGTCATCCTGAGAAGGTTCCTGAAATCATCAGGATTATTCTCACGGATCTCACGGAGCAAAGGCATATGAGAGAACTGGTCACGCTGAAGCAACCAATTCTTGGTCCATGAACTCCTCCCCACCCTGTTCATGGACTGGACTTGTGTCAAGGTCAGGACCCCAACACCAAGCCCCCGCACAGCACGAACTCTACGACGAGTACGCATACAAAACATGGCTAGAAAACAGTCGGCTGCTCAGAACGAAGTAACAGAACGCACTGAAGAACAGCAAGGCCTGTGAAGAGCGACCTGAAAAACAGCAACGAGCAGGCAAGATCACACAGAAAACTCTGATACGAACTGACTGCACGCACTGAAGAGCAGATACAAACCCACAAGCACAAACTGAACAGCAGAAAACGATCTTAAAGCCACGAGTCTGAAAAAGCGCGAATCGTCTCTCACCAAACTTTTACTAACACGAGATTAGCAAAAGGAGCCCAAAGGGTGCCGCGCTTGGTTCTGAACCGGCCTTTTCTAGTCTCGTCGTACATGGTGTACGTGACCGCGTGGTTGGCGATCGGAAATTCCGACAACTTTGTGCGACCGTGTGTAGGCAAAACAAGTTTGAGCCAACATCCGTCGGAAAAAATCCTAGGATTTTGTTGTCGGAATGTCCGAACAAAGTCCGACCGTGTGTACGGGGCATTAGCGCTACACTTGGTTTTATACGGTCTGTATTTGACCAAATGTACACAAATTGCCATCACTTTACACATCAGAGAGAGTTAACAGACTCATTTGTTGCCACATCTTGGAGTCGGGGAATGACTGAAGTTGTGAGAACATTGGTTATCCTAAAGCACCAGTTCTGATGGAGTTCTGATGGACTTGTTGACCTCTCTCTAGACTGACCTGGCCAGTTTCAGAATAGTCATATGAACTTTGGGTAGATTCAGTGATAGAGCCTCAAAATAAATAAGTAGATAGTTGGTCCAATGTATTATTTCTTTTTAAATGAGAACTCCACTGCAGTAAGAACACCTCATAGGATTACTGTGAGTGTAGTTTCTGCGACCTGTGTTTTGTAAACTCCTGTTTATCTCTACTTCTATTGGTAGTATTTAATCACCACTGGGTTTTGAAAAAAAACAAAAATAATTTTTCTTATTTATTTTTCTCATTTATTTATTTATTAGTAATATATTATTTGGTCTTTGTGAAAGTGGTATATATATTTGAAAATTGATCAGTCCTGATGTACTGACAACCTCATCTCTTGAGGCCTTAAAATTCCAGTACAGTACAAATACCCACCAAATAACCCCATTTGAAAAGTAGACAGTACAAGGTACTTATTAAGAAACATAGTGATTTTTTTTAAATTAGGGACAATATGACTGGTGTGGCAAAAATCAGGGACAATCTAACTGGTGTGGCAGTGATTATGGACATTTTGAGTGGTGTAGCGCTGATTAGGGACAATATAAGTGGTATGGTGGGGATCAGAGACACTGGGACTGGCATGGCACTGATGACAAACACCGTAACTGGCATGGTAGTGATCACAGACACTGTGATTCCATCTACAAGGTTCCAAATCTGATATGGATCTAGGCTGTCTGCATCAGGTGAGTTTATTTTTACCTATTGGTAATTAACCACTTCCCTATAGCAGATTTACTGGTACAGGGCGGCCCTCCTGTGCAGGATCACAGCAGAAGCCGATCTGCAGATGCTGGGCACTGGATGTCTGCCGGTGTTTCGTCACATATGGCGACCCATCACATTTGGCTATGGAAGTGACGATCCGCTGATAAATTTCGCACTGCACATGCGTAACTTGCCGATATACGTTCCAAACGTTTTTACGACAATACGGAGCAGTGAAACTGTGAGATAATGTCACAGAAGTGACGTTACAGACAATCTCTTCTTCTGTATAATTATTGATTGTAAGACACCACTTTGCAACAGGGCCCCTCGCGGGCTCGCTTCGCTCGCCACGCTTTGGGCAAGGCCTCGCTTCGCTCAGCATAATTATAATCTAACTCTATGTCCACTTGGATGGTGGGGCTTGAACCTGAACTTAGGGATGGAGCTACATAATAACTTCACAAGCGCAGTTCAACGTCAGTTCCGTCACACTATCTGATGGTTTTAGTGTGCTGTTTTGTCGTAAAAGTGTTGGAACGCATATGGCGGCGTCGCGCATGCGCACTCCAGTGGGTAGCCAAATGGGATGGGTCACCATATGTGACGATACACCGGCACTCGCCGATTGTTGGTAAAGTACACAGAACAGAGATCTACTTATGCAAACAAGGCAGATCTCCATTCTGACAGGAGGAAAGGGATGGATTTTGTGTCCCTACAAAGCAGTAAAAGCAGCTCATACAGTGCACAAAACACTGGCTAGGCACACAATTAACCCTTTGATTTCTCTAGATGTTTAACCCCTTCCCAACCAGTGTCATTAGTACAGTGACAAGGCATGTTTTTAGCATTGATCACTGTATTAGTGTCACTGATTAGCGCAAAGTGTCAAAAGTGTCAGTTAGTGTCCAATTGTCCGCAGTCCTGCTATAAGTCGCTGAGTAGTCCAATTATTACTAAAAAAAAATAAATAAATAAAAATTCTATAAATATAAACCATAGCCATGCCAAGCTGATCAATATTTTCCACAGACACCAAAGTTAAATGTTACTGGAGCTGTGCCATGCAAAGCTGGCCAAGAATTTCCATAGACACCATGCCAAGCTGACCAAGATCTCCCAGGAGCCAATGCAAAACCAGAAATGATGTCTGCGGCCACAGCCCCCTAGAGGAGGAAGTGAAATTAGATATAGGCATTAATCAGGTAAATGAAGAGAAAAAAATTAAATAAATTGCCAATTCATTTTAAGGATGCACATCTACAGCGCTGCATGGTGAGGAGTGAAAAATATGGGTGGAACTTAGCTTTAAGGTGTTTGCTCCAAAAGATGCACCCCTCTCATAGCACCAGTTCTTGTTGTTAATGGGTTCAGCACTCATCTGCACTTCCAGAGACCAAGGATAGGTTTGGAAAATGCAGATTGTAGGGTGGCTTGTCTAAAGCATACTTGCATCCTGTGATGAACAAGTACATTTCTATCTCCCTCAGTGTGAAGTGGTCTTTTTGAACCATAACCTGTTCACCACATATCAAAAAAAGAATAAAAAGGGGAAAAAAAATATTTTCAGAGCTTTATTTTTTCTATTTTTTCCCTTCATTCTCAATTTATTAGCAGGGGGTAAACAAGTGATTAAAAATGTTTTCAGCTTTCTTATGTCCCACTATAAGTTTCATTTGCACGTATTTATTCCATCTAAAAGTACATTTGGGTGTGGTCTATACAGTAGGGGAAATAGGTATTTGATCCCCTGCATTTTGTAAGTTTGCCCACTTACAAAGAAATGGAGGGTCTATAATGTTTATCATAGGTGTATTTTATATGATAGAGGCAAAATATCAACCAACAATTCAGAAAAAAAACACAAAAAACAAATGCTATAAATTAGGTTTCAGTTCAGTGAGTGAAATAAGTATTTGATCCCCAAGCAAAACATGACTAAGTACTTGGTGGAGAAACCCTTTTTGGCAAGCAAAGAGGTAAGACGTTTCTTGTAGTTGGTGACCTGTTTTGCACACATCTCAGGTGGGATTATGGTCCCCTTTTCTTTACAGATCTTCTCGAAATCCTTAAGGTTTCTTGGCTGTCGCTTTGCAACTCAAAGTTTCTGCTCCCTTCATAAATTTTCTATAGTATTAAGGTTGGGAGACTCCATGACCTTAATGTGCTTCTTCTTGAGCCACTCCTTTGTTGCCTTGGTGGTATGTTTTGGGTCATTGTCATGCTGGAAAACCCATCCATGACCCATCTTCAGTGTTCTGGCTGAGGGAAGAAGGTTCTCATCCAATATTTTACAATACATGGCCCTGTCTATTGACCCCTAAATGCGACAAAGTTGGTCTGTACCTTTAGCATAGAAACAGCCTCAAAGCATAATGTTTCCACCTCCGTGCTTGACTGTAGGGATGGTGTTCTTAGGGTCATAGTCAGCATTTTTCTTCCTCCAAACATGGCGAGTCCCCCTTCTTGATTGGCATGTACAGTCGTGCCAATGAACATCTAAATGATTCTGAGAAGGATTGTGAGAAAGTGCTGTGGTCAGATGAGACCAAAATTGAGGTCTTTGGCATTAACTCGACTCACCCTGTTTGGAGAAAGAAAAATGCTGACTATGAGCCTAAGAACATCATCCCTACAGTCCAGCACGGAGGCGGAAACATGATGCTTTGGGGCTGTTTCTCTGCTAAAGGTACAGGCCAACTTTGCTGCATTGAGGGGCCAATGGACAGGGCCATGTATTGTAAAATATTGGATGAGAACCTTCTTCCCTCAGCCAGAACACTGAAGATGGGTCATGGATGGGTCTTCCAGCATGACAATGACCCAAAATATAGCGGCCAAGACAACATAGGAGTGACTCAAGAAGAAGCACATTAAGGTCACGTAATCACCAAGCCAGTCTCCAGAGCTTAATCCTATAGAAAATGTATGGAGGGAGCTGAAACTCTGAGTTGCCAAGCAACAGCCAAGAAACCTTAAAGGTTTAGAGAAGATCTGGAAAAAAGAATGGACCAAAATCCCTCTTCAGATGTGTGCAAACCTGGTCACCAACTACAATAAACGTCTTACCTCTGTGCTTGCCAAGAAGGGTTTCTCCACCAAGTACTAAGTCATGTTTTGCTTGGGGATCAAATACTTATTTCACTCACTGAACTGCAACTTCATTTAAAGATTTTGTTGTATGTGTTTTTTCTGGATTTTTGGTTGATATTCTGTCTCTATCATTTAAAATACACCTATGATAAAAATTATAGACCCTTAATTTCATTGTATGTGGGCAAACTTATAAAATCTGCAGGGGATCAAATGCTTATTTCCCCCCCTGTATGGTTGAACAGACCAAACTGAAAAAAAGAATGATGACATTGCAGATTAGAACTTTTTGTTTCATAAATTATCCTGTTTGTCTGGTTATCCTTCATTCGCCACTTCCCCACCCCAGTCCCTCCCCTCCACTCCTCGCCGTCCAACCACAGGAAGTAGCCACTCCACTCCTACTTAGCACTGTTGATTGTAAGTCTGCACACAGTTCTAAATCTATTACATTACAAGTTACAGGGTTTACTGTTTACAAGGTTATGTTTTCTTGCAATTGATACAAATACTGTCTATGCTAATGCAACATGTACCCTGATGTACTGGAATTAAAGTTACATTTGTAAAAATGTGCTTGTCTCACTTGTGTGATATTTAGTACCTCAATAATTAATTCTTATTGAAAAAGGAAACCCTATAATAGGTCATCATTGGGTGCTTGCCTCCTGCATGGTGGTGTTGGGCAAAGATCATTTTCAAGATTGTTCTTCTATGCTAGATCTTATTAATACTTTATTGGGTCCCAATCCAGTCTAACTGATCAGCTTTTCTAATAGAACACAGCTTGGAATATGACTATGCCTTTCTGCCACTAACCCTGGCCCTTCATTAGGTTACAAGCATAACTAAAAAAGTATCACCAATATGAAAACACTTTTATTTAATAAATATATATTTTGCTCTAACTAAGCATATGGATAATTAAGACATATATTATTTTAACAATTTTCTAATTCTTAAAGCAGAACTTTACCCATAACAAATTAATAAAAAAGAATGTTCTTTAGAAAGGAACATACATTCCACATTAATAATTACGCTACCAAAATTAGTGTGTACTGTGCATTGCTGGAGGCTGCCATTTTGCTGAAGCCCAGAGCCCCTGAACAGTAATTCATAAAGCTGAACTAAACCCATCAATTTAATGGTTTAAAAAAAACAGTTACATTCGTGGAATGCCAGGTTTGCAAACTGTCACATTTGCTTGTGTCCCCAACAAAATTGTCGAACCATCCAATGGCTGGTGTCATAACTGATCACATGTGCAGCGCCATGGCAGTTGCAGATCAAACAGAAGCAGCTTCCTTAACTGTAAAGGATAGGAGGGTTTCATTCTGCTTTAAGGCTGTCAGCAGATCGGCCTCTACAAACTCAGCAATGCCTAAAAATAGACAGCAACTGAACATGTGCAGAGCAGGGTGAGACAGTGTGCTACCGGATTTTAAACAGTATAGGCACTTTATGTTTTACATAGCTATACCTGAAAAGGGGGTCACCCTGAAATTATCTAGCAGGACTTACTTTTCTCACTAAAGTTCCACTTTAAGCCTCTGACTGCATCTGTCTGCTGCCATCCATGACTTTGACTGCACACATATTATAGCTTGGTTTCTTATCAATTTGTGTGCTATTTCTATTTTTGAAAATATAAAAAATACATAAAGTGCACCTAGAAATAAATACGGTGGCAGCTAAGCAAAACCATAAACAAAAAAATAAACAAAACCATTTTTGTGACATGGCTTTGTTTATCTACAAAACCATGTTATCATGTCATAGCTGACATAGTGATTACATGGCTTTGTTAGAAACGAAAGGGTCAGCGTTAGAGTTATGTTAACATCATGGTTAGAATTAGCAGCATAGTTAGGGTTGGCTTTGCTTATTAGACCTGTGCATTAGTTTTCGTCCGAATGCATTTTCTTCCGAATTTCAGGTATTTCTGTTATCGTTTTTACAAACAATAATGAAAGTGCAGAATCCGAAAAACGAAAGATGCTTTATTTTCGTTTTCGTTGCTACAACAGTTCGATATAGATAGGAGATTCGACATGATGATGACAATAACAATCTGTGTCCATCAAACCTGTGGTTGAATGTCGAAATATTTCAGTGTGCACATGTCTATTGCTTATCAACAAAACCATTGATTGCCATGGATTACATAAATGCAAAGTAATTACTGACTGCTAATTGCTGATTATAGCAGAAGGGTGAGTGAAGGTTTAAAATCCTCAAGTGGTTAAAAATTAATAGACTGCAGATAATACAGCACTGTGCCCGTTGCAGGACAGTTTTAATGAGCAACAGTGGGTCAAAATGTATTTTAGACAAGGTACAGGCATTTTACTACAAGAATTAAGAGATTGCAAATGATAAAGCAGATGAAACATTTTTTGGTGACAGGAATTTTTTAATGAGCAAGACTAGGCCAAAATGTAATGGAGACACATGGCACAGGCAGCTGTTGTACTACAAGAATAAAGAGGCCACAGATGATAAAGTGTAAACTAGCCAATGGCAAGACAGGAAACAGGCCAAACCAGTCTTTGCCTTTTATTTTTACTATGGGGTTCAGGGGGATAGAGTTTACAGTATGTGAGTGATATTATGTGATAGGGGTTAGGTGCACATTGTTCTTGCACTTAGTTTTTCTTTTAACCACTTGCCGACCGCCTTCCACATATATACTGCAGCAAGGCGACTCGGCTGCGCAAACAGACGTATCTGTACCTTGGTCTGTGCATGTGGTACAGTGATCGCTGTGAAGAGAGGCAGAGAGCTGTTCCTAGTGATCGAGAACAGCGAACAGCAATCTCTCTCTACTCCCAGTCAGTCCGTTCCCCTGACAGTTAGAAACACCTCCCTAGGGAACACTTAACCCCTTGATTGCCCCCTAGTGTTAACCCCTTCCTGGCCAGTGTCATTTATATAGTGATCAGTGCATTTTTAAAGCACTGATCACTGGTCACCAAAAAGTGTCACTTAGGGTCAGATTTGTCCACCGCAATGTCGCAGTCCGACTAAAAATCTCTTATCCCCACCATTACTAGTAAAAGCAATAAAAAAAGTCCCTAAAGCTTTCCCCTAGTTTGTGGATTTTTTTTGTGCGATTTTTTTTTTTCCAAAAATATGTAGCAGAATGGCTCTTAAATTATATCGCTCTGCGGTGGTGTGCCTGCAGGAGACACACCTCCAGCTAACTACTCTATCTATAGTAAGGACCCGCAACTATCCTGTACAGTTTCACTCCACCCATACATCCTACTCCAGAGGAGTCAGTATTCTAATATCTCACACTGTCTCTTTTAGTCTGGTTCATTCATGGGTGGACGATCAGGGCAGATTTATTTTTTTTGATATGTAAACATGATGGTTTGCTTTGTATTGTTGCCAATGTCTATGTCCCTCCACCCTTCTCTTCCGAGAGCCTGAACTGCCTAGCCACACCACATCCCAATGTACCTGTTTGGGTCATGGGAGACATTAATAACCTTCTAGATAAAAAACTGGATAAATGATCGCCCCACAGTGGACTCCAAGTAGACCCCTCTGGTCATAATTTGTTCGCTAGGCTAATTATGGATTGTAAAGAGCAAAGGAAGTGGGATTATTGCGGTGCCATCAACAGCTCAATACACAAAATATATAGAAAGAACGAATTTTGAATTTTATTACAATGGATTAAAAAACATTTAGTACATTGTGTTAAATCACATATAGATAGGAGCACTTAACAAAGTTCTGTAGACCAAAGAAGATGATGGTAAATATAAACAGCAGGTCAATTCTTCCCTACTAGTTTTGCCAAGGCATTGGCTTCATCAGGGGAATAGAATATGGCAGAAAAATGGAGATATTAACATGGTGTGTATCTCTGAACGACTGAATTGCATGGTATAGAGAGTCCAACCCCTTTCACCAAAGAGCCAACCCCACCCAAACTGGTGCCATGTGATGGAAAAAATTCCCACACACCCTCAAATACCCAAAACCTACCCTGGTGACCCAAAAGGGCAAGGCCAATGCGGTCAGGTGTCACAGGGCCACAGCCCAACAATGCTAGGTAATTGGCTGCAGGGGGCCAAAGGTGAACCTAATAAAAACTGAAAAAAGGGGGAAAAGAAAACAAAAGAATAACAACTTATGGCTAAGAAGCGCTCAATTCTTCCCTACTAGTTTTGCCAAGGCATTGGCTTCATCAGGGAAATAGAATATGGCAGAAAATGTAACTCTATAAAAAGAAAAATCACAATTACGTAAATAAACTGACAGAGAAAAATAGAAATATTAATATGGTGCATATCTCTGAAAGACTGAATTGCATGGCATAGAGAGTCCAACCCCCTTCACCAAAGAGCCAACCCCATCCAAACTGCTGCCATGTGATGGAAAAAATTCCCACACACCCCCAAATACCCAAAACATACCCTGGCGACCCAACAGGGCAAGGCCAATGTGGTCAGGTGTCACAGGGCTGCAGCCCAACAATGCCAGGTAATTGGCTACAGGGGGCCAAAGGTGAGCCTAATAAAAACTGAAAAAAGTGGGAAAAGAAAACAAAAGAATAACAACTTATGGCTAAGTAGCGCTCAATTATATTACAAAAGAAAGTGCCGAATAGCCTCAATACATACCAAAGACAGGAAGATTATTGTAAAAGGAGGGGTGCTGTTAGGACCAAAGTTATAGGGTCAAACCATCTAGGACTAGTACGCTGATAAGTTGACAAGGGGTGAACTGAATAAAAAAGGGACAAAGGAAAAAGAACTAATGATATGTAACAAGGAAAAAATAAAATCAATAATGAGAAAGCAAGCAAAGAACCTTTCTTGGCAAAGATGGAAAACTTACCCCGAAATGGATAATACAGATCAGGGCTTCAAATATACTCTAAGCTGAAGGCAAATGTCAATAAACTGCAGTATGGAAGAGCAGGACCATTGGAGAGGCCAGAAAAGTACAAGCGAACAGAGTGCATAGACCTATTAGATGAGAATTATACATATGCCAGAGTAAATAATAATGAAGTTCAGCATCTCTCATAAAAGGAGAAGATGGAACATAAGTATAACCATAGTGCCAAGAAGGGAGATGTACCTTCAATGAAAAGATCCGACATGACAGCGTCCCTGCAAATCAGCAAATAATGACTTACAACGGCTGCCTTATAAAGCCCCCCACCCATTTGGCATAAGAATTAGCCAATCGGGAGCAAACAAAAAGCGGCCTTTGCGCCTGCACGTTGTCTGATCCAAGAGCCTACAACACCCATAATGCCGAGCTCAATGTGCGTCACGGCGCATAGCAAATGCCGTGCAGCACCATGAGATGTGGGCAACTTCGGCATACGGGCCTGCCACTAAGGTGGAGAGATGGGAGTGGTCAAACACCAAGGAGGAGGAGATTGAAAGAGGCCGATGTTCAGCTGGAAAGACAGGAGGCGATGAAAGGACGAGGGGGCGGGTCAGCTGTCAAGGACAGTTGGCCCTAGGGTGTCCATGCAGCCAAAGGCTATGCTGAGCTGAAGACCCCAGGAACATAACAACAAATAGCCGAGCACTACAGGGGTCAGGGCAGAGGGGAGGGATGGTGAAAGGAGGAAGCAGAGGGGGAAGGATCAAACAAAGCAAGATCATATAGCACTTTGTATATATGATATTGCATCCAAGCAGCCAGTAAGCCCGCAGACAAAATGCAGCATGGTAAAGTAAACACAACAACATCTGATAATTAATAATGTTCTAAAGAGGAGAAAGAAAGTTATCAAGAACTTATAAAGCAAAATACTCACTAATTCAACATTATTAATGCATTTAGTCAATTATTATCAGTTACAAAAAAAAAAGAAATGATGAGAAAAAATTACATTAACTAAATAACGATCAATGTGGGATAATAGTGTGCTCGGGCTACGGATATACAGCCAAGGCATTTATCTGTGTAAATCCAAAGATGGTTAATGGATGAGGAGAGTGGTGGAATGGCAGTAACAAAATGGGGAGGACACATGATGGAAAATAGGGGGGACCTTACATGAAACTTAGATCAAAACGGAGGGGACATAAAAATGAACAGACAGGGTGCGCAGGCGCGGGATTCCCAAGATGGCCGCGTAAGCCGGGAGCTCCGCTCTACCCAGCCCAGCAAGCCACCCAAGAGCCGGAGTAAGGCCGCCAAGACGCTCACCACCAGCGGATTCGGAACCGGGAGCACCCGCAGAATCGATCCATGCTAAATAGCTCGGTCCGCAGGGACCTGGGACCACAGTTCATAGCAGAGGACTCCCGAGCCTTGTCGAAGATGGCGGCCGCAGCACAGCTAAAGGAGCCGTATACAGGTGAACACGTGGAAACAAGGCAAGTGCTAGCTCCTGCCACTCTAGCTTACACACCCCAACCCGCTCTCCACAACCAACCTATGGGGACTCCCTCCCCAGCCTCTACAGTCTCCCTCTTAGAGCGCACCTTTGAGAACTACTCTCTGTCCCCACTGAACACTACACCGCTACATCAGGGTGCTGGGACTTCCAAAGGAGACCCGGAGGGTGATATACCCCTTAATGCAGGAGACTTATTCCTCAAACTGTCGGACTTACTAGACAGAGGGTTAGCAAACACAGCCACAAGAATCACAAATGAGATAAGATCTGACTTTCAAAACTTGGGAGCAAGGATGGAAGCTATAGAACACAAATTAGATATCACAGTGTCCAGAGCTAACCAGAACACTGAGCACATCCATGTTATTCAAGAGCAACTCGAGGTAGCACTGAATAGAATCGATGACTTGGAGAACAGGTCGAGAAGGGACAATTTTAGAGTCAGAGGAATCCCTGAATCAATCACAGACGTCCCCAAAGCAATCCAGGAATTAATTAAATCCCTCATCCCTGAGCTGTCCCCCATTAAATTGGAGCTGGACAGAGCACACAGATCCCTGGGTCCCCCCAGTAAAGACGGATCTCCCAGAGATGTGGTCGTGAAGCCACACTTCTATAGTGTGAAGGAAGAAATTATGAAAATATCACGCCAGCAATCCCGCATCCTTTTTCAAGGCCAGGAAGTCCAAATATTCCCTGACATTTCTCCCACGACCATCCAGAAACGCAGAGCCCTGAAGCCCCTTCTGCTTGTTTTCTCCCAGAGGGAGATTAAATATTGGTGGGCATTCCCTTACGCGTTAAAATTTACCCTCAAAGGTAGAACCCACTCATTCACCACGTTTACAGAAGGCGAACGAGTCCTTCTCTCACTTAAGCTCATCTCATTAGACTCTGCGATGGACATAACCAACACTCAAGCGGGTTCTTCTAAACGCCAAACTCCCAACAGCCCAATCTCTCCTTCCTGGAAATCCAACAAAAGCAGGCGTCTGAGGGAACAAATGCCAACCTGAGGATGTCTGTTGCAAGAACTCTGCGTTACCCTTTTTACTCTTTGTGATCCACTAACCCCTGATTCATTCATTCCGGATGATCTCTACCTCACTCGGATCTTTCACAAAGAGGCCTCGTCCCCCTAGGGGACATTTACCCACTTGTCCCATGTCTCAAGCCTCCAGTTCAACACCCCAGCGGTCCTACTTTTACATTTCCCTAAGACCCACTGCCGTTCTTGTCATTTCCCCACCTTTCATGGGTGATTATAGGTGCAGTTCATATATTCCCACAAGAATGACTTCCTCGGATCTTATTGTCACATCCCCATCTTCCACTCTGGAACCCCCAACGCTAGCTGGAGGCATCAGCCTTCCCCCACTACTTTATACCCTCACAGCGGACTGGCTAAGTCCACAGTAGGAATTGGATATCTCATTTCCCCTCACATCTTCACCTCCACAGCGGATCCCACGACGTCTATCCGGAAGACTGTTTCTGCACTACAGGCCAGCTCGGCTCCTAGTTAAAAATAATTCCATTTTATCAGAATTTGAAATTATTATGTTTTCCTTTTGCATCTTTTTATTTTCTCATAGCCCAATATTGTATGTAAGGTTTCAAGGGTGGCTTGGGCTGCGGTAGCTGCCCTGCGACTTCTTCCATCTAACGAAAATGGATTTGCCATTCTCGTTTGATGGACTGGTGGTCCGCCTTCAGGACCACCTAACTCTGTTATTGGAGCTCGGAAAGGGGAATACCTTCCCCCTCTCCGTCTCCGGCCTATTTTAGGCCATTATGTTCATATTCTCTTTCTTCTTTTGTCTTTATGTTTTAACCCATCTGTGCTTTTCTTTCCCTCCCTCCCTTCCACCCGGGTTGACGGAACGTCTGCAGCTCCTTCTCATCCAGCATCTCCAGGTCCCGAGCTTCACTTTTCACTCGCCTTCTGCTCATCCCTCATCAACATGGTCAGGGTAAGTGTTTTATCTTCAGAAGCACATTCATTATTCAAAAACCATGCCTAACACCACTCTGTCCTCCTCCCAGATAAAAATTATTTCTCATAATGTCCAAGGCCTCAACTCCCCAATCAAAAGGAGGAAAATCTTCCAATCCTACCATAAGCAAAGGGCCTCAATAATAATGCTCCAGGAAACACACTTTCCCTCTCGCTTCTCCCCCTCATTTTTACTTGCGCACTTCCCCTCGTTTTATTTAGCAAACGCTGAGGATAAGACCAGGGGAGTTGCGATTCTATTTGCTAAAGACTGTCAATTTAAAGTTAGTTGGACCCATAGTGACCCTGAAGGCAGGTACTTACTAGTGAAAGGTCAGATCGCAGATCAAACTTTTTCTCTTATATCCTATTATGCTCCGAATAAGGGACAGAATGCATTCTTCACTTCGCTTTTTCAAACACTAGGACCTCTCTTGGAAGGAACGGTAATTTTTGGAGGAGACTCGAATGTCGCCTTCGACCAGAGCCTTGATAAATCTAAACCCCCAGCTAAACAGCTCTCTAGGCCAACCAAAATTAGCTCCAAAATTGCTAAACGAATTCACCAACAGGGTCTCACAGATATCTGGAGAGAACTCAATCCCACCTTAAGGGACTACTCCCATTTCTCAATACCCCATCAGGTTTACTCCAGAATTGACCATATTCTAATCTCCTCCATACACATTCCTGCTGCTATTTCAGCTAAAATTAAGGATACTCCCCTCTCTGAACACTCTATGGTCTCCCTATCCCTCCAAGGCCTACTCCTCAGACCCTCGTCTCCCATATGGCGCATCAAAGAACACATCATTAAAGATCCCATTCAGATCTCGGTACTAACCAAGACTCTAAAAGAGTATTTCACCCTGAACAACGTGGATGACATCTCGGCCGAGACCCTATGGGCGGCCCACAAAGCCGTGATACGAGGCAAACTCATCCAAATCTCCTCCCAACTTAAAAAGGAGAGAACCATGGATATCTCAAAACTGGAGAGAGATTTTATCCTCCTGCACAAAAATCACAAAGCTAACACGTCCTTGGTTCAAGCCGACCAGCTTGATGCTGCTCGGATTAAACTAAACCTGGCGCTCACGGTTAAAGCTGAGGGTTCTCTGCGTTGGAACGGTGTGAAATTCTACCTTAATCAGGATAAAATTAGCATGATGCTGGCTTCCAAGTTATCCCCCAGGACCCGTCTCTTCGCTCTCCCCAAAATAAAACTACAAAATGGGTCGTCTTCCCAAAATCCCCATCGCATTTTGGAATCATTCCAGTCCTTCTACTCAAAACTATATAGAGCAAATGACAACCATGATACACGAGCCATAGAAGCATTCTTAGAACATCTGCCCATCCCCACTATCCATAAGTCCCACAAAGATATTATGGAAGCACATATTACAGTAGAGGAAACTTTAGAGGTCATTAAAAATCTGAAAGGGGGCTCGGCCCCAGGCCCAGATGGTCTTTCCAATCTTTATTACAAGACCTTTGCCGAGACTTTAGTGCCACACTTAACTAGACTGTTCAATTCCAAACGGAAGGGTGATCCCATGGACTCCCAGATGAATGCAGCCTTCATTACTGTCATCCCTAAACCCGACAAAAACCCGGATCAGGTAGAAAATTACAGACCAATATCACTAATAAATAACAATTTAAAAATCCTGACAAAAATTTACGCCAATAGACTAAATACATTTATCAACACTTATATCCACAAGGATCAGGTGGGTTTTATCCCCGGCAGACAGGGTCCAGACCAGGTTAGAAGGGCCATAGACATAGCTTCAATTTTGCATTCGGGCTGGGATGGAGGTCCAAATCAGGAGGGTCTCTTCCTATCCCTAGATTTACAAAAGGCCTTCGATTCTGTGACTTGGCCCTTCATATTCGCTTCCCTTAAATTCTGGGGGTTCGATGAACACTTTATCGGAATCCTCAAATCACTATACTCAGAACCTGAAGCGAAAGTCAAATTACAGGGCTTTCTCTCATCCCCAATCAAAATTGCCAGGGGCACAAGGCAGGGCTGTCCCCTTTCCCCCCTTGTGTTCGCTCTAACAATAGAAACACTTGCCATAGCAATCAGGTCAGATCCAAACATTAAAGGCGTCAACTGCGGCTTGAATACTCATAAATGCGCCCTTTTCGCGGACGATCTCCTTTTATTCGTTACCTCTCCAATTATCTCCCTACCCAACATTAACAAACTGCTTCAAACATTTGGTGACGTTTCAGGCCTACGAGTCAACATGGCCAAATCACAGGCTTTAAACATCTCCCTCAATTCAGCTTTAGCTGAGAGATTAAAACTGGCCTTTAATTTTAATTGGAGTGATACCTAGGTATAAACTTACACCCAGAATAGACTCCCTCTATCAAGCTAATTTCCCTCCCATGTATCGTAGATTGGAAGAAGACATACGAACTTCATTGTGGGTCATCCCACAAATTATCGTGGCTGGGGAGAATCCATGCCATCAAAATGACCTTGTTTCCCAGAATTCTGTACCTATTTAGAGCCCTACCTATCGCGATTAATAGAAATCACCTCAAGAATTTTCAGGGGAAGATTATAAAATGTACCTGGGGGGGAAAGGGTATAGATTCACGAGGAACACTCTTTATGCCCCGAGATCTAAGGGAGGGCTGGGTCTCCCTGAACTATTCAAATACTACCAAGCAGCTAGACTTGCCCAACTCTCAACCATTTATTTCAGGGGTGAAAAACCAGACTGGATACAAATAGAACGCCAAGCGGTTCCTACCCACACACTAGACTTTCTACTCTGGACTCCCAGTAAATCTAGACCTCCCATCATGGCACCCACACTCTCACACTCCTTCAAACTCTGGGATGACCTGATCCAGCTTCCCGCTTTGACCTCACAGCTTCGCCCTCTATCACACATATTCCACAACCCCCTTTTCAAGCCGGGGTTAGGCATCAAATCCTTTCAATGGTGGCTAGACAAGGGGATGTACCGCATTGGACATTACCTCGTCACCTCCGGACCAATCTCCATGAAACATTGTATTGAAAAACTAGAGCTCCCCGACTCCGAAAAATTTAGATTTCTTCAAATCTCCCATTTTCTTCACACTATTTGGAAAAACAAATAAATTCTCCCAGAGTTCACACCTTATGAACAATGGTGTGGACAAGCTACAGAGCAAAAAGGAGGCATATCCCTGATATACGAAGCTCTATCGACTCCCCTATCCAAACTTACATACATGACAGAATGGGAGAGAGACGTGGGCGAGTCTTGGGACCTGGAGATCTGGAATAGAATGTGCACAAGAGCCTACAAAGGTATAGTTAATATTGCATTAATTGAAGCAAATATGAAAGTCCTTACAAGATGTTATCTGGTTCCTTCCAAACTTGCACAGATGTTTCCTTCCTCGTCTTCCTTATGTTTCAGAAATTGCCTAGCCCAGGGTTCCATGATACACATTTGGTGGGAATGTCCAAAAATCAGGGGGTTCTGGAACAAGATCTTTTACCTGATCAGAAAAATTACGGACACTCCCATCCCAAAATCCACCCAGATAGCTCTCTTGAATGGTCATATTCCCAAAATTCCCAAAACAACTGCTAAACTTATTTCTTTCATACTGACAGGCGCCAAGCTCTCCATAGCAAAGGCTTGGAAACAACCAGGAGTCTCTCTGGCGGCTGCCAAGAGAAAGATCTCGTGGATCATGTCCCAGGAAAAATTAGTTAGTGTCTTAGCGGACTCAAATAAAGCATTTATGGCAATCTGGGAACCCTGGGCGAGGCATGTAGGCATCTCCCTCATACCGGGAGTAGAAGTATGAAATGTTACTAGTGTTATATTGAAGTCTGTCAACTCACCCTATCCCCCATCCTTTCTCCCCTTCCGTCTCCCTTTCCACCTATTCTTCTCTCTTTCTCCTTATCTTCAGGAAGTTGAAAATATATAATTACAGAAAGTATTTTGTTCCATACGGTTTGCTCTAGTTCACTATGCATTTGACTGCGTTTAGTTGGTCTCTCGACTTATTTTTCGTGGGTTAACCCCCGAGCCGGAACCCTCAGGATACACTTTTGGCACCCCTGGTCCCCTTGGCTTTTGGCCTAAGAGGGCCTGGGAAGGCTCCCTCACGCAGTCCGAGATCTTTATTCCCCCGGGAGGCGCGATGGGCCTTAACAGGTTATATTCACACCTTTTGGTTGGCATCAGCTTCTTTACGGAGCTCGGCACAGTTTGTTCCCGATAGGGGTGTTGAGCCTACTTTCAGTACTTGGTGTTTCCCTACTATGTCCGAGGGCTCATCTCTCTGTTTTCACGGAGAAGCAAAGGTATATTGTTAACCTCTCTGTTATTATTCTTTTCTTGTGTCATGTCACAGAGGTGGGCTGCGCCCTACCAGCAATTCTGTTCCATGAAGTGTAATGTACTGCTCTTCAATAAAACTTCTTTAAAACTTAAAAAAAAAAAAAAAAATGAACAGACAGTATAAGGACCCTAAAAAGATTCCAGTAAACCAAAAACCAAAATCTACATAGTATTAGTTAAATTAAAGAAAGAATTTAAAACTTATGTATTTGTTTAAACCAGGGTATTTAACCTCCCTGGCGGTATGATTATTTTGCATTTTAGGTACTGAAAGCGGTACAATTATTTTGCATGGAAATTTGGCGTTTTATATTGTAGGCCTGTAATTCTTAACAATAACACACTTAAATCTGTCCACCAAGAGTCTAGTAGATATCCCGGGTATGATGAAGTTTGAAACACAAAATCATAATATAATAAATAAATATAAATAATAAAAAAAAATAACAATATAATAATAATAAAATAAATTTCCCCACGATTCACTATCGCTCAATTCTGCAAGTTTTCTAATGTACTATCGCTGTTTTCTAGCTGGTCTAAAGCCACTTTTGATGTAAAGGGACACTTTTTGGTTGCCATTAGCAATCTCAAGTTTCCAGGCAGAAAGAACCGTAGCCCGCAGACAGCGCGGGAGGACATCGCAGGATCCTGGGGACAAGGTAAGTATAGCACACCAGGATCCTGCAATGCAATCCCGAGTGTGGCTTGGGGTTACCGCTAATGGTGCTGAAATTTAACCCCGAGCCACACTCGGGAATACCGTCAGGAAGGTTAATGGCGCCCAAAATGTGTATCCATTTCATCTCCAGCTGTAACAAAGTAACATCAATGTCACCATCTCGAGCATGTTGAGGTACATGTTCCAATGCTGCAAAACAAACAACGTTGGGATCATAGTCATGTTGCCAAGCAATATGTCTATTGAGGGCAGTAGTAGTTAATTGCTTATATAAGGGCATGATGTGATCTTTAATATGATTGAAAAACAAGCGTTTCATCTTGCCGACGTAAAAGCTGCCACATATACAAGTGGCCAAATAAACCACTCCAACTGTTTTGCACATAACTCTAAATTTGACAGTGTGGGTCTGACCATTGGGAAGAGTAATGTCTCTAGATTTAATAATAAAAGCGCAGATATCATAGCGTCCACATGGGAAGGTACTAGTGATGGAGAAATTCACTGGGTTTCTACGCATGTGGTGGCTGGTGACCAAGTGGTCCCTCATAGAGGGAGCACGTCTGTAAATTATCTCTGGATAGGTTTTTATATATTTCTTGATGGTATTATCTGCGGCCAATAGCAGCCAAAATTTTTTTAAGAATACCTCTCATCTGGATATGTTGATTTGAAAATTGGGTAACCGATTGGTTGGATCTAGGAAGTTTCTTGGAATGAATCAAATCACATCTATTGAGTTTCACTACTCTATTGAATGCCCTTTTAAGTAGGGATCGACTATATCCACATTGATGAAGTCTGTCATAGAGATTTTTAGCTGCAAGATAGAAATCTGTATCTAGAGTACAGTTTCTCCTAAGGCGTAGAAACTGACTATAGGGGATGATGTCCAATAGAGGCTGAGGATGTGCACTAGTGACGTGGATTATGGTATTGCCAGCGGATTGCTTGCGATATAAAGAAGAATGTAAAGTTCCATCATTATCAACATTAATTTGTAAATCCAAGAAATTAATCTTGGACTGGCTACATTCCACTGTGAATTTCAGATTATAGAGATTGATAGCCAGTTGGTCCATCAGCCGTGAGAGTTCATCCCTACTGCCTGACCATAATATGAGAATATCATCAATATACCTATACCAGGCGATGACATGCTGAAGTCATTCTAATAAAGAGTCATTTGCAAAAAGGTCCCTCTCCCACCCCCCCAGGTACAAGTTGGCATAGGAGGGGGCACACTTGGTCCCCATAGCCACTCCCTGTACCTGGAGGAAGTGGGAGGAACCAAACATAAAGTAGTTAAGTAGTTTCAGGTACTCAGATCAATTATGCCCTTTTGGTAGGCTTTGAAAATTAAGTTGTGATATTCACAAGTGAAATTGCCTATTGAGGTTTTAGAGATGGGCCGGTACCAATGTATGTTGTCCAGGATGTCGTGGCACATTCGTTCATATGCCAAGACATTCATGACAACGACATTGCCACCTTTATCAGCCGGCTTAATGACCAAATCAGGGTGACGTTGAAGATCCCTGAGTGCTTTTCGATGTTTAAAGGAAAGATTGTGTATATGTTGATCTTCCAATTCCATATTTTTAATCTGTAAAGTAGTTTGTTGGACAAAAGCCCAAATGTTAGGGTTCGTCTGAAGTAGGGGAAAGGCCCGTGACTTGGGCTTAAAAGAAAAAGGAGGGGGAAGGGACACACCGGGGACGGCGACACCGGCCAATGCAATATTGGGCAGTTCCTCATCGCCAGTGTGTCCCTCCTCCCAAAGCGACATAACATCATCCATGGCCTAATGTTCAGTATCTGAAAGTTCCAAGGGGGGAAAATCTGAAAGTTCCATAGGGGAAGGTTTATCATAGATAACCTTGAACATCAAACATCTAGCAAACAAGTGTATATCCTTGATCAGTTGAAATCTATCAAGCTCAACAGAGGGGCAAAAAGTAAGACCCAACTTCAATACATGTACCTGTTCCTTGGTTAAGGATACTGAGGAAAGATTTATAACTTCTAATCCTGGGGTTCCCTGATTGACAGGGGTTGTGGTAAATTCAGTGCTTGATCCGGGGTTTTCCCTAAAAAAATGGGTGCAAGTTTGGGGTCAATAGATTGAGTGCTAGAAGGAAACAAAGTAGATTAATACCATCGGGTCAGTGAACCTACCTAGAGTAGGTTCACTGACCCGATGGGTCATAGAAGAAGATAGAGAAGAAGGAACAGGGATGGTGACACCAAGTGTAGGATGTGACTGTGAATTGGACAAAGAAGGTGTAGAGGAAGGTCTACCAGAGGAAGGGAAAGGGGTAGACGATTGTGCATTCGTGGAGTGAGTACGAACCACCGAGGGTTGACGAGTGAAGGTAGGTTCAAAAGTGCGGTGAAGTGAATCTGTGGAAGTTGTAGTGCTGTCCGCCTTTCTCTTTTTAGATGTCCTATCGCGGGAAAGATCCCGGTAGGTAGTAGAAGAGCTAGGTGAGAAAGAAACAGGGGTAACATTAGGTACATCGTTATCCGATTTAGGAACATCAGAAGTGTATGGTTTGGAAAAAGGTTTGTTAAAAGCGGTATGGTTCCACTTGTAGGCATAGCCATTTTCATGAGCAGACTTGTCCCGAAGGAACTTGCCTTCCTTGGAATTGATAACACTCAATGTGTATTCCTCCAGGTGCACCCGCAGATCTTTTTCTCGCTTGGTGAACCTGGTGGAGGACACACCAAGAACGTGCTCTTGGTACCAGTTATTTATTTGAAGATCAAGCTGATTAAGTTTAACTTCGTATTGTTTGCAAAGAATAGAGATCATTTGAAAGGAGTACATTTGTAAATTGTGCTCCCAGGCCTGTTTGAGAGAGTCATTCATTTTCCTGACATTTGGGAATATTTGAATCCTCAAACCCCAGGGAACGATAGAGTTTTGTGAATATTTTTCAAAGTATGACTTGTTCCAGTAAATTTGCACTTTCTTTTCCAAGAGACGCTGTAGTCCTATGAAGGCACGGTCAAGATCAGCATCGGAGATGCTGGCCTCAGTTAGAGTTATTAATAATGTTGAATTAGTGAGTATTTTGCTTTATTTGTTCTTGATAAGTTTCTTTCTCTTCTTTAGAACATTATTAATTATCTGATGTTGTTGTGTTTACTTTACCATGCTGCATTTTATCTGCTGGATGACTGGCTGCTTGGATGCAATATCATATATACAGAGTGCTATATAATCTTGCTTTGTCCGCCCCTTCTCTTGATCTTCCCCCTCTGCTTCCTCCTTTCACCATCCCTCCCCTCTGCCCTGACCCCTGTAGTGCTCAGCTATTTGTTGTTATGTTCCTGGGGTCTTCAGCTCAGCATAGCCTTTGGCTGCATGAACACCCTTGGGCCCTTGACAGCTGACCTGCCCCCTCGTCCTTTCATCGCCTCCTGCTTTCCAGCTGAACATCAGCCTCTTTCAATCTCCTCCTCCTTGGTGTTTAACCACTCCCATCTCTCCACCTTAGTGGCAGGCTCGTATGCCGAACTTGCCTACGTCTCATGGCACCAGGCGGCCAATTGGATGTTGTAGGCGCTTGGGTCTGACATCCTGCAGACGCAAAGGCCGCTTTTTGTCAGCTCCCAATTGGCTAATTCTTATGCCAATCGGGTGGGGGGCTTTATAAGGCAGCCGTTCTAAGTCATTATTTGCTGATTTGCAGGGGCGCTGTCATGTCGGATATTTTCATTAAAGGTACATCTCCCTTCTTGGCACTATGGTTATATTTATGTTCCATCCTCTCCTTTTATGAGAGATGCTGAACTTCATTATTATTTACTCTGGCATATGTATAATTCTCATCTTCTAGGTCTATGCACGCTGTTCGGTTGTACTTTTCTGGCCTCTCCAATGGTCCTGCTCTTCCATACTGCAGTTTATTGGCATTTGCCTTCAGCTTAGAGTATATTTGAAGCCTTGATCTGTACTATCCATTTCGGGGTAAGTTTTCCATCTTTGCCAAGAAAGGTTCTTTACTTGCTTTCTTTCATTGATTTTATTTTTTCCTTGTTACATATCATTAGTTCTTTTTCCTTTGTCCCTTTTTTTATTCAGTTCACCCCTTGTCAACTTATCAGCGTACTAGTTCTGGATTGTCTGACCCTATAAATTTGGTCCTAACAGCTCCCCTCCTTTTACAATAATCTTTCTGTCTTTGGTATGTATTGAGGCTATTCGGCCCTTTCTTTTGTAATATAATTGAGCGCTTCTTAGCCATAAGTTGTTATTCTTTTGTTTTCTTTTCCCACTTTTTTCAGTTTTTATTAGGCTCACCTTTGGCCCCCTGTGGCCAATTACCTGGCATTGTTGGGCTGCAGCCCTGTGACACCTGACCACATTGGCCTTGCCCTGTTGGGTCGCCAGGGTATGTTTTGGGTATTTGGGGGTGTGTGGGAATTTTTTCCATCACATGGCAACAGTTTGGATGGGGTTGGCTCTTTGGTGAAGGGGGTTGGACTCTCTATGCCATGCAATTCAGTCTTTCAGAGATATGCACCATATTAATATTTCTATTTTTCTCTGTCAGTTTATTTACGTAATTGTGATTTTTCTTTTTATAGAGTTACATTTTCTGCCATATTCTATTTCCCTGATGAAGCCAATGCCTTGGCAAAACTAGTAGGGAAGAATTGACCTGCTGTTTATATTTATGATCATCTTCTTTGGTGTACAGAACTTTGTTAAGTGCTCCTATCTTTATGTGATTTAACACAATGTACTAAATGTTTTTTAATCCATTATAATAAAATTCAACATTTGTTTTTTCTATATATTTTGTGTATTGAGTTGTTGATGGCACCGCAATAATCCCCCTCCCTTTGCTCTTTACCATATTTAATCTTTGGGGTAAGGTGCCTTATCCACTAGGACATACCAGCCACCAGCATGTGTGGAGGGACAGGTACCCTGACCAGAAATACTACTCATGTTACTCTGCAACACATAGAGCTCTTTCATGAATTGATCTCTGCCTATGTAATCCTCTGGCTATGCAAAAGATTTCCCTGATAGAATATGTGCCACGTAGTATCTCAGATCACTCCCCCTTAGAGCGCTAATTTCTGTCCCGGGCAACCAGGGGAAGGGACTGTGGAAGGCTTCACCTGTTCCCCTCCGCTGACTCTAAAACGAGGGCCCTGGATGACTTTATAAAACATAATGAGGGCACGGCAGCCTTGGGAGTTGTCTGGGATGCTCTTAAGGCACATCTCAGGGGTCTTATTATTCGTCAAATATCTCAGATTAAAACGGCCACCAAAGAATGGGAATCCCTGGTACTGAATGAAACTAAAAAAGCAGAGGAAACCTATATAGCTAACCACACGCAGGCCTCAGAGGGTAGCTGGTTGGAAGCTCAGACTCTTCACCAAAAATTTGTACTGACCGATGCGGAGAAGAAGCGATTTTTCTTACAGCAACTGTACTTTGAAAAAGGGCAGAATACTGGCCACTTGTTGTCTGTACTTTCTCGGTCCCAGCAGGCAAAAACGCATATAGATTCCTTTCGAGGCCCTACGGGGGGAACGTATACATGAACTGGATAGCATGATATATGTATTTAAAGATTTTTTCAAGGATGTCTACTCAGACTTTATAAAGAATGCAACAAGAAATGTAAGGGTGCAATAAGGACGGCTAAGATAGAACATAAAAAACACATAGCGGAGGAGAGCAAAAAAAATCCCAAGAAATTCCTTAAGTGTGTAAACAGTAAAAAAGGGAAGACAGACCATATTGGCCCCATAAAGAATGAGGAAGGACATCTGGTTACAAAGGATGGGGAGATGGCGAAGGTATTGAATTTATTCTTCTCCTCAGACTTCACGAGGGAATCGATGGGCTTCAGTAACCAAAACTGCAGTGTTTATCCTCATGACACATCACAGGAAGCACCTCTATGGTTAACAGAAGACAGAATTAAAATTAGACTTGGGAAATTTAACATTAATAAATCACCGGGACCAGCTGGCTTACACCCGAGGGTACTTGGGGGAACTCAGTCAAGTAATTGCCAGACCACTGTTCCTAATTTTTACTGACAGTCTACTGACTGGAATGGTACCAGCAGATTGGAGAAATAGCCATTGTAGCACCAATATTTAAAAAGGGCCCAAAATACATCCCTGGGAATTGCAGACCAGTTAGCCTAACATCAATAGTATGTAAACTCTTGGAGGGGATGATAAGGGACTATATACAAGATTTTAGTAATGAGAACAGTATCATTAGCAGTAATCAGCAAGAATCGTTCTTGCCAAACCAATCTATTAACCTTCTATGAGGAGGTGAGTTGCCATCTAGATAAAGGAAGGCCCGTAGACGTGGTGTATCTGGGTTTTGTAAAAGCATTTGACACAGTTCCCCATAAACGTTTACTGTACAAAATAAGGTCCATTAGCATTGACCATAGGGTGAGTACATGGATTGAAAACTGGCTACAAGGGCGAGTTCAGAGGGTTGTGATAGATGGGGAGTACTCCGAATGGTCAGGGTTGGATAGTGGGGTCCCCCATGGTTCTGTGCTGGGACCAATCCTGTTTAATTTGTTTATAAACGACCTGGAGGATGGGGTAAACAGTTCAATCTCTGTATTTGCAGACGATACTAAGCTAAGCAGGGCAATAACTTCTCCGCAGGATGTGGAAACCTTGCAAAAAGATCTGAACAAATTAATGGGGTGGGCAACTACATGGCAAATGAGGTTCAATGTAGAAAAATGTAAAATAATGCATTTGGTGGGCAAAAATATGAATGCAATCTATACACTGGGGGGAGAACCTCTGGGGGAATCTAGGATGGAAAAGGACCTGGGGGTCCTAGTAGATGATAGGCTCAGCAACGGCATGCAATGCCAAGCTGCTGCTAACAAAGCAAACAGAATATTGGCATTCTTTAAAAAGGGAATTAATTCCAGAGATAAAATGATAATTCTCCCGCTCTACAAGACTGTCTGTTCTGTTCTGACTGTCCAGTTCTGGGCACTAGTCCTCAGGAAGGATGTACTGGAAATGGAGCGAGTACAAAGAAGGGCAACAAAGCTAATAAAGGTTCTGGAGGATATTAGTTATGAGGAAAGGTTGCGAGCACTGAACTTATTCTCTCTGGAGAAGAGAAGCTTGAGAGGGGATATGATTTCAATATACAAATACCATACTGGTGACCCCACAATAGGGATAAAACTTTTTTGCAGAAGGGAGTTTAATAAGACTCGTGGCCACTCATTAAAATTAGAAGAAACTCTTAACGCCGCTGTTAAAGGTGGTTGTCTCCCTCATTCCATGAATGAAGAGGTTATCGTAGTAATCCCAAAACCTGGAAAGGACCCACTCCTACCTGATCCCTATCGACCCATCTCTCTAATTAACACTGATGTTAAGCTGTTGGCCAGGGTACTTGCAACCAGACTGGCGGGTGTGGTTTCTGGACTGGTGCATTCGGACCAGTAATGATTTATACCAGCCAGATCGACGGTGTTGTACATACATTGACTATTCCTGAATATCCAGCTCCCGGTAGATAATACTGGCAACATGGCGGTATTCTCCCTTGACGCTGCCAAGGCTTTTGATAGCGTTGAGGGAGATACCTATGGGTGGTGCTGCGGAAGTTCAGAGTGGGGAAGACATTTCTCTCCTGGGTGCAGTTGCTATATGCCCATCCTAGAGCGAGAGTTAGAATCAATAGAGCTCTGTCTGAGGCCTTCCCACTGTTCAGGAGGACTAAGCAGGGGTGCACTCTTTCTCCCCCGTTTTTCGCTCTAGCTCTGGAGCCGATGGCAGCCAAGATTAGAGCCTCTTCAGAGGTAGTTGGATTCTGTCATGGCGAGAGGGAGGACAAACTCTCCCTTTATGCAGATGACACCCTAATCTATTTAGGGGACACTGCTGGCTCCCTGGAATCTGTCATGTGCTTAATAAACCAGTTTGGACAATATTCGGGGTACACCATTAACTGGCACAAATCCTCCCTTTTGGTGCTGGATCCCTTATGCCACGCACACACTTTCCCGTCAGATTTTCCGACGGGAAATGTTGGATGTGAGCTTGTTGTCAGAAAGTCCGACCGTGTGTATTCTCCATTGAACATTTGCTGTTGGACTTTCCGCCAACAAATGTTTGCTAGCAGGTTCTCAAATTTTTCGCCAACAAAACTTTGTTGCCGGAAAGTCTGATCGTGTGTACACAAGCCCGTCACACAAAAGTTCATACATGCTCGGAATCAAGCAGAAGGAGCCGCACTGGCTATTGAACTTCCTTTTACTCAGCTCGTCGTACGTCTTGTACGTCACCGCGTTCCCACATTCGTAATTGTTGGCCAATATTTGTGTGACCGTGTGTATGCAAGACAAGTTTGAGCCTACAACCTTCGAACAAAAATCCATGGTTTTGTTGGCGGAAAGTCCGATCGTGTGTACGGGGCATTAGAGTCCTCTCTTCCGGAATCTGCATCTCAAGTAGAAGTAATCCGCTCCTTTAAATATTTAGGGATTGTGGTGACCAGGGACACTGAAGATTATATTAAATTAAACCTCAAACCTCTACTGCAGAAGTTTAAACACAAGAGAATTAGCTGGTGTAAACTACCCCTGTCAGTGACAGGTAGGGCTAATCTTGTCAAAATGGTGTGGGCTCTCCAATTACTATATATCCTGCACAACCCTCCAGTGTGGATACCACACTATTGGTTTGACTGCATAGAATCTCAATACAGAGCACTGATTTGAAAGAATGGTGTGGCCTGAATTAAGCTGTCCACGCTGCAGTACCCTAAGGAGATGGGTGGCATGGCATTTTCTCACTCCTCTACATACTTTTTGGCTGCACAGTTGCAGCACCTATCTGGGTGGGACCTGCAGGGAATGCTAGACCCCTCCAGGACATTGCTGATTAAATCCCTTGAGGAATACTCAACAATGTCCCAACTGGAGATAGGACTCCCGACGGCCTCACCAGAATGACAAACTGTGGAAGGAAATTAAAAAGAGAACGGGGATGACAGGGTTCCTGGTATGTACTCCAATTTGGCGTAATAGTTCATACCCCGAATTGCTCAAAATCCCTGGCTACTCAATATGGCAGAGGGCTGGAATTAAATACGTCTCGCAGTTGTTCGGCGAGTCCACTTGGAAACCTTATGACCAATTGCAACAGGAATTTCCACAGCTTTGCTAAAGCCATTATCTATACTTACAAGTGAAACACGCTCTGAGCGTGCAGGGCAGAAGTTTTGAATTTACACATGGAAGAGTCTGACTTTCTTACCTCAGTTTTGGCTACCTCTGATAAAAAAGGCAGTATTTCCCGAATCTATGAATGTCTGCTATCATATATACAGGCTTCGGACTTGATACCGTGTAGAGTCAAATGTGAATCTGATATCGGCCCTATTGATGAGGAAAGATGAATGCAGATCCTAGCTACTGGCCCGTTAGTTTCCGTATCTGCCTCGCAGAAACTATCACATTTGTTTATTCTCCATCAGACCTATAGAATCGCTGTTCAACTGCACAGGTGGGGTAGCAGGGACTCCCCCTTGTGTCCGAAATGCCAAATTCACCATGGCACTCTGATACACCTATTGTGGAATTGTCCAAAACTGGTGAGATACTGGCAAAATGTGCTTGGAGTCATTAACAGTGTCTATCAGTTACAATTACCACTGTGTCCGGCTACTTGTCTGCTTGGTAATCTAGAAGAGGAATTATACTCCCCACCCACCTACACTGCTCTACTCAGGCTATTATATCTAGCTAAGAAACTGAAACTGATAGCATGATATTGGCTCTCACCTCAGGTGCCTACGACAATGGATACAACAGGTTAATGCTATAATGAATAGGGAGAGATATGCATATCAGCACAGGAATGCAAGTGGCAAATTTACAAAAATCTGTCAGGAATGGCTAGACACCCCTGCGGTGGCACCGACTCAGTTGATCTGTGATAGATTGCTTCAGATGTGAGTGATTCATCTTGGAGTGTGTGGCTGGCTGGGAAGGGGGGGGGGGAGGATGGACAGGAGGAGGTGATGATCAGTCTTTCATACACATATTTTGGTTGGTTAAAAGGACTACACACAAACTAGAAATCTGTTTTAGCTTTAGTTTTATTGAAGTTTGTTTATTACCTTATGCCAATAACGAACACTTCCTTGCTGTTGCAAAATTTATAAAATGTATACCTTGTTGTGCCATAAGAACACTGCATATTGGTTTAATTTCTGTATTGTACAGCCTTTATTATATTGATTAGTGTACCGGAAATATTTTCCTAATCCGAAAGTTATAATTTTATTCTGCTTTTTTGTACAATAAAAACTATTTTCTGATAAAAAAAATAATAATAAACCCCCAAATGAGATGAAAACCCCAAAATACCACCCCATCTTTAAACAGAAACCCACTTTTTTTTTCTCTTAGAGAAAGCCTTGCCGCAAAAAAACCCCAGTTTGCTAAGTATGGAATAGCAGCTAAATGCTCCAGTTAAATGCATGTATGTTATCTCTTTTTCCTGCCAAAAGAGTTATAATTACATGTAGCCAATCCTGTGTTCTACACACATTTGCCAAAAAAGAAGTAAATATTTAGTATATACCTAATGCTATAAAAACAGAATACCTGTTTAACTTATGATTTAGTGAATTCAAAACACCAAACATTAGGTTCAATTTAAAAACCTTTAAAGCTATAGTTTAGCTAAAAAATCTTCTGTGCAGGGATGCCTGTCCTCTTCTCTTAGAGAACTTCTGGTGTGCGATGGATAATAGCTTTAGGTCTTCTTTCAAACTTTCATTGTTTATACTGCATAGAACATGATCTGTGATGGGGGAAGGATCATCTCATTCTTTAAGCTACCCCCTATTCAGAGATTGCATGCAGTGTAATCAATAAAATAACTTTTCTGAGGGAAGAGGAGGGGCAGTATTTGTCAGAAGCGTTTTCACAACAGTTCTGTCTGAAGACCCAAAAATAATAATAATCTGTACTACTTGTTTATAGTGATATGAGAACACAAATGATAGGCTCACTTTAAGATCCAAACTTTTCAACTAGTTATTGAACAAGACATTTGCCTAAATCCCATTAGCAGTCATTCTTAAAACACTTCACACCAAATGGATTCAAGCCCTAGGTGTTTAGTATCAAACAACCTTCATGACCTTTCTTCTCTCATTTGAATTATGTAAATCACTTTGAATTCATATGTTGCAGCATACACATATTTGATTTATTCAATAAATATTGTACTAATATGAATGATTATACAGGATGTTTATAATACACACGTTACCTTATCACTATGTTTCTAGAGTTTTTACCTGGACCATTCAACTCTGAATATCTTTACCTTTTTTGCATTTTGCAATCTTTGTCTGGTCCTCTAGATATGTAAATCAGTGCGTAAGTATATCCTTTCAAATAATTATCATATATTATACTTTACTCATCTCTGTAGAATTTCTTCATATGCATAATCATATTTGACTTCCTTATGAATGTAAAAACCATCTTACCTTAGGCAAGTTAATCTTCATTGATTGAATATCTAATGCCTTTGAATGTGCAAGTCTTTTTCCCTTAGAACAGCATGGTAATTAAAAAAAAGGCTACTTCTAGATTATTGTAAGCAGCCATTCTTTTGTACTCTATTCGTATTTCAGTTTTTGTCTGTTTGCGGTACTGTTGTCAAGTAAACATAGCTCAGTGATGCTGTATGAACCTATTAAAGTTAGGCTCATAGTGCTGTAATAGGATTTTGATCTGATTTTCAGTGCGATTAATGTAGTGCTACTTGGATGCAACTTAGCTACATCTTTGAGAAGGTTTGTATATGCTATGGTGCCAAAATCAGACTGGAGTCACACCAAAGTAGTACAGGAACCTTTTCCAAAATTGCTCCATACTGAGTTGCATTGATGTCAATGGACACCATTGAAAAAAATGTGATTTCCCTTATCATGCAAATCTGTGTGACTCAAGTCACTACTGAAATCGCACTAGTGTGAACCAAGTCTTAATTTAGGGTATTCTCTTTTAGCTGGTTATGAGCTAGGGATGCATAGAGTTGGCTTATCTCTGTTCATTTATGATTGATCACTGGGTGGAAATATCAAACTAATCTGACCATTGAAAGAACAGATTGCTTGATTGGTGTGTGGCAGGCATGCTTAATGGTGTATAGTGATAATTGAATTAGCTGAATAAGCTATTTTCAAATTTTAGATTTGTCTGTAAGTTTACATTTAGATGTATCTGATTTGCAAAGATCAATTTATTCCAGTAAAAAAGCAATCGTGTTTTAAGAATTGTCTCTGTAGATTAAAAATCTGCATGTACATATTCAAACCAAATCTCTGCAAAATTCAGAATTTCCTATTGGCTAATCACTAACAGTGCACCACAACAGACAATTTAACTTGATTATCAAAATGTTTCAGTTACATAGAGAAAATCACAGAGTCTTGGCCAAAGGCTGCCTCGCAGTTATTGTTTTTTGCTTTTTTTTGTAAAAGTTATATAAAAAATATCCTCCTGCACTAAAAGGCCAAAATCTATGAACTAAATAAATGTGAGCACTTTATGTGGTTTTCTTACACAAAATGAATCAACCAAACAAACAAAAATTAAAAGCAGAGCTCACTAGTTTTGAAAACTTAACATATGCTCAACAAATAATTAACTTAGTGAAAACATACATCACTGGCATCATACCAATAGGTACATGAAAATCATAATAGTCCCACTCTTCAGAATTATATGATGCTGTCCCCTTTTTCTTAAACATTCTTTATCTAAGTGAGGGTTCACCAAATCAGGAAGAAACAAAAATTGGTCACATTAAGAAACCTAAAGGGTCCAAACTGAGAAAAGTGCATACATGTCAGAAACCATGAATCAGACTGAGGCAGAAGTACGGTTAAATCACACTTGTTTAATAACAATAATAATAAAAAGGTAAACAGAGTAAGCGTAGTCGAAACATAGCCAGAGTTCAGGAACCGGAATGGATAGTCAAACAAGCCAAAACGTCAGGTAGCCAGAGATGAGCATAGTAGAACAGCAAGCAGAATCTGGAGCCAGAAGGAATGTAAGCCAAGCAAGTCTTCAATAGGAACACAGGAGAGAGTCTCTAGAGATGTGACAAAGGCGAAGGCTGAGATCATCTGGACTGGACGGCTTAAGTAGGCAGGACTGACGAACAGGATATTATCAACAGGTGAGTCACTGTGGAGAGAAAGGAGCTGGCAATTAGCCGACAGCTGAGCGGCCAGCCTTGAGAAGGAAGGGCTGAGCCCAGCCCTGACAATACAATACAGCAGAAGGTACAGGGTCATCTGAACAGAGAACATAGAATAACTGCACATAATATAACAGTATGGTGGACGGTACAAAAACAGATAGTCATACCCACTATGTTCAGTAAAGCCACTCAAGTTTGATCTAATTTTAAAGAAGTGTGAAATGCTTGGACAGAATGCCCAGTTGAAAAGGCAAAGTGAAGTTTAGTGATAGAAAGAAAGAGGGAAGGTGCAGGCTCCAACCTGAGGGTAGGCCGGAGAGGGAGGAAGAGAAAAAAAAAGACTCACTTTGAACTCAGGCGAATATAGGTAACCTACAGGTCTCTACAGGTAACCAAAGGAATGGAGATGCCAGTACTGGCATGGAAAGAAACTAGGCTCTTAGAGCATTTTCTTGTATTCAGTAGAGCATTTAGATTCTTTCCAATAGTACTGTTTTTTGTTTTGGTCAGAAATCTTGTCTCTGAGTGCGCTGTAAGGTCTTAGATCTCCTGAATGTCATTCATTCAGTCAAACTATTGTCTCAAAGAAGGTGGTGGGTTTGGGCTTATCCAGGAGCTAGGAATACATGCCTTGGCAGCATTTAGTAGGTGAATCAGCATATATTTTTTGTACCACTTTCAGGACATATGTGTAAGGTTAAGAAATACAGCTGCAAGGTTATCAAACAAGGAAAAACCTTTAAGATGCTGAATGATCTTTAAGACTGGTTGCCAGAAGGGTTGTAATGCAGGGCAGTCCCAGAAGGTGTGTAAGAAGGAACCTGTATGGGCACTGCAGTGCCAACACAAGGCACTCTGTTGTGGAAAGAGTTAAAGAGTTTGGCCAGGACTTACAACATCCTATGCCACCTGGTCACAATCTTGTAGAATATTGCTTGATATTTATTGCAGATGGAGGCTTTATGAGCAAATAAGATCATCCTATTTTTTTGGTCTTCTGTAAAAGCAAGTCAGAGGACATTCTCCCATGTGTGGAGAAACTACAGGCTGTTTTGAGAATGAGCAGTCATCAATACTGTTCCTTCTTAAAATGTGACCCAAAAGCATGGAATGTGCTCCTCAGTCTTGATATGTTGCTCCACCTAAATCCTGCATGGAAAATATGGACGCACATACCACCACTCTGTGTTCTTTTCCCAATTTATAAATAAGATGGACTTTCACCCTGAATGGTGGGATCTGGTTTCATAGGTCCATACTCCTTTAAGGTGATATATATAATAGCACCACCTTTTCTCCCCCACTACACAGTAAGTCCTATTAGCTCCCCTTCCCTTTAAAATATGACTGCAATAGCACTAATCCATCTACTCCACTCTGCAGGTGGGTAAAGATGTATTTTCCAAATATAAATTGAAAACTAATAGTGCTCTCCATTTACATTGTTTATTTAAGAGAAAATATAAGAGATACATTCACATTAAAAGGTATACAAGGCCTGAAGAAGTCACGGTGGTGTAGTAGCCCATTTGACGTAACGTGTATAGGGGGAAGAAGTCGCAGTGGCAACATCATCCCGCGAGTATCTTGTTGTTTCTATGCATCCTGAGGCTGAACCGCTCAAGTGCAGCATTTGTGAGTAACATTTTAATGCTTTTATGAGGAAATAAACCGTTTTGATATACAGAGAGCACTAGATTTTTTCTTTTCTGTTCCTATGTGCACCGGACCCCATTGAGGGAATCTGTACTGGCTGGTATTCAACTAATCAGCCGGAGGCAGCATGGACGGAATAGGAGCTCCATGACCAGCTGATTTGTTTATATCCCTGAGAGGGAACCTGCTTTTTCTGACCTTCTGGTGAAACAGGAGTCAGAACGTGAGGTGAGCGGCTAAGATATTGAGATGGAGGAGAGCACTTGCATTTTCAACGTTTATGCACTGGTGGTGTGTTGTGCGTTTTTGTGCAGAAGACTCTGAGGATTATTTTTGTGCATTTGGACTCTTATTTTTATTCCATTTTTTTTTTTATGAGTGTGTGGACTTTATCTTTATTGTCTATTGTTCATTATTCCCATATAGGGAACACGTATATTTCATTATTGTGTATTGTTCACTATTCCCATCAGGGAACAAGAATATTTGATTGTGCACTCAGTATCTTGCTTTATTGCAAGGTAATCATCTATTCTCTAAGACTATGTTTCCACTATTGCTTTCCCAAAGTCGCACGATTTACACTGCGACTTTACAATGCGATTTATGTTGCGATTTGATGCAACTTTAAAAATGACTTTGTGTGATTTTGATGTTCTGCGATTTAGTCAGAGTGATGTAATTCCTTATCCTGCTTAGTTATTTCCCCTTCCTCTTTCGTTGTCACGTGTTGTATGTTGGTTAGCAAACATGTTGGCTATGCAATATGTTGGGTCAGCAGACATTATGGCTGCTGTAGCAGCATTAATAGATGAAGAAGAAGAGGATAACCGAAGGAGGAGAAGGCATAGATTTTGGATCCAACCCATCATCGTCCAAAGGGAAGGGAGAGGCCAGTTTGGGGTCCTTTACAACGACTACACACGGATGTCAATTAGAAGGCGAGATTCTTTTTTTATGTCAACTTGCAAATGCTCCAAGATATATTTATGAAAACGTGTATATGCCTGGTCAGTATGACTCTTTTTCTAATTTTTGGCTTTGAATAGCTAGAAGTGTTAACTATAACCTGATCAAATTGTTTAAAAAATGGAACTAGATTTTTAAATGTTTGATTTTTATATGGTCAATGTAGATAATAGCCATACATTTTATAGTTACAGTTTTGTTCAATTGTTGGCTTTGCTCTCTAGCCATCTAGAGAGACAAAACACCAGTTTCTGAAGGAGTATTCCTGCTGTTAAAAGACCGATTATAACATTGAGGTATGTTTTTACCTACTTTTTCTTCTTATTACCTCATATGTGCATTTGGATATCCACATCATTCTTTCATCCTCTTTACATGAGGTGAAATAATAAATCCTAACATGTTATTGTGGATGAAATTATTTTTGCAATATTAATTTTCCCTCTACATAACCAGTGTCTTTCTCCTGCTCCTCTTCTTCCTTCACTTCCTCAGGCACCTCCTTCCAAGCTAATTATTTTATCTAATTTAGAAGTAGCTTATTGTTAATATGTATCATTATAATAAACTGTATTTACTGTTCCATTTTAGGTACCTGGCAACTGGACATTGCTTTGCAAGTTTGCATTTTGAATTTTTGGTTGGAAAAACTACTGTCAGCAATATTGTCCATGATACCTGGAGAGACATCTGGAATGTCCTTAGGGATTTGGTCCTGAAGAAGCCCACTTGTGAAGATTGGTGCAAGATAGCAGAAGTTTTCTGGGACCGATGCAATTTCCCAAATTGTCTCGGGGCAATTGATGGAAAACATATGAGGATAGTGATGCCCATCGGCAGTGGAACCAAATACTTTAACTACAAAAAATATTTTTCTTTTGTATTACTAGCAGTGGCTGATGCCAATTATTGTTTTAGCTATATAGACATAGGATCGTATGGCAGCAGCTCAGACTCCAGTATTTTCCAAAGATCATCTTTTGGAAGAATATTGAGGGAAAATGGTCTGGACCTGCCACAGGACTGTCCGTTGCCAGGAACAAATGGGCCGCCAATGCTATTTGTGTATGTTGGGGTTGAGGCCTTTGCTCTCAGTGAGCATCTATTAAGGCCTTATTCCAATAGGTATCTGAGTGAAGGGAAGCGGTTAACGAGGGCAAGACGAGTGGTAGAATGTTCATTTGGCATTTTAGCAAACAAGTGGCGCTTGCTGCATGCACCTATGAATTTAAAACTTGAGAATGCAATATCTGCAGTAAAAGCAGCATACGTGCTTCATAATTTTGTAAGAATTTGTGATGGCTACCTTTTGGAAGATTCCCTCATGCACGATCTGCAAGGTGCACAATGGAGTGCCAGTAGGGGCACCAACAATGGTGCCACTGTGCGTGAGGGATTCTCATTGTATTTTATGTCTGCTGCTGGTTCTGTCCCCTGGCAGCAGGATGCCATTGCATAATGTATGTCATGCATTTTTTATTTTACTATTATTTAGATGTCTGTTATGTTTAATTGCATCCAAATGCAGAATAACAGGTCTTTAACACAAATTATAAAAAAGGATAAGTAGAAAACGCATAATGTAACCAGAATAATTTATATTTTCCAGAATTTTGGGCAAGAATGCACCAAAAATATATATTTTTTTTGGGTGAACTACACCATTTGTTGTTTTTTTTTATTTTGAACAACCACACCAAATAATAAAATACTAAAATATATCACTTTACATATAGTTACATAGTAGGTGAGGTTGAAAAAAGACACAAGTCCATCAAGTCCAACCTATGTGTGTGATTATGTGTCAGTATTACATTATATATCCCTGTATGTTGCGGTCATTCAGGTGATTATCTAATAGTTTCTTGAAGCTATCAATGCTCCCCGCTGAGACCACTGCCTGTGGAAGGGAATTCCACATCCTTGCCGCTCTTACAGTAAAGATCCCTCTACGTAGTTTAAGGTTAAACCACTTTTCTTCTAATTGTAATGAGTGGCCACGAGTCTTATTAAACTCTCTTCTGCAAAAAAGTTTTATCCCTATTGTGGGGTCACCAGTACAGTATTTGTAAATTGAAATCATATCCCCTCTCAAGCGTCTCTTCTCAGAGAGAATAAGTTCAGTGCTTGCAACCTTTCCTCATAACTAAGATCCTCCAGACCCTTTATTATCTTTGTTGCCCTTCTTTGTACTCGCTCCATTTCCAGTACATCCTTCCTGAGGACTGGTGCCCAGAACTGGACAGCATACTCTAGGTGAGGCCGGACCAGAGCCTTGTAGAGTGGGATAATTATCATTTTATCTCTTGCGTTGATCCCCCTTTTAATGCATGCCAATATTCTGTTTGCTTTATTAGCAGCAGCTTGGCATTGCATGCCATTGCTGAGCCTATCATCTACTAGAACCCCCAGGTCCTTTTCCATCCTAGATTCCCCCAGAGGTTCTCCCCCCAGTGTATAGATTGCATTCATATTTTTGCCACCCAAATGCATTATTTTACATTTTTCTACATTGAACCTCATTTGCCATGTAGTCGCCCACCCCATTAATTTGTTCAGGTCTTTTTGCAAGGTTTCCACATCCTGCGGAGAAGTTATTGCCCTGCTTAGCTTAGTATTGTCTGCAAATACAGAGATTGAACTGTTTATCCCATCCTCCAGGTCATTTATAAACAAATTAAATAGGATTGGTCCCAGCACAGAACCCTGGGGAACCCCACTACCCACCCCTAACCATTCTGAGTACTCCCCATTTATCACCACCCTCTGAACTCGCCCTTGTAGCCAGTTTTCAATCCATGTACTCACCCTATGGTCCATGCCAACGGACCTTATTTTGTACAGTAAACGTTTATGGGGAACTGTGTCAAATGCTTTTGCAAAATCCAGATACACCACGTCTACGGGCCTTCCTTTATCTAGATGGCAACTCACCTCCTCATAGAAGGTTAATAGATTGGTTTGGCAAGAACGATTCTTTGAACAACACCAAAATAAAAGTCATACAAAAAATAAAATATATAATCTGAATCCTTTTTTACAAGCAAAATCTTTTTGCAAGAAGGCAAAAAACAATAAAAATTTCTGTGAACTCAAACATTTTTGGGTTGTTGTTTTGGCACCCACAACCAAAACCAAAAAATAGAACAAGTCTCAAAACACCAGCAAAAATAATATAAATTTACAATTGCTAGTATGTTTTGGTTTCAGTGGTCCTGGAAACTGAACTATTGGTTGGTCCAGGCAAATCCACTGATGGTCCTGGGTAGTATTTCCCTTGAAGAAAAGGCGTAACCTGACTTGGTGTAGGTTGCCTAAGTTGGTTGAGTTGTCGGGGCGCCAAGGGTAGAGGTTGTGGGGGCAGAAATTGGATGCAACATGCGTGCCTTGAGGGATTCAGCATATTACCATACTGGTTACAGTATGGCCGGTTTATTGGTGGAGCATACTGTGTACTTTGAAAGTGAGGGTATTGTTGATACGGGGGATATTGGGGAAGGGGGGTTGCATATATGCTGAGGATGTTGTTGGCCCCTCACCCACAAAGGATTGAGCAGTTGACATCAAAGCCATCCTGAGTGCATATTTTTTCTCTGGGGTACCTGTTTACATATGCCTAAAATTACAGTGAGAAATGCTGTGTCTTCACACTGGTTTTCAGACATTTTAGTGGACATCTAACTGACTACATCTAAGATTTTATCCATGGGTTTCACAGGCCTGGCACTTCCCCTTGAAGATCTTCGCAAAGGCCTAGAGACATTGCTAGGCCCTGGTTCTGCATCCTCCCCATACATTGAGTTTGTTGTTGACCTTGATTCATCTACAAAAAGTTCCTTGTCAACATTGTCTTGGAATTCTTCTTGCTCCTCCTCCTCCACAGCTTCCTCTGCCTCATCTTCTGGTGCCAAACCCTGTGTGCTGTCTTCCCAGCTTGCTTGGGTTCTGAAATACAAATCACATATTTTTAAAGTAAGCATTACAATTTGATATGTAAAATTCATAACATATGCCTGCTGATAACTTACTCTCGCATTTCCAACACCGGTTTTAAAAAAATCAAGATCCCCAGCATGGGCATATGGGGCAATCTTTTTGAGCCGGAACCACTCCTTCCTTCTTTTAATTTTCGTAAGTACCGGTTGTAGCAGTCTTTGAGACTTCTCCATCAAGTTTGTAATGAGTGCACTGCAAAATATAAAGAAAATACCAAGTTAAAATAAAATTCTTTAGTAACTACCATAGGTCATTAATTTGCTAGGCTGCATAATTGATGTGGATGGTGGGAAAACAACCGCTAGATATATTATCCATGACACCTGCATAGGATGTCGACAGGGCCATCTTTCATGTTGTTTGGACCATCGGCAAATATTATTTGCTGGCCCACACACACACACAGATTTACTTTCCTGCAGCCACAGGTTGCAGGAAAGAAACTAGCTAAATTCCACCATAAACACAGATAGTGTTGACAGGGGATTCCCTCCTGCCAAACCATTGTGATCTCCCGGCAGGAGAAGCGGTCCCTACCAAGAAAACACAGTGCACATTGTTAATACACACCCATTGGTTGCTGGATATTTAATTAGGTGCAAGGCGCAAAGTGCTAAGCAGCATATATCAACCACTTACTTTTTGAAGACCATTCTGTAGCTGATAAAGAGTCCCAGGTATCATAATATATGCAAGCCACTTCCAAAAATTCTCTCTCCTTCTTTACATGATCTTTGTAACCTGGATCTCTGAGGTCATATATTGCCGGATGTTGTCTGACAAGCCGAATAATTTCTTGTCGCTTGTTCTTTCTAGCCCTAGGCATGTTTCCTGCTGTCTTCCACACTCACGTACATCAATATAGGAAGTGATGTATTTGGGAGGAGCAGAGATCATGTGCTTCCGTAGACTTCCGTGGAAGTCACAACAAAGTCGCGGTGTCAGACCTGTACATGCTACTGCATTGTGACTTAATACCTTTCTATGGAGAACAAGTCGCACCGAACATGGAACAAAGTATAGTGCAAGAACCTTTTTTGGAGACGCTGCGACTTGAGTCACACCAATTAGAATGGAGACCATTGAAATACATGGGTTTTGACTTGTCATGTGACTTGACATGGGTCAAGTCGCAAAACAAGTCGCAGTAGTGGAAACAGAGCCTAAGGATTTATTGGTAGTTAAAAAAACTAAAAATGGTGTTGTGACCTGTCCCCACAATTTTAAAAGGATGCACCAACATGCCTCCATCCCAATTAGTACAGAATAAATAAGAGGATAGAAGCGGGACTTTGCATGAGGCATGTTGGTGAGTGTGTAAGCTCAGTGGTTTGTGCTGGAAATTATTTAAATGGAAAAGTTCACTATATCAATCTCGCTCAAGGTAGTAATAATAATAACAATAGCAATATATATTGCTGAAAAAAAATGACACAAAGTAGCTCATTTCATACGTCTATACATACTAGTTAGATTTGACTTTTCTTGAACTGAATACAGTAACTGAAAAAATCCACTACCATTTGCCCCACATATTAGGCTAAATTATAAACTTCCTTGGCAGAAAAAGCTAGAGGCTATTGCATACAAGAATTTAGGTGTATAATCATTTTTTACATAAGGTTTAGGATGCAGTGATTGGAGTGGACGGATACACGAGGGAACACGTGGTATAAATAGTGAAAGGTTCACCTTAGGAAACATTAGGCAGATCATTGATAAAATCAAGTACTCATCCTCTCTGACAGGTAGAGGACTAGGTGCTATTGTTTCTTCTATTTAACAAATACAGTGAAAGTTACTTCCACTTGGATTTTCCATTTGAGAAAAGGGAACCCAAATATGCAGCAAATTACTGTAAATAAAACCAGATGCAACAAAAAATAGCAAAGGGGCTTTTACCTGTTGCCAATGACCAAGGGGGCAAACGTGGTAATTGATCAGAGAATCAATCATTCCCTGTGTAGGCAGGCTATGGAGGTGTTTGTATCCCTGTGCATAGGTCTTGTGTACATAACAAAACAGTGTATTGCGCTTTCTAAATAACTACCAATAAATAAATAAGAGGATAGAAGCGGGACTTTGCATGAGGCATGTTGGTGAGTGTGTAAGCTCAGTGGTTTGTGCTAGGATGTAATATCTAAGGTACGTCATATACATAGTTGTATCTACAAAGGATTTGCAAGATAATGATGATAAAACGGTTTAATAGCGTAGATCGTAAAATTAGTACAATCAAGAATGGAAACATCGTAGGGCACAATTGAGCATATATAAACAGTGTATTAACAGGCATAATTAAAACACAAATTGTACAGTTGCAAAAGGGAATACATTGTACAGTAGGTTGATATGTGCATCCATAGTTATTAACTCAATGCGTTTCTTGGCTTATAACCAATCATCAGGAGTCCGCTGCAATTTGGCTGCATTAAAACAATGAAACATCTATTAGTATACGGGCAGATATGTAGAGAAGGGCTACTATGGGAATCTAAGTTTCCATGATACTCACAGAAAGTGCATTGGTCGATAGCGACCAATATACTGGAATGCAGCATTGGTCCGGGTCTGCAAAGTCTTCCCCGGGGTTGAGGCAGAGAGCTGGCCCCGGAAACCCATTGGCCACAGCCACCAGGTTGACCAAAGTTCCCCAAAAGACTGCCAGGCGGGGGGCAAACAGCGAGGCTAAATGACACTGAAAAGGCTGTGGAGAGAGGTGAAAAGTGATAAGTGATATTGAGCCAGGGTGTGAATAGGGGTGTGTGAATAGGAAAGGTACTACCACAAACTGAGCACCAGAAAGTGACTAAGTATGTGTGTGTTGAAAGAAGCCAGAAGAAAGGATGAGGAGTGTTGGAGGTATAGGTGAAATAGAGTGTGTGTACAGTTCAAAGACCAGTGCTCGTGTCCATAGATCTAAGTATGTGTGTGCAAGATAGTTACCTGTATAGTGTGGGTGCCAGGCCAAGCCAAAAGCCCTTATGACCATAGTGAGACATCGGAGTACCCGGCCAGAGGCCGCCGCTAAATGCCGCGGGACCGGGGGCATGCTCATGCCAACGTCATGTGAGGGCGTGATGACGTCACAGGGGGGGAGGGCTGCAAAGGCACAATGTCCAATTGTGGCAGCCTCCCAACCCCGCAGTGTCCAGGTCCAGGGGTGGTAACCCACTAGTACCTCCCGCCATGCGGCAGCCGCATGAGGGGCGTGGTGAACATGACGCTGATGCGCTGAGGTCAGGGCCCGCCCCCGACAACTGATGGGACGGGTGACAGGTCAAAAACTGGGCGCATCGCAACCCCGGAGATATGACCCGATCAACACCAGTACCAACTTGCATATCAGGAGTTGTAATGGGATGTGTAAACAGTAGTGAGAAACACTGGGTTGCTGAAGGAAAGAAAGATGAAAGAGAGAAGAAAAGGAAAAAAAAAAAAAAAAGAAAACGAAAAGGGAAAACAAAATAAATATTCATTGCCTTGAATTAAATATATAGCAAAGAAAGTAACAAAATAAACCCTTACTCATTGCACTGAATGCAATACTCATTGCACTGAATGCAATGCAATGCTTAATCAATATGCACAAAAGTGTGAAGTCTAAAAATTTTTAGCCCTGAATTAAATCAGTAAATTGTTTGACTAAAGGGGAGCAACAAAAAAACAAGAAAATATAAGAAAATATAAAAAAAATATAAAAAAATATAAAAAAATATAAATATGTTATATACGATTGGTATGCATGAAAGAGAGAAAACGAAAAAAGAAAAACAAAAACAAACAATCATTGCCTTGAATTGAATCAATGTATAGCAAGAAAAGTAACAAAATAGACACTAATGCCGCGTACACACGAGCGGACATTACGGCGGACTTTGCCCGGCGGACTTTTCGACGTACTTTCCGACGGACTTTGTGAATGAACGGACTTGCCTACACACAATCCACCAAAGTCCGTCGAATTCGTACGTGATGACGTACGACCGGACTAAAACAAGGAAGTTCATAGCCAGTAGCCAATAGCTGCCCTAGCGTGGCTTTTTGTCCGTCGAACTAGCATACAGACGGCGGACTTTTCGACCGGACTCGATTTCAACGGATAAATTTAAAGCAAGTTTTAAATCTAATTCCGTCGAACTTTTGAGAAAACAAAGTCCGCTGGAGCCCACACACATCGAATTGTCCGACGAAATCCAGTCCGCCGGGCAAAGTCCGCCGTAATGTCCGCTCGTGTGTACGCGGCATAACTCTTTGCACTGAGTTTATTCAGTATGCAAAAAAGTTTAAAAACTTTAGCCCTGAATTGAATCAGTATTTGTCTGACTAAAAGGACACAACAAAAAAGCAAAAAAAAAAATATAAAGATTCTTTAGCCCTGAATTGAATCAGTAAATCTCTGACTAAAGGGAAACAACAAAATAAAATAAGTAGAATAAAATAGTAAATAAAGAGTAAATTGAAGTTTGCAGTATGAGCTGTGTGGGTGGATGGTCAGGTCACAGAAAGCGGGTGTCTGCCACCCTGGTATTGGTGTAACTAAAAATGGGGTTGTGACCTGTCCCCACAATTTTAAAAGAATGCACCAACTCCTGATATGCAAGTTGGTACTGGTGTCGATCGGGTCATATCTCCGGAGTTGCGATGCGCCCAGTTTTTGACCTGTCACCCGTCCAATCAGTTGACGGGGGTGGGCCCTGACCTCAGCGCAACGGCGTCATGTTCACCACGCCCCGCATGCGGCGCTTCGGCTGCCGCACGGCGGAAGGTACTAGTGGGTTACCACCCCTGGGCCTGGACACTGCGGGGTTGGAAGGCTGCCACAATTGGACATCGTGCCTTTGCGGCCCTCCCCCCGTGACGTCATCACGCCCTCACATGACGTTGGCGTGAGCATGCTCCCGGTCCCGCGGCATTTAGCGGCGGCCTCTGGCCGGGTACTCCGATGTCTCGCTATGGTCATGGGGCTTTTGGCTTGGCCTGGCACCCACACTATACAGGTAACTATCTTGCACACACATACTTAGATCTATGGACACGAGCACTGGTCTTTGAACTGTACACACACTCTATTTCACCTATACCTCCAACACTCCTCATCCTTTCTTCTGGCTTCTTTCAACACACACATACTTAGTCACTTTCTGGTGCTCAGTTTGTGGTAGTACCTTTCCTGTTCACACACCCCTATTCACACCCTGGCTCAATATCACTTATCACTTTTCACCTCTCTCCACAGCCTTTTCAGTGTCATTTAGCCTCGCTGTTTGCCCCACCTGGCGGTCCTTTGGGGAACTTTGGTCAACCTGGTGACTGTGGCCGACGGGTTTCCGGGGCCAGCTCTCTTTGGTCAACCTGGTGGCTGTGGCTGACGGGTTTCTGGGGCCAGCTCTCAGCTCTCTGCCTCAACCTCGGGGGAGACTTTGCAGACCCGGACCAATGCTGCATTCCAGTATATTGGTCGCTATCGACCAATGCACTTTCTGTGAGTATCATGGAAACTTAGATTCCCATAGTAGCCCTTCTCTACATATCTGCCCGTATACTATTAGATGTTTCATTGTTTTAATGCAGCCAAATTGCATCGGACTCCTGATGATTGGTTATAAGCCAAGAAACGCATTGAGTTAATAACTATGGATGCACATATCAACCTACTGTACAATGTATTCCCTTTTGCAACTGTACAATTTGTGTTTTAATTATGCCTGTTAATACACTGTTTATATATGCTCAATTGTGCCCTACGATGTTTCCATTCATGATTGTACTAATTTTACGATCTACGCTATTAAACCGTTTTACCGTCATTATCTTGCAAATCCTTTGTAGATACAACTATGTATATGACGTACCTTAGATATTACATCCTAGCACAAATCACTGAGCTTACACACTCACCAACATGCCACATGCAAAGTCCCGTGTCTATCCTCTTATTTATTTATTGGTAGTTATTTAGAAAGCGCAACACTGTTTTGTTATGTACACAAGACCTATGCACAGGGATACAAACACATCCATAGCCTGCCTACACAGGGAATGATTGATTCTCTGATCAATTACCACGTTTGCCCCCTTGGTCATTGGCAACAGGTAAAAGCCCCTTTGCTATTTTTTGTTGCATCTGGTTTTATTTACAGTATTTTGCTGCATATTTGGGTTCCCTTTTCTCAAATGGAAAATCCAAGTGGAAGTAACTTTCACTGTATTTGTTAAATAGAAAAAACAATAGCACCTAGTCTTCTACCTGTCAGAGAGGATGAGTACTTGATTTTATCAATGATCTGCCTAATGTTTCCTAAGGTGAACCTTTCACTATTTATACCACGTGTTCCCTTGTGTATCCGTCCACTGCAATCACTGCATCCTAAACCTTATGTAAAAAATGATTATACACCTAAATTCTTGTATGCAATAGCCCCTAGCTTTTTCTGCCAAGGAAGTTTATAATTTAGCCTAATATGTGGGGCAAATGGTAGTGGATTTTTTCAGTTACTGTATTCAGTTCAAGAAAAGTCAAATCTAACTAGTATGTATAGACGTATGAAATGAGCTACTTTATGTAATTTTTTTTCAGCAATATATATTTCTATTGTTGTTATTATTATTACTACCTTGAGCGAGATTGATATAGTGAACTTTTCCATTTAAATAATTTCCAGCATGTGATTTATTTGTTTGTAATATAATTACAGTCATTAGCTTATTTTCTATATAATTCAAAATGTAAAAAAATGGTGAAAGTGTACGTACATGTGTCATTTTCAGTAAAGCTTAAACACGCAATATCTCACAACGTTTCTGCACTAAAAGATTTCCGTGTTGGAACAACCAGGGCATGACCAGCATTTATACCACATTGACTCAATTTCCCACAGGATAACTGCAAGATTTTTACTGATCACAGGATCTGAAAATCCTTTTGTTGCAGCAGAAACCAGGGTGCTTTGCTATGTAAAGCTGAATCACAAGCCCTTTTGTAGCCTGAGGGATAATCTTTTAAGTTTAATTATCATTTATTGGTTAGATTTTTATGTAATGGCATTAATGGCTGTTCATTTTCTGTTTTGAATGTTTAATGAATTTAAAAGACTTAAAGTATAATATTCTAACATTTGTAAATAAAGATTCATTACCTTAATATGCATTTTCATTTTAAGCTAGTAAACCCAAAATTTCAATTCATTCTTTATAAAAGTATTAACATTTATAAAGATGTATGAATTATCAGTAATGTCAGCACAAAACTTGAGAATATTGTTTATAATAAATTGAGAACCTGTTATAGTTCTAGAAAATTACTTTGCTTTTTACTATTTTTATTTTTTTCTAAGTAGTTTTAAACTCACTTATAATAATAATAAATCTTACAACTTACTATCATGATGTTTGCTTCATTCCACTCCTTATGCCGGGTACACACGAGCGGAATTTCCGTTGGAAAAATCTTGGATGGTTTTTCTGACGGAATTCCGCTCAAGCTTGGCATGCATACACATGGTCACACAAACGTTCGCTGAACTTTTGACCGCCAAGAACGCAGTGACGTGCAACACTATGACGAGTCGAGAAAATTAAGTTCAATGCTTACGAGTATGCGTCAAATTGTTTCCAAGCATGCGTAGGAATTTTGCGCATCGGAATTGGTACAGACGATCGAATTTGTCTGCTGTGAGGAGGGGCCAATATTTATTGAGAATATTCCTTACCTCATTATGATGTTGGGAAAATTGGGTAATAACCCGGACGGGCTGAAAAACGTCCTTCTTTTTGGTGGAATACAACAGTTTTTACTTTATTGAAGGCCTGTTTCAACAATTTATGGCTGTACCCTCTTCTTTTTAGTCTCTCATAAAGCTCATGTGAGGCCACAAAGAAGTCCTTTTCGTCCGTGAAATTCCGTTTAATGCGTAAATATTGGCTGTAAGGGATGCTATTTAGCAATGGTTTAGGATGAGCGCTGTTAGCGTGTAAAATAGTGTTCCCTGACGTTTCCTTACGATACAGGGATGAGGAAATATTTCCATCAGAGTCCAGTCGTATTTCCAGATCAAGGAAAGTGACACATGATGACAGATGGTTGGTTGCATTGGACGTAGAAAGTCTATATAACACCATACCACATAGTACTGGCATCAAAGTTATTTCCAAATTGTTAGAGGACAGAGGCCCTAAATTTGAGGCATACAGTCATTTTGTTGTCGATCTTTTACGCTTCATCTTAACACTGAATCATTTTTTATTTGTCACTTCCCACTTCCTCCAGGTGCAAGGCGTGGCTATGGGCACAAAATGTGTGCCATCCTACGCCAACTTGTACCTGGGGGGGTGGGAAAAAGATCTGTTTTCTAACCATGATCTTGCTGACTTCCTGTGCCACGTGATTTCGTGGCACAGGTATATTGATGATATCATCTTTTTTTTGGTCTGGTACTTGAGAACACCTCTCGAGATTCATGGATATTCTGGCGGTCAATTCATATAATCTCAAGTTCACAATGGAGTGTAGCCAGAGAAGGATCACTTTCCTTGATCTGGAAATACGACTGGACTCTGATGGAAATATTTCCTCATCCCTGTATCGTAAGGAAACGTCAGGGAACACTATTTTACACGCTAACAGCGCTCATCCTAAACCATTGCTAAATAGCATCCCTTACAGCCAATATTTACGCATTAAACGGAATTGCACGGACGAAAAGGACTTCTTTGTGGCCTCACATGAGCTTTATGAGAGACTAAAAAGAAGAGGGTACAGCCATAATTTGTTGAAACAGGCCTTCAATAAAGTAAAAAAATTAGATCGGAAAAAACTGTTGTATTCCACCAAAAAGAAGGACGTTTTTCAGCCCGTCTGGATTATTACCCAATTCTCCCAACATCATAATGAGGTAAGGAATATTCTCAATAAATATTGGCCCCTCCTCACAGCAGACAACACTATCAAAAAATATATTTAATCTCAGCCCCAAATTACCTATCGTCGTTCTCCTTCTTTACGGGATAAAGTTATAGCGAGTCACCATGCACCCAAACCAGAGTTTCTTTCAACAGTGTTTGGCACATTTCCATGTGGCCACTGTGACATATGTAAGTTTATTTATGATGTACGCGAAAAAACGCTTCCAAATGGCCAAAGACATAAAATCAAACACAAAGTCACATGTCAAACTATCGGTGTAGTTTATCTTGCCACCTGTATATGTGGCAGTTACTATGTCGGTAAAACTAAACGTCATTTCTGTGTAAGGATTCGTGACCATATCAAACCTTTATATAAAGGTAAGACCTCCACCTCTATCAATCGACATATAGCAAAATACCATGACTTCAATCCCCACGTCGTGGGATTTACAGCACTGGAACATACCCCTACACATGTTAGGGGTGGAGATATTGATCAAAAATTACTCCAACTAGAAACCAAGTGGATACATACTTTAGAGGCCACTATATATCCAGGGCTTAATGAAGGCATCAGTTTTAAGCCATTTTTATAGGCTGGTTGTTTCCTCCCCCCCCCTCCCTTTTTGGGGTTGACGCAACCCACCTCATCAAATAATTTTCATATTCTAATTTTTATTTTTATAATTTTCTTTTGTATCTTTGCACATTCCTCCCTTAATTGCTCCTCCCCACTTCAGAGATCGGTCCTGATGGATCAAGTTATGGCTTTCTTTATTTTCATACAACTTTTCAATTTATAACCCATATGAGATATATATAGACTTATTTAGGCATTATCATGTTGTCATTATTATTTTTATGTATATATGATTTTTTTTCATTTTTCATTCTTTGTCATTGCTATAGCCATTTTTGTGCTGACGAGTATTCTGTGCTAACAATGAGTGATTTAATTTGCGAGCTGTCGGGGTGACCTGCGCGGGCATATACCAGGGACCATGCCCCCTCCCTTTCTACTTTTCCTTCTTTTCTGGCCAACTCCCCATTCATGCCTTGTGTGCAGGCGCCTCTTTGGGGCTTTATTTGTATCCCTGGCCTGTTCCCGCCCATCCCCACTTCCCATTGTGTCTCAGCCGTACCCCTGCACCTTCGGTTGCCCATTGTTCTCCCTTCCATGCTTTCTTACCACCCGTTGCGGTTAGCTGTCCACGGGTCCCTGTACTTCATAGTGGTGGGTGCATACCGGGTCTGGTGTTAATAGCCTACCTACATGAGATACACTCTAGCTGCATGGACACCCAAGGGCACTGGTTCATCCTTTGCCCGCCCCAGCCACTACACACTGGACTAGCTTTCCATCTCCCAGGTATCGCGCTGCCAGTTGCGGCGTTTGTTTACTGCGCGTGGTCTGTGATGTGTTTACACGTCACCATAGACACCACCGCAATGCTTTCTGGACCTTGTAGGACCGGACGGAGTTGCGGGCGGCGCATGTGCAGTGGCTCTTTTTTGTCCGCTCACACGTGCGGTGACGTCAGACGCCGCTCGTGTGTGGGGGGCATAAGAGCACCGGCATCCCAGGCCACTAGACACGCCAGGGAATCACAGGACACCGTCACATCAACTGCAACGCGATTGGTTAGGCACCTTTTTGCTTTCAGTAGCTGTTTCCCCTTTCTCTCCCATGGACTTGTCTATACTAAGCTGACAGTATTTTTTGCCTCCTAGCTTGCTCTATCTGGTGCTTCAATCGGCTGCAGGTCTTTTCTCAGCCAACTTTTCCATTCTAGATTATATTTACTGGTGAGTGTAAAACTATCCTTTGTTTATACTTAGTCTGTGTCATTTGATACAGCTTGTCTGCAATTTGCAATTCTGGACCTGTGTCTTTGGATAGTATCATTTGTTATATAATTGTCCTCTCCTTTACCATTCTCTAGTGATACCTGTTACATCCTTTATTTTATGATGAACTACTCCCAATAATGGCTGTCCTTCGGTGTCCTGTCACTCAATTTGAATAGTATATTTGTAAGTAAAAATTAGAGACTATGTTAGTCCTATATCAGGTTTCTCGTTTGTAATTGATGTGCGGTCACTATGCCCCTCTAGAATCCATCACAATGAATTTATTTATACATAATTTGTATTTTTTAGACATACATTCCGTCAGGTCCCTCTTATTGCTCCCTGCAGCTACCTATTGTGATCTCAGTTTGAGGCCCTGCTCCGGAGGCGTGTAGCATCCATCCCTGGTGATTTGCAGGTATTTTACCATCTTTGGATAGCCTGGTCGGGGCTCCTATTGGCACCTTGCGGTGTGGGCAGGTTCTTGGGGCTATTTCGGGTGGTGGGGGGTGGTCTACTCTGACAGCTCGCAAACATGTGTATATACACTTTCTCTGTATCTAATGTATGAATTGCTTTAAAACATCCATTGATTGTTATATTTCTCTTTATAGAGAGTACTGTAGCGCTCTAGGTATCAAACAACTGTCCTTGAGGAAGCCAACACTGGCGAAACATGTCGGGCATCTAAATACCTACTCACTGAACTGGCCGCCACATTCGTCAGGCCAAGTCATGTGAAATAAGTTTGCTACAGAATTGATTTTAGAAATTTTTCATGTCTAGTTTTAATGATTTTTGTTAAATAAATACAATTTTAACTTCCAATTTGTGTATATTGTGTTCCTCTTGGCACCGCCATAATCCCCATACTTCCTCCCTCTGGCTTGATTTTCAAATTATCGCTATGAGGTGTCGTATCACACCGAGGGCTGCCCAGCCAGATATTAAATCATAATTCTGGTGTTTGCTTTTTAACTGATCCTATTCTGTCACCCAAGCATTTCAAGTAAATGTAAATTGATTATGCCCCTCTGACCACACAGACTACCTACTTGTGGAGCTGGAATTGATGGGTTGAGTAGATAATTAAAGCTAGAATTGATTGCAAATTCTGGGTTGCAGCTATTTAGCTCCATGAATGATTTTCATTCATGCATGCCTTAAAGGCAAAAAATCATATTTTCAATGTGAAATTAAAGTGGTTGTAAAGGCTCAAGTTTTTTTTTTACCTACATGCATTTTAAGCATGTAGGTAAAAAACCTTTTGTGTGCAGCAGTCCTCCCAGCTCCCCCTAATACTTACCTAAGCCTTCCGGATCTCTTCCTCCTCATTGGCTGAGACAGCAGCGGGAGCCATTGGTTGTCAATCACATCCAGTGAGCCAATCAGGAGAAGGAGGGAGTTGGGCCCAGCCACAGCTCTATGTTTGACTGGACATGCAGAGCGGCGGCTCGGGAGTGAGCCTGTTTGGTGCCCCAAGAGCAAACTGCTTGCTCTGGGGGGCACTCAGCAGGAGGGAGGGGGCAGGAGTACAAGCAAGGGACCTGAGAGGGATCTAGGCTGCTCTGTGCAAAACCATTGCACAGAGCAGGTAAGTATAACATGTTTGTTATTTTAAAAAAAACAAGACTTTATTATCACTTTAATAAGTCTGCCTCTCTGTCTTTAAACCTTTACTAAGTGCTAAAACTGTTTTGATAAGCATGCCATGTGGAAAACTAGCATTTACAGAATGGAAGGCTATCATTCAATATAGATTTCCTTTAATACTTATAGGGTACCAACACTATGGGTAAAATATTGATATATGAAGGTTGATGGGAAGTCACTTGGGCACCTCATCCCCAATATAATTACCATATAAATAATTTATTATAAGTAATGTGATTTTATAGGTGCCAACTAAACAGAACACATAATAAATGCTTAAAAGATATTTTATTACAATTTCAATCAATCTTTCAAATATTGTAAAAAGACATTATTTTTAGGGTACATAGATGCTTGTAACGAATGCCTTGTACATAAGACTGTGAAATAATCTATACTATCAGACAAACTTATTTCATTGAATTGCCTTGTAGACACAGCCACATGGAGGTTAGCTTTTTTTAACCCGTGAGGTGTGGAACAATAATCTTGTGTGAGTATGCTATTTCATGAGTGACCGAGGCCAGATCAATTTGCTTTCAGGCTCTGGTGGAATTTGTTAGCACCCTTCTGTGTAATCCATCCTGCCTCCCCCTCTTCAGGTTGTTCATTCTGACTTTAACTAGGGGGTACTTGGTCCTTATTGCCCAAGCAGGGGCATAAGTGGACTGCAGGAGAGGCAGACAACTGTGGCTGTCTCAACCTTGTGATCTTTGACACCATGCATTCTCCTTGAGTGGGCATGACACATTCTTGTCATGTAGCATTTCTTCTTCAATATGCATTGAAGAGACTACTTGCTACAATTCCATATACAATTATATTTTGTCACAGCAAAATGTAATGAAATACATTTATCTGATGGTATAGGTTATGTCACAGACCTATGTAGAAAGAGATTTGTTACAAGCATCTATGTACCCTAAAAGACATTTAATATTTACAATATTTTTAATGATTGATACATATTGTAATAAAGTATATTTTAAGCATTTACTATGTATTCTATTTAGTTGCCACCTATAACATCCCATTATTTGTAAAGACTTATTACTATAGGTATAAGATTGAAATATTTGTGTTATTATGTTAGTCAAGCATTCACCCAAATGTTTTTCTATGTTCCTTAAAGAATTTAGAGCAAGAAGCTTTATAAGTAAATAAGCAGCCAACTTGTATTTAAATTGCAATTCCTCATCATTTACAAATATTTTACAAAACAATAAATGTCTTTAAATAATGCTTTTCACAAAACAAAAAGTTTATTCCTAGGTTGATAGCTAACAAAAAGACCACACAAATCAGCAGGAAAAAAATCATTAATTCCTCAGTAACCTTGTCTTGTCCTTTGGGTATTAATGTTTCTATGGCCTCAGCTGGAGCACATAAAAATGGCAGGTCTCCTGAGCATGAGATAAGAGCAAGCAATAGCATTACAGCAGTTTAGAAGACCGCATGTGACATATGTAAAACAATCATGTTGCATTTCACATGCTATGTCTATTCATACATTAAGAAGATATACAGCTTGTGTAAACATATTGTAATACATATAAGCTAAAGAGATAGCATCCCTAATACTAATACAAATGACTCAAGAAGTCAAAGTTGGTTTAAGCGGCAGGATATTTATGAATTACAAATGCATAGATGGCATAAAAGTAAAGTAAATTCAGCTTCTCTAAGTTTTATTTGTTTTTGATTAGCAGAAAACCATGTCGGTATATAGTTTGTGGTTGGCATGATTTAATCACACTAGCAGGTCTCTGCTGTGGGGGTGAATCTGATATGATTGTTTAAAAAACATAGTGAGACTAAATATGATTTTGTGCCATTTAATACAATTAGTCTCATGCCATGACAGTAATGTTTTAAAAAATATCCATTGTCTTCTGCTTTATGTATTGCCTGTCTATCATCATCTTCCTATGTCAGTAAGATGCACCTGCAATTTGTTTCAGTTAAATCATAGCTGTTTTGTACCAATACAAAAACATATTAAAAATCCTATGAGACAGGGGGCAAAAACATTAATAATGTGTGAAGTAAATTATTAAAAATGCTAAATTCCTTTAAATAACTTGCTTCGGGGGATGCCCTGAATCTGCCTGTAAAGACGGGCATCTGAGCGATGTATACAACTTGTGACAGTACATTTACAGTTGAAAAAAATGCCCTTTTAATTCCTAACAAATGACAGCTCCTGGCTGCTTTGTTCTGTTTATAAACACATGTTCATGGATTGCATTCTTCTACACCAGACCCTTATCCTAGTAAGGGTTTGGTATAAATGATAGATGCAAAAAAGTAATGGGGTTCCCCCTCAAAATATATACCTGACCCTTATCCTTAATGAGGGTTCAGTATGGATGTCAAGGGAAATCCCACAAAAAAGTGTGGGGTTTGCTCCACAATCCATACCAACCTATTTTGCTTGATGAGGGTCTGGTAAAGATGTCAAGGGGGAACCCACACAAAGACAAAAAAAAAGTGTGGGGTTACCTTCAAAATCCATACCAACCCTTATCCGAGCATACATCCTAGTGGGACTGTGCAGCCTCCCCTTTGAACCAGGCCACATGCCCTCACCATGAAGAGGGTACCTTGCGAGGAGGCCCCCTGGCCAAGCATCCGTCACCTCGGATCATCTGTATTAGTGCCAGGGAGTGGATCCATTGCACAACAGTAGAGGAAAGTGACTCAGTTAAAATACAGTGTGTAACAAATTTTGAGGAGAGTCTGAAATAATTCCCCACAGGCCATGTGATTGTGTAAATTTCTGATTTGTCATTTTCCCAGGAAACCAGCTTTTCTATGTAGCTCAAGGAATCATCTCACAAGCTCAGTCAATGAAAGAGAGGGTGCCCAATTTATGCCAGTTTCTATATGTAACACTATGGGCCGCTGTTAAATAGTGGTGGAGTAAGCTTTTCTTATTCAATTTATAGGAGCCCGGTAGCATGGATAAAAGCGTCATCTGCGGAGTATTAGGAATCTTATCCCCAACCAATTTATAGTATAACTGAAAGATTTTGTCCCAGAATGCGGTAATTAAGTGCCATATCTCCCAGATATGTGCCATAGTGCCCAAGCTTTAATCCACAGTTTTTTATGTTGTCAAATACAATTGCGAATGGTGGTGTTTATACTTTGCATACAGAAGTTTAGCTAGTATATCCATTTTTATAATATTTGTGTGCCCAAAATAAGAAAAATATGGATTATCATAAGACTGTATCATAGAACAAGTACGGATCATGCAGAAAAGGGGTTTATAGTTCAGGTCTGCAAGGAGCAGAAGAGAAATAGGGATATGAGTTCTTAAGTAACTAATAGCATGTTGTCATCTAAAAGAGAGGTTTGATTGGATGTGGGAGACCTCATGAGGTGACAGTGAAATGTTTAAGGTCTCTGTTTTGTCACAGTTATATATATAAAGTTAAAGTTCCTTTCTTTCTCAAATACTTCAAACTCTTGTTGTGGATTGGGGGGACCCCATGCCGTTTTTTACCTGATTTTTTAATGCCAGTAATTCTTTTTAATACATTCAGCTGTCAGCCGGCAGCTGCCCATTTCTAAACAACCAATACACATGTAAGAATAGAACATTGGTGGGACTTTGAGTGAGGTATAGGGGTGCCGCTCAGGTCCCCCCCTCCATCCCAATTAGATAATAAAAGTAAAAAGAGCAAGTAGCGGGACTTTATATAAGCACACGGGAGCAGTAATAAATAAAAATGAATAGCTTTTAATGAATTCAGATTATCATAAAGTTTTTATATTCAAATAATTCAATGCATTTTGCAATATATAACCATTTGTATAACTTTACAATTCGTTGAAGCCAGAAAAATATACATAAATACATATTCCAACAAAGAATCAATACATGATATGAAATATAGAAAACATTTGGAACATGGTTGCATGATTGGGTTGATAAAATATACAGGTTAGGAGATCAAAAATAAAATTTATGAAAAAGGAAAAACAATTCTATTGGAACGGCCTGACCAGATGCATCATTGTAGACACTAGGTTGTTGTTGGCTCTAAGTGTTTCAAGGTCTTTATGCCTATCATCAGGAGCAAAAAACCATAGTGATAATCTAAAAAGTAATGAAAATGGAAAATTTATTAGAACAGAAAAAAAAAAATACACAGAACGGACAAGAAGGGTCCCACCTTCCTTGGACCCAGCCGGCCCATGCACTTACATGGTGGTCCTCACAGTGATGGTGCGGCCATGAAATCCCCAGACCGAACCAAATAGGTCCCGCACGGGAGCTGAGGGGACATGCTGCGGTGGGCAGAACACAAGAATGAACGACGCCCCGCAAGGGTGATAATGTGCAAAAAAGTAGTGGATCAATGGAAACAAATCTGGAGAGAAAAAAGGGGTTGCTGTAAAGTTGACAAAAGCAGGAAGTGAATAAAAGGGAGTAAGAAAAGGTGAAGGAAATAAGTGTACAGGAAGGAGAAGAGTAGAGATGGAAACAAAGAGAAGGGTGAAGGGAGAAATAGACTGGAAATGAGAAACAAAGAAATGATGGTAAGAAGGAGAGGTGTGTACCTGAATCAGAATAACTCCAAACATAGGTGCCTAAGTGCATGATGGTGGACAAATACAGGTGTGTTCCGTGCAGAGTGTGAGATCCATGTGGGGAAGAAGCCCATAATGGCCATGCCCCTGCAAAAATATCCCCAACGTCAGACATTGGTCCACAAATAGGGAGAGAAGGGAAGAACGCCAACAGCTCAGGAACCAGCCCCTCAATGGTCCCACAGCCGGCGGCCCCAACCATGTCATCCCCCCAATGGGCCAGCAGATAGCAAACACTCGGTCGGCAGCGCTGCGCTTAAGAAGACGCCAGCGTGTCCGGCCGGGATGTGTGACGTTGATGCGCAGTGAGGACAAACCCCGCCGACCCCACGTCACAATAGGGCGGAGGGAGGGTCCGCAGTGAGCGTCGCAGCTCCCGGACGGGACAGACAGGCAAGGCCCGGCTAAACCACAGACGCAGACACCACTGCGTGCATGTAAGGAAAAAATAAATAAATAAATAAATAGCAAAAAAGCAATATAGAAAAAAGAAGAAAAAACAGAGAATAAATAGCAAAAGAGTAAAATTATATAATTTAAATAGGAAATAGTATACTAAATGGGAAAACATTTAAACGGCTGACAAGCAGGCGTGTGGGTATTGAAAAAGTTCCTATGGTTAATGCGGCCGTGTGCTTAACATCCCTGATTGATTAGTATATGTAAGAAGAGAACATTGGTGGGACTTTGAGTGAGGTATAGGGGTGCCGCTCAGGTCCCCCCCTCCATCCCAATTAGATAATAAAAGTAAAAAGAGCAAGTAGTGGGACTTTATATAAGCACACGGGAGCAGTAATAAATAAAAATGAATAGCTTTTAATGAATTCAGATTATCATAAAGTTTTTATATTCAAATAATTCAATGCATTTTGCTATATATAACCATTTGTATAACTTTACAATTCATGGAAGCCAGAAAAATATACATAAATACATATTCCAACAAGGAATCAATACATGATATGAAATATAGAAAACATTTGGAACATGGTTGCATGATTGGGTTGATAAAATATACAGGTTAGGAGATCAAAAATAAAATTTATGAAAAAGGAAAAACAATTGTATTGGAACGGCCTGACCAGATGCATCATTGTATACACTAGGTTGTTGTTGGCTTTACGCGTTTCAAGGTCTTTATGCCTATCATCAGGAGAAAAAAACCTTCCTTCCTTCCTGTACACTTATTTCCTTCACCTTTTCTTACTCCCTTTTATTCACCTCCTGCTTTTGTCAACTTTACAGCAACCCATTTTTTCTCTCCAGATTTGTTTCCATTGATCCACTCTCGTTAAATACTGTGCATACAAAATTTATATTAAACATTTCATGATCAAAAAAATGTTTTCAATTAAAAAATGAAAATGTCAAAAAATTTGAAAAAAAGTTCATCTGTGTCAATGCTTCCAAAACAGTCACTGCTGTGTGTGTTCGCCCTCAAAAGGACCAATCTCCAGTGCACACCTCTACCAGCTAAAGTGCCTGCTCACCTCAAAGATGAATGTAAAAGCATAGACAAATCACTCCTCGAGTCCACCAGAATGGATCAAATTTCACTCTCCAATGGTAATGCTGCAGTCTCCAGATTGCTCCTCGGTGTGGGTAATCAGCATTTGTTTTGCCGTCATACAAACCTTCCTTCACTTTCTCATAAGTGCTCAATCACGGTATCACTTCTGTAGGTTATAGACGTGAAACAACAAACACAAGTGCCATAGTGTACTCTGTTTGCATGTTTATTAAAAGCCCCCAAAACAAATCCACTTACAAGAAAAAAAAACTTTAAAACAGCATGTCTCAAATCCTCACTTCATTCACCGCAAATCTACACTCACGATGCTTCACAGATTCGGCTCCTCCCCTCTTGTTGAAAGTTGTGGTGGACACAAGGAGTTATTTGTCTATGCTTTTACATTCATCTTTGAGGTGAGCAGGCACTTTAGCTGGTGGAGGTGTGCACTGGAGATTGGTCCTTTTGAGGACGAACACACACAGCGGTGATTGTTTTGGAAGCATGGACACAAATGAACTGTTTTTTTCAAATTTTTTGACATTTTCATTTTTTAATTTAAAATATTTTTTTGATCATGAAATGTTTAGTATAAATTTTGTATGCACATTATTTAATGAGACACAGCGCTGCACTATTTAGAAAACAATATTGAATCTGGTGTGGTGTATCACTGTAATGCTGCGTACAGATGATCGGAATTTACGACAACAAATGTTCGATGTGAGCTTGTTGTCGGAAATTCCGACCGTGTGTAGGCTCCATCGGACATTTTTTGTCGGAATTTCTGACAAACAAAATTTGAGAGCTGGTTTTCAAATTTTCCGACAACAAAATCTGTTGTCGTAAATTCAGAGCGTGTGTAGACAATTCCGATGCACAAAATTCCACGCATGCTCGGAATGAAGCAGAAGAGCCACACTGGCTATTGAACTTCATTTTTTTCGGCTCATCGTACGTGTTGTACGTCACTGCATTCTTGACGTTCGGAATTTCTGACATTTGTGCGACCGTGTGTATGCAAGACAAGTTTGAGCCAACATCCGTCAGAAAAAAATCCATGGTTTTGTTGTCGGAATGTCCGATCGTCTGTACGCGGCATAAGTGTTCAGCAGCTGTGCAGTCACATATATTGGTGATTTTACACATTTACCCTGTTATAGAAGGAAGTAATTTATTTTGGCGCTGATTTTTTTTTTCACAACAAGTACACATGGCCTTAAAAACCACATGCCTCAACCACTACTTAATAACTGCATGCATTAAATTTTTTATTTCCTTCTATGAATTGAGATTTACACCGGCTATTTACCAAGCATTTTCTGCGTTTTGTGGTAAATACCGCAGAACGGTATAGTGAATTGATAGTTTCAGGATCCTATGCGGCGATTAGGGACACTGTGAGTTTACAGGTGACAAGTGATTAGGGATACTAACTGGCAGCACTGGTCTGGTGACATTGTACTGCTGTGGCAGTGATCAGAGATAACAGCTGGTTGTACTGATACTGACATACAGTGATAATATATATATATATATATATATGTATATATATAATATCATTTTTTTTACAATTTATTTTTTTACATATTGTCATCAGAGCAGTATGGTTTCACTATAATGACATTGTACTAATGTAAGGGGTGATTGGGGATTTTTTTTCCAACACTCTGATTGCTTATTACAATGATGATCACTGTGATGAGCAACCTGTAACACTGTTACAAAGGTTTAATTCATGAAATCTTGTTTACTACTGTGATGCTGTGTCACATGGTACAGGGCTGCTGTGGTTAGCCCTGGTATCATGTGATTGCTGTGACCAATTACAGAGACCACACAGTAGTAAATAAGGCATCATGAATGACAACCTTGCTTATTACTGTAACTGCGATTACTGTAATAAGATAAGATTGTGATTGATCACAGTGATCACATAGTACCAGGGCCACTTACACCATTACCGTGATTGGTAATCTGCTGTATCCAGTGAACACAGCGTTTGCAGATCCCGCTGCTACACGCTCCAGGGGCGCCCGCAAGGTGCCATTCTGAGAGGATGTACAAGTACATCCTCTTGGAACTAGAGAGCATCTGCCTGGCCATTTACCTATGTTGAAAGATAAAATTCAGAGCTTTAATTACCTTCTATCCACAATTTTGCAATAAGCCCCAATCAAGAGAGTTCAGAGGACCTGATACCCTGTTTCCCCGAAAATAAGACCTAGCGTGATTGTCGGTTATGGCTGCAATATAAGCCCTACCCCCCAAATAAGCCCTAATTAAAGTGCTTGTAGGGCTTCTTTTCAGGGTAGGGCTTATTTTCGGGGAAACAGGGTAGGGCTTATTTGGGGGGTAGGGCTTATATTGCAGCCATCACCTACAATCACGCTAGGTCTTATTTTCGGGGAAACAGGGTAGGTTGTTAAAGCTCATTATACCGGAAAGGTTTACAAATGCTTCTCAGAACCCATTCTTTCACCAGTCCATTAAAAACACTACCTATCATACACATTGTACAAAAAAAATTACAGTTACTACTGAGTTGAAGTGAAGCTATTATGGTTTGTGGTCAAAATTAATTAATTTTTTTTTAATGTTTATAATCATTGTAAAAGCAACCTTATGTTATAAAGAAACATTTATTATATCTATTATTATTTTATTTTTTTCCAGATCATTCAGCTTGCAAAACACAGCTTTTTCATTCTGTAGTTTACCTTCCCTTCAGGGTAGATTGAAGAATGCTCCTCATTTATCATCTGTCTTTTATGGTGAGGATCCAAATATGCAAGTGCTTTTAAAGCTGTCTGCAAAGGTTTCTGTCTTCCACTGCAATGTTTCATTGTCTTTATTGAGGAAGCAGTTACAAATTGAGGAAGCAGTTACAAATGCTGTGGAAAGGGCTTGGTGTGAATTAGGGAGGGAACCCTACACCATTTTTTTTCATCTTTGTATTGCCGGCAATGGTATTGTATTGCCGGTAATTTAAATGTAATTTATTTTTCTTTATAAATGTCAGTTTTGCTGCAGCAGGTTCTATACATGGTACAGATGTGCCACTACAGGCAGACTAAGGGGACCCCCCCAAGCACTATATATAAAGGAATTTTTTCTTTTTATTGTTTCACTTTAAGCATCATTAAAATCACTGCTCCTGTAAAAATTATCTTTAAAAAAAATGTTTTGCATTGATACATGTCCCCCGGGCAGTACCCAGGCCCCCATACCCTTTTTATGGCCAATAACTTGCATATAAGCCTTCAAAATGGGGGCTTTTGATTTTTCAAGTTCAGGTCCCATAGACTTTTAGGGTTCGGGTCCAAACTTTTGCGATGTTTGAAAGTTCTGGCACAAACCGAACCGGGGGAGGGGGGTGCTCAGCATAACTCTAATTATAAGTATGTTCCTTCATTCTTTTTGCCAGTTTTCTTTTTGTGCGCCCCACTTATTGCTTCCTGCATGGAAATTCTATCATATATATTAGACTTGTGCAGAACAGAGAAATGTGTTTTGTTTCAGATAAATTCATTATGTTACTAATTTCCTTTCCTTGATTCATTTCAGAATTTGTTTAGTTTCATTTAGTTTTTTGTTAAATTTAGTTTTGCTTTTTCTAACGAATTCCACATTTTTGGAACAATTTGAATTTGGATTGGTCAAAAAATGATTGACCGATTCAAATTCTGTGTTAAGAATAGCTGGTTGTTAATCAGCGGGCCGGGAACCGTGTCCTTAACAACTTCGACACAGAGCACTTTTACTTTTTCCTGCCCAGACCAATTTTCTGCTTTCAGTGCTCTTACACTTTGAATGACAATTACTCAGCCATGCTACACTGTACCTATACTGTACAAACAACATTTTTATAATCTTTTTCACATAAATAAAGCTTTCTTTTAGTGGTATTTAATCACCACTAGTGATATTTAATCACCACTTTTCTTTTTTGTGATATAAGCAAAAAAAGCGAAAATTTTTGAAAATAAACACTTTTTTAGTTTCTATTATAAAATGTAGCATATGAAAATTTATACTACTACATATCTTCGGTAAATATAACCCAAATTAGTGTATATTATTTAGTTGGTGCCTTTTATAAAGCTATGCTACATATAATCCAAAAATTGATCAATCCTGATGTACTTGAGGCCCTGAAATATCAGCACAGTACAAATGACCCCTTTTTGGAAAGTAGACCACCCAAAGTATTTAGTAAGAGGCATGGTGAGTTTTTTGAAGTTGTATTTTTTTCCCACAATTCTTGGGAAAATTTGGAAATTATTTATTTTTTTTACACAAAATTGTCATATTAACAGGATATTTCTAACACACAGCATGTACATAGCAAAAATTACACCCCAAAATAGATTCTGCTACTCCTCCTGAGCACCAGGACAATGGAAAGGCCCACAAAATGACCACATTTTGGAAAGCAAACACCCCGGCGTATATTCAATGAGGCACTATGAGTCTTTTAAACATGTCATATTTTCCACAAGTTTTTGGTAAATGTGGAAAGAAAATGAAAATGTATTTTTTTTTAAATACAAAGTTGTCAATTTATATGATATTTCTAAAACATAGCATGTACACAGCAAAAATTACACCCCAAAATACATTCTGCTACTCCTCCTGAGTATGGCGATACAACATCTGTAAGACTTTTATACAGCCTGGCCACATACAGAGACCCACCATCCAAGTAACACCTTCAGGTGTTTTAGGAGCATAAATTACACATCTAATTTCCTGACTACCTATCACACTTTTAAAGGCCCCGGAGCACCAGGAAAATAGAAACACCCATGAAATTGCCCCATTTTGGAAAGCAAACACCCCAACGTATATTCTATGAGGCAAAATTAGTCTTTTGAACTTGTCATTTTTTCCAAAAGTTTTTGGAAAATGTGGAAAGAAAAAAATGACAACTTATTTTTTTTCATACACAAATTTGTCAATTTATACGATATTTCTAACACATAGCATGTACCTTACATAGCAAAAATGACACCCCGAAATACATTCTGCTACCTTTTACACAGCCTGGCCACATACAGAGGCCCAACATCCAAGAAGCACCATCAGGTGTTCTAGGGACATAAATTACACATCTACTTTCCTGACAACCTATCACATTTTTGAAGGCCCTTCATATTTCTAACAAATAGCATGAACATACCAATTACACCCCAACATATTTTCTGCTGAGCAAAGGGTAAACAAAAAATTACCCGTGGTTTTAGTAGTGCAGTATTCTACAGAATAGAGCATCAGACTAGGCAGCAGGCAGGGATGTGGCCAGTGACAGCAAAATAAATAGTCCAAGCAGCAGGAAGGAATACTGTCTATAGTCAAAATAAAATGAAAGGTCTACAGTCACCAGTGATACACATCCATCCCTATATACATTTACTGTCTATAGTCATTGCCGGCAGATGGCAGAGATACTGTAAGCACAGCCAAAGCATTGGTCTAGGTAACAGGCAGAGACATGGTCAGCAGCAGCAAAAGGAATTTTCCAGGCAGCAACACTGTCCATATTCGGTATAGGCAGAAGGCAGAGATATGGTCAGTACAGCCAAAGTATTGGTCCAGGCATCAGGAAGGAACATGGTCCATAATATCTTGGGTCATTACAGGTAGCGATATGGTCAGTACAGCCAAAGTGTTGGTCTAGGCAGCAGGAAGGAACATCAAGCACAGGACCTCAGTCAGGAAAGAATGGAGACAGGGGTACAGGCTTCTCCCACCCAAATCTCTTTGAAGCCTCTGGCCTCCAGCCCCAGTTCTGGGAATTACAAAACCCAGAGAAAACCAAAAACTATTTTTCTCTATTCAGAATACTATTCTGAAGCCCCTCACATATGTGAGACAAGCTAGTCTAGACACTCGAGTAGAGAAAAGACATTGTTGGAAGTGGCAGCATGCTATGTTGGATTTATTGACCATTATTCCATATGAGAGAGTCTCTTCACCCAAAAAAGGGCTTTACCCTGAGGGATACTGTCAGGGACATGTCGGTGGTCATCGGGCTAACTTGCGTGCACGTAGGTGCACAAAAGGCTTTTCTAGAGCAGTTCAGCTGAATTCCCCACTGGGGGGCGCTGGCGCGCTCCTGCGCGCGCCCGTGCGCGCGCCCGTTCGCGCTAGCGCTGTTTGGCGCCAAAGTCCCTTTAAAAAGGTGTCAGTTACTCCCATCAGGTGCTGTTCGTCTGCAGCTCTGCACCTGAGTTCCTGTATCCTGCCTGTTGTTACTATTACTATTTGACCCGGCTCCGTCTGACTATTCTACTATCTCCTACCCGACCCGGCCTGCCTGACCTTGCTGATATCTTGTTACCTGTTGCCGAACACCTGCCTGCCTGACTATTCTGTGATCATCCCTTCTGCCATATACCTGCCTGATCTCCTGCCAATAAGGACTGTTTGACTCTGCTTTGCTTGTGTCCTGTGATGCTGCTCACCACCTGCTCTTCCAGCTCCAGGTTCTGCTGCTGCAATATCCTCCACCTGCCTGCTAACGGATCCGCTTCTGCTTACCTGCATCCGCAATACAGCCACCCCGGAGGAAGTCTCCTCAGCTCCTGTGTTGGCCGTCGCAAGAAACCGCATCAGGCACTCCTACCCACTGTGCTCAGGAGACCACTGTTCCCACTCCAGTGGCTCCTGAACCAGCGCTAAAGAGAGGTCTCCTTCTACCAGTCGGGCTCAACTACCAGGTACCTAACAGTTACCTTGTTACACTGCACTTGTGATTCTCTCCACTCTCTCTGGTAAACATGCACTTTGACTAGACTATATGGGTAGAGATCAGTGTTTATAAACGTTTTTTATGTATGTACCATCATCCCTGAAGTAGTAAACCAAAAAATATGTAGAAAATGGGATTTTAAAGGTACCCCTGATATAGGAAAAGACATTATCTACTAAAAATATCTCAAATATTTATTAAAGCAGTTTTACAAAAAAATATATACGATAAAATGTGAGAACAGTTTTACATTCACAGTCAAAGGTATACATCCTCAACCTAATATTGACAATGAAAAAAACTGTGGTCACCAAGAGTTCAAAGCATAACCACGTCCACATAATTTCAACATGTTTCGCCCAGAAGGCTTCATCAGGAAAATGGACGAGGCTTTTCAATTATTCAACAACAATATTCACAATAAAAACAACCTTGGATGTTCAAAAGAGAAAGAGAAAAAAGGGTAAATACACAGAAAAAAATACATAAAACATTCACATTTATGTAACTTGAAAGCTCTTTAGTTTGTGCAACCATAACTCCATTATGGTTATGGTTGCACAAGCTAAAGAGCTTTCAAGTTACATAAATGTGAATGTTTTATGTATTTTTTTCTGTGTATTTACCCTTTTTTCTCTTTCTCTTTTGAACATCCAAGGTTGTTTTTATCGTGAATATTGTTGTTGAATAATTGAAAAGCCTCGTCCATTTTCCTGATGAAGCCTTCTGGGCGAAACATGTTGAAATTATGTGGACGTGGTTATGCTTTGAACTCTTGGTGACCACAGTTTTTTTCATTGTCAATATTAGGTTGAGGATGTATACCTTTGACTGTGAATGTAAAACTGTTCTCACATTTTATCGTATATATTTTTTTGTAAAACTGCTTTAATAAATATTTGAGATATTTTTAGTAGATAATGTCTTTTCCTATATCAGGGGTACCTTTAAAATCCCATTTTCTACATATTTTTTGGTTATGCACTTTGACTATATGGTGGTGGAGCACTGTGGTCATTCACCTGTTGCTGTATTGACCATATTCATGGTCACCACGCAAATCGCATTTGTTACTGAACTGAGACTACTTGGATGTTTTTTATGATTTAATTTAAGGTGTATACACATTTTTTTTCATTATTCTTTCTTTATTGTGAGGCTTTACAATGGGACCGCATCTTCCATTAATCTCCACCAAGGTGTCATTGTGGATGGTGGACAGGACGTCTTGTCCCTCCACTTCACGGCCAACACTTCCTTGTTCCTCAGACTTGCAGATTCCCCCCTTTGTAGCCTTGTCACTAAAGTTTGTGGGAAACCCTTCCTGTTTTTTCTGGTGGTACCGCAGGCCAAGGTTTTTTCACGGCAAAGGTGGCGAAAAAGGGACAAGCTAGTATAATAATTGTCTATGTATATGTAATAGCCTTTTTTGAACAGGAGGTATGCCAAGTCCCAGACAATTTTTCCACTGGTTCCAATGTATGTTGGGCACTCAGGGAGCTGGAGCTGGGAGTCTTTGCGTTCGTATACACAGAAGGCGTCCACATATCCTGTATCTCTTTCGCAAAGTTTGTTTAGTTTCAGTCTGTACCTGGCCCTCTTACTGGGAATATATTTTTTGAATTGCAGCCAGCCAGTGAAGTGGATAAGAGATTCGTCCGCACAAATGTTTTGGTCTGGAACATACATTTCAGCAAATCACTTAGAAAAATAATTTATTAGTAGGTGTATTTTATATAATTTATCATGGTTGGGATGATCTCGGGGAGGGCACTGTGAGTTGTCATTGAAATTCAGGAAGTGCATGATCATGTCAGTGTGCCTTGGACATGACAATATAATGAATCCGCATGTGATGGACAGGGTTGGTGTACCAGTAGGCATGCAATTCATTTTTCTTTGTAAGCCCCATATTAAATGTAAGGCTCAAAAACAATTTTAACTCCTCCACTGTGAGACATCACCAATTAAATGGCATAGGGCGAATTGGCTTTGGGGCAATATGTTGCTCTGCAAAAAGATGTGTTTGGTCCATGATGTACTGCAATAAATCTTCAGGGAACAAAAAATTTAAATAATCGAATTCAGAAAAATTATGAGTAAGGAGCTGCACACCTGGCTGTGTGGTGAAAGGGGGGTTTGTAGCTGACCCAGAGCTGGAAGGCAGCCATAATGGGTTTGCCTGGGCATGTAGAAGATAGGTTTGTATGTTTGGGCCCAGATTCTTTTGGTATGATGCGTTATTCCAGTGCTGGTACTGGACCTTTATTCCTGGGGTCTAGCTCCGTTGGTGTTGGTGCCATTTAGCAGTATGGTGCTGCTGGTGGTAGGCAGGTCTTCTGATCTTCTTAATCTTTTAAGAGGGACTGTTTCCTCCTCTGATTCGGTCCCTGGTCTACTACTGGCTCGTATTCCAAATCAGTATCGGATGGTGAGAGCTCCATGCTGCTCTCATCACCCAACATAGTAAGGATTGTATGTGCTTCCTCAGATGTAAAATATATTGTGGACATGGTGGCTGATGTGACTAATGTGAAGCTGTGATAGGTAAACTGCTAATGGGTGGATAATCAGTGATGTTGGCTCTGTGATGGGTGACACTGATGAGGTTGCACTAATGGGCTGCGCTGACAGATTGACTGAGGGGGCTGCGTGACAGATCGACTGAGGGGGCTGCGTGACAGATCCACTGACAGGGCTGCGTGACAGATCCACTGACGGGGCTGCGTGACAGATTCACTGACAGGGCTGCATGATAGATCCATTGATGGTGACACTAATGGTCTTTATGACAGAACCACTGATGGTGGCGCTAAGGGGTTGTTTTGACAGATCCACTGATGGGCTCTGTGACAGATCCACTGATAGGCTGTGCGACAGATCACTGATGGACTGTGTGACAGATCTAGATGGGCTGTATGACAGAACCACTGATCTGACAAGTTCTCTTTTTTTGGGGGGGGGGCATGTGGTGTACAGTGATGTGTTTAAAACAGCACAGTGACAGTAAGTCACAGTTCTCTGTTTCTCCTCCTCTCATGATCGGTGTATGAAGAGAAGAAGCCAGGAACAGCTAGTAACCGCTCTTGTGTTTACAGTTGTGACTGACTGTGATTGGACACAGCTGATCACGTGGTAAACAGCCAATTTGATTGGCTGTTTACCCTGATCATGGATGGCCTGTGCCTGAGGGACACGCCTCATCCCCGATCGTCGCGCTGCGTGCACTAGCGGTGCATCCTGAAAGACATCATACGACGCCTGATCAGGATAACGGAACCACTGCCTGGCCATCATTTCGCTATTGGCCAGGCGGGATCTGGTTAACAACCGATGACTCATTAGTTGTCAGCGGGCTTCCCCGCTGCGAGCTAAAATGTACAAATGTTCGCCCCCACTCCCTAGAGCACCTTGTCCCCATGTTGATGGGAACAAGGGCCTCTTCCCCACAACCCTGGGCGGTGGTTGTGGGGTTCTGCGGGCTGGGGCTAATCCTGCCCCCCAAAGGAATGAGTATGGGGTGCATAATACTCCTACACATTCACCAAAAAGGTGTACAAAGTGAAATGAAGACAGTACTCACGTTTTTAATAAGTCCTTTATTAAAAAATAAAAAAGGGGGCTTCCAGATTCCGATAAGCCCCCCACCCAAAGACCCCCACAACCACCACCCAGGGTTGTGGGGAAGAGGTCCTTGTCCCCATCAACATGGGGACAAGGTGCTTTGCGCTGTCCCCATGTTGAGGGCATGTGGTCTGGTATGGTTCAGGAGGGGGGCTTGCTTGTCCCCCCCTTTCCTGGCCTGCCGTGCTGCATGCTCAGATAAGTGTCTGGAATAGATTTTGGGGGGCCCATGCCATTTTTTTTAAATGTTGGGGTGGGGTTCCCTATAAAATCTATACCAGACCCGAAGGGATTGTGGGGGGGACCCCAAACTGTTTTGTTTTGTAATTTTATATTGCTGGCATTCTTTTGTTTACATTTCAGTTGTCAGTGGGGAAGTCCGCTGACAGCTGGTGAGTCATCGATTGGTAAGGACGTGGCAGCCAGCTTCCTGGCCCGCTGCTTAACAACCAGCTATTCTTCATACAGAATTCAAATCGGTTGATCTTTTTTTGACCAATCCGAATTCAAATAGTTCCAAAAATTTGGAATTCCTTAGAAAATGAATAAACAAAATAAACTTTAACAAATTTCAACAAAATTCGTTACTATTTCTTTTGGAGATTCAATAACATCCAAATCTCTGAATTGCCAAAAATTTGTCCGACATCGTATTTGGACCGAAATGAATTGCACATGTCTAATGTATATCACTCCTTCCATCTGGCATGTTAAGTAGTCCTTAATTATGTACTGTTTTCCCTTACCGTTTGACATAAATGTTTTTCTTCTTTCCTGAGTGTTTTTTACTCTTGTGCAACTGTAACATTGTCTGCATACAAAGAAACCGCTTGTGAAAGAATGATAATTCTTGAGTTTTTGGTGGATTGGTGCCTTTTATAAATGAACTTGGGTCTTGAAGGCAGAATTGCGCACAGGTGCTTATCTGATTTCAATATTGGCTAGTGTGTTTTTATGATTTTTTTACAGTTTTTATATTGTGTATTATAATCTAGTATAATAGCCAGGGAGAAATCTTTGTCTTTTTCACCTTCCTTCTGTTCTTTTTCTTTGGGTAAACTGTAAACGGTAAACTTTGGATAAACTGTGTCTATCCACTTTCTGTACTTGTTTTATCTGTTCCTCTACGTAATCACTTTTGTAGCCTTTATTAATGAACATGGATCCTATTTTGTTTGCTTGTTGTAAGAAATCCTCTTTCGTACAGTTTCTTTTCGATCTAAGTAGTTGCTCCTTAGGGATATTTGATAACCATGATTTTTTGGTGACAGCTATCAGGGGTTAATTAGCTATTATCTGTTGGTTTAAAATGTTTGTAGGTTATTATTTTCTCTTCTTCTGCCCTGTACACATGAGCAGACTTTTTGACCGGACTGGTCTGTCGGACAATCCGACCTTGTGTAGGCTTCATCGGACTTCCGACGGACCTTTTCGGTCGAAAATCCGACGGACTTTAGATTTGAAACACGTTTCAAATCTTCCCGCTGGAACTCCGCCAGACCCAGTTCCTATCGGGAAGCCCGTTCGTCTGTATGCTGGTCCGACGGATCAAATATGATGCAAAGGCAGCTACAGCACCTGCCTGAATGAATGAGAATGTTTCGTGCTGGTTCTCGGCGACAGGGTACTATACATCTCGCGCTCTCTGCAATAGGAAAAACACATTTCCCTATTGCAGCGAGAAAGAGGCGACAATGTCCCTTAGGTCTGGTATGGATTTTAAGGGGAACCCCCTACGCCGACAAAACGGCGTGGGGGTCCCCCCAAAATCCATACCAGACCCTTATCCGAGCACGCAGCCCGGCCGGTCAGGAAAGGGGGTGGGGACGAGTGAATGCCCCCCTCCTGAACCTTACCAGGCCGCATGCCCTCAACATGGGGGTGTGGGTGCTTTGGGGAAGGGGGGCGCCCATCGGCACTCCCACCCCAAAGCACCTTGTTCCCATGTTGATGAAGACAAGGGCCTTTCCCGACAATCCTGGCCGTTGGTTGTCGGGGTCTGTGGGCAGGGGGCTTATCGGAATCCAGGAGCCCCCTTTAACAAGGGGGCCCCCAGGTCCCGGCCCCCCCGCCCTATGTGAATGAGTACACTAAACAGGTTTTTAAAGTAATTTATTAGGCAGCTTCCTGTCTTCTTCCGACTTCGGGGTGCCTCTTCTCCTGGTGTCCGGTTCTTCTCCTGCTCTCCGGCCTCTTCTCCGCTCTCCGGTTCTTCTCCCGCTCTCCGGTCCTTCTGCCGGGCTCCTCCGCTATCTTCTGCTATTTTGCTGCTCTCTTGCTAGCGGTGGCCCGGTCTCCATCATCCATTCTTCCATCTTCTCTTCTTCCGATGTTGACACAACGCTTTTGAAAGTCCGTCGGAAGTCCGCTGAAAGTCCGTCGGAAGACCGTCGGACTTAGCCTGCTGGAAAGTCTGGTCGTGTGTACAGGGCATTCCATTTAAAGAAAAAGTTTATATGATGGGAGTTCATTTCCCAAGTTAATTACAATATTTTTCTGATTATTATTCAATACTAAAAGTAACCATGTTCCAGGCAGAAATGCAAGCATTTTTCAATGTATCTTTTTTGTTTATATTCCAATGTTCTGTTCTTCCTCAATGCCCACTGTGTTGCTTATATTGCTTCTTTATGTTCAAAACTTATGTATAGGGATCCCATATCAGCTGTCACCAAAGTGATATTTTCTGTCTTTAATTTCTTGAAGTAATCTTAAAATATGTTGAGAATCCTTTAAATGGGCTTGTGTTTTCTGTTCCTCTGGCTGCAAAAACGTGTCTATATACTGGCCAACTCTTTCTGTTACAGATTGAATACCATTTACTATGTATACCAAGAAGGAACAACTATGGGAATCACACCAATCAAGGCAATCATAGAAGGCAAAACCAATACCAAAGAAACCATTAAGAATACTACAGACAATATGAGGAGAAACAGCTATATGAAAGAGCCTCAGAGGGTGGATACACACCAATTCCAACAAGCAATAGAGATGAACCCCTGAGAGATGAGTATAGGGAGGATTATAGAGGACAATCACCCAGAAGACCTTTTTTAGATCATGGGAGATACCTACAGAACTAAAGGAGAAAGGAATGAGACCTGTCAGTCTACGCAGAGAAGAGAAGATGGCAGAAGAAACACCCCAGAAAGAGGAGAGGCCGCAGAGCAGCCAAGAAACAATAAAAGAGGAAGAGAGTGGTAGGAGAGGGTATATTTAACATGAGTGGAAAATCCCTGAAAAAATAAGAAATACAGGTACTGGACAAAGGCTTAAAAACAGCATAAATTCGACACATTTGTGAACCTGCAGAAGTATATAAGGAAGATAAGCGTGAAAAAATATAATGATGAACCCCCAGGAACAGATGCAAACAAGGACATACCAAGAAGAACCAGCGAGCCACATGACACTTAGAAATAAATCAATGTTAAACCCACAAATAAATGATAATAAAGCTAGTCTTAGAAAATTTGGAGATGATAAATATTAAAAAATATAATGATCCAGCACACATAAGAAAAGATATCAAGAAAGTAGAGCAAATAAATGATGTGGTCATACGACCAGCAGATAAGAGAGGAGGTATAGTGATACTTTCAAAGGATGGATACAAAAAAGAAATGGAAAAGTTATTAAGTGATGAAAAAACATATACGACATTAAGGAGTAACCCTGCGTTAAAATACAAGAAATAATTGGAAAAGGTAGTAAAAGAAGGGTACAAGAAAGGGATCCTAAATAAAAAGGAGGAAAAATTCTTAGTTTCATATACATGCAGAGTCCCAGTTATTTATTGTGTACCCAAAATACATAAAGATCGTGAACATCCACCAGGAAGACCGATAGTAAATGTTATACAATCAGTAACGGAACGCATTGGCCAGTATTTAGACACGTTTTTGCAGCCAGAGATACAGAAATCACAAGCCTATTTAAAGGATTCTCAACATATTTTGTCATTTACTATTGAACATGTATATTTACCAGTAGAATGTCTATTTTTAATTTATTCAATGGCAATTGGAAGGATTGGATTGGATATCCTTTATTGGGTGGTAGTATAAATCATGGAGGTGATGTATCCGGTCATGTGACCCCTGATGACGGCAAACATGCTGCCGAAACGCGTTGGCTGTGGTCGAGCATGATACGTGACTTCTGCCCACAGTGGAATGCAACTTGAAAGCAAAAAGTATGCTGGACAGCCGCACTCTAAAAAAATTCACCTTCCTCCTTCGCCCCATCCCATCCCCTCCTTTCATACATATTTTTCATACATATATTTAGATTTAGATTTAGTGCATTTGTCTTGATTATTATGATGCATATATATATATATATATATATATATATATATATATATATACCAGTATGTATGTGTAACTCTTTAGCTATGATTAACCTCCCTGGCGGTATGATTCTTTCTGATTTTAGGTGCTGAAAGCGGTACAATTATTTTGCATGGAAATTTGGCGTTTTATATTGTAGGTCTGTAATTATTAACAATAACACACTTAAATCTGTCCAAACAAGAGTCTAGTAGATATCCCGGGTATGATAAAGTTTGAAACACAAAAACATAAATTATAATATAATAAAAAAATAATAATAATTAAAAAAAATAAAAATAAATAGTAATAAAATAAATTTCCACATGATTCACTATCGCTCAATTCTGCAAGTGTTCTAATTTATTATCGCTGTTTTCTAGCTGGTCTAAAGCCATTTTTGACGTAAAGGGACACTTTTTGGTTGCTATGGACAATCTCCAGTTTCCAGGCAGAAAGAACAGTATATGCAATATAAAACTGCATGCAGGGCATGGGCCAGAGCACTGGGGACAAATGGGATGTGAAATCATTTCATACAGTACTGTAATCTGTAAGATTACAGTACTGTATGTGTTATGCTTTTTATATTTTTTTGAATTTGCCGCCAGGCTCCGCCCCCGTGCGTCGCGACGCTCGCAGGGAACGGAGCCTGGCACAGAGAGGCTTCGGAACAGGACACAGCCCGCGGACACTGCGGGGGACATCGCAGGATCCCGGGGACAAGGTAAGTAAGGAGGCACCAGGATCCTGCGATGCAATCCCGAGTGTGGCTCGGGGTTACCGCTAATGGTGCTGAATTTTAACCCCTAGCCACACTCGGGAAAACCGCCAGGAAGGCTACGCACCTGTTGGTGTGAAACGCTTCAGCTATATGTGTTGGTACATGTGTACGTGGATGTTTTGGACCTCTGTCTTTTTTATGAAATAAAAGGTGAATTTTTTGGAGTGCGGCTGTCCAGCATACTTTTTTCTTTCAAGTTTCTTCTGCAAATAGAGCCAACACCCATCTTAAACCAGAGAAAGCTGACATGAGGAGACGTAATTGCCTTAGAGTGGTGAATTTTTGTTTTACAGTGAAATGCAGGTGGAGCGCATACGGCGTCCCCGCGTCTATATGTATATTTTTTACATCTTTTCCTTGTTGGATTGTTCTTAAAAGCCATTTTTGATCAATACATTTTTGATGATATGCTTCACCATGGGAGATTGTTCCTTGTTCTATGTTTGATCCGGATTAGTGTGGCCATCCCCCATAACCACTTGCCGACCGGGCCATAGCCAAAAGATGGCTGCAGCGCGGTCGGCTTATTCTGGGAGGGCGCCAATGGACCTCCTCCCAGAATCTTGCTCAGCCATCCATACTCATCCATACTCAATACTCATCCATTCATTCATTCATCCACTCATCCATCCATCCATCCATACTCAGCAATACTCATCCATCCATACTCAGCAATACTCATCCATCCATGCTCAGCAATACTCATCCATCCATCCATGCTCAGCCATCCATACTCATCCATGCTCAGCAATACTCATCCATCCATCCATACTCAGCAATACTCATCCATACTCAGCGATACTCATCCATGCATCCATGCTCAGCAATACTCATCCATCCATCCATACTCAGCAATATTCATCCATCCATCCATGCTCAGCAATACTCATCCATCCATCCTCAGCCATACCCAGCCATCCCATCCACACTCAGCCATACCCACCAAGCCATACTCAGCCATACCCGACCCAGCAATCCCATCCATACCCAGCCATACTCAACCATACCCAGCCATCCCATCCACACTCAGCCATACCCACCCACACATACTCAGCCATCCCATCCATACTCAGCCATACCCAGCCATCCACATTTGTGGCTCAACCATGCCACTACAGTGCCACTACAGTGCCCCAAATTGTAATAGGTAGTCAAATTATATTTGACATTTATGCCCCTAGAACGCCTGATGGTGCTCCCTGCATGTTGGGCTTCTGTATGTGGCCAGGTTGTGTAAAAGTCTCACACATGTGATATCGCCATACTCAGGAGGAGTAGCAGATAATGTTTTGGGGTGTCATTTTTGCCATGTACATGCTATGTGTTAGAAATATTGTATAAATGGCCAACTTTATGTAAAAAAAAAAATGTTCATTTTCTTTCCATAATTTCCAAAAACTTGTAGAAAAAAATGACATGTTCAAAAGACTCGATATACCTGATAGATTATACGTTGGGGTGTTTTCTTTCCATAATGGGGTCATTTTTAGGGCGTTTTTATTGTCCTGGTGCTCCATGGCCTGCAAAAGTGCAAGAGATAGTTAAGAAATTAGATGTGTAATTTATGCTCCAAGAACACTTGATGGTGCTCCTTGCATGTTAGGCCTTTGTATGTGGCCATGGTGTGTAAAAGTCTCACACATGTGATATCGCCATACTCAGCAGGAGTAGTAGAATGTATTTTGGGGTGTAATTTGTGGTATGCATATGCTGTGTGTGAGAAATAACTTGCTAATATAACAATTTTGTGGAAAAAAAAAAGAAAAAATAAATCTTGATTTTGCAATTGTGGGAAAAAATTACAACTTCAAAAAACTCACAATGCCTCTTTCTAAATACCTTTGAATGTATACTTTCCAAAAAGGGGTCATTTGGGGGGTAATTGTACTGTCCTGGCTTGTTAGGGTCTCAAGAAATGAGCTAGGCTGTCAGTACATCAGGTGATTTCAGTGATTGGCTCCATAGCTTGTAGACTCTATAACTTTCACACAGACCAAATAATATACACCGATTTGGATTATTTTTACCAAAGATATGTAGCAGTATAAAATGTGGCACAAATTTATGAAGAAAAATTACTAATTTGCAAAATTTTATAACAGAAACAAAGAAAAATTTATTTTTGTTACAGAATTTTCGGTCTTTTTTCATTTATAGCTCAAAAAATAAAAAAAAGCGGTGATTAAATGCCACCAAAAGAAAGCTCTATTTGTGTGAAAAAAGACAAAAATTTCATATGGGTACAGTGTTGCATGGCTGGGTAATTGTCATTCAAAGTGTGAGAGCACTGAAAATTGGTCTGATTAGGAAGGGGGTTTAAGTGCCCAGTGGTCAAGTGGTTAAATGATCGATTGGAGGTACCACCGGGTTTGCTGAGATGGATCTTCGGAATATCTTATCCCAATGCTGTTATGATCTCTGTAATAGGGATGATCTCCATCTGGTGAGTAGGCTGAGTGATTGGTGTTGGTGGAGGATTCCTACAGTCACCCATTCATTGGATTTATGAAATGACTGCTTCACTGGAAAATCTTTGATGGAATTCTTTGGACTTAAATTATTCACTTATCCTTGGTTGTTTGGACAATACTGATTCATGATTCATTATTGTGCTAATTAAATTTACAAGTTTGATCACAGTTCATTCACACCCGTATTTATTATTCCGTGTTTTTTTTCATTTTATGTCTTCCTATTGGAGTGATTCCGGTGGTTGTATATTTCATTGTATTTTTTTGCACTGTATGCACTTTAAATCAAAGAATTATTGATAGAGAGCGCGGTTTATCACATACATATTTTATTCACTGGTTTATCACAACTTTATAACGGGCAGCTCCACAGAGTTAATTTTAATTTTATTTTTGTCATCATTAATTTTTCACCCATCTGTGCAGGTAGGGAGTACTATTAATTACTCCCCTATTAACATTTTGTACATAACATAGTATTGTTTTCAATTTTACTAGTACTTACTCCAAGTAACGTCAAATAATGTCCTGTAGCAGGCCCCTATTTGATCTGCATTGGTGCCTTTTCCAGAAAAGTTGCAAAGTTTCTTCTCCATTAACTTATAAAGAGCCCATTAGGAAGTTAGGGGGATCCTAAGAGGGAAATCTGTCAGTGCAGGAAATCCTGTCAGCAAATGCACAGGGAACTCTGGTAAGATGTATAATGCCCCAGTTCTTAAACCCCCCCAGTACATTTATGTGGGTCAGAGCTTGGGGACAGAGCCCCCCTGCCCCATAGCACCCCCCCCATGTTGAGGGCATGTGGCCTGGTATGGTCCAGGAGGGGGAAACTCTCTCATTACCACCTTTTCCTGACCTGCTCGGCTTCATGCCCAGATAAGGGTCTGGTATGGATTTTGGGGAGGATCCCACGTCCTTTTTTTTATTTTAGCGTGCGGTTCCTCTTAAAATCCATACTAGACCCTAAATCCAACCTCTAAGGGCATTTTTTTTTACATTCACTGTGCTGACAGCTGGTGACTCATCGATTGTTAGGGACCTGGCGGCTGCCCACTCCTTAACAACCATGTTGCTTACCGGTTGTTATGGATGCCGGCGGCTATCGGTTCCTTAAATTTCGCATGCCAGGACCACTACTTATTTACGGCACACATTTTTTTTAAATACTGCATTAAAGCAATAGTGAATTGACATTTTCAGGATTGCATGTGGTATTTGGGAAAAAACCTAAATACCACGTGCGATCTGGTTCTGTGAATGGAGCCCACTGTCCCAAAAACAAAAGCATGTCTCTTTGTGTTTATTGTTCTATTAAACAACTTGGGACTAAATATATAATATTTTACATATCTAAATAGAAATCAGTAAAAAAGTTAACAAGCATATATTATCATGCCAAATTCATGATTTAAATTTCACATTACATAGCTGGTTGTTTTTTTTTGTACTATACAGTATACTACTTTTAACCATTCATTAGTTACATTAACATTATGAATTGAACATCACAGACAGGAGCAACATTGCATTGTACGTGTTTGCTCAGTCTTTTTCTATATGTTTATTTAATCTACAATGTCTAGCATTTGCAACATGCCATATATCTCAGTAGAATATTGCTGACAAACACATCTATAAGCAGCACTGATCAAAGCCAAACACCTCCAGAGGTAAACTCGTTGCACACTGCTGCTGTCCACTTCTACATCACTGTTAGGGTCGGTTCACACTGGGGCAACACGACTTCAGCGCGACTTTGCACGGCGACTTCAACGCGGCTTCGACGCGACTTCAGCGCGACTTCAGTGCGACTTTAGCAAATTACAAGGCGACTTGAAGTCGCCTCCATGACAGGCGACTTCGGCTGTGGCCAATCACAGGGCAATCAGCTCTCTGGGAGGGAGGGAGGGGTTTTCCCTGCAAAGTCGCTTGACTTTACAGAGAGATCCGACTTGGAGGCGACTTCCATTGATTTCTATGGTACAGGTCGCCTACCAAGTCGGATCAAAGTAGTACAGGGAGTACGCTCTGAAGTCGGAGCGACTTCAGTAGTGTCTATTAAGACGCTAGCGTTCACTCCCATTGAATCTATTTCTGGGGCGACTTGGGGCGACTTGAGGGCGTACAAGTCGGATCCCAAGTCGCCCCAGTGTGAACCGACCCTTAGTAAGTTAAACCAGCAGTCAACAACAATGTGCTATAAACAGACACAAGTGCTGCATTTTAATTTTATAACATAGAGGAAGCTTTTAACAATATTATTGGCTACTACATTTTGGCATTTAATATTGTTTTTTTTTTGTTTGTTTTTTAATGTGATTTAAGATAACTAGCAGGGAAATTCATATTAAAAGCACGAACCATAACCACAAACCATAATAAAATAAGTTCATTATCATCATCATCATAATTGTGATCATCATTATCATCATCATCACTACCATTATCATCACCATTGGTTTTAAAAGGAAATGTAAGAACTATAACTGAAAAAGCGTAAAGTACAACTTACATATTCAGCGAAAGCTTTCAGGACAGTAAAAAAAGTGGAAACAGACAAGTCTGGACAGCTTTTGGCGGACAGTATTGAGGTGCCAGAAGTGTGTTTATTTGCTCTTTCGCAGTGGGATACTTAACTTGGAAATAGGAGTTGATTTAGTAATGGAATACGGACTGTTCATTTAGCTAAGTGAATAAAGTGAATCATTTACTTTACGCAATAAAAATTTATTTTAAAAATATGTTTTTTTTCCCTTGCACATGATTTAATTTTTAAAGTCAACACAGCTTCACTTTATTCTCAAAGTTCTTTGAACATTTATTTTTCTAAGTGAACATTTTGTACTTGTTTCATTTTTTAGCTCCATAAATAAATAGTTAGAGAAACTTGCAATGCTAGAATACAGTGAGATTATTTTCCGCAGATTCTATTCCTGTAAAATGTGATGCAATATGACTGGATGTTTAAAGTGAATGTAGAACTACTTTAATGTATTTAACTTCATTGAACTTTATTCATTGATCTTTCGATGTCGGCTCTTCCTATCATTGTGAAGCAGAATTCACCAAGCGTTGGATTGTTCACCCACTAATAAGGAACGTGAGCTGGGGTTAGACCGTCGTGAGACAGTTTAGTTTTACCCTACTGATGATGTGTTGTCGCAATAGTAATCTATTCCTTTAAAATGTGATGCAACATGACTGGATGTTTAAAGTGAATGTAGAATTACTTTAATGTATTTAACTTCATTGAAATTTATCATGAGCAAGTACTGTTCTTGTTCTGTGTGTAACTGAAATGTTCCATGGTTTTCTGTGCTGTAAGTCTCTTTGGAATGTACTGTACAAATATTGAGCTTCACTACATGCAATGTTAAGTGAAGCATGTTTGTTGCAATAAACTTCATGTGCTATCACTTCCAATCTACAGTCTTCACTTCAAATTTCTTTTAACTGCTTCAGCCCCGGACCAATTGGGTTGGCCAAAGACCAGAGCAGTTTTTGCGATTCAGCACTGCGTCCCTTTAACTGACAATTGCGCGGTCCTGCGACGTGCCTCCCAAACAAAATTGATGTCCCTTTTTTCTCACAAATAGAGCTTTCTTTTGGTGGTATTTGATCACCTCTGCGTTTTTTATTTTTTGCGCTATAAACAAAAAAGAGCGACAATTGTGAAAAAAATGCATTATTTTTTACTTTTTGCTATAATAAATATCCCCAACAAAATACACTACCGTTCAAAAGTTTGGGGTCACCCAAACAATTTTGTGTTTTCCATGAAAAGTCACACTTATTCACCACCATACATTGTGAAATGAATACAAAATAGAGTCAAGACATTGACAAGGTTAGAAATAATGATTTGTATTTGAAATAACATTGTTTTTACATCAAACTTTGCTTTCATCAAAGAATCCTCCTTTTGCAGCAATTACAGCATTGCACACCTTTGGCATTCTAGCTGTTAATTTATTGAGGTAAGCTGGAGAAATTGCACCCCACGCTTCTAGAAGCAGCTCCCACAAGTTGGATTGGTTGGATGGGCACTTCTGGCGTACCATACGGTCAAGCTGCTCCCACAACAGCTCAATGGGGTTCAGATCTGGTGACTGTGCTGGCCACTCCATTACCGATAGAATACCAGCTGCCTGCTTCTGCTGTAAATAGTTCTTGCACAATTTGGAGGTGTGTTTAGGGTCATTGTCCTGTTGTAGGATGAAATTGGCTTCAATCAAGCGCTGTCCACTGGGTATGGCATGGCGTTGCAAAATGGAGTGATAGCCTTCCTTATTCAGAATCCCTTTTACCCTGTACAAAGCTCCCACCTTACCAGCACCAAAGCAACCCCAGACCATCACATTACCTCCACCATGCTTAACAGATGGCGTCAGGCATTCTTCCAGCATCTTTTCATTTGTTCTGCGTCTCACAAACGTTCTTCTTTGTGATCCAAACACCTCAAACTTGGATTCATCCATCCACAACACTTTTTTCCAGTCTTCCTCTGTCCAATGTCTGTGTTCTTTTGCCCATCTTAATCTTTTTCTTTTATTGGCCAGTCTCAGATATGGCTTTTTCTTTGCCACTCTGCCCTGAAGCCCAAAATCCCGCAGCCGCCTCTTCACTGTAGATGTTGACACTAGTGTTTTGCGGGTACTATTTAATGAAGATGCCAGTTGGGGACCTGTGAGGCGTCTGTTTCTCAAACTAGAGACTCTAATGTGCTTATCTTCTTGCTTAGTTGTGCAACGCGGCCTCCCACTTCTTTTTCTACTCTGGTTAGAGCCTGTTTGTGCTGTCCTCTGAAGGGAGTAGTACACACCGTTGTAGGAAATCTTCAATTTCTTTGCAATTTCTCGCATGGAATAGCCTTCATTTCTAAGAACAAGAATAGACTGTCAAGTTTCAGATGAAAGTTCTCTTTTTCTGGCCATTTTGAGCGTTTAATTGACCCCACAAATGTGATGCTCCAGAAACTCAATCTGCTCACAGGAAGGTCAGTTTTGTAGCTTCTGGAAGGAGCTAGACTGTTTTTAGATGTGTGAACATGATTGCACAAGGGTTTGCTAATCATCAATTAGCCTTCTGAGCCAATGAGCAAACACATTGTACCATTAGAACACTGGAGTGATAGTTGCTGGAAATGGGCCTCTATACACCTATGTAGATATTGCACCAAAAACTAGACATTTGCAGTTAGAATAGTCATTTACCACATTAGCAATGTATAGAGTATATTTGTTTAAAGTTAGGACTAGTTTAAAGTTAGCTTCATTTAAAAGTACAGTGCTTTTCCTTCAAAAATAAGGACATTTCAATGTGACCCCAAACTTTTGAACGGTAGTGTATATAAAAAATATTTTTTTCCTCTGTTTAGGCCAATACGTATTCCTCTACAAATTTTTGGTAAAAAAAAAATCGCAATAAGCGTATATTGATTGGTTTGCGCAAAAGTTATAGTGTCTACAAAATAGGGGATAATTTTATGGCATTTTTATTAATAATTTTTTTTTTTACTATTAATGGTGGTGATCAGTGATTTTCATCATGACTGTGACATTATGGTGGACACGTCGGACAATTTTGACACATTTTTGGGACCATTGGCATTATTACAGCGATCAGTGCGATTAAAAATGCACTGATTACTGTAAAAATGTCACTGGCAGTGAAGGGGTTAACACTAGGGGGCAGTGAAGGGGTTAATGTGTGTCCTAGTTTGTGTTCTAACTGAAGGGGGATGGGGACTATGCAGGGAAGCTAACGGATCGCTGTTCATACTCTGTATGAACAGACAATCGGTCAGTTCTCCCCTCAGAGAATCGGAAACTGTGTGTTTACACACACACAGGTCCGGGTTCTCCGTGTGTCCCGAGCGATCGTGGGAGTCCGGCGGTGATTGAGACCGCCAGGCACCCGCATCGGCTCGGGTTGCCCCATAGTGGCCACAGGGCGAAGCGATGTTGCACAACGTCCTTTCGCCCAGCAGTGCCATTCTGCCACAGTACAACTGCGCCGGCTGGTCGGTATGTGGTTAAGCAGGGTAGACACAGATAACAATTAATTCTGGTTGCTGGGTTTAAAAAAGCAGATGACTTGCATATTAACAAGTCTTCCAGCTTCAAAAACAGTTAAAAACATTTTCTTAAGCCCATTTGAAGCACCCCCTACTATCCACTATGGGATAAGGATGATTTGAAGCAGGAGAAATGCACTCACAGCAGTTGTTAAAGTACACAGCAGCTGAAAAAAAAATTGCTTTGTTGTGGCCAAATGGCACAGGAGCACTGTCCAGCCTAGCAGCCTGTAGAATTCTATGAGAGGCTGAAAACTGCTGAAGCTGGATGGTGCTCTGAGTGGTATTGGTATAGGGCAGCATGGAACCAGAAACAAATGTCTGGAAAGCAAGCAGGCTGCCTTCTGGGCTTTCAATCCAGGGTGCTTTCAGTGCTACATCCACCCCCATCAGCTTTCAGCCTCTCATAGAGTTTTACAGGCTACCAGCTGCGAGGCTGGACAATGCACCTCTGCCTTCCACTCGCACTAAAACATAAGGATCTCATACACCAGGCTAAATGCCCAGTATGCATGAGGCCCTATGCTTAGAAATCCAATACATTTTCCCATTAGAACCTTTAGCTCTGGATAGAAGGGGAGTCTAACATAAAAGGAAACCTTGAGATAAATAGTGCCTTGAAGTGGAGATTAATATCTGTAGATTTGCAGTTTCTCATCTGTTATTTGTATAATGTAGATATGCTCGTAGTTATTTTTCTTATATGCATACTTCTTTGGATGTAATAGATTATATCACTAATGGGGCACGGACAAAACAGGCAAGACCTACAATGTATCATCCACAGCAGTGTCAACCTTTTTTCAGTCAAGGCACCATTTGAAAATATGGTCAGTCTCAAAGCACCCTTTAAAATTATGGATAGTCTCAAGGCACCTTTTAAAATTATGGACAGTCTCAAGGCACCATTTAAAATTATGGACAGTCTCAAAGCACCCTTTAAAATTATGGACAGTCTCAAGGCACCCCATTCTAAAATGTAAAAAACTATTCTAAAAAGTTTTACATAATGCGGCAGCATCGGCACACGAAGGCCACCCAACATTAGAGGTGATTTATTCTTACAAAGCAAATACACTTTTGCACAGCAGTATCGACTAGTATTCTAGTGTTTCTCCTCTCCCTCAGTTTCTCTCTATCACTCAGCTAATGTGACCCCAGTGTTGACTGAGAGGGACAGGGGAGGTTCAAACAAGGATGCTGTGTAGGTGATCAACACCCTTCTTATCAACACTGATGGCATCACTGGTTGTCAAGATGCCGGTGGCTAGATGGTTGAAATGGTGCACAATAAAAACCTGTGGGTTTGTGTAACTAAAAGGGAGGTGTGATCCACCTGCTGGCTTGTATACATTTTTGGGCAACTTTTTCCCAATCTCGCACATGCGTATTATGTACCTCTCTGGTTGCCATCACAACGGGCGGCGGCGTTGGATGTCCCCCCCCGATGTTATAATGTTATGGCAACCTAACCCTCAGTGCTGCCCACTGACTCCTGGGAAAGGATGACACACATCTCCCAGGAGCACTAGCGAGCACAGGTGCCGAGTGAAATCACGTGAAGCACCGCGGATTGGAAGCGGCACACTACGATAGCAACAGCGCTGAAGGAGAGGGTAAAAATTGTATTTTTTTTCCAAATTTTGATGCTGATGGATAATGCTGTTGATTTCTTTAAAGTACATGTTTTGGGTGGAACTCCACTTTAAATACTGAGTTACTTCTTTTTCTGCTTTTTTCTGTTTTTAAACTCGATAGACAATACCAACTTCTTTTTAAAGCCTCTAAAATTCATCAGCTCAAGCTAACATTAATTGTGGGTGCTTAAATTAATAGTGAAACTGCTTCTGACCTTTATCATTAAATCTGCTAAACTAAAGCACTTCAAAGGGCTTTTATGCTGTATATCCTATTATGATTGTACTGCTATCAACTTTCATTGGTGTTTTTGAGGTTAATTGAAAAAGAATCCATGATTTGAAAGCAAAATCAAGACAGATTAGTCATTTTCCATGCATACATGAAAAATGTAGAACAAAAATAATGTCTGCATTAAAAAAAACGGATTGAATTATAACAGAAAAAATGTAATTTTGGCTTCAAAGAATGAATCTGAAGAGTGATTATATTTAAGTATGTTTTCTTAATTTCCCATGTTGTTGTGTTCCTGCAGTTTGGGAATGGTCTTCGTTTTAGGCTTCTTAAAATTGATTTGACTGTTTTTGCCACATTCAATATTAATAACTTTATCACACCTGAAAAATCAGTAGTCACTTATTAACCTTCCATCTTGGCATAAGTCATAAACTTATCATATATTAGCTTTTGATACTGGGAGATTGGTACTGCTAACTTTTGGTGCAGAGATCCCTGAGAGTGATGTCCTATCCTAAGCCCCTCTCAGACTGTAGCCCTAACAGCAAAGTTATAATATGAGAATGTTCTCATACAGGACTGTAAAAAATTACCTTCTTCTGTAAATCCTTTGCAGCTTTGTGTTCCTGAGATAGAGATAAAACAGAAGATAAAAGGAAAAAGTTGATGCAGCACCTCAGATAGCTGTGAACATCATTTAACTAAAGAATTATAAATAAAAAGTATTGTGCTTAAAAAAAAGCCCACTTACCGTATTTTCTGCACCATAAGGCGCACCGGGTTATAAGGTGCAGTCTCAATTACGGGGATTATTTCTGTACTTGACCATACATAAGGCGCACTGCATTATAAGGCGCATACTAAAACATACGGTCTACAAAAAAACAAGCAAACAAAAGCCGTGGGGGGTAAATGCCCTACCCTTACCCAGGCCTGTGTATATGGGCTTCAATGAAAGCTTGCTTTAATGTCCGGTATCTGCAGACAATGCCAAAGTAGTAAGTAAAACTTACTGGTCCCTGCAGGAATGATCAGCGGTATCACCAAAAGTAGATCGCCCAGCTCACAGGTAGGAGAAACACCGGTCACACTGCGCTGGAGATACAGTTCATGTGAAGGGACGAATGACTTCCCAGTCCGTACGGGGATAGTCAGTAGTCTCACTGAGATCGGGGCGCTCCACTCACACAGCGATACACACACCAGCCGTGTAGCACTGGAGTAGGAACCCACGTGATGTGGCTCCAGGCGGAGACTCAGAGAGCATCAACAGTGTGCTAGTGCCCAGGTGTAAAAGGGGTTTCATGGATTTGTTTAGATTGTAGATCTCCTTCAAAGTGGAGTGGTTGGTTTATCGCTGCCAGCGTACGTCCCTTAGTCAGAGCGGGAAATGATTTTGGAACTCAGTGCACATATAAGGCGCACTGGATTAGTAGGCGCAAGGCCGATTTGGAGGAAAATATAAGGCTTTTAGGTGCGCCTTATAGTGCGGAAAATACGGTAGGTTCAGTAAAATCACAGTATCATATTGCTTGTTCAACATAAATTTAGAGGAATGCGCTACCCTCTTCTGGTAGGACTCAGGGGAGTAGAGCAGAGTTTTTAATGACAGAGCACATACATGCATGTATCAGCATGTGCCATGTCCTTTCACACATATATTTTTCATAAACAACTGTTGGATATTTTAATATCTTGGCAGAGAACATCACAGAATAGAGAGTTGCCAAGTGATGGTGTGCTAAACAGATCACGTGTCCTAATATGTTGGTGTGATGCCAGATATTTTTACATGGTTCACCTTTAGAATTATTAGGGTAATTTTCACAGCAGGGTAGTGAGCCAGGGTTTTTAATGGGGCTTCAGGTTCAGGTCAACCCTGAGTTTGACCCCAACCCAGGTTGTTCACAATTGGAGAAAATATAGAACTATGTGGTCATTCCTATCTATAGCAACCACTTACCAACACTGCGTTTCTTGGCTTCTGAACTGTGGTATTGTGGCTTAGACACGTAGCTGTGCCCCCCCCCCCTTTTTATGAGCAATATTTAGTTGATCATAAGAGCAGACTTTGGGCTACATTTAGTGCTCATGATTTTGGGCTAAAAACAACAGCATGGTCCTCATGGTGTTTATTTTTTGGTTTTCTTTTATACGCAAATGGAAGGAGTCTGGGTGAGGGGAGAGAATGGGGTTATAGAGAGGTGCAAGGGGAGAGGGGAAAAAAAAAAGAGAAGTGAAGAGAGACAAGCAGAGGGAAAGGGAAGGAAGAAGAGAGAAAGGAAAAAAGAAAGGTTGGGTAAAGAATTACTCAACTTTTCTCAACTTACTGTTTTTTTCTTTTTTTTTGTTTTCTTCCTTTTTTTTGCAGGAAGACAGGCTAAAAGTACATTAAACTATTAATTATAATGAGTTTACTTGTACTATTCACCTTACCTTGCATTGTACATATATGTGAACATGTCTGGCTGAAAAAAATAAAAAATAGAATTATTAGGGTTAATTTCATGCACACATGCTCACTGAAGGCCATATGGTAATATATTTTCACAGCAGGGCAGTAAGCCAGGGTTTTTAATGGGAGCTTTAGATTTAGGTTGCTCATGGGTTTGACCTGAACCTAGGTTGTTCGCAATTTGAGAAAATGTAGAACTATGTGGTTGATCATATCTATAACAATCAGTTACCAACACTGCATTTCTTGGCCACTGAACTGTGGTCATGTGGCTTAGAAGTGCCAGTCAAGGGAGTTTTCTGATGGACCCGCCCCCTCTCCCTTTAAAAAGCAAGGGTTCCTGGTCGTCTTTGTTCAGTGTGTGTTGAAGGAGACATGGAGTAGCTATGGAAAGATTACATACTCAGAGTTAACAGCATTCGGGACCCTTGGTCAGTGAAAATCAATTAAAGTTTCATTGTGAGATCCATGAAAGGAAGAAAACGCTCAGCAGGGCTTCTCCATAAACTCATAAGTACATTTATTAGGCCATAAAAGCATTAGTCATAAAAAGATGCCATACAGTCAATAGCATGTGAGCGGTACCATTACCAATTGCCATAGCCGAGATGGAAGATCAGTTGAGCAGGCATTCCTCACTGGGGGTATCCAGGTGCTGATGTGTTAAACCATACTGGGACGGAAGGTTTGCAGCATCCAGCTGAACAAGCTGGCGCAGCAGAAGTGAAGTGGCAGGATGTACAGGTCACTAGGAGGAACCGACTGCCACAACCCGGCTGGTCTGTAAGCTGTCGAGGGCTTTACAAAGGGCATGCTTGCAAAATTCGTTGTCATGGCAACCCCTGACAGCTTGTGGACTGGCCTGGTTGTGGCAGAATCCTTTTCGGTACATCCTAGTGACTGTCAATCGATAGGAGGAGTCAATCTTGATAGCTGCCATCTGCTGAGTCAATGGGAAAAAAAACAATCCTGAGAGTAGCACTAGTAAAATGACAGCTCCCCAAGCTGTCATCCGCTGTTAAATGGAAGGGGCAGGGGTAGGGGTGATATCATTGACCAAATATGGCCATTGGCGTCACTGCTATCCCAGCCTCTTTAGTTAAAGGGGACAGGGATTCCCTATGATGTCAGTGATTCTTAGGTACACTCTGGTTGCAAGCACCTGCAGCTTCCTTAGGAACCAGTGACAGTGGGAAGCTTTCATATATAGAAGCAGAAGAATAAAAAGAAATACTGCTGCTAAAAATGATGCCTGGCTCATGCTGAACAGGCTCATCTCTACTTTCTACTTCAATTGGATGCCCTAATCTGGTTCTGTCTATGCTAACATCAGAACATTTTTATCTCAACGCTCACCTACAAGGTTGAATTTCTCACCAATTTGAGACAAATGTCAGAGCTGGCAGACTTATTTTGCAATGCAGTGGCATGCTTTACACAAAGCTGGCTGTCTACAATATTGGCCCTCCTGTGCTGCTTCTCTTTGTGTTTGTTTTTTTACCAAGCACAGCTTTGCCTGTTTTTTTTAACCTTTTTGCATAGGAATGAGGTTAGGCCCCGGACTTTTTTTTTTAAGTTGCTCTCAGGTTGCATTGCTCTCCCTTCTTTTGTATGCTTCAGCTAGGCAGTTATGACCTTAGCTTGAAAAATAACTAAGTAAAAAAAAATCAAAACTGAAAAAAATACACTTCTACATGCTGAATCCTGTATTAAAAAACAAATCACTTAGTATGGCGGACAAATGCACTTCATTTTCGGCCTTACAGATGTTTTAAATAATGGGGGTTGCTTACATTTAATGATAGAAATAGCAAAAATGCTGGCAAGGTGGGTGGAGGATTTTTTTGATGCATACAACTGTACTTTAAAAGTATCCACTGATGTGTCAGCATAGAAACGGCAGCTTTGGAACAAGTGGAAAGCCAAAGTCAACTTGTGTAAGGGTGGCCAGCCATTGTCCATTGGTTGTTTTCCCCCTGTAGCTACGTGTGCAGTGAAGTGGAGACAGATTTAGGTAAGGTAATCACAGCTATGACAGATGGGGGTAATGCAAGAAGAGGTGCTTTGGAGCAGGTGGTATGCTTCTTGGTGCAATACCATAGGAAGTGGCTTCCTATGGGGATGGACCTGCAGGCTCTCTCCCAAGCTGGCCTGTGTGTGTCTATTGACACACACAGTGCAGCTCAGGCCCACCCCCACTCTCTGCTCACAGGATTTGATTGACAGCAGAAGGAGCCAATGGCTCTCGCTACTGCCTCTGTGAGCAGAGAGACAGCCTCTGCAGACAGCACAGCGCTAGATCAAGATTGGGGGGCGGGGGGGCAAAACAAATAAGGAGACATTTTTTACCTTAAAATGGGGCATACATTAAGGTAAAAAATGCCTAACCTTTAGAACTACTTTAACAATAAACAAGCCTGCAAGCCACACAGCTGTCCTCCTCCCAAAGCTAGTGACATCTTGAGCATATTATGATTGGCCCATCTTATCCTGGTACCTGCTTGCTCATGCTTTACCAAGCCTCTCATTGAATTTCTCTATTGCCATATTAATATCCATGTCATATACCATCTTCATGGGGAGAGCTAAAAAAAGATGTGCATTTCTCTGCAAGATCTTCTCCTGGCTTCCTCTAGATGACATCATATGTGCTCTGCACTTATTATTGGACAGAGATGGTGCCAAGAATACTGCAGAGACTGTGCATGTGCAGCTTTGCAGAAATAGTTGCAGGAACTCAGGAACAGAAACATTTTAAATACCTTAGGTACTACATTTTGACAGTATGCAATATGTAGTTTGAGTAGAGGTAAAGTTGGAATGGGAAGTTTAGTTCCATTTTAAGCTTTATTTTTGCAAGAGTTCAACTTTCTATAGCTTTTAGATCTGTTGTGACTGCTACTCCAACAGTATTCTAAGAAATTAACTTTATGTGAAAGTGTATCTTTTTGTGCAAACAAACTATGCAATCACAACCATTTTGTGTTTCAAAATAAATTTAAAGTCGGACGCTTTCTACAATCATACACAACCAGTGATGTACTGATTATTTGAATTGTTTTGCAGACAAGCTATAAATAATCAGATTTGTACAGGAGAGACACAGTTGTGAAACATCTTTCCACATGCAGGTCAAGCTATTGCTTTTCACACAACTCACTTTGCAGACTAAAGATACATAAACATGATAAATACCTTCCAGAAGAGAGGGGATCTCAGACAAGGTTCATAATGAATTCTCATTTCACCCCCTAAGGTAACCTTAAAGGGAATGTATTGTAGTTTGTATATATTTCCTTTTTTATTTATTAGTTGGATACTAGGGATGAGCTTCGAGTTCGAGTCGAACTCATGTTGGACTCGAACATCGGCTGTTTGCAAGTTCGCCGAACAGCGAACAATTTGGGATGTTCCCGGCAAATTCGAATGCCGCGGAAAACACCCTTTAAAAGTCTATGGGAGAAATCAAAAGTGCTCATTTTAAAGGCTTATATTCATGGTATTGTCATAAAAAGTGTTTGGGGACCTGGGTCCTGCCCCAGCGGACATGGATCAATGCAAAAAAAGTTTTAAAAACGGCCGTTTTTTCGGGAGCAGTGATTTTAATAATGCTTAGAGTGAAACAATAAAAGTGTAATATCCCTTTAAATTTCGTACTTGGGGGGTGTCTATAGTATGCCTGTAAAGGGGCGCATGTTTCCTGTGTTTAGAACAGTCTGACAGCAAAATGACATTTCAAAGGAAAAAAAGTAATTTAAACTACTCGCGGCTATTAATGAATTGCCGGTCCGACAATACACATAAAAGTTCATTGATAAAAACGGCATTGGAATTCCCCACAGGGGAACCCCGAACCAAAATTTTTTAAAAAAATGACGTGGGGGTCCCCCTAAATTCCATACCAGGCCCTTCAGGTCTGGTATGGATATTAAGGGGAACCCCGGCCAAAATTTAAAAAAAAAATGGCGTGGGGTCTCCCTAAAAATCTATACCAGACCCTTCAGGTCTGGTATGGATTTTAAGGGGAACCCCACGCCAATTTTTTTTTAAAAAATGGCGTGGGGTCCCCCCAAAATCCATACCAGACCCTTATCCGAGCACGCAACCTGGCAGGCCACAGGAAAGAGGGAGGGATGAGAGAGCACCCCCCTCCTGAACCGTATCAGGCCACATGCCCTCAACATCGGGAGGGTGCTTTGGGGTAGCCCCCCAAAACACCTTGTCCCCATGTTGATGAGGACAAGGGCCTCATCCCCACAACCCTGGCCAGTGGTTGTGGGGGTCTGCAGGCGGGGGGCTTATCGGAATCTGGGGAAGCCCCCTTTAACAAGGGGACCCCCAGATCCTGGCCCTCCCCCCTGAGTGAAATGGTAAGGGGGTACAAAAGTACCCCTACCATTTCACTAAAAAACTGTCAAAAATGTTAAAAATGACAAGAGACAGTTTTTGACAATTCTTTTACTTAAATGATTCTTCTATCTTCTTTTTTCTATCTTCCTTCAGTTTCTTCCTCCATCTTCTTCTTCTTCTGGTTCTTTTGCTTCTTCCTCCGGTGTTCTTGTCCGGCATCTTCCTCCGCGGCATTGGCGTCTTCTTCCCTTCTTCTCCTCGGGCCGCTCCACATCCATGATGGCATGGAGGGAGGCTCCCGCTCTTCTCTTCATCTTCATCTTCTTGTCTTCATCTTCTTGTCTTCATCTTCTTTTCGGGCCGCTCTGCATCCATGATGGCATGGAGGGAGGCTCCTGCTGTGTGACGCTTCTCCTCTTCTGACGGTTCTTAAATAATGGGGGGGCAACCGGTGACCCCGCCCCCCTCTGACGCACGGGGACTTGATGGGACTTCCCTGTGGCATTCCCCGTGACGCCACAGGGAAGTCCCGTCAAGTCACCGTGCGTCAGAGGGGGGCGGGGTCACTGGGTGTCCCCCCCATTATTTAAGAACCATCAGAAGAGGAGAAGCGTCACACAGCGGGAGCCTCCCTCCATGCCATCATGGATGCGGAGCGGCCCAAAAAGAAGATGAAGAAAAGAAGATGAAGACAAGAAGATGAAGAGAAGATGAAGAGAAGAGCGGGAGCCTCCCTCCATGCCATCATGGATGCGGAGCGGCCCGAGGAGAAGAAGGGAAGAGGACGCTGCCGCCGCGGAGGAAGGTGCCAGGTGAGAAAACCGGAGGAAGAACCAGAAGAACCAGAGATCTGGGGGTCCCCTTGTTAAAGGGGCTTCCAGATTCCGATAAGCCCGCCGCCCGCAGACCCCCACAACCACCGGCCAGGGTTGTGGGGATGAGGCCCTTGTCCTCATCAACATGGGGACAAGGTGTTTTGGGGCTACCCCAAAGCACCCTCCCAATGTTGAGGGCATGTGGCCTAGTACGGTGCAGGAGGGGGAGGCGCTCTCTCATTCCCCCCTTTTTTCCTGCGGCCTGCCAGGTTGCGTGCTCGGATAAGGGTCTGGTATGGATTTTTAGGGGGGCCCCACGCCGTTTTTTTTTTAAATTTTGGCGCAGGGTTCCCCTTAAAATTCATACCAGACCTGATTATTATAATGCTAGAAGTATGAAGTTGTTTTGCTGCTCATATTCACACAGAGTTCTCACAAACTTCTTTCTTTATTATTTATCGTGATTTCATCAATATAAGATTTTTATGTCACATCTACCGAAAAAAAAATAGTTTTTGATGTTTTTAGTTTAAAAATTTTTATTTTGGATTTTTTTAAATCCTGACCTTGTTTTATTTTTATTTTTTTTTAACTCCAGAATAGTTTTGGGTGTGTTTTGTGTGTCAAGTTACCACAACACAATTATTATTTTGTATTATTTAATCTCAAGGAGGTTGGTTGTTGTTGGTGTCTCTTGTTAATTTCACATTGTATTTTGGAAATGTACCTGCCTCCTCACAAACAAACTGTCCTTTTTTGAAGGAAAACACACATAGGTGAGTATAATTAAACAAACCAAAAATTTATTAAGGGTCCTAACTAAAGAAAGAGGGAGGCAACGCTGGAGAAACAGCAGAAATTGGCAAAGCCTTTGGCCCCCATGGCATACATCAACTATTTTACTGCAAAATTGGTGGCCTGAGGAGTCCATATATAAGGGAGTACAATCTGGTCCAGAAGTCCAAAGAGATGATGAACAGCAGCAGATGACATGTATGTCCCCAGGCTGCGGTCATACAAAAGCCTGCATCTTTTGTCAGACCAGACTGAACCCAGGCCATCACTTTCTTGTCTTCCTTCCACTCTTCCACACTGTGTCTGTGGTGGTGGAGTTATGGCAGGAGGAGGAGGAGGATGATGCACCTCACACAGGTGGGTATTGGGTGTGATTTCGCCCTTCACCCCCTTAGTTAATGTTTTATAAAGGATGTCCTCACACATGAGGCGTTGGCTCTCCTGCATGTCCTGCAGTTTGGTAGCAGCCATGCAGGCAAAGGCCTCTTCACGAGTGGGGGTGGCTCTGAGGGACGCAGAAGCCTCCTGAATCAGCCTGAGTGCTGAATCCTCCACATTACTCCCCTTCCTGGGTCTTTTGTTTGTAAGGAGGAGGGGAGGGACCTGCGATTCTGTGAGGCTCCTACTGGGTCCGGCCACCTCCTGGCTGCCACTTACCCCCGCCTCCTCCTGGCTGCCACATTCCACAGCCTCCTCCTGTGTGCCACATTCCACAGCCTCCTCCTGGCTGAGGTCTTCCTGTGTTTGAAAAAGGGACATAGTTTTAGTTTTTTCTTCATCAATCACATGCAATTTTCATCTCATGACTGTTGCAAATTGAATGTTAAGAAATTTAAAAGATTATCATTCTGACCCCAGCATTTTTCATTCTTGTCCCAATTATTTTTGCCCACTACTGTCTATTGATATGTAAACGCCTTTATTAAATCAGCAATCAGTGATCAATAATAACATCTAGTAAACATTATTTATGTTTTGCCCAGAAATCTGTAGAAGAATGCTATACCTAGCTCAAGCTGGGCTCCTCCACTTCTTCCTGGCTGGAAGTCCCAGGTTGGACATCGGAAGCCTCAGCTGGGGTGGAAGATAGGGTGAAAGTTAGAGTGGAAGGAAGGGTTGAGAGGTATTCCCTGACTTCAGTCTGGTCTGACAGAAAACGAAGTCTCTCATAGTACCACAGCCTTGGGACATAAACGTCATCTGCTGCAGCTCCGGATCTCTGGGAATCCTGGACCATCTTGCGCTCCCTAAGATACGTGCTCCTCAGGCCACCAATTTTGGCTTTTAAATTGGGGATGGTTGCCATGGGGACCACCGGCTTCACCCGCAGTTTCACCCGCAACTCCAGCAGTTTCTCCAGCGCTGCCTGCCTCTTTTGTTTATGATTATATTGCGGGTGTTTCACCTGCCACAGACAGGGTAGCTCCCTGCACTTGTCTATGAACAGGGGGAGGAAGTTGTGGTCATTGAAGCCATCCATTTTATCTGCAATACACAAGACAAACACTAATGTCAGGCTAAAGTCTCCTAATCTTGTCTCAATATAGGCCTCAATCTCTAAGCAGTATAGGCCCAAGTTTAAATGTTACCTTCGTTATCACGATCGGCGCTTCCTATACTCCTTCCTCCGCTCACAGATCGTACGTACTACGCACGCGTGTTACGCTTTATATAAACTGCACATGCGTGAAACTCCACCCTTCCCTGACGTTCTTTCTAGTCTATTCCCCGCCCCTTCTCGTTCAGTGCAGTGGGGAAGAGCACATGGCGGAGACAGAGCAGGTGCGTGCTAATTACAGCAACGAGGGGGAGGAAAGACCGGAGCCATAAACGCCACGATCCCGGAGGAGACGATTTAAGGCCTCAAATATGTGCTTTGTGGAGATGGTCGAAATACTGAAGAGGACCGACTATGAGGGGAAGTATGGACCTTACCCCAACCCCAATGTCAGAAAGGCCAAGATCATGACTAAAGTTGTGAAAAGTCTGCAGAAGAATTTTGGGGTACGGCGATCCAAGGATCAACTGAGGAAGCTTTGGTCAGACCTCAAATTAAGGGAGCACGATCAGTATAGAAGGATCAGGAGTGCTGCAAAAAAGTAAATAGTTGTTCTGTGTTCCTATTCTTTATTTTTATTACGTTCGTGCTGCTCCATGTGCTTTTCTTTATACTGTTGTACAGTTTAAAATGGCAACTTTCATGTTCATATTATTTGTTCGTAGGAAACATTGTTCGTTCGGCCAATAAAACACCATGTTTTGTCCAGATGCATTTCAATACATTTTTTCTAGCCTACTTCTCTTAAAATAAGTTTGTTGTCTAGATGGGTTTGTAACTAGAATGAAATGCAAAACAGATTCTGTGTAAGGAGAGGACACTCAGCAGCTGTTTACACATCTGGACGCTGGAGCACTAGTGTGGGACACCAGAACACCCTTTTTATTAGGGGGTCCACACAGGTGCTCCAGTGCATACTATAGGGGTGTCTCCATCTGTGAAGCTTGCCCAAAACAGGTAAGTATTCAAGCTTGACAAAGGAAAAAAATATTTCTTCATCTTGCAACTCTGCCAAAACAGACAATTGTACCCACTTCCAAGCAATGTTTCATATTCCTATTTCTGCCATCAAATATCTGTGTGCTAAGTATACCTATTTTTTTTACATAGGGGAGAAAAGACTCGGAGGACACCACTCATCAGAGGAGACAACAGACCCCCCACCTCAGGAAGAAGGGGAAATCCCACAAACACAACCAGAGGAGGAGGAGGGAGACGTTGTGGAAATAGTCACCACAACAGGTGAGTGTCTGCGACCACAGCTTCAGGTAAGAAATGGATGATTGCATATTTATAATACATGGTGTTTTTTTATTTTTTTATTTTTAGGTGATCATGATGTTGTGGATGAAGGTCATTTCACCAGTGAAAGTGCCCAGATCCTGATCGGGGAGATAATGGGGTGTAATAGGGACTTGGAAAACATCAAGCAAAACATCAATGATGTTCAAAACAAAATGAAGAACATCATTGATGTTTTAGGGAGAATTTAAAACCCCTAGAAATCCCTAACTTCTTTCTGCTTTGTTTTTCTGACAATTTTTTTTAAATTTTGTGACATATTATAGAAAAGCCAAATTTTAAAGATGCACACACTGTGTCAACATGTGTTATCTGCTATCACGGGAGATCAATGTATGCGTTTTGTGGGTGCAACCCCTTCCTCAATAATAAAGTAGCTGAGAGAAAGGGGTTGCACCCACAAAACACGTCTTGATCCCCTATGATGGCACCTAGCACATGTCGACATTCGGCAATTTGTGTGTATCTTCACAATTTGGCTTTTCCAGGGGTGACTTCACCCCATCTGCTGAACGCAATATCAAACAGAGTTTATAAATACTCATGTCTGATATTGCCTTCAATTTTTACAAAAGTTGAACTTTATAAGTTCCAGAGTTGTGCATTTCTTGTTGGTTTTAAACATGCCTGTTTTACCTTAAAAGGCAATTTTGACTTTTTAATGTGACCTAAAAAATTGTTATACAACAAACATGTTGGTTTGTTTTAAAAACCTTTTATAAATGCACATGTGATGTGCTTTGATTAAAAAGATTGATTATCAACAATGTGTGGCTTCTTCTTTCAATGCTCAAAAGCATTTTTTTGTTGTAAAGTTGGTGTTTTCAGTGACAATGGGGGTTATTTACTAAAGGCAAATCCACTTTGCACTACAAGTGCCGTTTCTGTGCAGTCTCAAGTGCACTTGTAGTGCAAAGTGTATTTTCCTTTAGTAAATAACACCCAACAGTGCTTTCTAATTTTACACAATCATGCCATTTTCAGGACTCCTCAAATTTCGGTCATGGTCAGCTAAAAGAAAGTCAAGCAGTAAATCTAAGCAAATATTTGTTCAGTTTAAAATATATTTTTATTTAAAAAATGTCTCAGACATTGTCTGGCATATTGATGCCCCCCTACCCACAAAGTATTCCATGTATCTTAGACGGACCTCGTGGGCACTCTGGGGGGGCAAGCCAGGACAGCCAGATTAATGCGCCGTCAGGTTTGGTTCATTTATATTAATTCCGGCTTCAGGCCCAACTGAGCCAGCATAGTTCACAGAATTTCTCCTTAAAAAGTTGTAGAGAACACAGCAATCCAGGATGATGTGATTGAGTTTATATTCCGCCATGTGTATCGGTGTAAGAAATAGGCGGAACCGGCTGGCCATTATTCCAAACGTGTTCTCCACCACTCTTCTGGCTCTGGCCAGCCGGTAATTAAAAACCCTCTGGTCCGGGTTGAGGGACCTCATAGGGAATGGCCGCATAAGATGGTCCCCCAGCGCAAATGCTTCATCCGCAACGAAGACGAATGGGAGTCCTTCCGCATTGTCTTAGGTGGCAAGCCCAAGATGCCATTCTGGAGATGCCTGTAGAACTCTGTGTGAGCGATGACTCCACCATCTGACATCCGGCCATTCTTCCCCAGGTCCACATACAGGAACTCGTAAGTAGCCGACACCACAGCCAGCATCACAGTACTATTGAACTCCTTGTAGTTGTAATAGTATGACCCCGAGTTGGGTGGTGGGACGATGTGGATGTGTTTCCCATCAATTTCCGCTCCGCAGTTAGGAAAGTCCCACTGCTGGGCAAAGTGTTAGGCCACAGTCTGCCATTCCTGTGGGTTGGAAGGAAACTGTGGAGTCAAACAAGAAAAATAAATTAATCATTTTGCACATAAACATGGAAAGCAGATTAGACACAAACAATCTTGGCCAACATCAGTATAACATTTATTTTAGGGAGTATTTAAAGACAAAGGTATAAGGTCCACAGATTCCTCCCCCCTCTCATGGGCCATTTAAAAAATTTTAGGGGGGAGATGTTTTGGCCAGGTAACCCTCTCCACTTCATTGAGAGATGAATGCCTAAATAATGTGTATTACATTGGCCAGCCCCTCCTTACTTACACTATTGGCAGCCCACTGGACAGGTAAGAAGTGTCATAATACAAAGAGATAAATACACACTGTACACATTTTAGCACATTTTTACATTCTGCTATTACCTATCAAGATAATAATAGGATACAAAAACTTTTAACATGACCATTTGAAAGTATTCAGCCAGGCCCTTGCACTACATGCTTTGGGGAATTCATCCATAAATATGACCACAAAAGAGGTGGGTATAGTGTGTATGGGTTTGGCAAAGTCAGCAGATAGAGGATTGAGGATAGATAGAGGATTGGTATCAGCTGAGTTAGCAGTTGGGGGGAGGGAGGGTTGCAAATGATTTTGGGACCCCCAAAAAAAAATCTGACACTCTGCCTGAATTTCAAGCACAAATCACATTTTAACACATTTTAGGGGTGTTTAGGGTAAAGCACTACTATGGAGCTGACAAAATACATTGTTAATTGAGTAGACGAGGTGGATATTTGCCCAGGAGAGCATGCTGGGGAGGTAAGTGAAGGAAAATATATATGAAGGACAAAAAAAATTTTAAAAAATTTCCAGCATGCATGAAGACAAAGGGGGCATTCACAGCATATTACAATCATGGTAATTGGGGAATGAGGAAAGAAATACAATACATTATCAAACATTAAATACAATAAAATTTGATGTTAAAGGATAAAAATCTTACCTTAATATACTTCTTCTGCAGGACCTGGATGATGGCAGAACAGGTCTCTGGGATAATGATTCCCAGAGCCTGGGGGGCGATGCCTGTTGAGAACTTAAGGTCCTGCAGGCTTCTCCCCGTCGCCGAGTACCCCAGGGTTGCGACTAGCCTCTGCTCCGCACTGATGGCTTGCCTCATGCAGGTATCCTGCCTGCTGATATAAGGGGTCAGAAAAGCCAACAAACGGTGAAATACGGGGTCCGTCATCCGGAGAAAGTTTCTGAAATCGTCAGGATTATTCTCACAGATCTCACGAAGCAAAGGCATGTGACAGAATTGGTCACGCTGGAGCAACCAATTCTTGGTCCATGAACTCCTCCTCGCCCTCTTCATGGACTGGGCTTGTGTCAAAGTAAGGACCCCAACACCAAGCTCCCACACAGCATGAACTCTATGATGAGTACGTACACGCAACATGGCTAGAAAAAGGTTGGCTGCTGAGAACGAAGTAACAGAACGCACTGAAGAACAGCAAGGCCTGTGAATAGCGACCTGAAAATCAGTAACGAACGAACAAGAACACAATGACAAGTCAATGGTAACTCGCTGCACGCACTGAAGACCAGATACAAACCCACAAGCAGAAACTGAACAGCAGAAATACGATCTAAAAAAACACGAGTCTGAAAAAGCGCGAATCGTCTCTCACCAAACTTTTACTAGCACGAGATTAGCAAAAGGAGCCCAAAGGGTGCCGCGCTTGGTACTGAACCGCCCTTTTATAGTCTCATCGTTCGTGGTGTACGTCACCGCGTTCTTGGCGTTCGGAAATTCCGACAACTTTGTGCGACCGTGTGTATGCAAGACAAGTTTGAGCCAACATCAGTTGGAAAAAATCCATGGATTTTGTTGGCGGAATGTCCGATCAATGTCCGACCGTGTGTACAGGGCATACCTGTCACTGCCTAGTACTGTCACAAGGGATGTGTACATTCCTTGTGACAGCAAAAAAATGATAAAAAAATAAAGGGACAGTTTAAAAAACTAAAAAATAAAATAAATAAGAAAACAAAAAAAGCTCCCCATCCATCCGTGCTCACGCGCAGAAGCGAAAGCATACGTAAGTCGCGCCCGCAAATGTAAACTGTGTTCAAACCACACAAGTGAGGTATCGCACTGTGATCGTTAGAGTGAGAGCAATAATTCTAACACTAGACCTCCTTTGTAACTCTAAACAGGTAACCATTACATTTTTCTAAAGTGTCGCTTATGGAGATTTTTAAGTACAGTCATTTGTCACCATTCCAGTGCGCAATTTTAAGCATGACATTTTAGGTATCTATTTATTTAGCGTAACATCATCTTTCACATTATACAAAAAATTGCATTCGAAGAACTGAAAAACTGCTGCGCAGTGTGACATAAAAAATTGCAACAACCGCCATTTTATTCTCTAGGGTGCTAAGAAAATATATATAATGTTTGGGGGTTCTAAGTCATTTTTTAGCAAAAGACACTGATTTTTACTTGTAAGCAACAAGTGTCAGAAAAAAGGCTTAGGTGTGAAGGGGTAAAATGCCTATTTTGAACAGAAGTCTGAAATTTCTCCACACAAGAGAATGATTCATTACAGTGGTTTATTCCTTATCAGATGACTTGGTCTAAACTTTCAGTCAAAGTATTGCCTCAAAACAGGTGGATTCTGCTGTGCTGGCCTTTAAACCCACAGTACTCTGGGAATCCATTGTCATCTATTAATTTATATTTAAAAATTATATAAATGTATGTACAGTTGTGCTCATAAGTTTACATACCCTGGCAGAATTTATGATTTCTTGGCCATTTTTCTGAGAATATGTATAATAACACAAAAACTTTTCTTTTACTCATGGTTAGTGTTTGGCTGAAGCCATTTATTATCAATCAACTGTGTTTACTTTTTTAAAATCACAACATAAACTACCCAAAAGACCCTGATCAATAGTTTACATACCCCAGTTCTTAATACAGTGTATTAGCCCCTTTAACATCAATGACAGCTTGAAGTCTTTTGTGGTATTTGTGGATGGGGCTCTTTATCTTCTCAGATGGTAAAGCTGCCAATTCCTCTTGGCAAAAAGCCTCCAGTTCTTGTAAATTCTTGGGCTGTCTTGCATGAACTGCACATTTGAGATCTCCCCAGAGTGGCTCAATGATATTGAGGTCAGGAGACTGAGATGGCCACTCCAGAACCTTCACTTTATTCTGCTGTAGCCAATGACAGCTCGACTTTGTGGCCTTGTGTTTTGGATGATAGTCATGTTGGAATGTCCAAGTACATCCCATGTGCAGCTTCCTGGCTGATGAATGCAAATGTTCCTCCAGTATTTCTTGATAACATACTGCATTTATCTTGCCATCAATTTTGACCAAATTTCCTGTGCCTTTTTAGCTCGCACTTCCCAAAGACATCAGCGATCCACCTCCGTTTTTAACAATAGTATTGGTGTACCTTTCATCATAGGCCTTGACTCCTCTTTAAATGTAGAGTTTATGGTTATGGAAAATTGAGCAAAAAGCTTAATTTTGGTCTCATCACTCCAAATGACTTTGTGGCAGAAGGTTTGAGGTTTGTCTCTGTGCTGTTTGGTGTATTGTAAGCGGGATACTTTGTGGCATTTGCGTAGTAATGGCTTTCTTCTGGCGACTTGACCATGCAGCCCATCTTTCTTCAAGTGCCTCCTTATTGTGCATCTTGAAACAACCACACCACATGTTTTCAGAGAGTCCTGTATTTCACCTGTAGTTATTTGTGTGTTTTTCTTTGCACCCTGAACATTTTTCCTGGCAGTTGTGGCTGAAATTCTAGTTGGTCTACCCCTCATTTTACACTTCTTGATTAGAGTTTGAACACTGCTGATTGGCATTCTCAATTCCTTGGATATCTTTTTATATCCCTTTCCTGTTTTATACAGTTCAACTACCTTTTCCCGCAGATCCTTTGACAATTGTTTTGCTTTCCCCATGACTCAGAATCCAGAAACATCCGTGCAGCACTGGATGAAAGATGCAAGGGTCTGTCAGGAGACCAGAAACTCATTGACCTTTTATACACACACATCAATTACAAGCAAACAGATCACAGGTGAGGATGGTTACCTTTAATAGCCATTCAAACCCTTTTGTGTCAACTTGTGCGCATGTTATCAGGTGAAAATCACCAGTTTATTTTAACTTTTGATCAGGGTCATTTGGGTAGTTTCTGTTGCCATTATGATTTAAAAAGTGTGAACACAGTTGATTGATAATAAATGGCTTCAGCCAAACACTAACCATGAGTGAAAGAAATGTTTTTGTGTTATCATTCATTATCTCTGAAAAATGGCCAAGAAATCATAAATTCTGCCAGGGTATGTAAACTTATGCACACAACTGTATATTGTCCCCTAGGTCTGTTCTACAGTTGTCATTTTTAAGTAGTTTTTGTAGTATATTTTATTTTTCAGAATACCCCCCAGTGATTTCTTACAATGCCTAAGTGAGTTGCTTTTTTATTTTGTTCACAAACACTGTGACAAGAGAGTTTGGATATAAAATCTGCATTTTAATAGTTTTTCTTCTGTTGCATTAGACTTTAGAATACAACATTTGCATCAAATAGAAATCTTTCTTTGCCAAATATCTAGTGAAACATGTGTCTTAATTTAAGCATGAGCAGATTTTAGGCACAAGGACAACACTAGATTTTCAGGCACAGGCAGGTTCACTGTTTAGAAGTCTTTAACAAATTAATGAATAAGCATGGACAAGATGCATCCTCTATAACTTAATTTATGTAGCCCCCTGAGCTCTCTCTAGTTGACATTATCTGCTAGAGTTCACTGTTAGCTTGACACTAAAGTTGGGTACACACTATAAGAAAATCGGAAGCAAAATTCCGTACAAGGCACAATCGTTTGATTTTCGTATAGTGTGTACGCAACTTTTGACATCTAATTCAGACTGTGCAAATGAAAATTTCTGAATGGACAAAGTCCAAAATTGTTCTGGTACAAGAACAAAATGAACGATTTTCATTTAATGTGTACTGCTTTCATTCAGTTTTCATAAGAGAAAATCAGATACGAAAGACTGCGCATGATCAGAAACAATAAACAACAAAAAAAAAGCCTTTGTCGTACGAGAATTCTTGTACATTTTTTTCCATCCACGGTTCTGACTTGCTGTGAAACATTGAGGAAAACCAGCTGATCATTGGCCCAATTTCCTCATAACATTCACCCAGCCTAATGCCCCGTACACATGGTCGGACATTGATCGGACATTCCGACAACAAAATCCATGGATTTTTTCCGACGGATGTTGGCTCAAACTTGTCTTGCATACACACGGTCACACAAAGTTGTTGGAAAATCTGATCATTCTGAGCGCGGTGACGTAAAACACGTACGTCGGGACTATAAACGGGGCAGTAGCCAATAGCTTTTGTCTCTTAATTTTTTCTGAGCATGCATGGCACTTTGTGCGTCGGATTTGTGTACACACGATCGGAATTTCCGACAACGGATTTTGTTGTCGGAAAATTTTATAGCATGCTCTCAAACTTTGTGTGTCGGAAATTCCGATGGAAAATGTGTGATGGAGCCCACACACGGTCGGAATTTCCGACAACAAGGTCCTATCACACATTTTCTGTCGGAAAATCCGACCGTGTGTACAGGGCATAACAGTTCTGGTCTGTATGTGGAAGACCCTTTTAAAAAAGTAATCAGTGTTACGTCAACATAAACACACCTTGATCTCTACTATATGTTGAAAAACATGATGACCGTGTTAGTTGCATTTACAGTAACTACAATAGGAGCAGCTAGTCAAAAATGTTGCAAAGTCACATATAAGAAAAATGTTTTTTTCTTTCTTAAGATTTCAAATTCCTACCTTTTGCAATCTCTGAATATCTTTGGGTTACCCTAAAGAGCCCTAATTAACCAGACATGTGCATGACGAAAAATGTTTTTAGTTTTGTTTAGATTTGTTAATCTAGTTATTTTGTTTAGTTAAATTTGGTTGGTTCGTGCAATCCATATTTGGGATTCTTATTCAGAATTAGTTTTATGTCTTTTTAGAATTTTCTTTGAATTTACCGATATTTTTCGATTCAAAACATTCGAATCGATAAATTTTGAATCGGTCAAATTGAAAACTTTACTTTTTTTTATGCGCATGTGGCAAAGTGAACAAAAGAAAGAAAAATCTTCATCAAATGATTACAATGGGGGTTATTTACGAAAGGCAAATCCACTTTGCACTGCAAGTGCAAACTACAAGTGCAAAGTGCACTTGAAATTGCACTGAAAGTGCACTCGGAAGTGCAGTCGCCGTAGAACCGATGGGGACATGCAAGGAAAATAAAAAACAGCATTTTAGATTGCACATGTTTGGATGATAAAATCAGCAGAGCTTCTCCTCATTTCAGATCTACCCCTCAGATTTACAGCAATGCACTTCCACGTGCACTTTCAGTGCAATTTCAAGTGCACTGTGCACTTGTAGTTTGCACTTGTAGTGCAAAGTGGATTTGCCTTTCGTAAATAACCCTCAATGACTCTTTAAATTACCTTTGGCTTAACAAAAACAGCATTATTCCGAAATGGTACTCTAATAACACATACACAGTCTTTTATTTCAGAAATATGTTTACAGTTCGAATTTGACTGGAATTCGATGTAAGAGCATTTGGTAAACTTTGTTTATACTGTAGTTTGGGTATTTGGATATATCCGATTGTCTGAATAACGAAAAATTTGTCAGAATATTTATTCGGAACGAAATGAACCGCACAGGTCTATAATCAGTACTATTGTCTCCAGCTTTTTCTTTTTACTATTAAATATTGTATCATTTTTTTTTTACCATTTGTATGAAATCATATTCATAATTGTTTCCTAGTTTTTTTGTAATGCTGCATTAAAAAATTGTAATTAACATTAAAAAAAAAATACTTTATTTAATTTGTAAAACAAACTTCCCCTTGGTTTGTAGCAAGGTGACTTTTAAATACAAGTGACAGACTGCAAAATAAAATTTGTACTTTTCCTACAGTAACGTTTGTTGTTTTACAAACTATATCTAATTAAACTGGAAACGTGTTTTTACCTTTACCTCACAGGTTTTAGGTTTAGATATGCTAACCACATTTCCAGTTATAAAGACAAAGGAGGTAAAATCTATACACGTGCATATAGAATATAATATTGTAAATATAGGACAGCAAATACAAAAACACATAAAAACAACACGTAAACATTACAATAACAGAAAGATATACTCAAAAGTACACTGTATTTAAGCTTAATAGTGTCTTTATTATGTGCTCTTTTCACAGCCTATATTATTTTGCCTCACCAGAATCATTCTCATAGTCCCAGGAGCAGTGAACAATTATATCTACAGGATATATTGTACCCTTTTTATATATTGTAGGATAAAGAGTTTAGGCCTTTCTTAGACTGTTGGATGTCACCTACACACAGGGGATTATGTACAAAGAACACAGAAGCTCCCCTAATTGAACTGATGCCATAAAGAGGGTGCAGCAAAGATTAAACAGATATGTGGCCTCAATGTCACACTAGGTTCAAAGCAGTTGCTTCTAGGTTATCTGTCAAATGACATTAAGGACAATCATGTCTATCTGGTAGTTCAGGGCTTCTGTTCATCTCAAGATTATATCATACCTTTTCTATAAATGCAAAGCTAAATCTAATTTCATTTATTTTGAACACATCTTCCATGCAGACAGTGAATGTACATAAGACGCAACCTCCACATAGGTGCATCACAGTTTATTGATCTATATGGACCTCTGAGTTTCAGAAACATTTTTATGTGGACAAATTGCTTGCATTTCTTGCTGTCTTTGCATCTATATTCTTATAGCTCACAATAAGAGCCCTGCAGAATGACCCCCCTGTCCCTTTTCAACTTTTTTTTTTTTTTTTTTTGATAAAGCAGTTTTGACACCAAGATCTTGGCAATGCAATATTGTGATACAGAACTTGTATGTTATCTGTTCTTGGGCACCTGATTTAGCAAAAGATGAGTAGTATGAAGAACGTTTTTTAAGTATTGAAGGGAGGCCTAGTGTTATTGGCTTTTTATAGTTGATGAGCATTTCCAATATTAAAATGAGCTCATACAAATCCATGGGTACCACGTCAGAAATATCAAGAAAGAACAACAGATAGGTATCTTAAATTAACTTTTGATGTACCCACCACATAATGCAGTTCCTAAATTCATACATTTTTATTAAACATATGTTACAATTAAAATTATATGTATTATAAAAACATGTAGCAATCTGAGGCTGTTTCAATTGTATCCCTTATCTATATAACCCCTACTTATCTGCTATACTCCTAACAGAAAATGATAACTCCAAGGTACATGATTTTAAATATACAGATTTATATTTATACAGATAAATATACAGATTATGTGGAGTACGTGGAAAAGATGATTGCCTCCATGTGTGAGGCAATCAAATGGTACTGCTTCTTCAGGAGAATGATAGGGGTGTTAACAAAAAAATAAAAGCAATCATTAAATTACATACTGTATACAAAAGAATATACATATTTTGTTTACATTCATTTTAAACATACAGAAATACATACTTAAAGATTATGATTGACCCCCCTGTCATCTCCATCTGCCATCAAGGACACATCTCCCCAGCAGAAACAGGGGGACATCCATGTAACTTGACCATAGTTCCAGAAGCACTAATCAATTATAATCTTGTTCAGAATATATTGTACCCTTTTTATATGTTGTAGCATAAAGGGTTTAGGCCAGCCTTTCTCAACCTCTTAACCACTTCAGCCCCGGAAGGATTTACCCCCTTCCTGACCAGAGCACTTTTTACAATTTGGCACTGCGTCGCTTTAACTGCTAATTGCGCGGTCATGCAATGGTGTACCCAAACGAAATTTGCGTCCTTTTCTTCCCACAAATAGAGCTTTCTTTTGATGGTATTTGATCACCTCTGTGGTTTTTATTTTTTGCGCTATAAACGGAAAAAGACCGAAAATTTTGAAAAAAAATGATATTTTCTACTTTTTGTTCTAAAAAAAATCCAATAAACTCAATTTTAGTCATACATTTAGGCCAAAATGTATTCGGCCACATGTCTTTGGTAAAAAAAAAGTCAATAAGCGTATATTTATTGGTTTGCGCAAAAGTTATAGCGCCTACAAACTAGGGTACATTTTCTGGAATTTACACAGCTTTTAGTTTATGACTGCCTATGTCATTTCATGAGGTACTAAAATGGCAGGGCAGTACAAAACCCCCCCAAATGACCCCATTTTGGAAAGTAGACACCCCAAGGAAATTGCTGAGAGGCATGTTGAACCCATTGAATATTTATTTTTTTTGTCCCAGGTGATTGAATAATGACAAAAAAAAAAAAAAAAAAAAAATTTACAAAAAGTTGTCACTAAATGATATATTGCTCACACAGGCCATGGGCATATGTGGAATTGCACCCCAAAATACATTCAGCTGCTTCTCCTGAGTGCGGGGATACCACATGTGTGGGACTTTTTGGGAGCCTAGCCGCGTATGGGGCCCCGAAAAGCAAGCACCGCCTTCAGGATTTCTAAGGGCATAGATTTTTGATTACACTCCTCACTACCTATCACAGTTTTGAAGGCCATAAAATGCCAAGATGGCACAAAACACCCCCAAATGACCCCATTTTGGAAAGTAGACACCCCAAGCTATTTGCTGAGAGGTATGTTGAGTCCATGGAATATTTTATTTTTTGACACAAGTTGTGGGAATGTGACAATTTTTTTTTTTTTTGCACAAAGTTGTCACTAAATGATATATTGCTCACACAGGCCATGGGCATATGTGGAATTGCACCCCAAAATACATTCTGCTGATTCTCCTGAGTATGGGGATACCACATGTGTGGGACTTTTTGGGAGCCTAGCCGCGTACGGGGCCCCGAAAACCAATCACCGCCTTTAGGATTTCTAAGGGCATAAATTTTTTATTTCACTCCTCACTACCTATCAGAGTTTTGAAGGCCATAAAATGCCAAGATGGCACAAAACCCCCCCCAAATGACCCCATTTTGGAAAGTAGACACCCCAAGCTATTTGCTGAGAGGCATGTTGAGTCCATGGAATATTTTATATTTTGACACAAGTTGCTGGAAAGTGACAATTTTTTTTTTTTTTTTTTTTTTTTTGCACAAAGTTGTCACTAAATGATATATTGCTCAAACATGCCATGGGCATATGTGGAATTGCACCCCAAAATATATTCTGCTGCTTCTCCTGAGTACGGGGATACCACATGTGTGGGACTTTTTGGGAGCCTAGCTGCGTACGGGGCCCCGAAAACCAAGCACCGCCTTCAGGATTTCTAAGGCCATAAATTTTTGATTTCACTTCTCACTACCTATCACAGTTTTGAAGGCCATAAAATGCCAAGATGGCACAAAACCCCCCCAAATGACCCCATTTTGGAAAGTAGACACCCCAAGCTATTTGCTGAGAGGCATGTTGAGTCCATGGAATATTTTATTTTTTGACACAAGTTGCGGGAATGTGAGAATTTTTTTTTTTTTGCACAAAGTTGTCACTAAATGATATATTGCTCACACAGGCCATGGGCATATGTGGAATTACACCCCAAAATATATTCTGCTGCTTCTCCTGAGTACGGGGATACCACATGTGTGGGACTTTTTGGGAGCCTAGCTGCGTACGGGGCCCCGAAAACCCAGCACCGCCTTCAGGATTTCTAAGGGCGTAAAGTTGTAATTTCACTCCCCACTACCTATCACATTTTTGAAGGCCATAAAATGCCCAGATGGCACAAACCCCCCCCAATTGACCCCATTTTGGAAAGTAGACACCCCAAGCTATTTGCTGAGAGGCATGTTGAGTCCATGGAATATTTTATATTTTGACACAAGTTGCGGGAAAGTGACAATTTTTTTTTTTTTTTTTTTTTTTTTGCACAAAGTTGTCACTAAATGATATATTGTTCAAACATGCCATGGGCATATGTGGAATTACACCCCAAAATATATTCTGCTGCTTCTCCTGAGTACGGGGATACCACATGTGTGGGACTTTTTGGGAGCCTAGCCGCGCACGGGGCCCCGAAAACCAAGCACCGCCTTCAGGATTTCTAAGGACATACATTTTTGATTTTACTCCTCACTACCTATCACACTTTTGAAGGCCATAAAATGCCAAGATGGCACAAAACCCCCCCAAATGACCCCATTTTGGAAAGTAGACACCCCAAGCTATTTGCTGAGAGGCATGGTGAGTATTTTGCAGCTCTCATTTGTTTTTGAAAATGAAGAAAGGCAAGAAAAACGTATTTTTTTTTTCTTTTTTCAATTTTCAAAACTTTGTGACAAAAAGTGAGGTCTGCAAAATACTCACTATACCGCTCAGCAAATAGCTTTGGGTGTCTATTTTCCAAAATGGGGTCATTTGGGGGGGGGTTGTGCCATCTGGGCATTCCATGGCCTCCGAAACTGTGATAGGCAGTGAAGAGTGAAATCAAAAATTTACGCCCTTAGAAAGCCTGAAGGCGGGGCTTGGTTTTCGGGGTCCCGTACGCGGCTAGGCTCCCAAAAAGTCTCACACATGTGGTATCCCCGTACTCAGGAGAAGCAACAGAATGTATTTTGGGGTGTAATTTCACATATTCCCATGGCATGTTTGAGCAATATATCATTTAGTGACAACTTTGTGCAAAAAAAAAAAAATAAAAAAAAAATTTGTCTTTTTCCCGCAACTTGTGTCACAATATAAAATATTCCATGGACTCGACATGCCTCTCAGCAAATAGCTTGGGGTGTCTACTTTCCAAAATGGGGTCATTTGGGGGGGTTTTGAACTGTCCTGGCCTTTTATGCACAACATTTAGAAGCTTATGTCACACATCACCCACTCTTCTAACCACTTGAAGACAAAGCCCTTTCTGACACTTATTGTTTACATGAAAAAATTATTTTTTTTTGCAAAAAAATTACTTTGAACCCCCAAACATTATATATTTTTTTAAAGCAAATGCCCTACAGATTAAAATGGTGGGTGTTTATTTTTTTTTTTTCACACAGTATTTGCGCAGCGATTTTTCAAACGCATTTTTTGGGGAAAAAACACACTTTTTTAAATTTTAATACACTAAAACACACTATTTTGTCAAAATGTTTGATGAAATAAAAAAGATGATCTTAGGCCGAGTACATGGATACCAAACATGACATGCTTTAAAATTGCGCACAAACGTGCAATGGCGACAAACTAAATACATTTTTAAAAGCCTTTAAAAGCCTTTACAGGTTACCACTTTAGATTTACAGAGGAGGTCTACTGCTAAAATTACTGCCCTCGGTCTGACCTTCGCGGTGATACCTCACATGCATGGTGCAATTGCTGTTTACATTTGACGCCAGACCGACGCTTGCGTTCGCCTTTGTGCGAGAGCAGGGGGGGGGGGGCAGGGGTGCTTTTTTTTTTTTTTTTTTATTATTATTTTTTTTGCTTTTTTATCTTATTTTTAAACTGTTCCTTTCATTTTTTTTTTTTTTTTATCATTTTTATTGTTATCTCAGGGAATGTAAATATCCCCCATGATAGCAATAGGTAGTGACAGGTACTCTTTTTAGAAAAAATTGGGGTCTATTAGACCCTAGATCTCTCCTCTGCCCTCAAAGCATCTGACCACACCAAGATCGGTGTGATAAAATGCTTTCCCAATTTCCCAATGGCGCTGTTTACATCCGGCGAAATCTAAGTCATGAAATGCTTGTAGCTTCCAGTTTCTTAGGCCATAGAGATGTTTGGAGCCATTCTGGTCTCTGATCAGCTCTATGGTCAGCTGGCTGAATCACCGGCTGCATTCTCAAGTTCCCTGTTGGGACAGGAGAGCCAGAGAAAAACATGGACGACGGTGTGGGGGGGGGGGCATTCCCTCCCACTGCTTGTAAAAGCAGTCTAGAGGCTAATTAGCCGCTAGGATTGCTTTTACAAGAAAGCCGACCACTGGCTGAAAAGAATGATACCAAGATGATACCTAAACCTGCAGGCATCATTCTGGTATAACCACTCAAAGTCCAGCAACATACCAGTACGTTGCTGGTCCTTGTTGGGCATACATTGTAAACTTTTTTTCATGCAGCCTGTGGGCTGAACGAAAAAAAGATATTGATCGGTGGGTATGCCCACCATTAGAATACCTCCCTTCATCCACCCACTTCTAATGATGGGCATACATGCACCGTATATATATGCCGAAGCATGGGGGCATCCTCCCGCAAAAAGGCAGGAGCAAATCGCTCCTCCACCCACTGCTGCCCCCACGCTTCGGCATATATGCTGAAGTATGTAACTGTGGTGGTGAAATCACCTCCGACAGCGCTGGAGTCACGGCTTTATGTATCGTGGGAGCAAACGCTGTTGCTGTCAAGATAAATAAATCCGTGCTGCAACTGAATGGCGTACCTGCTAAGCAAATGATGGTTAACAAAAAAACAAAGTAACATTACAGTATAACAGTATTACTTACCATACCTGCAAAGCAAAATACAAAAAAAACATAGTAAAAAATAAAACATTTAACGCAACCTGTGCCTACCTAAAAATATATATATGCCGAAGCATGGGGGCATCCTCCCGCAAAAGGCAGGAGCAAATCGCTCCTCCACCCACTGCTGCCCCCACGCTTCGGCATATATGCTGAAGTATGTAACTGTGGTGGTGAAATCACCTCCGACAGCGCTGGAGTCACGGCTTTATGTATCGTGGGAGCAAACGCTGTTGCTGTCAAGATAAATAAATCCGTGCTGCAACTGAATGGCGTACCTGCGAAGCAAATGATGGTTAACAAAAAAACAAAGTAACATTACAGTATAACAGTAATACTTACCATACCTGCAAAGCAAAATACAAAAAAAAATAGTAAAAAATAAAACATTTAACGCAACCTGTGCCTACCTAAAAAATATATATGCCGAAGCATGGGGGCATCCTCCCGCAAAAGGCAGGAGCAAATCGCTCCTCCACCCACTGCTGCCCCCACGCTTCGGCATATATGCTGAAGTATGTAACTGTGGTGGTGAAATCACCTCCGACAGCGCTGGAGTCGCGGCTTTATGTATCGTGGGAGCAAACGCTGTTGCTGTCAAGATAAATAAATCCGCTCTGCAGCTGAATGGCGTACCTGAAAACACAAAGGTGGTTAACAATAAAAAAAACAAAGTATAAAAAAATTGCATACCTATAAAGCAAACATGATAAAAACATAACAATAAAACATTGCAGTATAGAATGCAGAACAATAGAGAGAGAACAATAAAACAACAACTATTTTTGGTTTTTTTATTTTATATTTTTTTTGTGTTTTTTTCTTTTTTTTACTTTTTTTTGTTTTTTTTACACTTTTTTTTGTAACTTTAACTTTTTTAACTGGTACCAGGTTTGGGTCTCTCAAAATGCGACAGCATCTTGGGAGACCCTGTGGAAGTGTGCCTAGTCTGTGCAGTGCTGTACCCTACGCTAATACTCCACTAGTGTGTGGTAGCGTTCAAAACATTCACCAATGCAAAGACCAGGAATGCCAGGACAGAGGGGACAACAATACCGGGTGTCACGCCTAAATCCGCGCTTGCTGCAGACACGACATCTTTTTTGGGGGGTTCGTTGGGTAGGGGTACTCGGGAGGGCATAAAGAAAATGCCTCTCATGCAGCCGGCTTACTGCATTCGGTTGGGGATGGTGAGGTGGAGCACCGTCTGGATACAGAAGGGCTCTGACGATCTCTTCCTGGAATGTAAGGAAGGATCCAGTCCGTCCTGAAGCTCTGTATAGCACATGAGCGTTCAGCAAAGCCAATTGAAATAAATAAACAGACACTTTTTTGTACCAGCGTCTGGCCTTACGGGCAACTAGGTACGGCGCCAACAACTGGTCGTTGAGGTCCACCCCTCCCATATTAAGGTTGTATTCGTGGACACAGAGGGGTTTCTCCACAACACCAGTCGCCGTAGGAATTTGGACCGTCGTGTCTGCATGAAGGGAGGTGAGAACGAAAACATTCTTCTTATGCCTCCACTTCATAGCGAGCAAATTATTATACTTCAAGCAGGCTCTCTCCCCCAGCCTAAGACGGGAATCTACAAGCCGCTGGGGAAAGCCCCGGCGATTAGGTCGCACGGTGCCACATGCTCCAATCTGATGATCAAAAAGGTGGCTAAAAAGTGGCACGCTCGTATAATAATTGTCCACGTACAAGTGGTACCCCTTTCCGAATAAGGGTGACACCAAGTCCCACACTATCTTGCCAGCGCTTCCTATGTAGTCAGGGCAGTTTGTCGGCTCTACGTGACTATCTTTTCCCTCGTAAACCATAAATCTACATGTATAGCCTGTGGCCCTGTCACAGAGCTTATACATCTTGACCCCGTATCTGGCACGCTTGCTGGGAAGGTACTGTTTGAATGACAAGCGGCCAGAAAATTTAACCAGGGACTCATCAACGCAGACAACTTGATGGGGGGTAAACAAGTCTGCAAAACGTTGGTTGAAGTGGTTTACGAGGGGCCGAATTTTGTAGAGCCGATCGTATCCAGGGTCTCCACGAGGACGACAGAGTTCATTGTTGTTGAAGTGCATGAACCGCAAAATCTGCTCGTATCGTGCCCTGGCCATGGAAGCAGAGAACAAGGGTGAATGGTAAATTGGGTCAGTGGACCAATATGACCGCAACTCACTCTTTTTATTCAACCCCATGAGGAGGGAAAGGCCCAGAAAGATCTTAAATTCGGAGACCGTAATTGGTCTCCAATCTCTGGCAAGGGTGGACTGGGGCATAGTGGCGATGTGTTGACCAGCGTATAAATTGCTTTGGTCCACAATAGATCTATAGAGATCTTCGGTGAAAAACAGCGAATAAAAATCCAGTGGCATAAAGTCAACTGTTTCCACCTGAATTCCGGGTTGGCCAGTGAAAGGGGGAAGTACGGGTGCTGCAGAAGTGGTGGGTACCCAATTCGGATTGGCCAATGCAGCAGGAAGGGCACTATGGGCACGACGGGCCTGTGTTCGTCTTCTTGGTGGCAGCGGGACACTACTAGTGCTTGCCACCTCGCCAGCTTGAACTGCACTTATGGGACTCGCCACGTCACCACGTGATACTGCAGTGCTGGATGTACGACCAGGGTGTACTAGGCCGCTGGTGCTTGCCAGTTCACCAGAAGGAGTAGCGGCGCTAGTACTTCTCTGCTCCATACGAGAGCCCTGCGGTTCTTGCACTTCAAGGACAGCATAAGTTCGGGGTCTGGTACGCCTGACCTTAGCAGGGACCACAACTCCGTCGTCAGAGCTATCTGTCATGGAGCCGCTGTCCTCTACAGGATCGTATTCTGAGCCTGAATCTGACAGATGAGTGACTTCCTCTTCACTATCTGTCATGCTCAGAATCCTGTAGGCCTCTTCACTAGTGTACCTTCGATTTGCCATTTTGGCCTCTAAATTTAGGGGTACACTAGTGAGACTCACAGGCAAAAAAGCTCCCGACTGTCAGCGACTGATTCAAAACGCTACCAAAAAACTGTTAGCGATCGCAGGGATCAGGCCTGACTCTGCGACCGCTGCAGTTATGTGTGCTTAGTGTTTTGTAAGTGTCAGTAATCGATCGATACTGCACTTGGGTGGGCTGGGCTGGGCTGGGCCGAGGAGCAAAACGCAGGTGCTAGCAGGTATCTGGGCTGATCCCGCTAACACTGCGTTTCAGGGAACCCTAAACTGCTGGGGAGTATAGATCTGATCGGATCAGATATCGATCCGCTCAGATACTATAGCACTAAGGGAGGTGTATGCTGCGTGCACGGGTTTTAGCTGTACTGGCGCTAACCTGACGCTGCCTGGGGCGACGCAGACCTTATCTGATCCTAAAAACTTAACTTCTATCACCGCCGGGCAATTAGGGGGTTAAACCTTTATAAGGTAATAAACGGCGGGTGCCCTAAAACTATAATAAACTGTAATAAACTATAATAAACTACAAAAAACAAACTATCTAACCAGCGTCACCCGTAACACTTATACGGTGATCGCTGGTGAAAGGGTTAACTAGGGGGCAATCAGGGGGTTAAAACCTTTAGCAGGTAGTATATGGGGGTCCCTGTCGCTATAAAACACTGACAGCGAACCTATATACTTACCTCCCTAACTAGCGTCACCTGTGTCACTAATACAGCGATCAGAAAAACGATCGCTTAGCGACACTGGTGACGGGGGGTAATCAAGGGGTTAACTTTTATTAGGGGTGGTTAGGGGGTACCCTGGACCTAAGGGGGGGTACCCTAGACCTAAAGGGGGCTAACCTAACTGCCCTAACACTTATAACTGACAAACTGACACCAATGCAAAAAAAAACAAAACACTGCTATTGGTGTCAGAGTGACAGTGGGTACAGGGGGGTGATCGGGGGGTGACAGGGGGGTGAAAAGTGTGCCTGGCGTGTTCTACTGAATGTGTGGTGTTGGTGCACTTACTTGGATGTCTTCTCTCCTCGGCGTCGGATCAAAAAGACCGGCTCCAGGAGAGATGACATCACTTCCTCTCCCTCTGTTTACATTACAGAGGGAGAGGAAGCATTTGATTCGTGGGAGCGATCGGGAGGGGGTGGCAATCAATGGATGGCCTCCCCCTGACCCCCAATCGCCCGCGAACAAGACCCGACCACCCAGGGCAGCGGGGGGGGGTCCGATCGGACCCCCCGCCCGCGGGAAGGCATCACGTTTCAGGTACGTGATTTTGCCTGCCCGTGCCGACCTGCTCACGTATATAGGCGTGAGGCGGTCGGCAAGTGGTTAAACATGGAGAACCCCTTGAAAAAACATTGCAGGCTTGGGGAACCCCTGCTAATAATTACTATATCTACAGCTCATGGTAGTGTGATGGTCACTGGGAAGAATGCTCCTTAAGGCTGGTATACATCAGCTGTCCGAGCTTCTGTTGAACTGGCATGCTGGAAACAGAGTATAACTGTAAGCGCAAACACACAAGTCTATATATAACAGGAGATATAAAGGGCTAAGCAACTTAGTCCATAGGGGACAGGCTGGAAGTGGTAACCGGTAATGTAATGGTTAAAGTAGGCTGGTAGGCTAGGCGGCTGCTGTCCTCAGAGAGCTGGCTCTGTGATAGATGAGAGGTGTAGAGAAGGAAGCGCCACCTGAGTGTAGTATTAACAAATGATGTTTAATGACACCAGGTAAAAACACACTTACAGGATAAAAACATATAAAAGGCTCATCTGTATAGGTATGTGGTCCTCGGTGTTCCCTCTGAGCATCCCTGCAGCGTCACCACCACAGGATCAGAGGGAACACCGAGGACCACATACCTATACAGATGAGCCTTTTATATGTTTTTATCCTGTAAGTGTGTTTTTACCTGGTGTCAATAAACATCATTTGTTAATACTACACTCAGATGGCGCTTCCTTCTCTACCCCTCTGATATGCTGGAAAACCAGTGGGGGCGGGCAGGGAGCGGTACCCCTGTCAACACACAATAGCTCAGTGGGAAGATCGCTGTACTAACATCACAATGTTAGTACAGAAAGCTCATCACAAGCTCCTTTATTTTTTTTTGTTCAGTCCACTGAGCAAAAAAAAAAAAACTGCCTGTGTGTACCAGGTTTTACATTTATGGTCCCTGGGAATAACCCCCTTACAGAATAGCTAAAAAGATCATTGTTGATAGTGTTTTTTTTTTATCTGAGAGGCAGGAATTGTCCATTGCTCAAGGAACCCTTGGCAACCTCTGGAGGAACCTTAGTTGAAAAAGGCTAGTTTAGGCCTTCCTTAGACTGTTAGATGTCACCCAGAGGATTATGTACAAAAAACACAGAGGTTTTCCTATTTAAAATGATACCATAAAGATGTGATTGATCACTGTGCCATCTCCTAAGCCATCAAGGACACATCTCTTTGGCAGAAACAGGGGCAAATCCATCTAACTTTGACAATAGGGTGCCCCAAATGTGAAGAGCTCTGTAAATAGAAGATAAAATAAACCTATACTCATCAATCTGTCACAAATTATGAACCCAACAATATCCCAAAATGTGTCAATTTTATAAAGAAAAGAGAGTAATATTTACGTTTAGATATTATAGTCTGATTAAACGGGGAATTATATATATATATGTGTATATATATATACACACATTCAGTGGAACTCATAGTAGGGCACAATGGTCAATTGCATCCTTACGTAAATGTTTTTATATAAGGATATGTGGCTGAGATGGTAAGCCAAGGGTAAGGGAAAGCACGGACTAGGTAGCCCCACAATGGTTGCAAGAACTCCCGCTGATTGGAGTAACTACTCCCTACAGCAAAAGGTCGGCCAACAGATGCCAAATTAAACTGAAGGCTTCCTGTCTGTATGAAGACAAAAAGACAAGCAATAGTAGTGAGTAGAATAATCTGGGTCAACGATTAATAGTATGTATGGGGTACAGGAATAATTAAAGTTAAACTCACCACATCAAGGAGTATGTAATAGATCCGTGGGTCCCAGCAGCAAGCACAAGCAATGTGAGTGCTGCTGCTGGCCAGAAGTTTAAATAGCCGATAAGGCTAACACAAATAGCTGAGTGCAGGTTGCTCTCAGCACCTGACTCAGCTTTGGCCGATGAGGCAGACTATTGCCAGAGATGGCTCTGGCGCAATAGTCTGCCTCATTGAATGTCTGCCTCAGAGTTCCCTGGCAGAGCAGTCATTCAATTCTCATTTAAAAACGATCTCTAAATGCGATGATATCATTGTACTAATGTTTAAATATATTTACATTATAGAACATGTATGCTTCAGATGACATAGAGCCTATGAAGAAGGACGTATGAGTCTGAAACATGTCAGGCGTCAATCCTAATAGCTACGTGTATCAGCCCATCATACAATAAGAGGGCAGCTACTGCTATGTTTACAATTTTGTACTGATTAATTTTAATGTTTCTATTGTCAAATCACTGTTTCAATAAAATTATTTTTAAATACTTTCCTGGACTGTCCTCACAATCCTAAGGGGTCATGCTGTGCCATGAGCACTAGGCTTTTAGTGTTTGATCACTGTATTAGTGTCACTGGTTCCTAAAAAGTGTCAAAAGTATCAGTTAATGTCCTGATCACAGCCGTTACTAGTAAAAAAAAAAAAAAAAAAATCCCATAGTTTGTAGACGCTATAACTTTTACGCAAACCAATCAATATACACTTATTGGCATTTTTTTTTACCAAAAATATGTAGCAGTGTACCTATTGGCCTAAATTTATGAAAATATAGGATTTTTTACATTTTGTTTTGGATATGTTTTATAGCAGAAAGTAAAAAATATATATATATTTTTTTTTCAAAATTATCAGTCTTTTTTGGTTTATAGTGCAAAAAATAAAAACCGAGGAGGTGCTCAAATACCACCAAAAGAAAGCTCTATTTGTGGGAAAAAATTTTGTTAGGGTACAGCGTTGCATAAGCATGCAATTTTCAGTTAAAGTAACGCAGTGCTGTATCGCAAAAAATGGCCTGGTCATGAAGGGGGGTGAACCTTCCAGAGCTGAAGTGGTTAATGTATAATTGGACTTTTTGTATTTTTGAGGCACTTAAGAAGAAGCATTAAAGAAGCAGTACATTTTTACTGTAAAATGAGTAAAGAGTACCCTTCATCTCTTCCAGATTCATCATATAGCCTGGATTTATACATGTGTATTTTTTTATTTTCTATTAAGAGTAACTTGTGAATGGGGGTATATGGGTAAAGAATGCAAATTAATCAGTTGCCACTTCACTGGCATGTTCCCTAGGTATAGTATTTAAAGATATAGGAAAAAAGTTATGGCGCTACCTCATATATAAACCTTCATCTTTTTAACATTCGTGATAATTCATAAAAGCAAAATATTTCCAAAAAAAGTCTTTTACAAAGGAATATACAGTATATATGTGCAAAAAATAGTCCAAATAAATGTCTTCAATAAATCTTCACAAAGAAATAATCCAATCACCGTGTTTCAAAGTGACAAAAAATATCCTTGAAGTAGTGCTCCACCACAAGTTGTGCATAAAAAAATGCAAACTCACCAGAACCTTAAAAATAAAAAAACTTGTGAGAATATTGGGTTTCTCTCAACCAACAGTGTGAATGGGAATGATTCCTTAATCTTTGAGGATGATCAAGCAATGTAACTCGATAGAAACATACAAACAATCATAGCTCAATAGGTTTAATGCCAGTGTATACAAGCAAGTAAGTAAAGCAATACGCAATTACATTACATTTTGCTATAAGTTAGCACTGACATGTACAACTTAGGATAGGTGTGCGCGCTTTTCTATCAGCCGTGGCGTGCGTTTCATAGCACAAGGGTCAGGAACCAGCAAATCCGGATATGACGTCAGTGGGGAGCGGACATGCAGCCTCTATGCATTTTGTGTTCTACCAGAAACCGAATATTCTCACAAGTTTTTTTAGTTTAAGGTTCTGGTGGGTTTGCATTTTTATGCACAATTTGTGGTGGAGCACTACTTCAAGGATATTATTTGTCACTTTGAATCACACTGATTTATTTATTTATTAAAATGCTTGACCTACGCAGTCTTACCCGAAGGCCTTGATGCGCAAAACAAAAGACATTGACATTAACCACTTCAATACCAGGCACTTAGACACCTTCCCGCCCAGCCCAATTTTCAGCTTTCAGCGCTGTCGCAATTTGAATGACAATTGCGCGGTCATGCTACACTGTACCCAAACAAATTTTTTATCATTTTGTTCCCACAAATAGAGCTTTCTTTTGGTGGTATTTGATCACCTCTGCGGTTTTTATTTTTTGCGCAACAAATAAAAAAAGACCGAAAATTTTGAAAAAAAACAAGTTTTTCTTTGTTTCTGTTAAAACTTTTTGTAAATAAGTACGTTTTTTTCTTCAATGACGGGCACTGATATGGCTGCACTGACGGGCACTGATATGGCGGCACTGATGGGCACCGATGAGGTGGCACCGATGAGGTGGCACTGATGAGGTGGCACTGACGGGCACTGATGATGGGCACTGATAGGCGGCACTGATGGGCACTGATAGGTGGCACTGATGGGCACTGATAGGTGGCACTGGTATGCGGCACTGATGGGCACTCATAGGTGGCACGGATGGGCACTAATAGGCGGCACTGATGGGCACTCATAGGTGGCATTGATGGCACTTGTAGGTGGCATTGATGGTTACTTATGGGTGGCACTGATAGTTGGCACAGATGGGCACGGATGGGCACTGATAGATGGGCACTGATGGGCATGGATGGGCACTGACAGGTGGCATGAATGGACACTGATGGGTGGCACTGGTGGCATTACTTGTTTGCAGTGATGCCCCTAAGGGTGGCATTGCTGGGCATCACTGCAACATAATTGTGCCAATCAGTGCCCATTTGTGGGCACTGATTGGCACAGATTTGGCATACTGGGCACATGTGGATGGCCATGGGGTACATACCTGGCCATCCACATGTTGCCCCTTCCCTGGTGGTCCTAGTGGTGATCCCTGGTGGTCCAGTGTGGTGATCTGCGGGGGGGCTGCGCTGATAAACAATCAGCGCAGACCCCCCCTGCCAGGAGAGCCGCCGATCGGCTCTCCTCTACTTGCGTCTGTCAGACGCGAGTGAGGAAGAGCCGATCAACGGCTCTTCCTATTGACAGCGTGATCAGCCGTGATTGGACACGGCTGATCACGTGGTAAAGAGCCTCCGCCGGAGGCTTTTTACCAAGATCAGTGTAGCGGTGTGTCAGACTGACACACCGCTCCACCGATCGCCGCGATGCGCGCCCCCGGGGGCGCGCTGCGGCATGTTATCCTGAAGGACGTCATATGACGCCCAGTCAGGATAACACAACCACTTCCCGGACGTCAATCCGCCATAGGGCGGGCGGGAAGTGGTTAAAAGACCTTAAGAGAGCCAGTATACCAGCATGGCAACATACAAAATCAAAACCTGTGGGTCTGTCCAACACACCCCAATAAAATTAGGTGACTCCAAAAGCTTGTACAAAAAGTTTGGTTTTCAATTTCTTTTGAAATTTCAGAAAATAATTCTCAAGTCTCAGTTTCAGAGGCAAGGAGTTCCATAATTCAGCTCCCTGTACTTCACATGTTCTATTTCCACATGTTTTCTTTTCAAATTTTGGAATCTTTAATATGGACAAATTCGCTGATCTCAAGGACTGGGTAGGCGCATACTTGATAAATTTTTCCTTCAGGTACTCTGGGCCACGTCCATGCAATGCCTTATGGACAAGACATCTAATTTTGAACAGAACACGTTCTTTCACGGGCAGCCAATGCAGGGATCTAAGAGATGGAGTGATGTGATCAAGATGACCAGCACCCGTCAATAACCTGGCTGCGGCGTTCTGAATCAACTGGAGCTTGTAGATGGTACAAGCAGGCAAACCCAAGTACAGAGCATTACAGTAGTCCAGTCAACTGCTGATAATGGCAGTGACCATTGCGATCTTATCAGAGTCTACAATATAGCGAAAAGACAACCTCAGGAGTCTCAGGTAGAAATGGCATGAACTCACCAACTCCTTTGGGAAGATTTATTTTGACTATTTTTACACATATATATATATATATTCCTTTTTAAAAGACTTTTTTGAAAATATTTTGCTTTAATAAATTATCATGAATGTTAAAAAGATGAAGGTGTATATATGAGGTAGCGCCATAACATTTTTTCCCCTATATCTATTCACACATTTGGAGTGGGACATCCACTCTTAAAGGGGCAGCTTCACTCATTTGTATTTCAAAAATTTTCTTGTGCCATTACTTGTCACTTTATTTCTCACATGGTTATTAAAGAAACTTTGCATTTTAAATATATATATATATATATATATATATATATATATATATATATATATATATATATACCAAAAGAGAGAGCGGCGCTCACAGGTCTTGAGAGATGAATGCACAATAGCGTTTTTATTTAGATGGTAAAACCGTTATCCTGCGCTCACCTTTCAAGACCCATGAGTGTCGCGCTCTCTTTTGGTTTATATGCACTACAGTCTTTGCTGTGCACCCGGGCCCATTTTTTATCCCTGATTTGTGTGTGGTGGCAACCATTGGATATTATATATATATATATATAGCCAGGTGGGACAAGTGTCAATTTGCAAGGGCGCAGCAGTCAGTCTTCCCATTTTGGCCACTTGTGCAAGTCCCTTGGATACTGTGGCTCACAGAACAGGGCCCTGTACCATGTGATTGCTGTGACCAATCACAGTGATTAAACATGTAAACATTACTTTCACAGTGCTCTTCATCACAGTGATCAGCTGTGAGAGGAGAGAGAGTGTGTGGCCACTAGCTGCCCAAGCCAATTCTGACAATTCTCACATACATGTAATCAGTTTGGCTAATTTGTTCCTTACTAAGTGGGAGGAGGATGTCATCTATGCCCAATGCAGGTCTGAATTGATCCTGTGGACACGCTATATAGATGACGTCCTCCTCCTATGGAATGTAGCCATGATAGCCTAAAGGGATTCATGGAACCCTTGAATAATAAAAATAGGGGTATCACATTGGGTTATGAGGCCAATCTGGAAAAGATCCATTTCCTTTATCTAAAGATCTCGATCAAGGGGGGAAAGTTTGTCACCTCTACTTTAAATCCACCAATAGAAACTCCTTCATTCCCATGGATAGCTGTCATCACGGGCTGTGGTTGAAGGCAGTTTCTAAGAGCCATTATATACCTATTAGATGCAACTGTATGGAATTAGAGGAATTCTGACTAACAGATTAATTGAAAATAAGTTATCCAGTGGAGTTACTCAGGAGCTCAGCTACTTGTGTTCAGGAGATGGATAGATAGCAAAAAAGAGGGTTTCACCATGTCAGATAAGTGTGCTGTTGCCACATCCCTATTGTTTGTTCAGAAAAAAGAAATTCTCCCTTCAGTGGGACTTTGTAGGCAGCAAACACACAGATAAATATGAAAAATGTATATTCACAAAATTATTCGGTCATACAATGACCGATGGTTAAAAAGCATAGAAAGAATGCTATACAAATACACAAAAAGAGGATAAACAAGACAAAAAACCCAACAAGTTACATGGAATGTATGACAAAAAAATTGGTTGTTACTCTCTGGTAATATATTGATCTCCGGTACCCGACGCATTTCTGGTTCAAGCACCTTCGTCAGGGATATTAGATAAGAGGGTATGCAGTCATAATTTTTGTCTTACATGTGAAATGTTCCACCATACAACTTTAGAAAAATAGCAGATAAAGCACTACCAGCGGGGGTGTCAGTGGCTGCCCAGTGGAACACCACATAATACAATAGTAATATCAAAAGAACGGGAGATTACCCATTCAATTATCCTTCTGATCGCAAGGAGACACATGTGGCAAATTGCCAAACAGGGTCTGTAGATATTTAAGTGAAAAATGCTATCTGAAACCTTAAATGTGGCTCCTGGTCCATGTATAGCAGTGACACAGTAACAGCTCATGAGCACTGTGGAGCAGGGTGACACACACGAGAGGGGGCCTTTTCTGCTTACAGAGAGGTGTACCATCCTAGGATATTGATTGTGTTACTGCTATACATGGACCAGGAGCCACATTTAAGGCTTCGAATAGCATTTTTCACATGCGTCTCCTTGCGATCACCAGGCCAATTGAATGGGTAATCTCCCGTTCATTTGATATAACTGTGTATTATTTGGTGTTCCCCCTGGGCAGCCACTGACACCCCCGCTGGTAGTGCTTCTTCTGCTTTTTTTCTAAAGTTGTATGGCGGAACATTTCACATGTAAGACAAAAATTATGACTGCATATACTTATCTAATATCCCTGACGAAGGTGCTTGAACTAGAAACGTGTCGGGTACCAGAGATCATTATATTACCAGAGAGTAACAACCAATTTCTTTGTCATACATTCCATGTAACTTGTTGTGTTTTTTGTCTTGTTTATCCTCTTTTTGTGTATTTGTATAGCATTCTTTCTATGCTTTTTAAATATTGGTCATTGTATGACTGAATAGTTTTATGAATATTTAATAAAGTACATTTTTCATATTTACCTGTGTGTTTGCTGCCTACAAATTCCCAACGAAGGGGGAATTTGTTTTTTCTTAGGAGATGGATAGAGGTTCGCTCTTGGTGGAAAGTCATCTAACATTACTTAGAGTAAACCTTCCCTTCCATTCATTACATCTTACTCTATTCAGCATTCATCTGTCAAACATTTGATGGATAAACATTGGCATATATTATGCAATGACAGGATCTTGGGCCCAGTTTTGCCTGATAGACCACAGACTGTATATAGGGGAGTACCTTTCTTTAGGGATAATATCTCCCTAAATGTTTATAATCCACCTGGGAATACTCCCTCTATTTTTTCAGAACCTTACAGGTTACTATCAATGTAAAAGGTGTCATGTTTAAACCATAAATTGGTGCAAAAACAGAAGAACCAACACTTTGAATATTGCACCATTCATTACATGTTCCCCTACTGGTGTTGTTTATATGCTTCAGTGCCCATGTGGCTTCTAGTATGTGGGGAGGACCAAGTGGGCTTGGCAGGTTAGGCTCAATGAGCACATTATTAATATTAGGAAGCATATTAGGAATCACTCAGTTTCCAAACACTATGTGATTAGTCATAATAGGGATCCCTCCAACACTATTTTCTTGGGCATTGATAAATACACTCCCCATCACAGAGGAAGCTCTTTGGTTAGAGAAAGCTCCATATTCGAGATGAAATGGATCCACAAGGTCAGATCTTTTATCCCTTATGGTTTAAATGTAGATAATGATTTTATAGACAATTCATAATAGTCTTTTATTCATTTTTTCCCCCCTTTTTGCAATAATTTTATAGTTTGGTTGGAACACATTGATTATTTATGGCAATGTAATTGTTGTAATTTAATGTTTGGAATCATTTAGTGGGGCTGACCCAAGCTCTGGGTTGTTCATTGGCCAATTAATGATATATTTTACCATTTCTTAGTTTTCTGTATCAATTAGTATTGAAATCTTGCAGGCACTTGACATGCCTATTTTTGTCCACAAGACAGCCCTTTAACACTCGCACGGCCGTGTGACACCTGCATGTGTTTCCAACTTACCTCCGGGGCGACACACAGGATGTGTTTGACAGTAAGACATTTTTTTATTGAAATTTCTTTGTGAGGCAGTTTTTTGATAGGTTTTATAGGTTGCAACAATTTTCAATCATTAATTAGTGATTTGGTTATGATCAGGCGTATATCATAAAGAGGCTTGGTCTGGTTTTCTGTATAATCACCCTTTGGCCTCATTTGGCTGTGATCCAGATGGAGATTTGGGTTTGTATAATAACGGCCTGTCCCCAACTCAGAGCAAGGCTTGGTCACTCACATTGTGTTTATAGAGTGATGGCGCAGCATGGTGCCCCCAACAAGGTCACCTGTGATGAAACACGTGGGGATGAGTGACCTGCTGACGTAATCGCGTGTCCCTGTTTCCCAGAAGTGTGGATTGTATTGCTTTATGCTGACCGGCAAGGATCGTTTAAGCATTTTTTTTTTCCATTTGATGTAAGTGCAATCTTGTTTTAGAAATAAATTCACAATAAGGGTTTTACACTATGTAGATTGTGGAACATTCTTTTTCATGTTCTGGGGCTAACCCATGGGAGTGATATCTAAAAGTGATACCTTGATGACATTACTGTGCAATCTCCTGTCTTGGAGGGGATCTTCTGTGTATGCCTCAGGAATATCCTGGCCTGGGTTGTATAGCCACATGCCTTAATGACATTTATTTATTTTTTCAAATTTTTTATTGAAGAAAATAAGAAAGGCAGCTTGGGGCGGCACAGTGGTGTAATGGGTAGCACTCTCGCTTAGCAGTAAAAACCATCGCTGGTTTGAATCTCAACTACGACACTACCTGCCTGGAGTTCTATAAATGCCACAACAATAAAATGTGTAAGTGATTCTGCGCAAAAACTAAGTACTGATAGAAAGTGAGCAATAAGTAAAAACAATAAGTGCATCTGTACAAGATAATGCTCTATATAAAACAATCCTCTAAAGTGAATTCAGTGCTGGTAAATACAGTGAAGTGACTAATGCATAAATAAACAGTGACTGGGTAAAGTGCTCATGCGTTGATAGGAGATCTGGTGACTTTCATGGTGTTTTGTCCCCACTCGGGGCTCCCAGAACTCTCACCTTAATGGCACAATAAAAGTGCCTGTTAGAATCCCTTGGGTGTGGACCTCCTTCCACTTGGATCAGTGCTGGCGTTCTGGAGTGCCTCTGGATCAGTCACCGGCGATGTTCGCTCCAGTACATAGGTTCCACATGAGGGGTAATCAAAAGAGGGGACTCCAATAGTGTAATAAAGTATGACCAATGGTTTTATTAAAAATTGTAAACTGCTTACATAAAAACAGCGCTGGGCAGCAGCGAAAAACAGCGAAAAAACAGCGGTTTCGATCCCCGCTACGTCACTTCCGGTCCGCGTGTGTTGTGTTTCCGGTCACGTCCTACGCGTTACGTCATGTCACATGACTTCCTCAGGGCCGTGAGGAAGTCATGTGACATGACGTAACGCGTAGGACGTGACCGGAAACACAACACACGCGGACCGGAAGTGACGTAGCGGGGATCGAAACCGCTGTTTTTTCGCTGTTTTTTGCTGCTGCCCAGCGCTGTTTTTATGTAAGCAGTTTACAATTTTTAATAAAACCATTGGTCATACTTTATTACACTATTGGAGTCCCCTCTTTTGATTACCCCTCATGTGGAACCTATGTACTGGAGCGAACATCGCCGGTGACTGATCCAGAGGCACTCCAGAACGCCAGCACTGATCCAAGTGGAAGGAGGTCCACACCCAAGGGATTCTAACAGGCACTTTTATTGTGCCATTAAGGTGAGAGTTCTGGGAGCCCCGAGTGGGGACAAAACACCACGAAAGTCACCAGATCTCCTATCAACGCATGAGCACTTTACCCAGTCACTGTTTATTTATGCATTAGTCACTTCACTGTATTTACCAGCACTGAAGTCACTTTAGAGGATTGTTTTATATAGAGCATTATCTTGTACAGATGCACTTATTGTTTTTACTTATTGCTCACTTTCTATCAGTACTTAGTTTTTGCGCAGAATCACTTACACATTTTATTGTTGTGGCATTTATAGAACTGTAGGTAGTGGAGTGGTGTTCACTATTTGATTTTGCAGCATTACACAGAGTATCACCTAAACACTTTAGTAGCGCAGAAGTCTATCGCCAGATACTACCTGCCTGGAGTTTGCATGTTCTTCCTGTGCCTGCGTGGGTTTCCTCTGGGTACTCCGGTTTCCTCCCACACTCCAAAGACATGCTGGTATAGCGCCATCAATTTACGCAGCGCTTTACATATACATTGTACATTCACATCGGCCCCTACCCTCAAGGAGCTTACAAACTAAGGTCCCTAACTCACATTCATGTACTAGGGCCAATTTAGACAGAAGCCAATTAACCTACCAGCATGTCTTCCAATTGTGTACGTATTATTATTATTATTATTAATAATAATAATAATAATACATACATACATGCACATGTACAATAGGAAGTATACAAGGGATACAATGACAGTGAGTTACATTTGCAGAGGATTTGTGTCAAAGAGGTCATATAGGAGGACCGGAGTAACTCCACAAAGAGAAAAAGTCCTGACATGAATCAACTGTAGTGTTAACTAGTACCGGTAAAGGAAGTATGAGGAAACGTCTCCTAATGCTAACAGACTAGTCAAGTTCTAGTGCAATTCAGGGATGTGTATTGACCTTTATTTAACCTGAAAGTCATATAAAGTTGGTAAGCCTGCATCTTTACTGTTTGGTGGTGGTGTCACAGCTAGAATTATTTAAGGGTGAAAGACTTCTTATTACATGCACTAACTTTTGGAACATTTTGAGCATTTTTTTGAAGAGCACATATCATTTAATTTTTCATCATTAAATTTGAGTTTTTATTTCTATAACCTTTTTTGTTCATTCACTTGGACTTCATTTGATTTGCATTCACTTTATGTGAAATATAACCAGTCATATCTATCTGTGTTTTAGAGGTTATTGTATGGGTATATTTGTTTCAGTCCTGGTGGTATTATCATTATTTAACATGATTTTTTTTTTATGGTAAATTTATGGGTACTGTGCCAATATCTCAAAGTAGAGTCACTGCTTACCCTTATTAATAAGAGTAATAATGGTATTTTGGTCTAAGCGCAGTATCTTCTTAAATTTAACCACTTCAGCCCCGGAGGGGTAACTTCCTGACTAGAGCACTTTTTACAATTTGGCACTACGTCGCTTTAACTGACAATTGTGTGATTGTGCGAAATTTGTGTCCTTTTTTCCCCGCAAAAAGAGCTTTCTTTTGGTGGTATTTGATCACCTCTGTGGTTTTTATTTTTGGCACCATAAACAAAAAAAGACCGACAATTATGAAAATTTTTTTTTTTACTTTCTGCTATAATAAATATCCCCAAAAAATATATAAAAAAATGAATTTCTTCCTCAGTTTAGGCTGATATGTATTCTTCTATATATTTTTGGCAAAAAAATCGCAATAAGTGTATATTGATTGGTTTGCGCAAAAGTTATAGTGTCTACAAAATAGGGGATAGAATTATGGCATTTTTATTATGATTTTTTTTATTAGTAATGGCGATGATCTGCATTTTTTATCGGGACTGTGACATTGCGGCGGACAGATCGGACACTTTTGACACTATTTTGGGACCATTGACATTTATACAGTGAATAGAGCTAGAAATAGCCACTAATTACTGTATAAATGTCACTGGGGGAAAGGGTTAAACACTAGGGGGCGTTCAAAGGGGTTAAGTGTGTTCCCCCAGCGTGTTCTAACTGTAGGGGGTGTGGGCTACCACTAACATAACAGAGATAGATGTTCCCAATGACAGGGAACAGAAGATCTCTGTCATGTTACTAGGCAGAACAGGAAAATGCCTTGTTTACATAGGCAGTTCCCCATTCTGCCTCTCCTCGCCATGATTGCGGGGATGCCGGCAGACATAGAGTCATAGTGCTATAATGATAAACAAATTGATTCAAGCATATAGCCCTGGTTTGTATGATTACTATCACCTGAGCTCTAATGGCGTAACATGTTTACTCATAGTTGAATGTACTGTTTTCAAACTATATATACAAAGGTTGTGATGACTGTACAATTGTTACTTTTCTGATTCTACAATAAAAATGTTATTGACACAAAATAAATAAATAAACAAATTGATTTTCTGCTTGCATTGCTTAAAATTGTTCTTGAAGAGAACTATTTTTTGTTTAAAGAGACCCATTATTTGTAGCTTAAAGGGGCAGGGATGGGTTCCAATGTCGCACCCCCGTACACAAATATATTTATGAATATGATTGAGACCTCATTTATTTATAATAATAATAAATGTGTGGGATGGCGACATTGGAACCCTTTTATTGTTTGATCAGTACATCAATTATTTAGTCCCAGGTCTGAAATTGAATGCCTTGTATAGCAATAGGGAGATTTCATTTTTGGACACATTGCTGAAAATAAATGGTACGAACATAGAGAGTGATCTAATAACATAAAAAAGTGTGGCACTAGAACAAAAAGGGAAATACTGTGTATGTTCGTTAATGGGCAGAGCCAACCTGAATGTCCATCTGGAAGGCAATTGTGCGCAATAAAGTACTTAGTGAAACACAGGACTATTCCTGTATAGGTTATTAGCTAGCACTAACAGAAATAGATATCTGCGAAATAGTGGTATCGGTTGAGAATATAAAAGTGACGAGAAAAAAGGGGTAATAAGTGAAATATACCCTACAATAACTGACTATAGTTCCATATAATGGGAAAGAGCAGTTTCATATATAGGGAAATCCGTGAACCAATAGTAGTGTTGAATTACTAGAACAGAAAACCCAATAGTGCTACAAACATTAATAAGTGATAATACCAAAAAGTGGACAGATAAAATTACGATGATGGTATTGCTACCGTAACTAGAGTATGCAGTACATCAACACATGAGATATTGATATAGCTAGAAGTCCAAGATGGGTGTATAGGCAAACATCTGGGACCCTTGAATCCGGGGATGGCATCAACAGGATAAGGTATCCAACTTGTATGTAGAAAGGGACAGGCAAAAATACCCTTACCAGCAACGGTGGACTCCCCAGCCAGCGGCTTGGGAGTCAGACAGGCTTACGATAGAGCAGGAAAAGCGGCACTTTATCCACAGCAGCTGGAGGTGATGGAAAACTGCAGCACTCACCAACCGACCTTCTTTGGTCTCACCGGCTCCCAACATCCATAATAAAGGTACAAAACTGCTCACCAAAGATCTGGCTCCGTGTGGTGGGTATAGGCCCTCAAATAAATAGGGATCAAAAAGAAAACTTCCCCATAGTGTAAATCAGCTTTTCATGGCTTTATTTAAAAAAAGAGACACAATAAAACATACTCTGGCTCATGAAAACAGAAATCGAGACCAGGTATAGGGTGAATATAAAAAAGCGCTTAGTTCAGTTGTGTTCAAAAGTGTGCCACCAATTCAGTAAAAAGGGGGTATTGTATCATTTATAGGTACCATCATCCTTTAAATGTATAGAACAATGTGGGGTTGAAAGAGAAAACAAAGAGGGCCTCTCCAATTAGGTCCTACCTCTTTCCAAAATTATTTAGGACTATTGCGGTACCAAGGGGACATACACAAGGGTATAATAAAAATTCATAAATTTATTCAAAAATAGGGTATTAAAAAGTCCAGCAAAGGACACAATATGAACCGTGACATAATAACACAATCACAAAATAATTGTTTACAGCAATGTTAACAGACAAGTTATATTGGTAGTGCCCACACAAAAAAAATCCTTTGCTTCCCTTTAGGCCACTATTTATTTCATTTCTTACACATATTAAATTGAGATGCTTTTTGTCTTAGGGTAGCCATTTCTCTAAAACCCATTAATTGAGTCTTTCCTACTCTCAGTGAGGACCCTGTCCTGGTCTTTGTAAATTCTGGGCAATGGATGTCTTGGGCACAGCTTGGGGGGACTTTTTTGTCCACTATACAAGCAGGCTGCTTAGCAAACCAACAGTCAGAGGATGAAACCAAAACGTTTCTCGATAGGATGTTCAACCTTTTAAAGAAAAAATCTCATCTGTACTGGCATATTCAATATTTTGAATCATACATTACAGAAAAAGTTTGCCCTTTGGGGCTCCGGATTCAAATGTTTCCAACCATTAAGGACCCCTCCCCGGACTTTATAAAGTCCTGGGAGAACATCTTAACCAACTGTAGTATAGAACTTATGCAACAACTCACCACCCAATACCGTACAGACATGACGAGTTTGGATGGTGAGATTGACAGATTTTTAAATCAATTCCCCAACATTACATAGTTACATAGTTACATACATAGTTACATAGTTAGTAAGGTTGAATAAAGACACCAGTCCATCCAGTTCAACCTGAGTGTGTCTACAACCCTGACCCTTGTCCCTAACCCTGTACATCGCACACTCACATCAGTCCCTACCCTCAATCCAAGGTCCCCATTCATATACTAGGGCCAATTTTGGACAGAAGCCAATTAACCTACCAGCATGTCTTTGGAGTGTGGGAAGAAACCGAAGTACCCGGAGGAAACCCACGCAGGCACAGGGAGAACATGCAAACTCCAGGCAGGTAGTGTCGTGGTTGGGATTTGAACCAGCGACCCTTTTTTACTGCTAGGCAAGAGTGCTAACCACTGCACCACTGTGCCGCCCATTGAAGACTCGGCCTCCTTCACAAACAAGTGGAAGGAGGTACGAGACAAAGTGGAAAACCTTAATAAGGACATTATCACTAAAAAACAAAGGAAATTTTTCCAGGATAAACTAGCTTTCTTGGAGGGATATGCATACAAGTGGTCTGGAAAACCATACTCCAGAAAAAACAAGAGTTTTAACCGCAAATCTCCAATCTTGACAGCAACTGATTGCACGGAATCTGACTCATCCATTTCCTCCCTATCTTCACAGGTCACTACACGTCCTACCACTTCACGAGCACCAAGTGGTCCTCGGAAAAGGTCCCTCACAGGTGACAACCCAATCACTAAACACCCTAAAAAAGGAAAACAACACGGTAAAGCACTTAAAACACCATCAACACCAAGGCCAGGTGGACAGACCCCTCAAGGGGGTTCTCTCCACCCTACCTTACACAATATTATCCCCAAACTCCTACAACCGAATATACAGACACTTTTTATCACAACCTGGTTTTTTAGTACAGGCAACTCCAGAACTCACCACACAGGGGAGTCTGGACACGTTTGTGCAAAAGGCTCCAGTTCCAAGCACGTCTCACAACCAGTCACATTAAATGATGAAGTAAATTCTTACTCTCTTAACATAATAAATCTAACCTCCTATCAATTGACACCAGAGGAGGAGCAGGTTCTCCAACTTGGTTTGGGCTTTTGCCCCTCGGAGCCAATTGATATCTATGAGACAATCAAAGATCTCTATCTATTTGCTAGAAAACTAACTTTCAACTACATGTTTGATCAAGACCGAAGACGCGTTAATCTGGAAAAAGAATTAGCAGAAAAAACTAAAAACTTCACGAGTCCAGAGCACTACGGGACCTTGATGGCACTCTTGACTCCCCCTCCTCTAGCCAAATGGATACTATCCCTAATTTGCGACATCCTAACCCTAAACCTGGTCTAAAAAGGAAATCCAGAGCCTTCCCTGACCTAATGACATGCCCATCTATTTGGGCCTTCTTACATGAGTGTATCCTGTCCCTTAAAAAAGAGAAATGGCAAACACTACCTTCTAATTTGACCCAACAACAGTTTCGGGCAGTTACCAAACTCCAAAAAAATACTGATCTTATAATAAAGCAATCAGACAAAGGTGGTAACTTGGTACTGATAACTCGTCATCAATACCAAACTATGTGCCTCAAGATTCTTTCCAACTCTAACTGGTACTCACCCATTGATAACACCTTTAATCAGAACACTGTTGATGAATTTAGGAGACTCATCGGGGGGGCCTTCTTAGAGGGCCTCATCGATGAGGACACCTATAAATTCATCAATGTACAATTCCCGCGTACTCCAACGTTTTATGCGCTACCCAAAACCCATAAGAATCTTTCTGTACCCCCTGGTCGACCTATCGTCTCAGGTAAAGTCTCCCTAACAGAGAATGCGAGCAAATTGGTCGATACTTTTTTATTACCCCATGTATTGAGATTACCATCTTATATTCGGGATACTACCGACCTTCTCAAACACATTGAGGGAGTCCAGGTCCCTCCGGACGCCCTCCTCGTGGCTGTTGAGGTTGAGGCCCTGTACTCAAGCATCCCCCACGGGCAGGACGTCCGGATGGCTGGCTCCTTCCTCATGGAACAGGACCATCACACTTGGCCCACTAATACCTTTATCCTTAAACTTTTGGAATTCATTCTGACTAAAAATTATTTTCTGTTTATGGACCAATTGTACCTTCAAACCCAAGGCGTTGCAATGGGCACGTCGTGTGCCCCTTCCTACGCCAATTTATTTCTGGGTGGTTGGGAGCGGTCTGTCTTCAGTGACTACCTATTGGAGCCCTTTTTGAACCACGTCTTGGGTTGGTTTAGGTTTATTGATGACCTACTGGTCATTTGGACAGGAACTGAGCAACTTTTAAAAGCATTTATCGAGAGGTTAAACATTAATCAGTTCAATCTCCACTTCACCTTTACATACAATACTCAGAGTATTTCCTTTCTAGATGTACAGATCATTAAAAACTCTGCTGGACAACTAACTACAGATTTATATCGTAAACCCACAGCGGGCAACATGCTGTTGCACGCTTCCAGCTCACATCCCCGCCCTCTGATTCGCAGTATCCCTTATGCTCAATATTTGAGATTAAAAAGGAACTGCACAGAGGACGGGGACTTTCGTAGACAAGCAAACGCTCTACATACACGCCTCCTGGCCAGAGGCTACAATCGGACCACTCTGAGGAAAGCCTTTAATAAGGCCCTAGCCCAAGACCGACAAACATTATTGTTTGGCCCTCCATGTCCCAAAAAACCTTATATGACCAAGATCATCACAAAATTCTCTACCCATCACCACCAGCTACGCAACATACTATCAAACCATTGGCACATTCTGACCGACCACCATACACTCAGGAAATATATTAAACCAACCCCTGACTTGGTCTTTAGAAGGACCACCTCTTTGAGGGACAGGCTCACTCACAGCCATTATAAAATCCCCATATCTGGCCCAAGAGAACCCAGAGGCACCTTTAAGTGTTGTAACTGCCCACACTGCTCCTGGATCCAAGAGGGACAACAATTTTTACTCCCAAACGGTGAGATGTTCTTTCCAAAACACTCAGCCCATTGCGGTACACGAGGTGTAATTTACCTTATGACCTGCGCTTGCAGCGCTTTTTATGTGGGAAAAACGATCAGGGAGCTGCGGCAGAGACTGGGTGACCATTTATATGCCCCCACTAATGGCAAGCTCACTACTGTGGGCCGCCATATAGGCACTCACCATCGCTTTAATCCTGATTAGATCAGATTTACCGTTTTAGAAGTCATCCCTGAGGACCCCAGAGGGGGCAACTGGAACCGTCAAATTTTAAAGCATGAGTCGCTCTGGATTGAGCGACTCAACGCTTTGACTCCACCTGGTATCAATGAGGCACACTCTTAGAAGTACTTCCTTGATTAATTTAAAAATAGGTCTGCCGGTCTCTGCCTCAGCTCTCTTTTTGACATTTGTATCTCACGTTGATGTAACAACAATCTTCTGTATCCATAATATAACATGCCTGTTTTACACCAGTTGTACATTATTATGATATGTTGATATTTATGTTCCAGCCTTTTTTACATAACCAGACTCCCTCCATAACTGTCTGTAGGTAGACTCATACATTGTGTTTTTTGCACATTGTATTTACATGCAATTAAATTGTTGATTTGGCTCATTGTAAGCACTCTCTAAATTGCATGATCTGTTATTTTTATCATGTATTGATTCCGTCTATCCCCCTCCTGCAGAAGGCAGATTGGTGCACATCCCTGGCCACAGGTGAAGTTGCTTGCCGGTGCCGGTGATTGTGCACCTCTGTCTTTGATTTACCCTCATTAATATTGTCATGCCAACTGAGTATTTGGTTTTTGCACTCTCCTTCCCCCCTTCGAGTGACGTGAGGAGTTTATTCTCCCCTGTACGGCGGGCCTGCGCTCTTCCAGCAGTGGGCGGGGCCCTAACGGAGCCCTGCTGCTGCTTCCTTAGACTGACGCCTTCGCGTCAACCATTGTGAAGCTGCGCGCGTGCACCGGATAATCTCCAGCGCATGCTTAGTAGTGGAGGATCGGACCCGGAAGAGGCGGCGGCTGATGTCTTCAGTGCCGTTCCATGTCCGGGTTGGGGGCACTTAAGGCTGCAGTCTTGTCTGACTGCTTTGAGAAGCACACACCCAGCATACCACGATCTCGTTTGAAGGCTCGTAAGTAACCGCCACACGTTCCCTCTGGGGGGTTACTATAATACCATTATGCACCATTTTCTCCTCTTTTCCCTTCTTTTTTGTCCTCCTTTCTTTGTCTTCTTTCTCACAACCTTTCTCTGTTCATCTCCCTCCTTTTTTGTTTGGAAGCATTTCTCCCCCTGGATAAAATATGCTCAGCATACTGATACATATTCCATGCTATTTGTCTCTAGAGGTTCTCTGTGGCATATTTGCCCGGCTCCTTGGCCACTGTTCCTTATCATTCTCCCTGGTTGTGGATAGCCAGCAACGGTGGGTACACACATTTTTTATGTTAAATACCCCCGCTTTCTCAAGCTTTCTTACGTATCCATACTATTCTGGTCAGGTGGTGGGTTCCCCATTTATCCTCCTCCCTCCCGCTTTTCCCTTCCCTTCCCTTCCCCCCCTCTCCCCCCTCCCCCCTCCCCTCTCTTTCTTTCCCTCCCATCTTTCCTTTCCCTCCCTCTCCTCCTCTCCCCTCCTTTTTCTTTCCTTCCCTTGTCTGTTCCCTCCTTTTCCTTCCCCCCCCCCTTTTTCTCCCCCCCGCTTGTTTCCCCCCCTTCCTCTGTTTCCCTCCTTGTCTATGTCCCCCGCCGCCCCCTCCCCCTCCTTCCCTCCCTTCCCCCCTACTCTCCAGGCTCCCCTTCCCCTTTTCCTTTCTCCCCCCTTTCTCGCTTTCTTTCCCCCCCCCTCGTTCCCTCTTTCTCCCTTTTCCTCTGTTCCTTCCTTTCCTTCCCTCCCCCTTTTCCCCTCCCCCTCTCCTCTCCTTTTTCCCGGTCCCTCACCACTTTCTACCCTGACCTGATGCACATGGGTGGTTGCCTTTTTCAAAGAACCCTGCCTTTACAGCTGTTTATACCTCATTTTTATCATTTCTTACAATAGCATCATCTTTAAGTGCCCCCCTGGTCCGCCCCCGGGGGAACGCCTCCTTGTGGGCGTCTCACAGTGTCGCTCTAGCCCCTTTGTGGGCCTAGGTTGGTGAGTGCAATATTAAACAAAGATTACCTTCTCCAATATTAATACTGTATATGTATGTATACACATGTTGTTCATTGTAGATATGTTTTTCATTGTAGATATGTTTTGTAATGTTGATATTGTACTTTTCTCATTTTGTAGAATATGTACTAAGACGCCTCCTGAAGAAGCGGCTTGACCGCAAAACTGTAGAGGTCACGTCTGCAAGTACTATATTATGCGCCTTCATTTTTTTGTGTGGGCACTACCAATATAACTTGTCTGTTAACATTGCTGTAAACAATTATTTTGTGATTGTGTTATTATGTCACGGTTCATATTGTGTCCTTTGCTGGACTTTTTAATACCCTATTTTTGAATAAATTTATGAATTTTTATTATACCCTTGTGTATGTCCCCTTGGTACCGCAATAGTCCTAAATAATTTTGGAAAGAGGTAGGACCTAATTGGAGAGGCCCTCTTTGTTTTGTCTTTCAACCCCACATTGTTTTAGTTCAGTTGTGGCAAGACAGGCATAACAACCCGATGCGTTTCGTCCGCTAGGACTTCGACTGGGGTTTTTGACTGTCTGCCACTAATGCCTGTATATATCTATAATCATATAATTAGAAAGTAACAGCACCTGTTGACGCCATGTGTATCGCCACTTCCGGGTCACAGGAAGATGGCGTCAGTGTTTGTAATGAGCCAATCACAATGGCCATAGGAACTGCACATAACCAAGCCTCGAGGTGGTAGAGCCAGTAGAATGGAGCTAAAGGCAGCATCACCACTAACCCGACAACGTCATTGTCAGGTGACCGTCCCCCACCAACCAGACACCGGGTCGAGGCACACCGCAATCACTAAAATACATGTACACACATTTTTTATGTTAAATACCCCCGCTTTCTCAAGCTTTCTTACGTATCCATACTATTCTGGTCAGGTGGTGGGTTCCCCATTTATCCTCCTCCCTCCCGCTTTTCCCTTCCCCCCCTCTCCCCCCTCCCCCCTCCCCTCTCTTTCTTCCCCTCCCATCTTTCCTTTCCCCCCCTCTCCTCCTCTCCCCTCCTTTTTCTTTCCTTTCCTTGTCTTTTCCCTCCTTTTCCTTTCTCCCCCCCCTTTTTCTCCCCCCCGCTTGTTTTCCCCCCCTTCCTCTGTTTCCCTCCTTGTCTATGTCCCCCGCCGCCCCCTCCCCCTCCTTCCCTCCCTTCCCCCCTACTCTCCAGGCTCCCCTTCCCCTGCCCCTTTTCCTTTCTCCCCCCTTTCTCGCTTTCTTTTTTCCCCCCCTCGTTCCCTCTTTCTCCCTTTCCCTCTGTTCCTTCCTTTCCTTCCCTCCCCCTTTTCCCCTCCTCCTCTCCTCTCCTCTTTCCTGGTCCCTCACCACTTTCTACCCTGACCTGATGCACATGGGTGGTTGCCTTTTTCAAATAACCCTGCCTTTACAGCTGTTTATACCTCATTTTTATTATTTCTTACAATAGCATCATCTTTAAGTGCCCCCCTGGTCCGCCCCCGGGGGAACGCCTCCTTGTGGGCGTCTCACAGTGTCGCTCTAGCCCCTTTGTGGGCCTAGGTTGGTGAGTGCAATATTAAACAAAGATTACCTTCTCCAATATTAATACTGTATATGTATGTATACACATGTTGTTCATTGTAGATATGTTTTTCATTGTAGATATGTTTTGTAATGTTGATATTGTACTTTTCTCATTTTGTAGAATATGTACTAAGACGCCTCCTGAAGAAGCGGCTTGACCGCAAAACTGTAGAGGTCACGTCTGCAAGTACTATATTATGCGCCTTCATTTTTTTGTGTGGGCACTACCAATATAACTTGTCTGTTAACATTGCTGTAAACAATTATTTTGTGATTGTGTTATTATGTCACGGTTCATATTGTGTCCTTTGCTGGACTTTTTAATACCCTATTTTTGAATAAATTTATGAATTTTTATTATACCCTTGTGTATGTCCCCTTGGTACCGAAATAGTCCTAAATAATTTTGGAAAGAGGTAGGACCTAATTGGAGAGGCCCTCTTTGTTTTGTCTTTCAACCCCACATTGTTTTAGTTCAGTTGTGGCAAGACAGGCATAACAACCCGATGCGTTTCGTCCGCTAGGACTTCGACTGGGGTTTTTGACTGTCTGCCACTAATGCCTGTATATATCTATAATCATATAATTAGAAAGTAACAGCACCTGTTGACGCCATGTGTATCGCCACTTCCGGGTCACAGGAAGATGGCGTCAGTGTTTGTAATGAGCCAATCACAATGGCCATAGGAACGACACATAACCAAGCCTCGAGGTGGTAGAGCCAGTAGAATGGAGCTAAAGGCAGCATCACCACTAACCCGACAATGTCATAGTTATGAGAGGTCCACCCGACATGTTTCAACTAAAAAGTCAGATGATGACTTTTTAGTTGAAACATGTCGGGTGGACCTCTCATAACTACCGCTACAAGATTACATGCTGTTTTTATCTTCTGAAAATGTGAGTTTGTTTTCTCTTTATTTTAATAAATCCAAGTTCAAACGTTATTACGCTATGTGAGTGTTTTTTCCCTCACATGTTACCCATACTATTTACTTGGTTCATGGTCTACCCATCGCTGAGGAAGCCGTGCTGATCCCTTTCCTCTCCGTGTGATGACATCTGGCCAGATTATTTGCCTAGACCTGTTGGTCATCAAGCCTTTTTGACCTGTATGGCATACGCCATTTCAGGCCACATCTTCTGGTAAGCCTCCTTGGTTTCTGGTGATGGTCCTGGCACCGATTTCAATACTCTGTGCACTTCCGGTTTCTCTACGGGTTACTTACTCACCAGGTTTCCGGCTCGGAACCATCCCCCTGCATGCTCAGGAGATACCTGTTTACCATCATCATTTTTTCACCATTGTCACAGACTTTTTGCTTGAGTTTGTACACTTATTTGGACTTTATATTTCACACTTGTTTTTTCACGCTTGGCTCAATACATGTATATTGATTGTTACCTTTTCATTCACTAATTTATATATTCACGCAGTATTTTTCTGGCTCATACCGAAATACCTGCTTTGTAGTCACTGTATTTTATTTGGAATATTATATATTCATCTTTTCACGTAAATTCTAGCGCCACACTTTTGAATTTTTAATGTTATGAAAGAAAGACCGAATCACGGGGGGGTCAATGGTGTTAGGCCCCTCTATAAAAAACCCCACCTCGTTCTGGGAGAACAGGGCCCAATACCGGGTCATTTTTTAAGACTCTCCAGTGTCTCGATAAAATCTCCTTAATCTGTTTATGTTGTACAGAGAAATTTGTTAGGAGGGACCATTTGTGTTTATTATCTGGAACACCTTTAGGTTGTCCCACTAACAAAGATTCTCTGCTAATTAAGGTGATATTTTAATTTCATCGTCGATTTCTACAGAGTCATAGACTTTATCAACAAATCTAGACCTTGGAATCTGTGCCTGATGGAAATAGTCTGAGAGGTTACTACAATTGTGTCTAATCCGCGTGAACTCGCTACGTGGTACCTATTTCAGCCAAGTGGCGTGATGGCAGCTGTCGACCGGAATGTACCCATTCCGGTCGGTTGGTTTGAAAAACGTTTTGGTTTCCAAACGATTGTCAACTGCTAATATTTCTAAATCCAAAAAATGGATAGCGGAAGAGCTGACCTCATACTTCAGCTCGATTCCAATATCATTATCATTTAACGTGAACAGGAAGGCATGCAAAGACTCAACACTTCCTCTCCAGAGGAGGAGGATGTCATCTATGTACCTAGCCCAGAGAACTAGCTCTGGGGGATCGAGGGCATAGACGACATCCTCCTCCCAACGGGCCATAAAAATGTTGGCCAGGCTTGGGGCGAACTTAGCGCCCATGGCCACTCCTTTTTGTTGAATAATAAAGTCCCCATTATACCAAAAGTAGTTGTGTTTGGTCGCGAACCTCAACAGGTCCATGATGAATCTCTGTTGGGTTCTGGGGATGGACTCCTCCCTAGATAAAAAGAGCTTGACTGCCTCGAAACCCACATTGTGAGGTATGGAAGTATATAGTGACGTAACGTCAGCTGTAACTAAGAGAAGATCCTTGCTATAAGTAATGCTGTTCAATTTGGCAATGGTGTCCTTAGTATCCCTTAAATATGATGGTATAGATTTTACAATGTCTTGCAAGAAAAAATCTATATATTTCCCTATGCGGGAAGTAATGGAGTCGATGCCACTAATGATAGGGCGACCAGGGGGTTGAGTAACACTTTTATGAATTTTTGGTAAATAATATATTACCGGGATTCTGGGAGCAACTGGAATCAAATAGCTTTTTTCTTTATTGTTTAGAATACCTAGTTGAAACCCAGTATCAACCAAGTCAGTAAGTGATCTCTTATAAGGGATTGTGGGATTAGTGTAGATCCTTGAATATGTTTCTGTGTCGCTTAAGATTCTGGTAATTTCTAAATGATAATCGTTTTTATCCAAAACGACTATCCCGCCCCCCTTATCCGCGGGGCGGATGATTAAATCCTTACGTTCGCAAAGTTTTTTGAGTCCAATTTTAAGAGTGGGGTTACTAAAAGACCTTTTGATGGGTAATTTATCTAAATCCTGTAAAACAAGATCCCGGAAAACTTTAATGGAAAGGGCGGTGGCATATTTCTGTATGTCTATGAAAGTACTGAATTTATTCAGTTTCTTAGGAGGGGCGAACTTTAAGCCCTTTTCCAAGACTGAAAGTTCCGCCTCCGAAAGATCAGCTTTACTAAGATTAAATATCCCACTGTCTTTTAAACTCGTTTTCTTTTTTCGGGCACCTTTTAACTATAACCAACAACAACCGGGCCCCTCTAATCATGGGGATTTTCCCAAAGAACCAGAGAGATACAAAGGAGCTATAGACAGAAACGTGGGACTAGAGGGGGAAGGCGTGCCCGAAAAAAGAAAACGAGTTTAAAAGACAGTGGGATATTTAATCTTAGTAAAGCTGATCTTTCGAAGGCGGAACTTTCAGTCTTGGAAAAGGGCTTAAAGTTCGCCCCTCCTAAGAAACTGAATAAATTCAGTACTTTCATAGACATACAGAAATATGTACGCAAACTGAATGTACAGAGATACATCATTTCCAATCCAACGAGACCAAAAGTAGAAGTGAGTTCACATATAGTCCATTCAGGACTTTCAAACCCCTCATTTTTTAACCCCCCTGGTCCCACCACCCCTTCAATTAAAGTTTTCCGGGATCTTGTTTTACAGGATTTAGATAAATTACCCATCAAAAGGTCTTTTAGTAACCCCACTCTTAAAATTGGATTTAAAAAACTTTGCGAACGTAAGGATTTAATCATTCGCCCCGCAGATAAGGGGGGCGGGATAGTCGTTTTGGATAAAAACGATTATCATTTAGAAATGACCAGAATCTTAAGCGACACAGAAACATATTCAAGGATCTACACTAATCCCACAATCCCTTATAAGAGATCACTTACTGACTTGGTTGATACTGGGTTTCAACTAGGTATTCTAAACAATAAGACGTTCGTCTCCACCTCCACAGGAAGAGAATATCAGATTAAACATTTTTTGACATGTGAAACTAGATACGTGGTCTATCTGATCACGTGTCCATGCAAAAAACAATATGTGGGTCGCACTATACGTACGTTTTCCGTGAGAGGTAATGAGCATATAGCTAACATAAAAAAGGGCCTCACAAACCACAGTGTTCCTAAACACTATTTGCATTGCCATAACCAGAATCAAAAGGGAACTCAGTTCCAAGTTACTGATAAATTCATCCCACATTGGAGGGGTGAGTCTCTTAAAAGGGGCGTGTCAAAATTAGAGACATTCTGGATACACCAATTAAAATGCTATTTGCCATTTGGTCTCAATATTGATTGGGACATAAATGCCTTTATCAATCAGTCTTAATATAGATCCTTATTTTGTCTCTGTGTCTTAGGTCTTTATGATCAGTCGCCTAATGTCTTTGTGATTAGCCGCCTAGTGCATATAAATATGTTCATTATTCGGTTTGTAAAGTCCAATTTATTTGTCAACCACCAAGTATACATTTTATTTAGTCCCACAGTTTTAATTTTAATTTTGATCCCAATTTTAAGGTTTTTTGAGGACCTATTGGTCATTAATGAATACTTTATGATTCTCGGACCTGTGAATATTAACAATAGTTTTATTCCCTGTATGGGCCTTTTTTCCTGTTCACTGTATTTTGCATGCTCATATGTTGGGCATTTTTTATGTCCACGTGTCATTTTCTCATAATGTAACCCTTTCATATAGGGGTGCTATCCTCCATTGTTACATCACTGTTATTTATATGTATACTAATACTTATTATTGCGTCAATTTTATCAGCGATCTTGCTATATTGAATAGGAGTGTAACATATTCTATTACCACTTTATTTGTCAGAAATTCTTTTAGAATTATTCATGGTGTTTAGGTTATTGTTCAGCAATGTTTACGCCATGTCAGATTCAATATTCGCCGTTCTCACGGTGATTGCCCCCTTATTTCCATTGAGAGGGTTGGACCGCATTTTGCGTTCCAAGCCTTCTGTATTTTTTCTTTTTCTTTTTCCTTGTTTCCACTTACGCCCACCGGTCTTACCATAGTGAGGCGTGGTCCGCATATGCGTTCCACAGCTCTCGAGCTACTTTTCCGTCATATCCGGCTGCCTTTTGAGCGACGTCACACGCTTATAGCGTGATCCCTGATTGGATGCCACGTTTTAGCCCTATTCTGTCGGTGATTGGCTATAGGGCAGCGACGTATTTTAGTGATTGCGGTGTGCCTCGACCCGGTGTCTGGTTGGTGGGGGACGGTCACCTGACAATGACGTTGTCGCGTTAGTGGTGATGCTGCCTTTAGCTCCATTCTACTGGCTCTACCACCTCGAGGCTTGGTTATGTGCCGTTCCTATGGCCATTGTGATTGGCTCATTACAAACACTGACGCCATCTTCCTGTGACCCGGAAGTGGCGATACACATGGCGCCAACAGGTGCTGTTACTTTCTAATTATATGATTATAGATATATACAGGCATTAGTGGCAGACAGTCATATACCCCAGTCGAAGACCTAGTGGACGAAACGCGTCAGGTTGTTATGCCTGTCTTGCCACAACTGAACTAAGCGCTTCTTTATATTCACCCTATACCTGGTCTCGATTTCTGTTTTCATGAGCCAGAGTATGTTTTATTGTGTCTCTTTTTTTAAATAAAGCCCTGAAAAGCTGATTTACACTATGGGGAAGTTTTCTTTTTGATCCCTATTTATTTGAGGGCCTATACCCACCACACATAGCCAGATCTTTGGTGAGCAGTTTTGTACCTTTATTATGGATGTTGGGAGCCGGTGAGACCAAAGAAGGTCGGTTGGTGAGTGCTGCAGTTTTCCATCACCTCCAGCTGCTGTGGATAAAGTGCCGCTTTTCCTGCTCTATTGTAAGCCTGTCTGACTCCCAAGCCGCTGGCTGGGGAGTCCACCGTTGCTGGTAAGGGTATTTTTGCCTGTCCCTTTCTACATACAATTTGGATACCTTATCCTGTTGATGCCATCCCCGGATTCAAGGGTCCCATACTATTAATCCTGGTCATTGCTGTTTTCTTCGGCTAAGTCCCCAGATGTTTGCCTATACACCCATCTTGGACTTCTAGCTATATCAATATCTCATGTGTTGATGTACTGCATGCTCTAGTTACGGTAGCAATGCCATCATCGTAATTTTATCTGTCCACTTTTTGGTATTATCACTTATTAATGTTTGTAGCACTATTGGGTTTTCTGTTCTAGTAATTCCACACTACTATTGGTTCACGGATTTCCCTATATATGAAACTGCTCTTTCCCATTATATGGAACTATAGTCAGTTATTGTAGGGTATATTTCACTTATTACCCCTTCTTTCTCGTCACTTTTATATTCACAACCGATACCACTATTTCGCAGATATCTATTTCTGTTAGTGCTAGCTAATAACCTATACAGGAATAGTCCTGTGTTTCACTAAATACTTTATTGCGCACAATTGCCTTCCAGATGGACATTCAGGTTGGCTCTGCCCATTAACGAACATACACAGTATTTCCCTTTTTGTTCTAGCGCCACACTTTTTTATGTTATTTTATCACAATTTGTCTGATTGTTGTGTTGGCTGCCCTTCTCATTTTTTGGGTTGGCGCATTATTATTTTAGATTTTTTATAGAGAGTGATCTGTTTATAAAAAGTACTGATCGTAATCAATTATTACACTATAATGCCCTGTACACACGATCGGACATTGATTGGACATTCCGACAACAAAATCCTAGGATTTTTTCAGATGGATGTTGGCTCAAACTTGTCTTGCATACACACGGTCGCACAAAGTTGTCGGAATTTCCGATCGCCAAGAACGCGGTGACGTACACCACGTACGGCGAGACTAGAAAAGGACAGCTCTGAACCAAGCGCGGCACCCTTTGGGCTCCTTTTGCTAATCTCGTGTTAGTAAAAGTTTTTTCAGACTCGTGGTTTTCAGATCGTTGCTGTTTTTCAGGTCACTCTTCACAGGCCTTGCTATTCTTCAGTGCGTTCTGTTACTTCTAAACAATTGGTGAAAAAACCTGCGCTAATGGGCAAGACAAAGTGAATAGAAAATGCTAAAATTTACAAAGTGCAGCTGCAACAAAATACTTCAAACATCCATAAAGTGAAAAAAACATATAAACTAAAATTGTGCGCTAGCATAAATATAACATGTAATGAAGTTTGCGACTGAAAAGCTCCTTGGGATAATACCCGGAGCTATATATTTGTTTTTCAATCCCAGTGCAAAGAAATGACAAAACAACAAATTAAAAATTATGAATTATAACACATCTCCATAAAAAATTGAGAGAAAAAAAGGAATGAAAGTTCAAACGTGCGATTGGACCCCCAATTGCTTGAAAAACACCACATTCAGTCCATGAAAGACAAATTTGTAAAAACAGTGTATGAAGGGATGAACCGTTCCTTTGGTGTGTCACATCAGGATAGAAAAGTGAAAAGATGTAGAAACACTTCCAAGCCACCGATAGTTGCGGGAGAGGAGTAATGGATGTACCCTTACCGCACTTGTTGGACCTCCTCTGTGGCCAGGTCATACGAGCTTGCAGATATAACCCTCTGCAGGGACAGATGGATATCGATGTCCGGGTCTTGTTTGCGAGCGCCACCCACTCAAAGCTAATCTTACTGCTTCAGCGTCAGGAGGGAGACTCGTGATTCAGAGGATCCGTGAATGAGAGAAAAAAAGGGGAAAACTCCAATGGTGTAGTAGTAATAGTAAGGAGTTTATTGCTTAGATTGACCACAGGTCTTAATACAAAATTGCAAGTATAAAAATCATTCGATTTAAAAAGCCGGCATAAAAACAAAGGCTGAACGCCCGTGCAAATATAGGATGCGTGATGGCAAGCACTGCGAGGCCACGCCCTACATGTTTCGTCATACGTGACGTCTTCTATGGGGCAAGTTCTGTTACTTCGTTCTGAGCAGCTGACCGTTTTCTAGCCATGTTGCGAATACGTACTCCTCGTAGAGTTCGTGCTGTGTGGGGGCTTGGTGTTGGGGTCCTTACCTTGACACAAGTCCAGTCCATGAACAGGGTGGGGAGGAGTTCATGGACCAAGAATTGGTTGCTCCAGCGTGACCAGTTCTGTCACATGCCTTTGCTCCGTGAGATCCGTGAGAATAATCCTGATGATTTCAGGAACTTTCTCCGGATGACGGACCCCGTATTTCACCGTTTGTTGGCTTTGCTGACCCCTTATATTAGCAGGCAGAATACCTGCATGAGGCAAGCCATCACTCCGGAGCAGAAGCTAGTCGCCACCCTGCGGTACTTGGCGACGGGGAGAAGCCTGCAGGACCTCAAGTTTTCGACAGGCATCTCCCCCCAGGCTCTGGGGATCATTATCCCAGAGACCTGTTCTGCCATCATGCAGGTCCTGCAGAAGGAGTATATTAAGGTAAGATTTGTATCCTTTTATATCACATTTTATTGTATTTAATGTTTGATAATATATTGTATTTCTTTCCTCATTCCCTAATTACCATGATTGTAATATGCTGTGAATGTCCCCTTTGTCCTCATACATGCTGGATTTTTATGTACTTATTTTTTTTGTCCTTCATGCATATTTGCCTTCACTTACCTCCCCAGCATGCTCTCCTGGCCCTATATTCACCTCATGTAGTCACTTAACAATCATTTTGTCAGCTCCATAGTAGTGTTTACCCTAAAAACCCCCTAAAATGTTTTGTAGCAATAACTCTCGGTGGAGCTGCTGGTTTAAAGCAGGCCTGTCCCCTTGTCTCTTTACCCCTCTTAAATTGTTCAATCCCCTTGACACAGCTGTAGTGCAGTGTTGTAATGATATGAGTATTGACTTTAACCCACAATATACACTTATATTTATATTTACCTCTGCCTGGGTGTCTGTAGCTCCACCTGCAGGAGAAATAACAACACTGCACACAAACTTCAGTAATAACCAAAAATAACTTCTTTCTTTGTGTAAATAGTATATTTATATAAAAGGTTATTACAATAACTACACTATCACACCAACGTAGTGCCACAGTATAGTAAACAGTTATAACAGTCTGAGTAACATACATAAATATACTTAAGTATATGTATATATCTAGATTTATACCAGGGAACTCCCCCTGCTCTAAACTGTAAAGTCACTATCCTCTGTAACTAAGTGCAGGGCCCTGCAGTAAAAAGAGATAGTCTTGACGTCTTCATTCTTCGCTAGCTTATGAATTTGTAATTGTAATCCACAAAAGGGTTCCTCTTGGGTGTTGTGCAGTGTAAGGTAATACACTAAAGCAGTTATAATCCAGCAGACTAATCAAGTATTCTTATACGAAAGAGACAAACATCTAGTATCAGTCCTTGAATACTGAAGTCTATGCAGATGTAATGTTCTCCAACTTAACTTGTTCCGTGGGACTATTAGTCCCAGCAACACTCTGTAACAGTTCTAAGTGTGTGTAGTATTTAAACAAACTTCTGGGTGTTAACCCTCTCACCACACGGGATCCGGGCAGATGGATGCCTCTGTTTCAACAGTTCTCAGTCCGTACGGAATCACCGCCACGCCGTCACACTGTTCCGTTCAGTAACGACCAGGAGTCCTCGGTTACCTCCTCCACGGGTCTCCGGAACAATCACTTCTGCTGCTTCAGCACACTGTGATATGATGGCAGGATCCCTGCTGCCGCTCCGCTCCCTCACAAGGTAGGCCGCAACCCTTCTGGACACACACACCCACAGAGTCCTGCTGGCAGGCCATGCGTCCCAGGAACAAGAGACCTAAGATGGCTCTCCGAGCCCTTTTATATCCTCCCACAATGCAGTTCAGTCCTTCTCTTGTCCAGGAGCATTGTGAGTAGGTCACATTTAAAGTTCAGAAGTAAACAATCAATCACTTCCACGTCACTTCTCTTAATCATGAAACATAAAAGTATTGTACCTTTTCAATTGTCCACAAGATGGCACTATAACAACTTATGTCCTGTATAACACACATATGGCTAAAAACAAAAGTTGTCAGCGCTACATACTCCCCCTGCTTTGAATCTTTGGTCCCCAAAGATATGTAAGACCTTGTTCCTGTTACACATCTTAGCCTCTAAACGAGTGCACAGGACCGACAGAGGAGCCTCCCACCAATTTTCAGGTATGGGAAAGGTATTCTGTGTACCCACAACTGTCACCTTAGTACCCTGTTTCCCCGAAAATAAGACCTAGCGTGATTGTCAGTGATGGCTGCAATATAAGCCTTACCCCCCAAATAAGCCCAAGTTAAAGTCCTTGTAGGTCTTATTTTCAGGGTAGGGCTTATTTTCGGGGAAACAGGGTAGGGCTTATTTGGGGGGTAGGGCTTATATTGCAGCCATCACAGACAATCACGCTAGGTCTTATTTTCGGGGAAACAGGGTATCAGATACAGATGTGCCAAGGGGTGAAACAGGGCTCTCATTGTCCAGATTGACTGAGGAGGAACTAGGCTCATCAACATTCATTTTGCTGGTAACCTTTGTTGTCTCAGAACACTCGCCCAAAATATCACAGGTTAGTCTCTTAGGTGGGCGAATGTTCCTCTTTCCCCTTTGTTCTTTTGGTGTGTCCTCTATTTCTGGATGGACACTATTCTCTTCTACTTCAGTGGGAGATAAACACTTCTCAGCTCTTTCGGACAATTGTGCAAACTCTGAAGCTTCTGGCCTAAGGGCCTCACTACCCTCTTTGGTTGTTGGTGATGAAACACTCGCTGCAGCTTCGGGTATATTAGATGACCACAACCAGCTAATGTCCATCTCTCTCTCCTCACTGTCTGCAGTTGTCAAAGGCCCAGACTGGGACCTAGTTACAGGCCGTTGTGCCACTTCTGGTGTAGATGATAACTCCTCCTCAGGGATTATCCTGACTGCATCAGTAAGGGGCAAAAGGTGATTCCAATGCCAAGTCTTAATTGGTCCAGCACTTCCTTCTGGTCTGATTTTGAAGACTGGAAGTCCTGGGAGCTGTTTACATACAATGTATGGCTGTAACCTCCAGCGATTTGCCAGCTTCTGTTTCCCAGGAATGCCCAAATTCCTCAATGGGACTCGGTCACCAGGTTTCAGATCTTGAATCCTTACTTTGAGATCAAAATTCCTCTTATTTCTGCTCCCTCTGCTGTCTGACATAGTCCGAGCCTTCTCATAAGCAATCTTCAGACTCTTCCTCAGCCTATTTGTATATCCTTGATGAGAAGCCTCTGAGGTGTGATCCAGAGAAGTTCCAAAAGCCAAGTCTACTGGTAATCTAGCCTCTCGCCCAAACATCAGCCGATAAGGTGAATATCCTGTGACATCACTCTTGGTGCTGTTATATGCATGTACTAAAGCGGCAATATACTTACTCCAGTTGGGCTTTTGTTCAGAGGTTAGTGTCTCCAACATATTAGGAAGAGTTCTATTAAACCTCTCCGGCTGCGGATGATAAGGTGTAGTTCTAGACTTCTGAATTCCCAACAGATTCAATAATCTCCTGATGAGCGCACTCTCGAAGTCTCTTCCCTGATCTGAGTGAATCCTCTGTGGTAAGCCATAGTGGACAAAGAACTTCTCCACTAGTGTCTTTGCCACTGTGACTGCCTTCTGATCTTTCGTGGAGAAAGCTTGAGCATATCTGGTAAAATGGTCTGTGACTACCAGAATATTTCCTTGCCCACTCAAGTCAGATTCTAGACACAGGAAATCTATGCAAACTAGATCCATGGGGCCTTGGCTTGATAAATGTCCCATTGGGGCTGCCCGTTGCGGCAAAGTCTTTCTCTGGATACACCTATGGCAGGAATGACAGTAACTCTCCACCTCTTTCCTCATGTAAGGCCAATAGAATCTATCCCTTATCAATTGGAGAGTTATTTCTGCCCCATATGTCCATGACAATCATGTAGAGTGATTAACACTGTCTCTCTGTGTTTCTCTGGCAGAAACAGTTGCCACTTCTCCTCCATATCCTCAGAGGGGCCCCTTCGGTAGACCACCCCTTGCTGCAACTGCAACCGACTCCAATCTTTATGTAACAACAGAGCTTCTTTCTGAGCACTTTTCAAAAGTAAATCAGGGCGCTGACTCTCCAGAGCTTCCAATACTAAACTGCAGAGTGGATCCTCCTGTTGGTCCTTCCTAAGGTCTTTTCTCGTTAACTTAGGTAGACCTTCTGCTGCAATCTGAGAGACATTACAGTAATACCTAGGTACCCCTGCTGTAGTCACTCCAATCTCTTCAGCTCTGGCCCCACCCTTCTCCTGTTTTTCTGCTCCTTCACAAAGGGCTCTTACCCCTTCGGGGCAATCTGAGTCCAATCTTCTTGGGAGCTCAGGGGACTGTGGGGTCTTCTTGACAGCGCATCAGCATCTCTGTTACCCACTCCTGGTCTGTATTTCAAGCTGAAGGAGAAGGTTGAAAGAGCAGCCAACCACCTATGACCTGTGGCATCCAACTTCGCGGTGGTAAGCAAGTATGTGAGGTGGTTGTTATCCGTTCTGACTACAAACACTGCACCATACAGGTAATCTCTCAACTTGTCTACCACGACCCACTTCAAGGCCAGAAACTCAAGTTTATGAGTGGGGTAGTTCTTCTCAGCAGGAGACAGGCTCCGGCTCACATAAGCAATGGGCCTTAAATGTCCATCATGATCTTGGTAGAGTACTCCACCTAGGCCGTCTCGGCTAGCATCCACGTGCAGTTCATAGGGCTTGGTAGGATCCGCATAAGCTAGCACTGGAGCAGTGGTAAGGCTCCACTTCAATTGTCTGAATCCTCACATTGCGGAGTCCACTGATCCAGTATGGACTCCTTTTTCTTCCAAGGCCCTTCCTTTCGCCTCCGAGGTTCCTCCGAATCCACATCAGCCCCTTCCTGACTCTTCAGTAGCTCTGTAAGTGGGTGGGCTATCTTTGCAAACGCCTCCACAAACCCCTGATAGTAGGAGCAGAATCCTAGGAATGACCTGAGCTCAGTCACATTCGTGGGCTTGGGCCAAGAAGTAACAGCTTCCAACTTCTCAGGGTCAGTTGCTATCCCTTCTTCAGTCACAATGTGCCCCAGATAGTTCACCGAAGATTGATAGAATTGACATTTCTCCATTGAAAGTTTCAGGCCCTGATCATGTAATCTCTTCAGAACCTTTTCCAGTTGCTCTTCATGCTCTTCAAGAGTTCTGCCAAAGACTATGATATCGTGTAAGTATACTAAGACCTCAGTCAAGTTCATGTCGCCTACTGTCTTCTACATAAGCCACTGGAAAGTTGCTGGGGCCCCAGACAGACCTTGTGGCATCCGGTTAAATTCATAGAATCCCACGGGGGTAATGAAAGCAGTCTTCTCCTTATCCTCAGGACACATGGGGATCTGATAATAACCACTCTTCAAATCTAATACACTGAACCACTTCACCCCTGACAGGCTCTGTAGGGCATCTTCTATATGAGGGGTAGTGTATTGATCGGGAATAATCCGTCGGTTCAGGGTCCTATAGTCGATACACAGTCGTAGTGACCCATTTTTCTTCCTCACTACCACTATCGGGGAGGCGTATGGACTCCTGGACTCTCTGATAATCCCAGTCCTTTTCAGCTCAGCCAGCTGTTCTCATAGATCCTCAAGATCTCCCAGTGGGATCCTCCTGACCCTTTCTTGGAAAGGTTTGTCTTCCTCCAGCCGGATCTTGTGCTCTGCACTCTTGGCATACCCCACATCAAACTCACTCTTCGAGAAAACCTCTTTCCATTTTATGAGCTGAGCTTTGGCCCTCTCCATCCAAACAGGCGTAAGGGAGGTGTTCTTCGAGTAAAAGTTCTCTATAGGAATCTCCTCTTCGGGTCCTCTTTTGACATCACTTGGCGAGACCGGGGTTGCTTAATTCGCCTGCCCCAGCAGCATTCTTGCTGGTATCTTCGACGGCAGGGCTGTCGTGTTCCGAACACTGACGGAAACTCTCCCCCTGCTTCTCTTAAGCGCCTTAGTAGATAACACTTTTGGGAGTATTTCCAGACCCACATCCTCTTCCTGAGTGTTCGTCTCCAAGACAACGAAAGGACCAGGTTGTCTTCAACTCAACTTTACCACTTCACCCGGTTGTAGTAGTTCTTCACCTCGGTTCAAAACGCCAAACCTTTCCCACCCCTTCTGGTGGAGCCTCCTGTTTGTGTACTATATTCTTGTACACTTGGGTTAGCATAGGATGTACCTTCATGGCTGGGGCACTTTCCTTCTGTACAAGCGGCGTCAGGAGTCTTCTGACCAGATCAGTATTTGTTTGGATGATAAGGGAACTTTTATGAGCCCCAGGGGGCCAAGGACACACAACCACCAAGGTGTCGAAAGTCTCCGCCTTTCCAGCCACACTCGGGTCAAAGGTAAGTTTGATAGGGATATACCCCTCATAAGGGAAGTTCTGGGTACCTAGGCCCCATATCTCCAACTCTTCCAACTTTTGCAGAGGGAGATGCTTGAGATGCTTCATATAGAAATCTTTATATAACAAGGTCACTTGGGCTCCGGTATCCAGCAGGGCTTTGGCGTATATTCCTTCTATCTGGATGGGGATGATTGGAGAGGGTCCCACTAAGTTGCGGGGAAATTCACCATGAGTGTTCGCTTCTTCTGCTTGTTAGTGCGCATCTTGACTCCTCGTTTCCATGGACGCTCATTCAGCTTCATTCCTCCTTTTACTCTCAAAACTTTGTGAACCTGGGTTTCGTTGGAGTTGATGACTGTTACAAGGCACTCAGTTGACTCCTTCACTGGGGCTCTTTGAAGTTTTCGCCGGCTTTTGACGTTGTACTGCTGCCCTTGGGCTTGGGCACACTCTCCCAACATGACCAGCTCCTCCACAGTTGAAACAAAGTCCAGATTTCCTTCTGAATGTGAAGTCTGATATATTTTTATTTTCTTTAGTTCCTCCATTGGGCGGATCAGAGGATCTTGTGGTCAGCAGAACCATCATCTCCATTAACTGGGCCACCTGAGTCTTAAAGACTTAAGGACAATCTGAGGATCCTCTTCCATCACGCTAACTGTCCTGACTCCAACAGTGTGTTTTGGTTCTTGAATTTTTTTCTTCTTCCTTTCTAGGATAGCTTCTTCCTCCCGTACAATCCAAATTAGATCTGGGTACTTCAATATGCCTCCATCCTGACGAGTTTTTAACTGGAGGGTGATGGGATCCAAAGGCTGGGCACCTCTTAAAACTTGTTTGGCTCGAACTTCATCCACCTTACTAGGATCTAATCCCTTCTTTAACAATATTTGGTGAATGACCTTGTCTAACCGTCTCATATATTCTGACAGCTTCTCTCCTGTTTCCTGATAGGTGTGTTCTAATTGATAAATTAGATCAGAAACCTTCTCGGTATGTCCGAACACATCTTGCAGGATATCTAAGTAGTCTTGGGCTACACAGTTTTGTTTGCTAAGCTTCAGATTTAGCCTCGGAAGCAGGCCCTCTCAGACTTTCAGTAATCCGCTGTTTTTTTGGCGTTTCAGGGATGTCCGACTCATCCAACACTTGTGTGGCCTGTTCCAACCACTCTTCAAAGGTGTCTTCTCCTTTGGGTACAGGCCGTTGACCCGAGAAAATGCCCAGTTTTTAGTACCCAGTCCCTGAATATGTTGGGTTCCTTTTTTGACATTGGGACACCAAATCTCCCAGGGCTTTAAAGAGTTCTGGCTCAATTGCAGCCGCTGCTGACTGTGATGGAACCTTGGTTTCTGCTGAACTCATGTGGGGGAAGGTGGCAAGATTCTCCCCTTCTTCCCTTGGGTGGGTCAGATAAAATTTGGTCTTGTCAGCGAGTTCAACACTTGCACCTCTGAAATTTTCTGGAACTCTCTTCCTCCACTCCAATAATGCATAAGCACAGAATGTCTCATGATTGGGTCTTACTGCGACCACCTTGGCTCTTTGTTCTGGGGATAGTGTTTTTACCACTCGGTTTATGTGTTCTTTCTCCCAGATATCTCCCCAGAGTTCCATGGTCACTCTCGCTTCTGAGCGGGTGCCTTCCGCCTCACACCACTGTGCCACAGTGGGGGGATCCATGGTTCTTAAGGGGGTGCTTGACTTTAGAGTGACAGTTATTCCGGACGAGCCCCCACATGTAGCAATAACTCACGGTGGAGCTGCTGGTTTAAAGCGGGCCTGTCCCCTTGTCTCTTTACCCCTCTTAAATTGTTCAATCCCCTTGACACAGCTGTAGTGCAGTGTTGTAATGATATGAGTATTGACTTTAACCCACAATATACACTTATGTTTATATTTACCTCTACCTGGGTGTCTGTAGCTCCACCTGCAGGGGAAATAACAACACTGCACACAAACTTCAGTAATAACCAAAAATAACTTCTTTCTTTGAGTAAATAGTATATTTATATAAAAGGTTTTTACAATAACTACACTATCACACCAATGTAGTGCCACAGTAGAGTAAACAGTTATAACAGTCTGAGTAACACACACAAATATACTTAAGTATATGAATATATCTATATTTATACCAGGGAGCTCCCCCTGCTCTAAACTGTAAAGTCATTATCCTCTGTAACTAAGTGCAGGGCCCTGCAGTAAAAAGAGATAGTCTTGACGTCTTCAGCCTTCGCTAGCTTATGAATTTGTAATTGTAATCCACAAAAGGGTTCCTCTTGGGTGTTGCGCAGTGTAAGGTAATACACTAAAGCAGTTATAATCCAGCAGACTGATCAAGTATTCGTATACGAAGGAGACAAACATCTAGTATCAGTCCTTGAATACCGAAGTCTATGCAGATGTAATGTTCTCCAACTTAACTTGTTCCGTGGGACTATCAGTCCCAGCAACACTCTGTAACAGTTCTAAGTGTGTGTAGTATTTAAACAAACTTCTGGGTGTTAACCTTCTCACCACACGGGATCCGGGCAGATGGATGCCTCTGTTTCAACAGTTCTCAGTCCGTACGGAACCACCGCCACGCCATCACACAGCTCTGTTGAGTAACGACCAGGAGTCCTCGGTTACCTCCTCCACGGGTCTCCGGAACAATCACTTTTGCTGCTTCAGCACACTGTGATATGATGGCAGGATCCCTGCTGCCGCTCCGCTCCCTCACAAGGTAGGCCGCAACCCTGTGGGACACACACACCCACAGAGTCCTGCTGGCAGGCCACGCGTCCCAGGAACAAGAGACCTAAGATGGCCGCTCCCAGCCCTTTTATATCCACCAACAATGCAGTTCAGTACTTCTCTTGTCCAGGAGCATTGTGGGTAGGGCACAGTTAAAGTTCAGAAGTAAACAATCAATCACTTCCATGTCACTTCTCTTAATCATGAAACATAATAGTATTGTACCTTTTCAATTGTCCACAAGATGGCACTATAACAACTTATGTCCTGTATAACACACATATGGCTAAAAACAAAAGTTGTCAGCGCTACAGTTTAAAAATGTGATTTGTGCTTTAAATTCAGGCAGAGTGCCAGAGGCTTTTTTTGGGGGGTCCCCAAATCATTTGGAACCCTCCCTTCCCCCATCTGCTAAGTCAGCTGATACCAATTCTCTATCCTCAATCATCTATCTGCTGACTTTGCCAAACCCATACACACTATACTCATCTCCTTTGTGGTCAAAATTATGGATGAATTCCCCAAAGCATGTAGTGCAAGGGCCTGCCTGTATACTTTCAAATGGTACTGTTTAAAGTTTTTGTATACTATTATTATCTTGATAGGTAATAGGAGAATGTCCAAATGTGCTAAAATGTGTACAATGTGTATTTATATCTTTGTATTATGACACTTCTTACCTGTCCAGTGGGCTGTCAATAGTGTAAGTAAGGAGGGGCTGGCCAAAGTAATACACATTATTTAGGCATTCATCTCTCAATGAAGTGGAGAGGGTTACCTGTCCAAAAGTTCTCCCCCCCTAAAATGTTAGAACTGGCCCATGAGAGGGGGGGGGGGGAATCTGATAGGTGGACCTTATACCTTGGTCTTTCAAAACTCCTTAAAATAAATGTTATACTGATGTTGGCCAAGAATGTTTGTGTCTAATCTGCGTTTCCTGTTTAGGTGCAAAATGATTCATTTTTTTTCTTGTTTGACTCCACAGTTTCCTTCCAACCCACAGGAATGGCAGACTGTGGCCTCCCACTTTGCCCAGCGGTGGGACTTTCCTAACTGCGGAGGGGAAATTGATGGGAAACATGTCCACATCGTCCCACAACCCAACTCGGGGTCATACTATTATAATTATAAGGGCTTCAATAGTATTGTGATGTTGGAGGTGGTGTCGGCTACTTATGAGTTCCTGTATGTGGACATGGGGAAGAATGGCCGGTTGTCCGATGGTGGAGTCATCGCCCAGACGGAGTTCTACAGGCATCTCCGAATGGCAGCTTGGACTTGCCACCTCAAGAAGACAATATGGAACGACTGCCATTCGTCTTCGTTGCGGATGAAGCGTTTGCGCTGGGGGACCATCTTATGCGGCCATTCCCTATGAGGACCCTCACCCCGGACCAGAGAGTTTTTAATTACCGGCTGGCCAGCACCAGATGAGTGGTGGAGAACACATTTGGAATCATGGCCAGCCGGTTCCGCCTATTTCTTACACCCATACACATGGCGGAGTACAAACTGAATCATATCATTCTGGCGTGCTGTGTTCTACACAACTTTTTAAGGCAAAATTCTGCCAACTATGCTGGCTCAGTTGGGCCTGAGGCCGGAATTCATAATGAACTAACCCTGACGGCGCTTGAAAGTGGCCATCCTGGCTTGCCCCCCCCTGAGTGCCCGTGAGGTCCGTCTTAGATACCTTGATTACTTTGCGGGTAGGGGGGCCATCAATATGTCAGGCAATGTCTGAAACATTTTAAAAATAAAAAAATCATTTTAACTACTAAAATCTTTGGTGACATTTACTGCTTGTGTTTCTTTTAACTGACCCTGAGAGAAATGTGGTGAGTCCTGAAAATGGCGTGATTGTGTAACATTACAAAGCACTGTTGGGTGTTATTTACTAAAGGCAAAGACACTTTGCACTACAAGTGCACTTGAAACTGCACTGAAACTGCACTTCTAGTGCAAAGTGGATTTTCCCTTAGGAAATAACCCCCATTGTCACAGAAAACACCAATTTGAGCACAACAAAAGTTTGGGAGCGTTGAAACAATAATCCACACATTCTTGATTATCAATCTTTTTAATGCCAGAACAATCACATGTGCATTTAGAAAGGGTTTTTAAAACAAACCAACATGTTTGTTGTATAACAATTTTTTCGGTCACATTACTAAAAGTAGAAATGTCCATTTAAGGTAAAACAGGCATGTTTAAAACCAACAAGAAAGACACATATCTGGAACTTACAAAGTTCAACTTTTAAAGAAATTGAAGGCAATATCAGACCTGAGTATTTATAAACTGTGTTTGATTTTGCGTTCAGATGGGGTAAAATCACCCCTGGAAAAGCCAAATTTTGAAGATGCACACAAATTGCCGAATGTCAACATGTGCTACCTGCCATCACGGGGGATCAAGGGACGTGTTTTGGGGATGCACCCCTTCCTCCCAGCTACTTTATTATTGAGGAAGGGGTTGCAACCCCAAAACGCATACATTGATCTCCCATGATGGCAGATAGCACATGTTGACACACTGTGTGCATCTTCAAAATTTGGCTTTTCGAGAATATGTAAAAAAATGTGAGAAATTTTTAGATTCCAAAAAGCACAAAAAAGGGAAGGGATTTGGAGGGGTTTTAAAATCACCCTAAAACATCAATGATGTTCTTCATTTTTTTTTATGATCATTGATGTTTTTCTGGATGTCTTCCAAGTCCCTATTACACCCCATGATCTCCCCGATCAGGATCTGTGCACTTTCAGAGGTGAAATGACCTGGATCCACAACATCACGATCACCTAAAAAGATAGAAACAAAAACACACCATGTATTATAAATATGCCGGCACCCATCTCTTACATGAGCCTGTGGTCGCAGACACTCACCTGTTGTGGTGACAATTTCCACCACATCTCCTTCCTCCTCCTTCTCCTGTTGTCTTTGGTGGGTCTCCACTTCTTCCTGAGGTGGGGGGTCTGTGGTCTCCTCGGATGAGGGGTGTCCTCCGAGTCTTTTCTCCCCTATGTAAAAAAAAAAAGTATACTTAGCACACAGATATTTCATGCCAGAACTAGGAATATGAAACATTGCTTGGAAGTGGGGTACAATTGTCTATTTGGGCAGAGTTCCAAGATGAAGAAATATTTTTTCCCTTTGTCAAGCTTGAATACTTACCTGTTTTGTACAAGCTTCTCAGATGGAGACACCCCTATAGTATACATTGGAGCACCTGTGTGGAACCCCCTAATAAAAAGGGTGTTCTGGTGTCCCACACTAGTGCTCCAGTGTCCAGATGTGTAAACAGCTGCTGAGTGTCCTCTCCTTACACAGAATCTAGTTTGCATTACATTCTACTTACAAACCCATCTAGACAACAAAATTATTTGAATAGAAGTAGGGCCGAAAAAAATGTATTCAAATGCATATGGCCAAAACAATGGTGTTTTCTAGGCTGAACGAACAATGTTTCATACGAACGAACAATGTGCCCATGAACATGAAAGTTGCCATTTTCAACTGTACAACAGTAAAGAAAAGCACATGGAGCAGCACGAATGTAATAAAAAGAAAGAATAGGAAGACAGGACAACTACTTACTTTTTGCAGCACTTTCCTGATCCTTCTGTACTGCTTGTGCTCCCTTAATTTCAGGTCCAACCACCGCTTCCTGAGCTGATCCTTGGATCGTCGTAACCCAAAATTCCGGTGCAGACTCTTGACCACTTTCGCCATGATGTTGGCCTTTCGGACATTGGGGTTGGGGTAAGGTCCATACTTCCGATCATAGTCGGCCTTCTTCAGGATGTCCACCATCTCCAACATCTCCCCAAAGGACATATTTGATGCCTTAAATCTTCTCCTTCTGGATCGGGACATTTCAGGCTCTGGGATTTCCTCCTCCTCCTCGTTGCTGTGATTAGCACGCACCTGCTGTGTCTCCACCATGTGCTCTTCCCCCACTGCGCCGAACGAGAATGGGCGGGGAATAGACTAGGATCTGTGCACTTTCTGAGGTGAAATGCCCTGGATCCACAACATCACGAACACCTAAAAAGACAGAAACAAAAACACACCATGTATTATAAATATGCCGGCACCCATCTCTTACATGAGCCTGTGGTCGCAGACACTCACCTGTTGTAGTGACAATTTCCACCACATCTCCTTCCCCCTCGTTCTCCTGTTGTCTTTGGTGGGTCTCCACTTCTTCCTGAGGTGGGGGGTCTGTGGTCTCCTCGGATGAGGGGTGTCCTCCGAGTCTTTTCTTCCCTATTTAAAAAAAAATAAGTATACTTAGCACACAGATATTTCATGGCAGAACTAGGAATATGAAACATTGCTTGGAAGTGGGGTGCAATTGTCTATTTGGGCAGAGTTCCAAGATGAAGAAATATTTTTTCCCTTTGTCAAGCTTGAATACTTACCTGTTTTGTACAAGCTTCTCAGATGGAGACACCCCTATAGCATACATTGGAGCACCTGTGTGGAACCCCCTAATAAAAAGGGTGTTCTGGTGTCCCACACTAGTGCCCCAATGTCCAGATGTGTAAACAGCTGCTGAGTGTCCTCTCCTTACACAGAATCTAGTTTGCATTACATTCTACTTACAAACCCATCTAGACAACAAAATTATTTGAATAGAAGTAGGGCCGAAAAAATGTATTCAAATGCATATGGCCAAAACAATGGTGTTTTCTAGGCTGAACGAACAATGTTTCATACGAACGAACAATGTGCCCATGAACATGAAAGTTGCCATTTTCAACTGTACAACAGTAAAGAAAAGCACATGGAGCAGCACGAATGTAATAAAAAGAAAGAATAGAAAGACAGGACAACTACTTACTTTTTGCAGCACTCTCCTGATCCTTCTGTACTGCATGTGCTCCCTTAATTTCAGGTCCAACCACCGCTTCCTGAGCTGATCCTTGGATCGTCGTACCCCAAAATTCCGGTGCAGACTCTTGACCACTTTCGCCATGATGTTGGCCTTTCGGACATTGGGGTTGGGGTAAGGTCCATACTTCCCATCATAGTCGGCCTTCTTCAGGATGTCCACCATCTCCAACATCTCCCCAAAGGACATATTTGATGCCTTAAATCTTCTCCTTCTGGATCGGGACATTTCAGGCTCTGGGATTTCCTCCTCCTCCTCGTTGCTGTGATTAGCACGCACCTGCTGTGTCTCCGCCATGTACTCTTCCCCCACTGCGCCGAACGAGAATGGGCGGGGAATAGACTAGAAAGAACGTCAGGGGCGAGCGGAGTTTCACGCATGCGCAGTGTATATAAAGCGTAACACACGTGCGTCTTACGTACGATCTGTGAGCGGAGGAAGGAGTATCAGAGGCGCCGATTGTGATAACGAAGGTAAGATTATAAATTGGGCCTATACTGCTTATAGATTGAGGCCTATATTGGGACAAGATTAGGAGACTTTAGCCTGACATTAGGGTTTGTCTTGTGTTGTGTCTTGCAGATAAAATGGATGGCTTCAATGACCACAACTTCCTCCCCCTGTTCATAGACAAATACAGGGAGCTGCCCTGTCTGTGGCAGGTGAAACATCCTCATTATACCCTGTTTCCCCGAAAATAAGACCTAGCGTGATTGTCGGTGATGGCTGCAATATAAGCCCTACCCCCAAATGAGCCCTAGTTAAAGTCCTTGTAGGTCTTATTTTTAGGGTAGGGCTTATTTTTGGGGAAACAGGGTAGGGCTTATTTGTGGGGTAGGGCTTATATTGCAGCCATCATGACAATCACGCTAGGTCTTATTTTCGGGGAAACAGGGTAATCATAAACAAAAGAGGCAGGCAACGCTGGAGAAACTGCTGGGGTTGGTGAAGCCATCCCCTATTTAAAAGCAAAAATTGGTGGCCTGAGGAGCACTCATCTTAGGTAGTGCAATAAGGTCACAGATTCCCAGAGATCCAGAGCTGCAGCAGATGACGTTTATGTCCCCAGGCTGTGGTACTATGAGAGACTGTGATTTCTGTCAGACCAGACTGGAGTCAGGGAATCCCTCTCCACTCTTCCTTCCACTCTTCCTTCCACCCTATCTTGCACCCCAGCTGAGGCTTCCGATGTCCAACCTTGGACTTCCAGCCAGGAAGAAGTGGAGGAGCCCAGCTGCAGCCAGGTATAGCATTCTTCTACAGATTTCTGGGCAAGCAATAAGTGTTTTACATATCAATAGACAGTAGTGGGCAAAAATAATTGGGACAAGAATGAAAAATGCTGGGCTCAGAATGAATGATAGTCTGTTATATTTGATAACATTCAATTGGCAACAGTCATGAGATGAAAACTGTGTGTGATTGATGAAGAAGAAACTAAAACTATGTCCCTTTTTCATAGACAGGAAGACCTCAGCCAGGAGGAGGAGGCTGTGGAATGTGGCACACAGGAGGAGGCTGTGGAATGTGGCACACAGGAGGAGGCGGGGGTAAGTGTCAGCCAGGAGGAGGCGGGGCTAAGTGGCAGCCAGGAGGAGGCGGGGGTAAGTGGCAGCCAGGAGAAGGCCGGGCCCAGTAAGAACCTGACTAAATCGCAGGTTCCTCCCCTCTGCCTTCCAAACAAAAGACCCAGGAAGGGGAGTCACGTGCAGGATTCAGTGCTCAGGTTCATTCAGGAGGCTTCTGCGTCCCTCAGAGCCAGGAAGGGGAGTCACGTGCAGGATTCAGTGCTCAGGTTCATTCAGGAGGCTTCTGCGTCCCTCAGAGCCACCCCCACTCCTGAAGAGGCCTTTGCCTGCATGGCTGCCACCAAACTGCAGGGCATGCAGGAGGGCCAACGCCTCCTGTGTGAGGACCTTCTTTATAAAGTCTTAACTAAGGGGGTGAGGTGCGAAATCAAACACAAAACCCACCTGAGTGAGTTGGACCATCCTCCTCCTCCTCCTCCTGCTACAACTCCACCACCAGAGCCACAGCGTGGAAGGAAGCGTGGAAAGAAGACCAGAGAGTGATGACCTGGGTTCAGTCTTGTCTGGCAAAATATGCAGCCTCTTGTGCTACCACAGCCTGGGAACATACATGTCATCTGCTGCTGTTCAGGATCTCTTGGACTTCTGGACCAGACTGCACTCCCTTACATATGGACTCCTCAGGCTACCAATTTTGTTGTAAAATAATTGATGTCTGCCCTGGGGGCAAAAGGCTTCACCAATTTCTGCTGTCTCTCCAGTGTTGCCTCCCTCTTTGTTTGGTTCTGAGCCCTTAATAAAGGAATTTTTGTTTCAATTATACTCGCCTATGTGTGTTTTCCTTCAAAAAGGACAGTTTGTTTGTGAAGATTCAGGTACATTTCAAAAATACAATGTGAAATTAACAAGAGACACCAACACCAAGCAATCTCCTTGAGGTTAAATAATACAAGATAATAATGGTGTTGCATGATTGTTGCAAATTGATTGTTAACAAATATAACAGACTATCATTCTGAGCCCAGCATTTTTTATTCTTGTCCCAATTATTTTTGCCCACTACTGTCTATTGATATGTAAAACACTTTATTAAATCAGCAATTAGTGATCAATAATAACATCTAGTAAACATCATGTATTTATTGACCAGAATTCTGTAGAAGAATGCTATAACTGGCTCAAGCTGGGCTCCTCCACTTCTTCCTGGGTGGAAGTCCCAGGTTGGACATCGAAAGCCTCAGCTGGGGTGGAAGGAAGAGTGGAAGGAAGGGTTGAGAGGGATTCCCTGACTCCAGTCTGGTCTGGCAGTCTCTCATAGTACCACAGCCTGGGGACATAAACGTCATCTGCTGCAGCTCCTGATCTCTGGGAATCCGTGACCTTCTTGCGCTCCCTAAGATAAGTGCTCCTCAGGCCACCAATTTTTGCTTTTAAAGAGGAGGTGGTTGCTGTGGGGACCACCGGCGTCACCAACTCCAGCAGTTTCTCCAGCGCTGCCTGCCTCTTTTGTTTATGATTATAATGAGGATGTTTCACCTGCCACAGACAGGGCAGCTCCCTGTATTTATCTATGAACAGGGGGAGCAAGTTGTGGTCATTGAAGCCATCCATTTTATCTGCAAGACACAACACAAGACAAACCCTAATGTCAGGCGAAACTCTCCTAATCTTATTACAATATAGGCCTCAATCTAGAAGCAGTATAGGCCCAAGTTTAGATCTTACCTTCGTTATCACGATCAGCGCCTCCGATACTCCTTCCTCCGCTCACAGATCGTACGTAAGACGCACGCGTGTTACGCTTTATAGACACTGTGCATGCGTGAAACTCTGCTCGCCCCTGACGTTCTTTCTAGTCTATTCCCCACTCCTTCTCGTTCGGCGCAGTGGGGGAAGAGCACATGGCGGAGACACAGCAGGTGCGTGCTAATTACAGCAATGAGGAGGAAAAGGAGGAGGAAATCCCAGAGCCTGAAACGTCCCGATCCAGAAGGAGAATATTTAAGGCATTAAATATGTCCTTTGGGGAGATGTTGGAGATGGTGGACATCCTGAAGAAGGCCGACTATGATGAGAAGTATGGACCTTACCCCAACCCCAATGTCCGAAAGGCCAACATCATGGCGAAAGTGGTAAAGAGTCTGCACTGGAATTTTGGGGTACGACGATCCAAGGATCAGCTCAGGAAGCGGTGGTTGGACCTGAAATTAAGGGAGCACATGCAGTACAGAAGGATCAGGAGAGTGCTGCAAAAAGTAAGTAGTTGTCCTGTCTTCCTATTCTTTCTTTTTATTACATTCGTGCTGCTTTTCTTAACTGTTGTCCAGTTTAAAATGTCAACTTTCATGTTCATGGGCACATTATTCGTTCGTATAAAACATTGTTCGTTCGGCCTAGAAAACACCATTGTTTTGACCATATGCATTTGCCAACATTTTTTATGGCCTACTTGTCAGAAAATAATTTGGTTGTGTAGATAGGTTTGTAACTAGAATGAAATGCAAACTAGATTCTGTGTAAGGAGAGGACACTCAGCAGTTTTCACATCTGGACGCTGGAGCACTAGTGTGGGGCACAAGAACACACTTTTTATTAGGGGCCCCACACAGGTGCTCCAGTGTATACTATAGGGGTGTCTCCATCTGTGAAGCTTGTACTAAACAGGTAAAGTATTGTAGCTTGACAAAGGATAATAAAAATCATACTTCTTGGAACTCTGCCAAAACAGACAATTGTACCCCACTTCCAAGCAATGTTTCATATTCCTATTTCTGCCATCAAATATCTGTGTGCTAAGTATACCTATTTTTTTCACATAGGGGATAAAAGACTCGAAGGACACCCCTTATCCGAGGAGACCAAAGACCCCCCACCTCATGAAGAAGTGGAGACCCACCAAAGCCAACAGGAGGAGGAGGAGGGAGACGTGGTGGAACTAGTCACCACAACAGGTGAGTGTCTGCGACCACAGGCTCAGGTAAGAGATGGATGCCGGCAGATTTCTAATTTATGGTGTGTTTTTGTTTCTATCTTTTTAGGTGTTTGTGATGTTGTGGATCCAGGGCATTTCACCTCTGAAAGTGCACAGATCCTGATCGGGGAGATCATGGGGTGTAATAGGGACTTGGAAAACATCCAGAAAAGCATCAATGATGTTGACATATGTTTGACATATTTGCGAAAAGCCAAATTTTTAAGATGCACACAGTGTGTCAACATGTGCTATCTGCCATCACGGGAGATCAATGGACGCGTTTTGGGGGTGCAACCCCTTCCTCAATAATAAAGTAGCTGTGAGGAAGGGGTTGCACCCACAAAACACGTCCCTTGATCCCCCCGTGATGGCAGCTAGCACATGTTGACATTCTGCAATTTGTGTGCATCTTCAAAATTTGGCTTTTCTAGGGGTGACTTCACCCCATCTGAACGCAATATCAAACACAGTTTGTAAATACTCATGTCTGATATTGCCTTCAAGTTCTACCAAATGTGAACTTTGTAAGTTCAAGATTTGTGTCTTTCTTGCTGTTTTTAAACATGCCTGTTTTATCTTAAATGGACATTTCTACTTTTTCTAATGCGACTCCAAAAATTTTTATACAACAAACATGTTGGTTTGTTTTAAAAACCTTTTCTAAATGCACATGTGATTGTGCTGGTATTAAAAAGATTGTTAATCAAGAATCTGTGGATTATTGTTTCCACGCTCCAAACTTTTGTGGTGCTCAAATTGGTGTTTGCAGTGACAATGGGGGTTATTTCCTAAGGGAAAATCCACTTTGCACTACAAGTGCAGTTTCAAGTGCACTTGTAGTGCAAAGTGTCTTTGCCTTTAGTAAATAACACCCAACAATGCTTTGTAATGTTACACAATCACGCCATTTTCAGGACTCACCACATTTCTGTCAGGGTCAGCTAAAAGAAACACAAGCAGTAAATGCCACCAAAGATTTTAGTATTTACATTTTTTTTTTATTTGAAAAAGGTTTCAGACATTGTCTGGCATATTGATAGCCCCCCTACCCGCAAAGTATTCAAGGTATCTTAGACGGACATCACGGGCACTCGGGGGGGGCAAGCCAGGACGGCCACTTTCAAGCGCCATCAGGGTTGGTTCATTTTGAATTCCAGCCTCAGGCCCAACTGAGCCAGCATAGTTGGCAGAATGTTGCCATAAAAAGTTGTGTAGAACACAGCACGCCAGAATGATATGATTCAGTTTGTACTCCGCCATGTGTATGGGTGTAAGAAATAGGCGGAACCAGCTGGCCATGATTCCAAACGTGTTCTCCACCACTTTTCTGGCTCTGGCCAGCCAGTAATTAAAAACCCTCTGGTCCGGGGTGAGGGTCCTCATCGGGAATGGCCACATAAGATGGTCCCCCAGTGCAAACGCTTCATCCACAACGAAGACGAATTGGGAGGCCTTCCACATTGTCTTCTGGAGGTGGCAAGTCCAAGCTGCCATTCTGGAGACGCCTGTAAAACTCCATCTGGACTCCACCATCGGAAATCCGGCCATTCTTCCCCACGTCCACATACAGGAACTCGTAAGTAGCCGACACCACCGCCAACATCACAATACTATTGAACCCCTTATAGTTGAAATAGTATGACCCTGAGTTGGGTGGTGGGATGATGTGGACGTGTTTCCCATCAATTGCCCCTCCGCTGCTAGGAAAGTCCCACCGCTGGGCAAAGTGGGAGGTCACAGTCTGCCATTCCTGTGGCGTGGAAGGAAACTGTGGAGTCAAACAACAACAAAAAATTTGTCATTTTGCACATAAACAGGGAAAGCAGATTAGACACAAACATTCTTGGCCAACATCAAGATAACATTTATTTGAGGGAGTTTTTAAAGACCAAAGTATAAGGTCCACCTATCAGATCCCCCCCCCCCCCCCCTCATGGGCCATTTCTAACATTTTAGGGGGGGGAGCTCTTGGACAGGTAACCCTCTCCACTTCATTGAGAGATGAATGCCTAAATAATGGGTATTAGTTTGGCCAGCCCCTCCTTACTAACACTATTGGCAGCCCACTGGACAGGTAAGAAGTGTCATAATACAAAGATATAAATACACACTCTACACATTTAATCACATTTGGAAATTCTGCTATTTCCTATCAAGATAATAATAGGATACAAAAACTTTAAACAGTACCATTTGAAAGTTTTCAGGCAGGCCCTTGCACTACATGCTTTGGGGAATTCATCCATACATCTGACCACTAAAGAGATGGGTATAGTGTGTATGGGTTTGGCAAAGTCAGCAGATAGATGATTGAGGATAGATAGAGAATTGGTATCAGCTGACTTAGCAGTTGGGGGGAGGGAGGGTTTCAAATGATTTGGGGACCCCCCCAAAAAAGCCTCTGGCACTCTGCCTGAATTTAAAGCTCAAATCACATTTAAAAACATTTTAGGGGGTGTTAAGTGACTACATGAGGTGAATATAGGGCCAGGAGACCATGATGGGGAGGTAAGTGAAGGCAAATATGCATGAAGGAGAGAAAAAAGACATAAAAATCCAGCATGCATGAGAACAAAGGGGACATTCACAGCATATTACAATCATGGTTATTAGGGAATGAGGAAAGAAATACAATATATTATCAAACATTAAATACAATAAAATGTGATAATAAAGGATAAAAATCTTACCTTAATATACTCCTTCTGCAGGACCTGAATGATGGCAGATCAGGTCTCTGGGATAATGATCCCCAGAGCCTGGGAGGAGATGCCTGTTGAGAACTTGAGGTCCTGCAGGCTTCTCCCCATCGACAAGTACTGCAGGGTGGCGACTAGCCTCTGCTCCGGAGTGATGGCTTGCCTCATGCAGGTATCCTGCCTGCTAATATAAGGGGTCAGCAAAGCCAACAAATGGTGAAATATGGGGTCCGTCATCCGGAGAAAGTTCCTGAAATAATCAGGATTATTCTCACGGATCTCACGGAGCAAAGGCATGTGACAGAACTGGTCACGCTGGAGCAACCAATTCTTGGTCCATGAACTCCTCCCCACCCTGTTCATGGACTGGACTTGTATCAAGGTAAGGACTCCAACACCAAGCCCCCGCACAGCACGAACTCTATGAGAAGTACGTATACGCGATATGGCTAGAAAACGGTCGGCTGCTCAGAACGAAGTAACAGAACGCACTGAAGAACAGCAAGGCCTGTGAAGAGCGACCTGAAAAACAGTAACGAATGAACAAGAACACAATGACAAGTGTCACACGTAACTTGCTGCACGCTCTGAAGACCAGATACAAACCCACAAGCACAAACTGAACAGCAGAAAATGATCTGAAAACCACGAGTCTGAAAAAGCGCGAATCGTTTCTCACCATACTTTTACTAACACGAGATTAGCAAAAGGAGCCCAAAGGGTGCCGCGCTTGGTTCTGAACTGGCCTTTTCTAGCCTCGTCGTACGTGGTATACGTCACCGCGTTCTTGGCGATCGGAAATTCCGACAACTTTGTGCGACCGTGTGGACGCAAAACAAGCTTGAGCCAACATCCGTTGGAAAAAATCCATGGATTTTGTTGTCGGAATGTCCGATCAATGTCTGATCGTGTGTACGGGGCATTTCTGATACCTTGCTTGGTAGCTATTATAGCTTCATACTTGTAGTGCAAACAGACAATCTCAACTGCCTCTGGGGGATTTGGGACTTTGTCCGCTCTGCATCGCCTTGCTTAGTAATCTAGCAGCCAAAAGGACATGAGTGACTATGGCACGGCAAGAGGGGGGAAATCTGACAATCCCCAAATTGAATATCGCCAGACTTGGTTCTGGTGATGTAGGAATACCTGTGATGTCAGAAATTAAGTTGAAGACATTCTTCCAGAAGCTTGTGAGATTTTTACAGGTCTAGAACATATGCAAGAGTTGTCCAACCTCTCCACATCCTCTACAACAAAGAGGTCAGTATGACTCGTAAAATTTGGATGTATGTAAGGGGTGAGGTACAACCTCAATGCAATTTTTGGGACATTTCCCAATGATTTACGCAATGTGAGGCCTTGTATATGGATTTGAAGGCAGATAGCCACTGCTCCGAAGTATAGGATGTACCTAAGTCTGTTTCCCATTTTAGATATGGCATGGACTTAGTGTAAGTGAGTTTGTCTTGGAATAGGTCATGAAATATAGAGATTCCCTTAGGGAAAGGTGGGAGAGCACTGAGGGACTTCCATGCTACAGTAAGGAGAGTTTTGTCGTGAGAGTGTGAAGATCGCGAAAGGTGGCAAATTTGAAGATATACAGTACATATTGATATGTAGATGAGAGGTTAAACTCTGTAGATAGTTTCTCAAATGTTTTATTTCTCTTGAATGAGAGGAGATCTGTGATTGAGTTAATACCTTTCCATTGCCAATGCGTAAGTTTACGTTTTAAATTAGATTTCCTATGATTGTGAGAGAGAGGGGTAAGTGGAGTTACTCTTTAAAGGTACTGCAGCACACCATAAGCCCCCCGCATAACTTTTAGAAGGCAGCTGAAGACAAAAAATATACAGTGGTAGCAGCTATAATCTGTTTGAAACTAAGAACAGTACAAAGGGATCCCCAGCACACTTTCAAGAAAACCAGCAAAAAACCCCCCCCAAAAAACCCCTAACTAATCAGTTTTAACTACGCAGGTTAAAAACTGTCGTTTTAGCTGAACACAATAACAGATAAATATAATATATGATTGTACATCAATTATGCATGTACGGCCTAAATTTTACTTTCATTGTATTTTTAATGCACCTGTGATGCAAACAGAATGGCATGCACCAGATGCAGTGTGCATATGGTGGGTTTGCTTACACATGTGGTTTGCCATAGAGCGTATATTCCAGCAAAATACCATCATGCCCAAAGTATACATACAATTTCTCCATTTTATTTGATTTTATTTATCTTACTACAATTTGACATGCATACCTCGACAAAACAACAAGCAAAACTGCATGCAATAGTTAGATAGAATTAAAAGCAAATGCATAAAAACACCAAATTAAAAAGCCATGCCACACATTGTACAGGGGTTTTACAGTGTGCCTGCCCCAATATGGTCATTGTGGCCAATGCAAGCATGCGTACATGATTTCTTACACCGCTGCTTGGAATAAAGGTTTGTAATTTCTACCTACCTCACTTGTACGCTTGATGATACATAAATAAAAAAGTGCGGAAAACCTTTTGTCTCTATAAGAATCAACCAATGTGGTTGCAGGTATTATTTTTAGAATTAAAACAAATGATAACTGTGTGAAAAGAATAACAATCAAATGTATTTAAACTGAAAAGAAATGTTAGAAAGATCTGATATTATCAAATATAATGTACATAACACAACCTTGAAAGCAGCGATGTTACAAATACAGTGGACAAAGACAATTACAGAAAGAAGAAGTTACACACAAAGAAAGTAAAGGAGGTGCATTACAGAGAGAAATCTTACATCACCATGCTTCTCGAGACCATGAGGCTAAGAGAGAGCGCATTTGATTTTTATGTTCCCTCTCTACTCATCCCCACCAATCACACAAATGGACTACTTAATTGGTTCAGAGTTGCATCAAATTCTGATTGGCTGTACCTGAAGCCTAGTTGGCCATCATGCTCCTCACATAAACTTAAGACTCTCTTCGGTGCCTCTCTGTCTACCATGTTTATGGTTGTTAGGTAAGCAACCCTCTTTGATCCTAGCATAACCAGTTCCACTGATATCTCTATAAACAATAGGGTAACTTAGTTATCACCTGACTATTGAAGACATCAAACAGCTTTTGAGAAACAGGAAAAAGAAGTCTTGTGAGCCGGGTCCATATTTCATCATAATATCATAAAATATATTATGTACATCATTTTCCTGTAAAAGCACACACATATATATATATATATATATATATATATATATATATATATATATATATATATATATATATACACACGCCTCACATTTTTGTAAATATTTTATTTTATCTTTTCATGTGACAACACTGACACTTTGCTGCAATGTAAAGTAGTAAGTGTACAGCTTGTATATTAGTGTAAATTTGCTGCCCCCTCAAAATAATTTAATACACAACCATTAATGTCTAAACTGCTGTCAACAAAAGTGAGTACACACCTAAGTGAAAATGTCCAAATTGGGCCCAAAGTGTCAAAATTTTGTGTGACCACCATTATTTTCCAGCATTGCCTTACCCCCTTGGGCATGGAGTTCACCAGAGCTTCACATGTTGCCACTGGAGTCCTCTTTCACTCCTCCATGACAACATCACAGAGATGTAGATGTTAGAGACCTTGCGCTCCTCCACCTTCTGTTTGAGGATGCCCCACAGATGCGGAATAGGGTTTAGGTCTGGAGACATGCTTGGCCAATCCATCATTTTAACCTCAGCTTCTTTAGCAAGGCAGTGGTCATCTTCGAGGTGTGTTTGGAGTTGTTATCATGTTGGAATACTGCCCTGTGGCCCAGTCTCCGAAGGGAGAGGATCATACTCTGCTTCAGTATATCACAGTACATGTTGGCATTCATGGGCAGCACTCATGCAGCCCCAGACCATGACACTCCCACCCCTATGCTTGACTGTAGGCAAGACACACTTGTCTTTGTACTCCTCGCCTGGTTGCCGCCACACACGTTTGACACCATCTGAACCATATAAGTTTATCTTGGTTTCATCAGACCACACAACATGGTTCCAGTAATCCATGTCCTTAGTCTGCTTCTCTTCAGCAAACTGTTTGCAGGCTTTCTTGAGCATCATCTTTAGAAGAGGCTTCCTTCTGGGATGACAGCCATGCAGATCAGTTTGATGCAGTGTGGGGCGTATGATCTGAGAACAGAAAGGCTGCCCCCCCACCCCTTCAACCTCTGCAGCAATGCTGGCAGCACTCATACGTTTATTTCCCAAAGACAAATTCTAGATATGATGCTGAGCACGTGCACTCAACTTTTTTGGTCAACCATGACAAGGCCTGTTCTGAGTGGAACCTGTCCTGTTAAACTGTTGTATGGTCTTGGCCACCATGCTGCTGCTCAGTTTCAGGGTCTTGGCAATCTTCTTATAGCCTAGGCCATCTTTATGTAGAGCAACAATTCTTTTTTTCAGATCCTCAGGGAGTTCTTTGGCATGAGGTGCCATGTTGAACTTCCAGTGACCAGTATGAGCGGGTGAGAGCGATAACACCAAATTTAACACACCTGCTCCCAAATCACACCTGAGACCTTGTAACGCTAATGAGTCACATGACCCTGGGGAGGGAAAATGGCTAATTGGGCCCAATTTGGACATTTTCACTTAGGGGTTACTCACTTTTTGTTGCCAGTGGTTTAGACATTAATGGCTGTGTGTTGAGTTATTTTGAGGGGGCAGCAAATTTACACAGTTATACAAGCTGTACACTCACTACTTTACATTGTAGCAAAGTGTCATTTTTTCAGTGTTGTCACATAAAAAGATATAATAAAATATTTATGAAAATCTGAGGGGTGTACTCACTTTTGTGAGATACTGTATATATGATATTGATATAAATATGAAGCTCAATATTTTCACATCGGGTTCCAGAAATAAATAAGTTGCCTTTTTTGCTCTTACAGCAAGGTAGATAGTCTGTTCACTTAGCTTAGTGAATGTGGTGTTAATTCACTTTGAAAAGAATATCCAGTCACGTACAAGGAAAATAAAGAAACAGTATTTTTTGCTTAAAACAGCAAATATGTAAAAAAAAAAAAGTACAATCAGCGCAACCTTACTGAAATACACAAAAGAAATAAGTTAAAAATGTGTTAAAATTACGCAAGCTGAACACCTAGGAAATTCTAAGGCCCAAATAACAATATATTAATAAACGGTGCGGTGCATAAAAAAATACAGAATGTCCATATTCAGATTAAAGGAACAAATGAGAAGGAATGAATATGAAGACTTCTCTGTGCTTAAACTCCCAAGACAGACAGGATACACTGGATTCCTTGTGCAAATGCGCCCACCACCGACACTTATAGTGTTTCGCTCACCTCAATATATTGACCTCTGTAGCCACAGATAGGTCAAAAAGAGCAGTTTTCCCACTCACAGGGGGAGATGAAACCAGTGGATGATACCCTGTCACAGGATCTCTCAGATGGTAACCGTCATCCTGAGGTCTGAATTCGGATTTTACGAAGGGTGAACATGGTGGAACACAGATAAATAACACCCGGTTGCTCGGCACTCTCCAGCTTCCTTGTGCTAGATCTCCGGATCTTAGTGGACGATTGTTTGACAGGGTATCATCCACTGGTTTCCCCTGTAAGTGGGAAAACTGCTCTTTTTGACCTATCTGTGGCTACAGAGGTCAATATATTGAGGTGAGCGAAGCACTATAAGTGTCGGTGGTGGGCTCATTTGCACAAGGAATCCGGTGTATCGTGTCTGTCTTGGGAGTTTAAGCACAGAGGAGTCTTCATATTCATTCCTTCTCATTTGTTACTTTCATCTGAATATGGACATTCTGTAATTTTTTAATGCGCTGCACCGTTTATTAATATAGTATTTTTTGCTTGCACATGATTGGATGATGGTAGTAAGCAGAGTTTTACCTCATTCCCTAAGCTAAGGGAATTTTACCTTGAAAAATAAACATTCCCCTGCAAAGTTAACAGCCTATTTGTTTTTAGTAAATCAACACTACACATTCCTTAGTGCACCTGATAAGGAACTATTTGGATGTTCAACATGGGCATCAAACTATTTATATATCATATGCATTAAACAGTAGCGTACATTTTTGCTATATAAGTTCAGGGATCACATTTGCTATGTGAGCAGGCATTTGCAGTGCAATCATGCCATAGGGATGTATCAAGTTAGTAAATCAGCTCTAGTGTCTGCCCACCTCATTTATCTCTGATTAACAAAGGGATCACATATCCTTGCTATTATGATTTTGTTTTCTTTAATTTTCTATAGGCTGTATGATCTTTTATTAACTGCCTGGCTTGACTTTCAATAGCATAAGTTGTCCCAAACTCTGTCATATCATCAGTTATAATGAAACCTGCTCATTTTTGTTTAATTGGACTCAGCTAAATGCAACTGAATTACACGATTCATTATTTTGTTGCATAATAAAGGACATATTGGAAAGACTATACTAATAGATATACTATATATCCCAATGTTATAACAAATTGCTTAGAACTAAAAGGTTCTCGTCTAACAATGAAACAATATAAGTCAGTGCTAGAAAATATTTATCCAAGAAATTAGGAACATTTCAGTGATTAAATCTGGCATCTTTTAAGTTCTTACTAGCAATTGCTCGACTTTCTAAATTAAATGGAAATTGCACTTTTGATGGGGTGTTATCTGAACAATTAAATTATTATACCTTATAGTTTGTATGTTATTTTATGCAATATTTTGCAAAGAAATCAAGTGAATTATGAATTAAGAGTAAGCACTCAATTCAGGTTAAATTTTCTTGAAGCATGGTTTTAAAAGAAATTGGAAAACATGAAACAATGTATACACCAGTATTTAATGGGGTTGGTTTACCTAAGATGAAAACGTAAGGAAAGGTGAAAAGGCAGGGTAATTTTCCCTTAGAATTCAGCTTCACCTTATTCACTAAGCTAACACCCAATCATGTGCAAGCAAAAAAAACTTTTTTTTTATTCTCCTTACACATGAGGGGATATTATTTGCAAAGTGACTTTTCACCACATTCACTAAACTAAGCAAAAGTTCCCTTGAAGGAAGCAAATAACCTTGCAAAGTGAACAGCCTAATTACCTTAAGTAATTCAGCCCCAATTTGTTGACGGTAACTTATCTGGAATGCTATGGCCATTGCATACACTCCCCAGCAACTATGGCACAAATACTACAAGATTATCTTCTGGCACACATTTGTACTTCATTGGCCCCTTTCACACGGACGATCCGTATGTCCGTTTTTCATCCTTCCGTTTTCGGATGAAAAACGGACATACATTCATCCCTATGGAGCGTCGGATGTCAGCGGTGACATGTCCGCTGACATCCGACCCGCTCCGATCCGAAAAGTGTAACGGAGGAAAAACCTACTTTTCCATCCGTTTTCGGATCGGATCGGATGACGACGGACACTACGGACCGTCATCATCCGATCCCCCCATAGGGGAGAGCGGCGCTCTGACAGGTCCGTCGCTGCACAGTGTGCAGCGATGCACCTGTCATCTTCCTGCTCAGCGGGGATCGGCGGAGCTATCCCCGCTGAGCAAGCGGATGTTCACGGGGCGGATCATGACTGATCTGCCCCGTGTGAAAGAGCCCTAAGTCTTAAAGCAGGATATTTTTGATTGATAGATTGATCTGTGAATGATGAGCACACGTATGAACAATACATCAGAAAAGGCAAAGGTTTTAAATACCTACCAAAAAAACGTGTGCCATAAACACAACTTTCAGCAAGTATTCTCAGAGTTACTGGCATAGAGTCTCACCCCAAGATCACACGCTCAATACAATATTATTATTTGTTAAGTTTTCATACTGTAGAAGGTCCATATCCTGATCCTCGTGTCCCTCCAAAAGGCATGGAAATTCAAGATTAGGGTTAAAACATGTCACTTACTTTTCTCTTTAATGCAATATTTTGCGAGTGTACGTGAACTGAAATGATCCATTAATTGACAATCAGAATCAGAGGTTCACATGGAGATCGGTTTAGTATAACATAAAATGAAAATACATTTGAAAATAGAGTTGTTGCTAGAGGCAACAAATCATGCATCACTTTTGATCTTACAAACAAATAAGAATTCAGATTGGTTGTTATGGCCAACAGCTGCACATTTATGCTCCAACTCTTCTCTTCTATTTTAACCTCCCTGGCGGTATGATTATTTCGGATTTTAGGTGCTGAAAGCGGTACCATTATTTTGCATGGAAATTTGGCGTTTTATATTGTAGGTCTGTAATTCTTAACAATAACACACTTAAATCTGTCCAAACAAGAGTCTAGTAGATATCCCGGGTATGATAAAGTTTGAAACACAAAAACATAAATTATAATATAATAAATAAAAATAAATAATTAAAAAAAATAAAAATAAATAGTAATAAAATCAATTTCCCCACGATTCACTATCGCTCAATTCTGCAAGTGTTCTAATTTACTATCGCTGTTTTCTAGCTGGTCTAAAGCCATTTTTGACGTAAAGGGACACTTTTTGGTTGCTATGGACAATCTCCAGTTTCCAGGCAGAAAGAACAGTATATATCACATAAAACTGCATGCAGGGCATTGGCCAAAGCACTGGGGACAAAAGGGATGTGAAATTATTTCATACAGTACTGTAATCTGTAAGATTACAGTACTGTATGTGTTATGGTTTTGACATTTTTTTGAATTTGCCGCCAGGCTCCGCCCCCGTGCGTCGCGATGCTCGCAGGGAACGGAGCCTGGCACAGAGAGGCTTCGGGCAGAGGACACAGCCCGCGGACACTGCGGGGGACATCGCAGGATCCCGGGGACAAGGTAAGTAATGCCACACCAGGATCCTGCGATGTATCCCGAGTGTGGCTCGGGGTTACCGCTAATGGTCCTGATTTTTAACCCCGAGCCACACTCGGGAAAACCGCCAGGGAGGCTACTGACCATATCCAAGTTACAAGGTAATAAAAGACAAAGAAGAAATTTAATTTATAATTAGGCGGAGAACTATAATAACAGTATTAATAAATAAACTATTCAGATAGCAAATGCGTATGTTAACTTGTTTAGATTTACTAACCAACAACAAATGCAGTATATGATCATTTTTTTGAACAAACAGACAGATATGGACTCAGCAAAAGGAATGAAGCCCTGACACTAATGCCCCGTACACACGGTCGGATTTTCCGTTGGAAAATGTCCGATCGGAGCGTGTTGTAGGAAATTCCGACCATGTGTGGGCTCCATCGGACATTTTCCATCGGATTTTCCGACACACAAAGTTTGAGAGCAGGATATAAAATTTTCCGACAACAAAATCCGTTGTCGGAAATTCCGATCGTGTGTACACAAATCCGACGGACAAAGTGCCACGCATGCTCAGAATAAATAAAGAGATGAAAGCTATTGGCCACTGCCGCGTTTATAGTCCCGACGTACGTGTTTTACGTCACCGCGTTCAGAGCGATCGGATTTTCCGACAACTTTGTGTGACAGTGTGTATGCAAGACAAGTTTGAGCCAACATCCGTCGGAAAAAAACCTAGGATTTTGTTGTCGGAATGTCCGAACAAAGTCCGACCGTGTGTACGCCCTATTACACTTACAACCTGTTAAAGTGCTTCCCTAAAGCGACAAAACTGAAAACCTTATAAGGGCTGGTTCACACCACAAAAACACACTCCAGATCCGTTCCATTTCTTTTTTTTTCCTGTGTTTTTTTTTTCACTGTACTAGGGTCCACTGAATTTTTGATGTATTTCAATGCATTCTGGTGCAATTTTGATCCAGTACAGTCCAGTGCAGAAAAAATGCAGCATGTTCTACTTTTTTTTTTATCAAACTGGAATGCCCTGGAACTAAACATGTGCACACTGAAATATTTTGTTTCGGAATTTCGTTTTCGTCCGAAAAATACATTTATTTAGTTACTCCCGAAATTTGTTTTTATTTATTTCGTTTTTCGTTAAAAATTACATTCGTCTGAAAATCCAAATTAAGGTAGAATCTGTCATTGAAGGCTTATGGTGTCTGTCGAATGTTCAAAGAAGATTAGACGGAGCAGCTAAACTGTACGATGCCTTATAGTTTACCTGCTCCGTCGAATCTTCTTAGAACTTTCAACAGACACCATAAGCCAAAGTACGTGTGTACTTAGTTCTAGTTATTTTACTGCTCCTCCTCTTTGGTTACAATCAGCCAATAACATTCATCATCATCATTATTTTTATTTATTTTTTCTCCCCTACGTCAAATCTTTTCTCCCCTACGTCGAATCATTTCTCCCCTACGTCAAATCTTTTCTCCCCTACGTCAAAATTTTTTCTCTCTATGTCGAATCTTTTCTCTCTATGTAGAATAATCTTGGACTAATAGAGCTAAGGTTAGGCACATTCGACCACAGGTTTGATGGACACAGATTGTTATTGTCATCATCATGTCGAATTTCCTATCTATATCGAACTGTCGTAGCAACGAAAATGAAAATAAAGCATTTGTTTATGTCGGATCTTTCGTTTTTCGGATTCTGAACTTTCATTATTGTTTGTTAAATGCCTGAAATTCGGACGAAAATGCATTCGGACGAAAAGGAATGCACGTGTCTACCTGGAACTGACTGCACTGGTGTAAACAATGCCATTAGAAAACATGTAACATTCTTTCCATGCATTTTTATAAAGCTCATTATCTTCAATAAAATCAAACCATTAAGTCTCCCCATTTTTACTTTTTCGTTTTGTTTTTTTGATTTTTTTTTGTTTGAGTTTTTCTTTTTCGTTAACTTTTTTGTCTGAGTATAGATCTATGTTTGTCCTAAGCATATTTGAAGCCATTTTACTGTTGGCTGTCTCACTACCTCTGCTGGTAGGTTATTCCCTTCCAGTAAAATAACACTTTCTAGAGTTAGTTTTGAACTTTCCTCCAATTGGTTTCTTGATTTTGGTTTCATATTGAAAAAACTGCCCTCCTAAACCATATTGAACCCCTTGATGCATTTAAAGGTTTCAAACTTGTAGTTAGATTATCAACTACTAGTGTAAAACCTCAATAGAAAACTTCAAAAGAAATATAATCTTGAACCTAACAAAGTAGGATCTTGGGAATATGGCGATACAATTTTTGACTGCCTACAAAATCAGTCTGATGTGTTGGATTATAGGAAGATATCAAGAAAGTAGCACTTAAACAAACAATAAAATGAGTAAAAAAAAAAAAAGCAAAAAGTAAAATGTAAAATGTTACAACAACCCATTATTGCAGAAAACCTAAAGCTATGATAGAAAGAAAAACAATTGTTAAACAAAAATTCAATATGCCATAATGAACTGCAGGTTGATATCAAAAGCTCCAATCAATTCAGTCACATATTTAGCAATGGTCCTTAAATATATTTTAAATCCAACTAGCATAATTACCTGATTTTAACTTGACTTTTAGTCCTACTGGGGATGACAAGAAGCTGAAACCAGGAGAGGAAGGAACAGTAAATGCCTACAAAAGTAAAGAACTGATAGACCACCTTAACAGGCTAGTTCTGCTTCCTCACCATCCAATCACAAGCAGGAAAGGGCAAGAACGGGCAGGGAAGGGATGTAGCTTTGTTGCTTAACTGAGGACAGAAATGTCAGGTCATCAGGCTGTGGTGTTGTCAGATACAGACGTTCAAATATCAGAACTAAACAGTAGACATGTGCACACTGAAATATTTTGTTTCAGAATTTTGTTTTCATCCGAAAAATACATTTATTTAGTTACTCCCGAAATTCGTTTTTATTTATTTTGTTTCATTAAAAAATGCATTTGTCCGAAAATCCGAAATAATTAAGGTTGAATCTGTCATTAAAGGCTTATGGTGTCTGTCGAATGCTCTAAGAAGATTCGACGGAGCAGCTAAACTGTACGCCGCCGCAATCATACATTTCCGGTCGAATGTTCCGCCTACAAACTATAGTAGAATTCTAATGTTGTATGACACTAGTAATAATTATATTTATTAATTATTATTACTAGTCAACCAACATTAGAATTGTTCTATAGCCTATGGGCGGAGCATTTAACCATAAATGTCCGCTCACGGCGATTGCTTCGTCGAATCTTCATGTCAAATCTTTTGTCTCAATGTCGACTAATAGAGTTAGGTTAGGCACATTCGACCTTTTTTGCTATTGTCTCTATAATGTCGAATCTTTTCTCTCTATGTCAAATCTTTTCTCTCTATGTCAAATCTTTTCTCTCTATGTCGAATAATCTTGGACTAATAGAGCTAAGGTTAGGCACATTCGACAACAGGTTTGATGGACACAGATCGCTATTGTCAGCTTCATGTCGAATCTGCTATCTATATTGAACTGTTGTCCCAACGAAAACAAAAATAAAGCATTTGTTTATGTCGGATCTTTCGGTTTTCGGATTCTGCATGTTCGTTATCGTTTATTAAAACGATAACGAAAATACCCGAAATTAAGACGAAAATGCAATCGGACGAAAAATAATGCACATGTCTACTAAACAGGGGCGGCCTGTCCATTAAGGGCATACGGGCACCGCCCCCTCTCTCCAGCCACCCCCTCTATGACTATTGGATAGGTTCATGCATAGCATGAGGGGTGGCTGCATTTGACAGGCACAAGTGGCTGCATAAAATGGGCACAAATGGCTGCAATTGACAGGCACAAGTGCCTGCATATGATAGGCAGAAGCGGCTGCATTTGATGGGCACAATGGCTGCAATTGATGGCACAGTGGCTGCATTTGACGGGCACAAGTGGCTGCATATGATGGGCACAAGTGGCTGCATATGATGGGCACAAGTGGCTGCATATGACGGGCACAAGTGGCTGCATATGATGGGCACAAGTGGCTGCATATAACCTCAAACAAAGGAAAGGAAATACTGGCTCCCCTATTTCTTCCCAACTCAGCGCTATGTAGTTCCAGCCTATAGACTCACAGGGCAATGATATTGTGATTGCTCACAATGCAAAATAAATTGTGCTAGCTGCCACTTAAACTGAGAACAATAAATGTATAAAAAGGATAAAATGATTTGTCGCAGTTAAAACCACAAAAGAACATCCCATCCAAGCGGCGCTTCTGTCAAAATTCTAAATAATGACTCGTCAGCATATATGATATTATACATGCGATAATGATGACTCAACAGTAAATAGCAATAGCAAACAGATACAGAAGTGAATGGATTTGAAGATCAAGTCCGTGGCAAACTTCATATGAAGGCAAAGAGGGGAAATGCTCGGATAGTGCACCAATCACCTTATTCCACACACCGTGCTGCACGCGCCCCTTTGGGGTTCAAACTCACCACAAAGTTGTAAATGTAAGGCATTCACGATATCCCGCTAGTCTCCTGTGAGGGCCAGCTCGGAAGATCTCATCATCCAGGGATATAGAAAAAGATAAACTCCACATAGAGTAGTTCTATTTTCAAGCTATTTTATTTAAAATGTGTGTCATCCAAAGCATTAAAGGTTTCAGTTCCATACAGCTGCTATCATTGCCAGTAAATCCAATGCCTTAATGTCAAAGGAAACTCTAACGATTGTTCACCATGGGGCCGGAGATATTTAAAGAGCTGCGGGGGACACTGCAGGTCCGCTCACCGTTCAGCGCTAATTCCTTCCGGTATCCGTACTGGGTAATGGACGGCAGCGTCGGATACGTGTCTTCAGTTCGCCGTAAGGTCACTCCCTGACCAGTTTCTTCATTCCACGTCCCTTTGACAAAGTCGGAATGATGAAACTGGTCCGAACATTTCCCCTCTTTGCCTTCATATGAAGTTTGCCACAGACTTGATCTTCAAATCCATTCACTTCTGTATCTGTTTTCTATTGCTATTTACTGTTGAGTCATCATTATTGCATGTATTATATATATGCTGACGAGTAATTATTTAGAATTTTGACAGAAGCCTCGCTTGGATGGGATGTTCTTTTGTGGTTTTAAGTGGCTGCATATGATGGGCACAAGTGGCTGCATTTGATGGGCACAGTGACTGCATATAATGGGCACAAGAGGCTGCATATGATGGGCACAGTGGCTGCATTTTATGGGGCACAAGTGGCTGCATATGATAGGCACAATGGCTGCAATTGATGGGCACAATGGCTGCAATTGATGGCACAGTGGCTGCATTTGATGGGCACAGTGGCTGCATTTGATGGGCACAATGGCTGCAATTGATGGGCACAGTGAGGCTGCAATTTATGTTTTTTCTTTTCAGTATTTTTCAGTTTGTTTGCACCCCCCCAATAAGGTTGAGCACCAGCCACCACTGGAACTCAAAGGACAAAAATACAAATCTTTTGGCAGGCAAGAGACCTCTCATACATGTATTTTAACAGTGCATTACACTCTCCAGCTATAGTAAATAACCCCAAGTAGGGTTTGCCTGTATATCTATTTGCCTGAAGTTCAGCTTTATGACATGACATGGAGAATGCTGCAATAAAAGTAGGGTTTGCCTGTATATCTATTTGCCTGAAGTTCAGCTTTATGACATGACATGGAGAATGCTGCAATAATAAGTGCAAAAAAATAGAATTAGAAATCATAGCAATAAAAATGTGTCTTACAGCTAGTAACTGTTAACTGGAATAATAAAAAGCAATCAAAGGTCCACATTAAATGGTGCTAAGAAGATCAAGGAAAGGTGAAAAGGATACACTGAATAATTATACTATTAAGATCAAGTGGATCAATATCTTTTCAGGAACCACTGGTGATAAAGTAAGAGGTTGAAGCCTTATCAACAAACACAACACCAGCTATTAATGGTACATAGAAATTTTGGAAGGCAACACCACGTGAATCCACAAAAACAGGATTTAAATGCAAATTACTGGGTCAAATAAAAAAGAATGGGCATACCAGCTTACATTGGAGACAGAATGGTTTACGACCAGTAAACTTTTATTTTCCTCATAACTATATTAGTTTTTACACAAAACAAACATAGGTAAAACTGGGTGATGAAAACTGGGCTGTGAGGCATGGCTGGCTCATTTACATATTTTTGCTAATGAAACTACATTTCTGGCTGAAGATGAAGATAAACTGAAGCATCTGTTTCTAAAGATCATAAAACATGAATGAGTAGTAGACGAGGATCAAGACAAGTGGGAAAGTCAATAAAGACTTCCTTGATTGAGAAGAAAAAGATACAGCAGATATCTTAAGCCTGTTTAGATCAATAATCAATAAAGAAATGTCAGGCAGCCAAGAATTCTCAATGCATGAAAAATCTAGATGAGAAATTCAAATGCAGAGATTTATTGTTCTATTCAAATTGAGTCTTGGTCAGGCCTTACAATTTTTAATAACATCATATGGATGAAAAGGTAAACTATTACAGTATGCGGTAAGAGTATACAGTACATCAGTGGTCATCAACCCTGTCCTCAGGGCCTACTAACAGGCCAGATTTTATGTATTACCTTGGGGAGATGCAGACGAGAATACTGCAATCACTGAGCAGCAAATTATATTACCTGTGATGTATTTCAGTTATCTTGCAAACCTGGCCTGCTAGTGGGCCCTGGGGACAGGGTTGATGACCACTGCAGTACATGTCCATTATCTTCATTTATGAAAAATTGTAGCACCTTTGCTAATAGAAAATTGTACTACACTTTTTTAGACAACCAAACCTTTTTTTTTTAGTTTAATTATTTATTTTGCCATTACTACGTATTTCTTTGATACACAAGTAAAGCTCCTTTTCCTTTGTAGAGTACTATGGATGAAAAACACTTCTACTGATTCTTTGGATCTGGTTGTAAACCCTTACATATTCCCAGTGAAGTGTCCTCAGGTGATACACATAGATTAAACAAATCCTCCTGCATAAGTTGTACCTGTTTATCTGCAGTATTCTGTTCTCTACTCTCTACATCCATTCAAAGTACAGAAACATAAAGCTTGTCTGAAAGGTCAGAAAAAATGGGGTGGAGAGCTGAAGTTACACTCTGCATAGCTCAGCAAGGAGAGCTCTGAGAGCTGAATAGAGGTGAGGAAACCCCCCCTTCATACAGCACACAGGAATAGCAGAGCTGAGGCTGTCAATCAGCTCAAACTCCCTCCCCTGTCACAATTTTTTTCTTGGTGTCTGGAAAACTTGTCAGAAGTGATTCATGCTGATAGTAGAGGAAGGAAGCAGCAGATAGAAATAAGATTTAGAGCTATTGATTCAGACAAGAACACACTATAGTGGGATACATTTTTTTTTTAAAATCTTTATTTATCAAACATTTTTACAGTTAATAATAAACATGTTCCATCCAAGACATTAAATGATTTTTATCAAAGCATCATCCCGATCTCTCCTAATTCATTACCATATCAATTCATGGATGTCTATCCCTATCCTTAACACTTATATCCCCACCCCCCTACACCATTCACTCAAAAACAGTCACACGGGAGAAAAAAAAAGGAAACGTCCCCTTCCCATATGTTCTATTAAGTTTCTAGATCAACCCAAGCAGCACCGAGGAGGCCCTAAACTCTTCCCATCTAGCCCAAGTTCTTAATATTTGTTTTTTTAACCCTTTTTCCATTACCATTCTTTCTTCCAGGACGCGCAACCCCGCTATCTCACATAACCACTCTTCCACCAAAGGCATACCTGTGCTTTTCCATTTTCTTGCTATAATAGTTCGTGCTGCTGTCAAGAAATATTTCAATGGACCTTTTTTTATGTTTTTCACCGATCATAGATAGTACTGCAACTTGTATTTCTGGGTATAATTCAATTCCGGTCATGGCTCTATAAATCTCAAATACTCTATGCCAAAGAGGTTGGACTCTTGAGCAATAAAACCAAATGTGTGACATTGTTCCCTGAGCTTCCTGACATCTCCAGCACACATCCTCATTATCTGGGTTTATTTTATGTAGGTCAACTGGACACCTATACCACCTAGCTAAGATTTTATAGTTTCTTTCCTGATGATTGGCAGAGATTGAAAGTTTATGGGTTAAGATCATTGCCTTTTCCCATGTTTCCCTGGGGATTTCCATGCCTAGCTCTCTCTCCCATTTCTTAATATAGGGCACCTCTTGTCCTTTATTTTCTGAAATTAGATATTTATAGACCTTCGATAATGTGTGGGTGGGTTTATGGTCTTGTAAGAAAATTTTCTCCAGGGTTGTTGGGGGTCTGTCTGTTACAGCCACCTTTTTTAGGGATGAAATATAGCGTTGGAGTATTCCATATTACATCCATTTTTTTTATGTTCCACCCCCATATCCTCTAATGGGAGGAGTCTATTCTCTTCCAATGTTTCTACTATCCTGGTATCTTCGCATCTTTTCCATTTAAGAAATGTTTTGACTTCAAGTGCCAGTGGAAATTCTGGGTTACTGAATAGTCGGGTCACGGGACCTATAAAGGTAGATCCAATTTCCTTTTCTTTCATGGTGTCCCATACTTTTAATGTTGACGCCACCAGAGAGGGCATATCGCCTTCCAGTGGTCTTTGCTCTTTCTTAGTCCATGGTAATGATTTAAGTTTTAGTGCCGTGATTGTTTCTTCTAATTTCACCCATTGTTTATTATCCCTGTTGTGGAACCAGTCCACTATTCTGGTTATTAATATTGCTCTAAGGTATGTTTCTATATCTGGGAGAGCAAGACCCCCATCTCTCTTAGTTTTACTTAATACTGCTCTACTGATTCTGGGAGTCTTACCTCCCCAGATAAATTTTCCTATCGCCCTGCGCAATTTTTTCAGGGTATTTGTTGAGGGGAAGATGGGTATCGCTTGCAGGATATACAGTATTTTAGGCAGAATATCCATTTTTATTATATTTATTCTGCCCATCCAGGAGAATATTCCTTTTTCATATTGTTGTAATGTTGTCGAAATTTTTTGTACCATCGGAATATAATTATATTCTTGTAGTTTGTTCAAATCCGTGGGGATGAAGGTGCCTAAGTATTTGATTGCATTTTTCTGCCATTTAAAAGAGAAATCTTTTCTAAGAAGTTCCACCATCATATTTGACAAGTTTATGTTCAGAGCTTCAGACTTATTATAATTTACTTTGAAATTTCTTAGTGTCCCAAATCGTTTGAATTCTGCTATGAGATTAGGCAATGATATTAAGGGGTTTGTAATATATAACAATACATCATCTGCATATACTGACATTTTGTACTCCTTCCCCCCCACTTTAATTCCTTGTATATCTTTATTTTTTCGGATTGCTATTAATAAATGTTCCATCACCAGTATGTATAAAAGTGGGAATAAAGGACATCCCTGTCGGGTACCATTCGTTATAGGGATTACCTCCGATATATCACCATTCGCTCGTAACTTAGCCATTGGGTCCTGATATAAGGCCAATATTTTTTCTATGAGTATAGGGCCAATCCCCCATTGTATTAAAGACTCTTTTAGGAAGCTCCATCCCACCCTGTCGAATGCCTTTTCAGCGTCAATTGCTAATAGACAGGATGGGATGGAGCTTCTTTGTGCATATTCCAACAATGTGAGTGTTTTTAGAGTGTTGTCCCTAGCTTCTCTTCCCTTTATGAACCCCACCTGATCTAGATGTATATATGTAGGTAATATAGGGGTGAGTCTATTTGCAATTATTTTAGAGTATAGTCTTATATCAATGTTCGTTAGAGAGATTGGTCTATAGTTTCCACATAAAGTGTGGTCCTTCTCTGGTTTGGGTATAAGTGAGATGTACGTCTGTAAACTTTGTGGAACAAAGGGTACTGATATGGAAACTGCATTAAAGGTCTGCTTCATAATGGGGATAAGTTCTTCTTTAAATGTTTTATAAAATCTGGGGGTAAAGCCATCAGGGCCTGGGCTTTTCCCGGGGGCGAGTGAATCTATTACTTTTTGTATTTCATTCACCATAAATTCTTGGTCTAATCGTGTTGTTTCTGTTGGTGCCAGTGCAGGGAGTGGGTTTTCTTTTATATATTGGTGAATGTTTTGTTGAAACCCCTCTGGATCGCTATTTGCTCTCTGATTGGGTATGTTATATAGTTTCGTATAAAAAGTCTGAAACTCCTTTAAGATCTCGTTTGGGTCGTACCTCATATCCCCTGTTTCTGACATAATTTTCACTATAGGCGATATATTTCCACGCTGGCGAAGAGCCCTCGCGAGCAGTTTACCTGGCTTATTACCCTGTTGGTAGTGTAGGGAGCGATTATTATCCCTTATTCGGAATGTTTGCTCATTTATCAGTGGTTGTAATTCTGTTTTCAGTTCTGTTAATTTTATTAATACTTTGCTTGTTGGATTTTGTTTGTGTTGAGCTTCTATTTTGGGTATTTCTTTTAATAACTGACTCATTCTATTGCCCTTTAGTTTTTTCAATCTAGCCCCATGTTTTATAAAAAACCCACGAATAACACACTTCAGTGCCTCCCATTGAGTCGGCAAGGGTGTGGTGTTGTTTATATGATTATGTGAAAAGTCTGTTATTACCCTTCTTATTTCTGTCACACAGGTCTCATCATATAGCAGATTATCATTGAGCTTCCAATTTCCCCTAATGCTTTTATTCTTAAATGGGTCCAACACCAGAAATATTGGCGCATGATCTGACCATATCGAGCTGCCAATCTCGGCAGATAGGGTCATTGCCATCCCAAGTTGGTTTACCAGGAAGTAATCCAATCTATGGTATGTCCCATGGACTTTTGAATGGAATGTAAAATCTTTTTCCATTGGGTGTAGTACCCTCCAGCTATCTTTCAGTTGGTATTTTGCTATCATATCTATAAATTTTCTTCTTTTTTCTTTGCCTATCTGTATTAGTGAGGGTGCTGTGGTATCTATTTCCTTATCCAAAACAAAATTGAGGTCTCCCCCAATTATTGTTATCCCTTCTGCTTTTTCCATAAGCTCGTTAATCAGTTGTGTTCCTACTTTATGTTGACTTTGATTGGGTAAGTATATATTGATAAAAGTATACTTTTTACCATATATACTAAGTTTAAGTAAAATTGCTCTGCCATCTCTGTTGCGCCATTCTTCCAATACTTGGTGTGGTATTGTCTTATGTATTGCAATAGAGACTCCTTTTGATTTAGAGTACATAAAAGAGTCATGAAACCATGTCGTATAGTATCTATTTTGTAGAGTGGGGATGTGGTCTGAGCGGAAATGCGTCTCCTGGAAAAAAATCACTCCCACTTTTTGTTTATGGAGAGAATAAAGAACCTGTGACCTCATTGCTGCTGAATTAAGACCTCTAATATTATATGAGCATATTTTCATCGTGCTTCAAATTCCAAATGAACAATACAACAAACCACAGAAGAGGAAGAGAAAAAAAAATATAAAAAACGAAAATAAAAATAAAACCCCACACACACACTCTACGTACTAATTACCCCAAAACTATTTGACTTCTATAAAGTCTGTCTTACTAACTAGTAAGTTCCCTATGAAAGGGGTGCCGGATTCTGACGTATCCTGTCCGCCGCCCTGCCGGTGGCCCGCACTGCATATTAAAAAGCTTGTTTCTTATTCTTTTATATGATTATGTTTACAAAGAGAGTAAATGGGAAAGGATTTTGTGAGCTGGGAGTGTATGGCAGAGATGCCCTCGGGCTGATGCATCCATACAGATATCCATATTCCTCCCTCCATTCTATCACGCAATGCGGAGGAATTTACTGACCATTGCAGGAGAGAATGAAGAGATACAGCATGCATCCCCCCAAGAATCCATTGCCCTAAGGTTTTATTGCACAAATCGTTATATTTTATGATCAATAAACCATCTCCTCCCTTTTTCCTTCCCCTTCCCCTCTAGTACTGGATCCATTTGAGCTTTACCACATAAGTTACATATACAATTATGTCCTCATAAGGATTTTTAAATGTGTACCCCAAATATCTACCGCATTTATTATATATTATATAGGAAGGGAAGCAAGGGGAGGGGAAGAGGGAGAGAAAAAAAAAATTATTTTCCCTTTTTCCTTTTTTTTTTCCCTTTACCGTTCAAAACACAACCTTAAGTGTAAACCCAGATTTCTTACATATTATATTACATATTAAAGCGGGGTTCCACCCAAATTTTGAACATTATCTATATGCATTCTCTTCCTTGCCTAGATGCTGACATGCTGTGTAAAAAAATTTTAATCGCCGTAATTACCTTTTTTTTCTAATCTTCTTAGCACTTCCTGGTTTAGGCGTGTTTCTAGCCTCTCCCAGACCTCTCACAGTCCCCTGGGAGCTAGTCTCAGGCTTCCCAGCATGCATTGTGCAACAGCGTCATCACAACATCTCGGTGAATGCTGGGAGCACAGCATTCACCGCATCCAGGAAATACATGCTTGTGGGCTTCAAATGCCCACAATGAAGATGGAAACTGCCTTCAGTGAATTTTATAAGTTATTCTTTACAACGAAATCGGACACAGGCGGACTTATTACACAGAACATGTGAGTAGATAATCATGAGAAGAAAAGTTTGTGAATAAACTCAAAAAAAAAAAAAAAACGATAGATAGGTGGACCCCCGCTTTAAGTGAATTTATCAATTACTTTTTATCTTAGTCACAAAAAAAAAAAAAAAAAAAAAAAAAAGAATTCTTGCTGTTCAAAACATAACCTTAAGTATAAACCCATATTTCTTACATATTATATTGCATATTAGGTGAGTTTATCAAATACTTTTTATCTTGGTCACAAAAAAAAAGAAAGAAAAAGAATTCTTGCTGTTCAAAACATAACCTTAAGTATAAACCCATATTTCTTACATATTATATTGCATATTAGGTGAGTTTATCAAATACTTTTTATCTTGGTCAAAAAAAAAAATTGATATGCCCAGGCACCATGATCCCCCTATTGGTGTCATATCTATTCACGCTACTTATACTGATGTGTTATTGTGACACTTTGTGATATTATTGTCAAAAAAAATAAATAAAAAAAATGAGTTAAGTGAACCCCCCTAGTGTTGAATATATGCTCCCATAATTGAGTGGTTTACTTATATTTTTCGTGAAAGGAAAAAAATGTGTCTAATCGTAATTCATAGGTTTCTACTATTTTATCTTTATATAGCTTATTACCAATAATTACTAAGTGTCCCCCCTCCATTATCAATCAATATCTATCATCGTGTTTGTGTTATATCAATATATCATATGTGAAAAAAAAAGGGGGGGAGAAAACCCCCATAAACAAAAAACAAAGCCCCCCCCACCTTTAGCCGTTTCTCCACCCCCTCCCTCTCCTAGCTCTAATAATCTAATCATACCAATTACTTCTATATTCAGTGGGTGCTTATCTACCCTTATAGCTTCAAGTCCCTTCCCCCTTGTCCCGTATATAATTTTTCAAGTCTTTCGAGACACTTTCGTGTATGATATTGGCCAGTCTGGTAGATCTATTTCTGGTAGATTAAGAATTGCTAGAAATTGTGGTAAATCTTCCAGATTACTAAATGTTGCAATTAGACCCTCCTTTTGGACCTGTAGTTGAAATGGAAATTTCCATCTGTACTGAAGGTTGTTTCTTCTGAGTTGTTCCACTAGGGGTTTTAATGCTCTCCTCCGGTCTAAAGTGAATTTCGAAAGATCTTGGAAGAATAGTAGTGGCTCTCCCTCGTGTTGGATATCTTTCTTTTGCCGTACTGCGAGCATAATTCTGTATTTTATATGGGCATAATGCATCTTGCATATAACATCTCGCGGTTTACTAGGGTCTAATCTCTTCATTCCCGCCACTCTGTGAGCACGGTCAATTAGTAAATCCTTATCATCCATATCTTGAGTTATCTCCTGGAAGATTTTCTGTAACGTTATTATAAGTTCCTTTGAGCCCACATCTTCCTTTAAACCTCTTATTCTTATATTAGATCTTCGATTTCTATTCTCTTGTTCATCCAGGCTGTTAATTAATTGATTTATTTGATTCCCTTGTGTTTGTATTTTTTCTTTTATCTTTGTTAGTTCTTGTTCTGTTTTTGAGACCCTGGTGTCTAAAATAGCCGTTTTTTCTTGTACTGTTTGTGTGGATATCTTGAGCTCTTGAATCTCGTTTTTGTATGTGTCTTCTAGTCTATGGACATATTGATCCATGTCTGCTCTAGTTGGGAGAGATGTAAGTTCTCATGTCCCAGCTCTCTTTATCCTCTTCCTTTTGTTCACTTGAAGAGCCTGTTGTATCTATTAGTGAGCTATTTCTAGGGTGGACCGCTTGTTCTTCTCCTGAAGTTCTAGATGTTATCGATATTTCCGCGATGTTTGAAACTTCGTGTGATGTATGTAAGGTTTGGGTTGCTCGAGGAGATTGCAATTGCAATTGTTGGAAGATCTCCTTTATATCTGTCGTTTGTGTGGATTGGGCCCCTGTAAGGTTTTCATTTTTACTTTCCATTTTATCCTTCTTATTCTTTTGGGATTAAGGTGTTTTGTTTCCTTTCTTGGGGGCCATATTTTTACCTTCTATCTTTTTTTCCCACAGGATGGCGGCACTCAGCTTCTGCTTGGTGTTTTTATTGGATAACTATATTGTCTATGAGAGGATTTATACAAAAAACTCTTTATGCACTATATTAATTGTATTAACCCCTTAATTAATACTATGGATGCAGGGATGCAGTAAGTTCTGCTAGTATAGTGCAGCTTTATAATGTAATAACTCAAAAGATTCCATTTCAGCTATAAGTGTCCCGGAAATACATATGCTTACATTAGATAGAGACCCTTTTAAACTTCCCAGGATCAGTCCTTAAGAAAGTTATGGGAAACTGTAAATAAACCAATAATTTTTTATATTCTTATGTTCTGTTATTTCCCCCTTTCCTTTACCTATTTCTTCCCCTTTTCTTTATACAGTCTTTATGCAGTTAATCCACAAGTTTTCCAAGCCTTACCTGTTGCTGAAGGTTCTCCAGATTCTTCCCTTGTCTGGTGTATCACAGTGTCCGGGCGGCCGATGCTCCGTATGTTTGATCTCCCGACCGGGATGTTTTTCCTCTTTCCCTGATCACTGCTGTTCGTGTCCCGAGGATCTCCGCCGGAGTGCGCGTCCCCCCAGCGAGCCGCCCCTGCCGCCTGGGTATGCAGACCCACAGAGGCTCCCGCTCGGCTTGCACTGCTCTCCGTTCCTGTCCTCGTTCCCAGCACTCCACAGGTGTAGTGATTTCTCCCGGATCTCCTGGATTCACCACGGCCGCCCCTCAGTATAGCTTCCCAGTACACCGGCCTTTGTGAAATAGCTCAATCCAGTAAGGATGTCAGCAAGGGTAAGAGCTTTCAGCAGTCTGCCCAGTAATTAGGCATGGGAATTTACCGCCTCGATCCTTCCTCTCTGTATCGTCTAGGGCGTCTAAGGCATCTGCAGTGTGTCCACCTCACGATCTCCCTATGCGGCCATCTTGGGCGTCAGCTCCTCCCCCTCCTCGACATTGGGGTATTTTAAGGAGAGATAGGTTTTTGGGACCCCTAGTGGGATACATTTTGTTCATATTTCATGTCTCTGGTTTACAACTTTAACCTTGGATATATTTATACATATAATGACCTCTGAGTTGCTTTTTTCTAACATTTAGTCCTAAGAGAGACCTGTAAACCATTTATTAATTTATTTTCTTGCTTTTTACCCTCTCCAAATCTTCTATGTCATCCTTGCAGTGCAGTGCACAAAACCATACTCCATGTGCATGATTTGGCCTTCAAAATGATTTAGAAGGGGGAATTACTATACTTGTGTTGCATTCCTAATCACCATTTTTACAGTTTAAGATGAACATGAATAAAATTTATGTCTTTAAATTATGGAGCTGGTAAAGAATGCTCTGTATGCCATAGACTGCCAAAAGTACAAATAATTCTATTCTAAGACAGACCAAACCTAAGCTGTCCTTTGGAAGTTCATATGACAAAATTGCGTTTTTTCTACTTATAAACATCATGCTGATGAAAAGGTCCTTAAAGAAAGCATTAGGTTTGGCAAAGTTGAGGAATACCAGCAATGTGTGGGGCTGGTAGTAGCAACAGCTATGAAAGCCATAGGGTTGATATACTAAAACTGGTACAGCTGGGCATGGTAGGCAATCAGTTTCTAACTTCAGCTTTTTAAATTATCATTTGAAAAAAAAAAAAAACTGGAAGGTGATTGGTTTCTATGCAGAGCTGCATAGATTTTGCACTCTTCAGTTTTAGTAAATCAACTTCATTAAGTTGCCAATTTGCCTCCTGAAGCTCGGAATAATATACAGCCGTGGCCAAAAGTTTTGAGAATGACACAAATATTAATTTCCACAAAGTCCGCTGCTTCACTGTTTATAGATCTTTTTGTCAAATGTTACTATGGTATACTGAAGTAAAATTTTTAGCATTTCATAAATGTCAACCAGAGGGAGGAGGCGGAGGCGGTCCTCCTATCACAATTTTGATTAGTGGCAAGAATGGGAAGTGTCATTATAATGGGGGGGTTTTAATTATCCAGACATAGACTGGGTGGAAGGAAGCGCACATTAATCTAAGGCTCGCCAGTTCCTATATGTCTTGCAGGACAATTTCATGGGTCAGATGGTAAATGCACCAACTAGAAACAAAGCGTTACTAGACCTACTGATTACCAACAATACAGACCTGATCATGGATGTGGAAATACGGGTAAATTTAGGAAACAGCGATCACAGGTCGATTCGTTTTAGTATAAATCACACAAATAGGAAACATAAGGGGAATACAAAGACAATGAATTTCAAAAGAGCCAACTTCCCTAAACTATGATCCTTGCTAGAAGATAGGAATGGGCGAATGGTTCGGGCCGAGCATACGTTCGGGCCGAACTTTAGCTGTTCGACGTTTGACAAACAGCCGAATAAACGGGTAGTTCGACCGTTTGTTCGCCCCCCCCCAAACTGACCACAATACATTGAGGTGCTGAACAGTGCATTGCAAGCCCTGATTGGCTGAAGCAGTGAAAGCTTCATCCAATCAGTGCACAGAGCACTGTCATGATTGGGCACTGTCATCATGACTTTATCCATTCATGGCTCATTCCCGCCCCACAGTATAAAAGTATTCCTTCAATGGCAGCCATTTTCAGTGTGATTTTGGCATGGAGAGAGATAGAACAGGGCCCTGTTCAGTGCTATCAGTTAGTGTGCTATACTGTGCTATTTTGCTTCATTTGTCAACATAGAATAGGGATAGTGTGAGTGTAGTGAGGAGGACCATCTCAGCGGTAATGGTATGCTACTTATTGATGACGGACTCTGTACGATTGGTGAGAAATCTATTTCCCATTCAGCACTTGTAGTATATGTCTATACTGACTACAGCATTCCCCCTGTTGTTGATTGTACTGGAACACATCCGCTGCCTCTGCTTGTTTTCATTAATCTTTGGCTGATTAAGGAACTTCCTTGCTATGCTGCTTGGTTCATATGCTGCAATATTTGATCAATAATACATGCTTATGGTCTGCTCCTATATGTGAATGACTCTGCTGCACTGCTAATTGCTACATTAGACCAATATCTTCAGATCGTCCACCCACATTACCAGTATACCACACTGTTGGTTAATGTTTGTTCAAATTTTTGGGAGTCCCATTGTAGGAATACCTATTCATCTATAATTTTCTACCTCCATTCTGGACTTACTAACCACCTACCAGTCCATTTTTAGTTTGGGCTCCTGGTGAATATTTGGTTTGTATGTGTGGAATGTGTAGCTGCGGCTCCCTCTGTTTTTAACTCCTTTGACAACGTTGCCTCTGTTTTAATAGGCCTGTGCAAGCTGTTTATCTAATTGCTGCCCCTTCCCTTTTGTATTTATATTGTAGTGGTATTTTTTTGTGTACTAATAAAGCTTGTTTGTATTTATCTCAGTGTTCAGTGTTGACCCTCTTAAGAGAACTATCTTCTCTTGGTTTTTCTTATATGCATTCAGGGCAATCAGAACTGCATCCAAACTGCGTTTTGGATGAATGATCCATACTCACTTGCTATTTTTTGGTTTATTACCAATTAACTAATTTAGGTTGATCCAGGCAAAACTCCCTTTATTTTTTATATGCTCCCAGGACAACCTCTTGTTCTTTCTTTGCCTTAGTGATCCCGCCACAAACATTTATATTTACTATTTGTAGCTTTATGATAGATGGCTTTTTACACAGGCCATACTTTTAAGTGCACATATGGCATTTATGATTAATTGTGATCTCGATAATGAGATCAATATGGCATTTTCAATTGATGGAGAGAGTCATGAAGTAGAGGGGGAGTCAACACGTGAATTATTTACAAAACCATAAAAAAACGTATGATTACATTTCTAAACTGTAAATGGGACATTTCTTCATTAAAATCACACATCTCAAACTAAATTATTCCCAGAGGACTGAGAGAGAGAGAATTATTCCTGCTGAACACCTCCACACCCCTAGATTTTTAGAGGTGTGGAAGGAGGAATGCTTAAACAGAGGCCTGGCACTGATGAAAATGATTGTTTCTGAAGAAAAAGCCCAACTCCGGGAGATTCGTGAGAGTTGGAAATCAGTGCCAGAGCTCTGGAACCTCATAAAGACGAGCCTGAGTTTGATAGAAACAACGAGTTCATTAAAAAATAAATAGAAAGAATACAAAAAAAGCCTTAAATATACAAAACAAGAAAAATTTAGACAGAATGTTGCCGACTGGGAAAGTGGTGATTTTTTTAATCCCACTATAGCTAATCGAAGTAGGTCCTCATCTAGGAATTCTAGACACTCACAGCATTCCAGGAAGAGTAGGACAGGTTCCTCTTTATATAGTGACCTAGACAAAGACATTACCAAAAAATTGGTCACTTTTTTAGAGGAACTCAATGGCAACACGACTGTGGAAGGCCCAAAACAACAAGTGGACAAGAATTTAATAAAGGAATGAGGCAAAGGAAACATAGAAGGAAGAGGAAGAGATCGAGACACAACTCAGAGTCGACGAAGTGGGAGACTAAGGAGTCAGAGGAGGCGCTGAATGGTATTTCTAGTTCCTCTTCTATGGATTTGAGTATTGTCAATTTGTCTGATTTTCAGCTTGATGACAACCATATTAAACTCCTTAAAAAAGGACTCTCTTTTTCCCCCACTTCACCTATGAATGAATTTGAAGTGTTCAAGGACATCAGTCTCTTCCTTAGAAAAGTTATTTTTAAACTCTGGCACTCTAGAGGCCCTGATAATTCACTAACGTTAGATTCTAATCTAGATGAGGACGAGAGAGAGGCCATTTATAATCGCATGTCACTGCTGGAGGAGAACGAAGGCAGTGACTCTGAAACTGAAACTAGTCACCCACTCAGTAGGAAATCTAATCTCAGAATCAGATCCACTAAGATGCCAACTCTGTCCAAGCATAAGTGGCTCCAAGTGTTCTTGGATCAAGTTAGACAGGACCTGGGTAGGGTTAACTGGGATTGGATTGGACCTAATAATCTATCCAGCTCTGAGAGAAAGGCCCTACGTGAACTAGAAGAAGCTCCTAACCTGGTGATTAAAAAAGTGATAAAGGTGGTAATGTGGTTTTATTGAGCGAAAAACTTTATGAGGATGAAACTTTAAGGTTATTGGGTGATAGCTCCAACTAGGACCCCATTTCCCACCCTAATGGAGACCTTGAACACCAAATTCAAACAAGGTATGGAGGCTGGTCTTCTCACTAAAAAGGAGTACCTTTTTCTCAGAGCTGAGGTCATCACCATCCCAACCTTTTATACAATATGCAAATTACATAAATCTCTTACTCGTGCTCCCGGTAGACCTATTGTTTCTGCCATTAAAGGTCCTTTGGAGAAAGTTGGTAAACTTGTGGATTCGATGATTAAAGATATGGTGGCAACTCTACCATCCTTCGTCCGTGATAGTAGAGATATACTTTCCAAACTATCTCAGTTTTCCCTGCCGTCTGATGCCCTACTTGTGGGGATTGATGTGGAAAGTTTATACACATCGATCCCCCACAATTGGGGTATCACAGCCATAAAATCCTTTTTGGATGTTCACTACCCTTTGCTTGGAGCTCATAATGAATTCATTGTTGAATTACTCAAATTCATGCTGGATAACAATTTTTTCCAGGTTTTAGGGAAATATTACCAACAAGTGAGAGGCACCAGTATGGGTGCACCTTGGGCTCCTTCTTATGCTTGTCTCCACCTTGGCCTCTGGGAGAAGGAGGTGGTTTATAAGTCCTCTATGTACCTCAGCCACTGTTCTTTGTGGCTGAGGTACATAGATGACGTCCTCATGGTGTGGATGGGTTCAGCAGAACAGCTTTTGGAGTTTATGTCCCAATTGAATATTAATGAACGAAATATACATTTAACCTACTCCTACCATGCTGATACCCTCTCATTCCTTGATTTACAAATCACTAGATCTGGAAATAGGATTATAACTAGTACCTTTCGTAAGGAGACAGCAGCCAACACCCTCCTCCTAGCACAAAGCCACCATCCAAAATCCCTGATTAATGGGATACCTACAGGACAATTCTTGAGGATAAGACGGAACTGTTCTGAAGATGAACAGTTCCAGACTGAAGCACGTGAGATGTATCAGAGATTTAGACAAAGAGGTTATTTGCACCGTTCCCTTAGCAAAGCTAAAAACAATGCACTGAGAAAGAAACGTGAAGATCTCCTTGTTACACAGATGAAGCCCTCAAAATCTAATAAGTCAGGGCACGATTTTCCTAGGATCATCACTAGGTTTGGCTCCCAATGGACTAAGGTCCAGGAGATCCTTAATAGACATTGGCATATCTTGAGATCTGCCCCACTAATCGCCAATAGGGATGAGCCGAACACCCCCCTGTTCGGTTCGCACCAGAACTTGCGAACAGGCAAAAAATTTGTTCGAACACGCGAACATCGTTAAAGTCTATGGGACACGAACATGAATAATCAAAAGTGCTAATTTTAAAGGCTAATATGCAAGTTATTGTCATAAAAAGTGTTTGGGGACCTGGATCCTGCCCCAGGGGAGATGGATCAATGCAAAAAAAAGTTTTAAAAACGGCCGTTTTTTCAGGAGCAGTGATTTTAATAATGCTTAAAGTCAAACAATAAAAGTGTAATATCCCTTTAAATTTTGTACCTGGGGGTGTCTATAGTATGCCTGTAAAGGGGCACATGTTTCCTGTGTTTAGAACAGTCTGACAGCAAAATGACATTTTGAAGGAAAAACCCATTTAAAACTACCCGCGGCTATTGCATTGCCGACAATACACATAGAAGTTCATTGATAAAAACGGCATGGGAATTCCCCAAAGGGGAACCCCGAACCAAAATTTAAAAAAAAAATGACGTGGGAGTCCCCCTAAATTCCATACCAGGCCCTTCAGGTCTGGTATGGATTTTAAGGGAAACCCCACGCCAAAAAAACCCCAAAAAACGGCGTGGGGTCCCCCCAAAAATCCATACCAGACACTTATCCAAGCATGCAACCTGGCAGGTCGCAGGAAAAGAGGGGAGGATGAGAGTGCGGCCCCCCCTCCTGAACCGTACCATGCCACATGCCCTCAACATTGGGAGGGTGCTTTGGGGCAGCCCCCAAAACACCTTGTCCCCATGTTGATGAGGACAAGGGCCTCATCCCCACAACCCTTGGCCGGTGGTTGTGGGGGTCTGCGGACGGGGGGCTTATGGGAATCTGGAAGCCCCCTTTAACAGGGGGACCCCCAGATCCCCGCCCTCCCCCCTGTGTGAAATGGTAAGGGGGTACAAAAGTGCCCCTACCATTTCACAAAAAAACTGTCAAAAATGTTAAAAATGACAAGAGACAGTTTTTGACAATTCCTTTATTTAAATGCTTCTTCTTTCTTCTATCTTCTTTCTTCTTTCTTCTATCTTCTTCCTCCATCTTCTTCTTCTTCTGGTTCTTCTGGTTCTTCCTCCGGTGTTCTCACCCGGCATCTTCCTCTGCGGCGTTGGCGTCTTCTTCCCTTCTTCTCCCCGGGCTGCTCCACATCCATGATGGCATGGAGGGAGGCTCCCGCTGTGTGACGCTTCTCTCTTCATCTTTTTCTCTTCATCTTTTTCTCTTCATCTTCCTCTCTTCATCTTCTTGTCTTCATCTTCTTTTCGGGCCACTCCGCATCCATGATGACATGGAGGGAGGCTCCCGCTGTGTGACGCTTCTCCTCTTCTGATGGTTCTTAAATAACGGGGGGTCGGAGCCACCCGGTGACCGCGCCCCCCTCTGACGCACGGGGACTTGACGGGACTTCCCTGTGCCATTCCCCGTGATGTCAGAGGGGGCGGGGTCACCCGTTACGTAACCCCGCCCCCTTCTGATGTCACGGGGAATGCCACAGGGAAGTCCCCATCAAGTCCCCATGCATCAGAGGGGGCGGGGTCACCAGGTGGCTCCAACCCCCCGTTATTTAAGAACCATCAGAAGAGGAGAAGTGTCACACAGAGGGAGCCTCCCTCCATGCTATCATGGATGTGGAGTGGCCTGAAAAGAAGAAGGGAAGAAGATGCCGATGCCATGGAGGAAGATGCTGGATGAGAACACCGGAGGAAGAACCAGAAGAACCAGTAGAACCAGAAGAACCAGAAGATGAAGATGGAGGAAGAAACCGAAGGAAGATAGAAGAAAGAAGATAGAAGAAAGAAGAAGCATTTAAATAAAGGAATTGTCAAAAACTGTCTCTTGTCATTTTTAACATTTTTGACAGTCTTTTTGTGAAATGGTAGGGGTACAAGTACCCCCTTACCTTTTCACACAGGGGGGAAGGCTGGGATCTGGGGGTCCCCTTGTTAAAGGGGGCTTCCAGATTCTGATAAGCCCCCCGCCCGCAGACCCCCACAACCACCGGCCAAGGGTTGTGGGGATGAGGACCTTGTCCCCATGAACATGGGGACAAGGTGTTTTGGGGGGCTACCCCAAAGCACCCTCCCAATGTTGAGTGCATGTGGCCTGGTACGGTTCAGGAGGGGGGGCGCTCTCTCGTCCCCCCTCTTTTCCTGCGGCCTGCCAGGTTGCAAGCTCGGATAAAGGTTTGGTATGGATTTTTGGGGGGACCCCACGCCGTTTTTTTTTTTAATTTTGGCGCGGGGTTCCCCTTAAAATCCATGACCTGAAGGGTCTGGTATAGATTTTGAGGGGGACCCCATGCCATTTTTTTTTTTAATTTTGGCCGGGGTTCCCCTTAATATCCATACCAGAACTGAAGGGCCTGGTATCGAATTTAGGGGACCCCCCACATAATTTTTTTTTTTTAATTTTGGTTTGGGGTTCCCCTGTGGGGAATTCCCATGCCGTTTTTATCAATGAACTTTTATGTGTATTGTCGGACCGGCAATTCATTAATAGCCGCGAGTAGTTTTAAATGACTTTTTTTCCTTTGAAATGTCATTTTGCTGTCAGACTGTTCTAAACAGGGGAAACATGCGCCCCTTTACAGGCATACTATAGACACCCCCCAGGTACGAAATTTTAAGGGATATTACACTTTTATTGTTTCACTTTAAGCATTATTAAAATCACTGCTCCCGAAAAAACGTTAGTTTTTAAAACTTTTTTTGCATTGATCCTTGTCCCCTGGGGCAGGACCCAGGTCCCTAAACACTTTTTATAACAGTACCATGCATATAAGCCTTTAAAATTAGCACTTTTGATTTCTCCCATAGACTTTTAAAGGGTGTTTCCGCGGCATTTGAATTTGCGGCGAACACCCCAAATTGTTCGCTGTTCGGTAAACTGACGAACAGCCGGGGTTTGAGTCGAACATGAGTTCGACTCGAACTCGAAGGTCATCCCTAATCGCCAACATAGTCAGTCCAAGACCCCTGCTGACTGCTAAAAGGGCACAAAATCTAGGTGATGTCCTTGTCCATTCTGAGTACACGCGAACCATCAGTAAAAACTGGCTTACTGGGTCCAAACTGCCCTCTGGCATGCATGCATGTGGACACTGTACCATTTGTAAATTTGTACACCATACTGATGTGTTCACCAATCCAAGCGGAGGTAAAAATTACAAAATCAAACAGTTCATTAATTGTTCAACTACACGTGTCATTTATATGCTTACGTGTCCTTGTAATAAAATTTACATAGGCAAAACTAAACGTCATTGGCGAACACATCAGTAGTATTAAGAAGAAGGATGATGATCGTCCCATCCCCCTGCATTTTGCCAAATTCCATAATGGTGACCCCAAAGGCCTGACAGTTAAGGGGATCTATGTGTTGAACTTGCCCCCTAGGAGGGTTGACTTTGACACCATTCTTCTTCAAAAAGAAAAAATGTGGACGTACTACTTGGACTCTTTAGTACCCAAGGGGTTAAATACTGAATCTAGTTTGCAACCTTTCTTAGAGAATTGAAATGTCTACTTCTGAGAATGGAAGTAGCTTGTCCCCCCCTTTTCCACTCTTATATTTGAGGAACTCAACTTATAAATGAGTATTACTTCTGACTCTCTCCATCTCTGCCGCCATTTCTAATCAATTTTTACTTTTTCTTTTTGTTATCTTTTTGTCAGTGCACTTTCTAAGTACTTGCTTTTTCCTTGCTGAATGTTCTGCATGAGAGGTGTTTCGGATGACCGGATGATCTAGTGGGTATTAATAGTAACTGCACCCTTTACAGCCTATTTAAGCCTATCTCCCTGACTCCTCCCTGCTCTGAAGAAACCAGCGTCCATTGGCTTGTGAAATGTGTCAACAGCATGACGTCAGCACGTCACTGGGAACCACACGCTTTATGATCTGGATGTTCAGCACGGGAACTAACAGCTGACGGCTGTTTTCCTTCTCAGCAACAAACAACACAGAGGCAGCGATCACACAGTGAGGGACTTCTCCCCAGATGACTCTATCTATTGGCCAGTGCGGAGCGGCATTCTCGGCCACAGCATCTCAGGGGTAATGGTATGCTACTTATTGATGACAAGATATCTATGTCCCATTCAGCACTTGTAGTATATGTCTATACTGACTACAGCATTCCCCCTGTTGTTGATTGTACCGGGACACAACCGTTGCCTCTGCATCTTTTTTTAGCTGTTATATCCTGGCCCACTCCCCAAAGCTCAGCTGTCTGGGCCTCTTTCAGCACATCTGCAGCAGATCGTACTGTTGCTATCTGCAAACTGTGTCTCAGGCAGGGCTGGTGCAAGAATTTTTGACACCCTAGGCGAAACCTCATTTTGCCGCCCCCCCCCGACTCTACCTCCAACCCCACCCCCTTTGTCCTACAGCGGCTATGGCTGGCAGTTGCTGCTGTCCCCAAGGCAGCTGTGGCTGCAGATGGCTGTCCTGCGGGAAGGTACTGCTGAATGGTACTACTGGCGGGTATCCCTGGTGGCTGCTGTCTCAGGAGTGTGGGGGGGGGGGTAGTGGCAGACAGGGGGGAGGAGGAGAGGGGAGGATGACAGGGGGGAGAAGGGGGAGGAGCGGAATAGGAAAAGAGAGAGGAGGAGAGGGGGGAGAGACAGGTGGCAGAGGGGGCAGGGAGGGGAGGAAGGGGAGGAGGAGGAAGGTAGGAGAAGAGGGAGGAGGAGAAGGAAGGGAGGGGAGAGAGAGGAGGGAGGAGTGGGGGAGGGGGGGAGATGGAGGAGGAGTGGGGGGAAGGGGAGAGGGAGGAGGGGGAGAGGGAGGAGGAGTGGGGCTGAGGGGGAGATAGAGGGGGGGAGGAGGAGGAGGGGAGGGAGTGGGGGGGAAGAGGGGGGGGAGGGGGGGGAGGAGGAGGAGGAGGGGAGGGAGGGGGGAGGAGGAGAGGGAGGGGGAGGAGGAGGAGAGGGAGGGGGAAGAGAGGAGGAGCGGGGAGGAGGAAGGGAGGAGAGGGGGAGCAGGAGGAGGGGAGAGGAGGAGGGGGGAGGGGGGGGAGCAGGAGGAGGGGAGAGGAGGAGGGGGGGAGGGAGAGGAGGTGAGGAGGAGGGAGTGGGGAGAGGGAGGAGGGGAGGGAGTGGGGGGAGGAGGAGGAGGGAGAGGGAGGAGGGGAGAGGAGGAGGAGGGGAGGGAGTGGGGGGAGGAGGGGAGGGAGAGGAGGAGGGGAGGGAGGAGGGGGAGGAGGAGGGGAGGGAGAGGAGGTGAGGGAGAGGGGGGAGGGGGAAGAGAGGAGGAGGGAGAGGAGGGGGAGAGGGGGGGAGAGGGGGGAAGAGAGGAGGGGAGGGGGGAAGAGAGGAGGGAGGGAGAGGAGGAGGAGGTGAGGGAGAGGGGGGAAGAGGAGGGGGGGAGAGAGAGGAGGGAGAGGAGGGAGAGGAGGGGGGAGGAGCGGAGAGGAGGAGAGGGACCCTTACATCCAGGCCATGTGCTTGGGGCGATCATGACATGACATATGTGAGGAGTCTCAGGACAGATCAGTCTATACACACTATACAGTGCACTTCAAGTTCACTCACTGGGGCTCTGCTCTGCAGACTGCATCCGACGACTGTGTCCAGCTGTCACCACTCACCAGGCACTGACTACTCTGATCTGCTATAACGTGTCTGCACGTGCAGTGACACTGCCGCTGTACAGGACAGGCGATAGAACACCGGGAGGGAGAGCTGGCTTCTGCAAATGACGGTGACACGGGGGCGGTGTTAGGGGTCACATGACTAGACTCGGGATACGACTCAGTCACTGAATCATGTATGGGAGGAGCTGGCAGTACTGGAAGAGACCAGAGACACAGACAGGTCACTGATATCATCATAGAGGCGCGCAGCAGCAGGGAATGTGTTTGCTTCAGTTCCTTCGGGAGACTCGGGACATGTCCCCCAGTGCTGCGCTGCTCTAATGATACTACAGTTGGACAGAGCGCCTGTCTGGGTACATGTAACATACTGCAGAGACGCCGGGCGGCATCCCCTGCATTATACAGCACCGCACGGAACACTTACATAAGGCAGAGACCGGTGGGAGACAGGGACTAGGGAAAACAGCGGCCGGGCGCCCTAGGCGGCAGTGCGCCCTAGGCGGCTGCCTAGTTCGCCTAGTGGTAGCACCGGCCCTGGTCTCAGGCACATCAAACGTGGCAAAAACACCAACCATTTGGGTACCACATGCCTAACAAGGCATTTAACGTCCTACCACTAAGACCGTTGGCAAGAGCACCCAAAAGGGGCATAAATCTGTCCCTCCTCCTCCTCTTTACCCACTTCAGTCTCCCCTCTCACTTCAGTCATTACCTCTCAGCAGCCTCCACTGACAGGGATGATGGTATAGTACAGGGTGTCCCAGGTCCTAGCAGCACATCTGCCAGCAGCACACCACCAGCTGTAGACTGTAGCTGGCAAATTTCTCTGCCCCATCTGCTGCAGTGGAAAAAAATACAGTCCCTGCCCCCCACATGCCCAGCAACTAAATGCAAGCTTGTCAAAGCTGTTGGCTCTCCAACTTCTGCCTTTCAGCCTGGTGGTTCTGCCCCCTTCCGTGAATTTGCACAATGTGCTGTACCACAATGCCAGGTTCCTAGTCGCTACTACTTTCCACGTAAGGCCTTTCCATCTCTCTACCATCACATGAAAGGGAATGTTCTGGCATTGTTGGGCAAGGCAGTCAGCCGTAAAATCCACCTTACTGCTGACACGTGGTCCAGCAAGCATGGGCAGGGATGATATATTTCGTTCACACCACACTGGGTAACGCTGCTTGCAACTTGAAAAGGATGCAGGACAGGGCTCGGTGCTGCAGCTTGTTGTGCCCCCAACGTCTCCATACAGCTGGTGGTGTTGATACCAGACCTGTGAGCTCTACCCCCTCCCCTTCCTCCTCCGCCACCTCCATGCCCTCCTCTGCAGAATTGTCCTATGAACATCAGGTACCCCCTAAGTGTTCAAAGGGCTATTCCATGAGTGATGCTAAAAGGTGCCATGTAGTGCTTCAGCTGGTGTGCTTAGGGGACAGGAACCACACCTGAGCAGAGATTCTTTCAGCTCTGCAGGGACTGGCCTAGAGGTGGTTCACACCATGCCAGCTGGAGCCAGGAATAGTGTGTGCGATAATGGCTCAAACCTCCTGTCAGGACTTAGACAGGGAAAGTTGACACATGTGCCATGCCTGGGAAAAGGCCTCAATTTTGTTGTGCAGGGTTTCCTAAGTACATACCCAGGGTTGCAAGATATACTAAAACAGGCCAGAAGAGTCTGTAGCCATTTCAGGCAGTCATACACAGCCAGTGCTCGGTTGAATTCCACCTGCCCATAAACCGCCTAATTTGTGACATGTCCAACAGGTGGAACTCCACTTTGGCAATGCTGCAGCGGCTATACATGCAGCAGAGGGCTGTCAACGAGTACCTGTGCCAGTACGGCACGACGATGGTCTTAGGCCACCTTGGCTTTTTTCCCCACACCAATGGCTGATCATTAAGGATGCATGCACTATATTGTCACCATCTGAGGAGGCCACAAGGATGGTGAGCAGTGACAGTTCATGCATCAGTGACAAAATCCCTGCTGTGTTCCTGGAGCAGACTCTGTGTGGCATTATGGACAGGTCACTGGAGGCAGAGCAGCAGGAGGAAGAGGAGGACTTCCTTTCCTCTCAAGGCTCACGTTATCCAGACACCATCATTCCTATGTCACAGAACACACAGGAAGAGAGAGGGGAGGAGGATAAGGAGGAGAATTCTGGCACTTTCATAAGCTTTGAAGAAGAGGAATAAATGCGTCAATCTATAAGCAATGGCTTTCCAACCCCAGGACCCTTGGAAGTAGTACGTGGCTGGGAGGAGGAAGTTCCAGATGCTGTCATCCTGAGTGACCCCGAGGAGTCTGCTTCTCAGGCCTCGGCAAATTTTAGGCGCATGGGCAACCTCATGCTTCAAAGCCTGCGAAAGGACCCAAGAATACGTGGCATAAAGGAGAAGGATGACTACTGGTTGGCAACCCTCCTTGACCACCGTTATAAGGGGAAGGTCTCAGAACTCATCCTGTCCCCACAGAGAGTGCAGAAGATAAAATCTCTTAAGGACACGTTAAAGAGTTTTTTATTGAACGCTTTTCCTGACTCCAGTAGGTTACTGTGTGGTGGAAAACATTATATTGAGTCTTCTGTTGGTCAAGAGAGGAGCGTTGGAGAAGGCGTCCGCCTAAGTGAGGCATTTTGTAATTCTTTTAGTCCTCTCCGCCCAATGCTGTCAGCTTTCACATCCCATCGGCAGCGTCTGCATCACATGGTGGACGATTACCTCGGGGCCAAAACAGAGATGGAGAGCTTTCCAGCTGACAATCCACTGACTTACTGGGTCATGAGAATAGACCACTGGCCAGAACTTGCCCAGTATGCTATTGAGTTGTTGGGCTGCCCTGCATCCAGTATGCTTTCAGAACGGGCATTCAGTGCTGCAGGAGGATTCGTTACTGATCATAGAACGTGTCTGTCCACAGACTACGTGGACCATTTGACTTTTATAAAAATGAATCAGTCCTGGATTACCAGCTATGAAGCCCCTGATGCTGATGTCACTGATTAAGCCTTTTGGGATGTGGAATTTCTGCAGGACTTCGAGGCTGCCTAGCTTTGAGGGTGTTCAATCATTTCATCTGGAAGAATGTTTTTGGTATAGGTTTCATGGGCACAATTAATACCCAAAGACCAATTTTTCTGCACCTGTTTGACAGGTACATATCATTGCAATTTTTTACAGCAAGGCCAATTCTTGCTTTTATCAAGATTACCTCTATAGGGTTATGGTGGGAAGGCACCACCGACACCCAAAGACCAATTTTTACACACCTGTTACTTCTATCCAGAGTCAAAGTGACACCAGAATGTATGCAAAAAATCTCTAATCTTGTTCCCAGTGCACTACATTGTGGCCTCATCATTCACACTGGCTCCCCAGCTGTTGCTGAGCAAAATAAAGACAGCTGCAAGATAAATGTAATTTTTTTGGGCTTTAAAAATGCAATTATTGCTGAAGCAGATTCTAGACATGGTACAGATCTGCCACTTTACAGGTAGACTAAGGGGACCCCCCTGGCACTATATTGGAGGGAATTTTTTATTTTTATGCTTTCACTTTAAAAATAAAAAAATCACTGCTCATTTAAAAATGATGTTTTTTACAAACTTTTTTTTATTGATACATTTCCCCCAGGGCAGGACCCGGACCCCAATAACCATTGTATGCCCAATTACTTGCATATAAGCCTTCAAAATGGGTACTTTTGATTTTTTACGTTCGGGTCCCATTGACTTTAATAATGAGGTTCGTTATTCAGGTCCAAACTTTCACGGTGTTCAGAAGTTATGGTGCGAACTGAACAGGGCTCTGTGCGGCCTATCCCTACTAGAAGATAATAATTGGGATAAAATCTTAGGAACAAAGAACACAGAGAAAAAATGGGTATGCTTTCAGAGCATATTAAATAAGGGCATTAGCCAGTGCATCCCAATAGGAAATACATTGAAAAGAGCTAATAAATGGCTAACAGAGGACAGAATTAGAATTAGACTTGAAAAACGTAGTATTAATAAGTCACCAGGACCAGGTGGCTTGCACCCGAGGGTCCTTAAGGAACTCAGTCAAGTAATTGCCAGACCGTTGTTCCTAATTTTTACAAACAGTCTACTAACTGGAATGGTACCAGCTGATTGGAGAAAAGCCAATGTAGCACCAATATTTAAAAAAGGGCCAAGTTACATCCCTGGGAATTAAAGACCAGTTAGCCTAACATCAATTGTGTCCAAGCTCTTGGAGAGGATGATAAGGGACTATATACAAGATTTTAGTAATGACAATGGTATCATTAGCAGTAATCAGCATGGATTCATGAAGAATCATTCTTTCCAAACCAATCTATTAACCTTCTATGAGGAGGTGAGCTGCCATCTAGATAAAGGAAGGCCAGTAGACATGGTGTATCTGGATTTTGCAAAAGCATTTGATACAGTTCCCAATAAACATTTACTGTACAAAGTAAGGTCTGTTGGCATGGACCATAGGGTGAGTACATGGAATGAAAACTGGCTACAGTTTCAGTTCCGAGGGTAGTGATAAATGGGGAGTACTCAGAATGGTCTGGGATGGAAAGTGGGCCCCCCCAGGGTTCTGTCCTGGGACCAATCCTAATTAATGTATTCATAAACAACCTGGAGGATAGGATACAGCTTAATCTCTGTATTTGCGGATGATACTAAGCTAAGCAGGGCAATAACTTCTCTGCAGGATGTGGAAACCTTGCAAGAAGATTTGAACAAATTAATAGGATGGGCAACTACATGGCAAATGAGGTTTAATGTAGGAAAATGTAAAATAATGCATTTGGGTGGCAAATATATGAATGCAATCTATTCACTAGGGGGGAACCTCTGGGGGAATCTAGGCTGGAAAAGGACCTGAGGGTCCTAGTAGATGACAGGCTCAGCAATGGCATGCAATGCCAAGCTGCTGCAAACAAAGCAAACAGAATATTGACATGCATTAAAAAAGGGAATTCACTCCAGGGATAAAAATGATAATTCTCCCACTATACAAGACTCTGGTCCGGCTGCACCTGGAATATGCTGTCCAGTTCTGGGCAAAGGGTCCTCAGGAAGGATGTGCTGGAACTGAAGAGAGTCCAGAGAAGGGCAACAAAACTAATAAAGGGACTGGAGGACCTTAGTTATGAGAATAGGTTACGAGCACTGAACTTAATCTCTCTGGAGAAGAGGCGCTTGAGAGGAGAAATGATTTCAATGTACAAATATTGTATTGGTGACACCACAATAGGGATAAAACTTTTCAGCAAAAGGGAATTCAACCGCTTCAATACAGGGCATTTTCATCCCCTTCCTGCCCAGACCAATTTTTAGTTTTCAGCACTGTTGTACTTTGAATGACAATTGCGCGGTCATGCAACGCTGTACCCAAATGAAATTTTATGTTTTTTTCCCCACAAATAGAGCTTTCTTTTGGTGGGATTTTATCACCTCTGCGGTTTTTATTTTTTGCGCTATAAACAAAAGAAGAGCGACAATTTTGAAAAAAACACAATATTTATTTTTACTATAATAAATATCCCATTAAAAAAAAAAAAAAATTTCCTCAGTTTAGGCTGATATGTATTCTTCTACATATTTTTGGTAAAAAAATCGCAATAAGCATATATTGATTGGTTTGCGCAAAAGTTATAGCATCTACAAAATACGGTATAGATTTATAGCATTTTTATTTATTTATTTATTTTTTACTAGTAATGGCGGCGATCTGCGATTTTTTTCATGACTGTGACATTGCGATGGACATATCGGACACTTTTGACACATTTTTGGCACCATTCACATTTATACAGCGATCAGTGCTATAAAATTGCACTCATTACTGTGTAAATGTGACTGGCAGGGAAGGGGTTAACACTAGGGGGTGATCGAGGGGTTAATTATGTTTCCTAGGGAGTGATTCTAACTGTAGGGGTCGTGGATTGACAAGGGGAGGGGACCGATCGGTGTTCCTCTGTAATGGGAACACACCATCGATCTCCTCTCACCTGACAGGACGTGGATCTGTGGGTTTACACCCGCAGATCCATGATCCTGCTGTGTTCACGGGCAATTGTGGGTGCCCAGTGGACATCGCGGCCGCCGGGCACACGCACCAGGTCCCGAGCAATGGGGGCGGGCGTGCGCGTGCCCCCTAGACGGCCGGGAAGCCCAGGATGTCATATGACACCCGCCCAGGATGGGAGCTCCCTCCTGCGGACATCATATTACTATAGCCGGGTAATGAAGTGGTTAAAAAGACACGCAGCTATTCACTAAAACTAGAAGAAAAGCAGTTTAACCTTAAACTGCGTAGAGGGTTCTTTATTGTAAGAGCAGTTAGGATGTGGAATTCTCTTCCACAGGCAGTGGTTTTAGTGGGGAGCATCGATAATTTAAAAAAATTATTAGATAAGCACCTGAACGACCACAACATACAGGGATATACAATGTAATACTGACATATAATCGCACACATAGGATGCACTTGTGTCTTTTTTTAACCTCGCCTACTATGTAAATATGTAACTATGTCTTTTATTGACAGTGATATGAAGTTTATGCAATAGGTGTAATGAACCGTGTCATTGCTTGGTTCACCTGCTGGTGGCACTGTTGCGTTTAGCACCAAGGGGTGTAGTTCTGCTGGCCACCAGCAGGTGTCTCCCAGCCGAGATGTTAACTGATAGGGATGAGCTTTCTGTTCGGATCGAACATGAGTTTGACTCGAACATTATGGGCCGTTCGCTCCAAATTCGAGCGGCGCGTAACGCCCATAATGCACTGTGGGAGCGCAGTGCATTGCTGTATGATGATTGGCCAAAGCATGCACCATGACCTACATGCTTTGGCCAATCCCAGCACCCTCAGCTAAGAGACAGGATGCCTTTAGCCAATCATGGCTCAGGGTGACTAAGTCCACACCCCACACTATATAAGGCTGCCTGCACGTCGGCCCCATGTAGTGTGTTGTTGGCATGGACGGAGAGAGAGTGTCATTTAGATTGAGCAGGCAGGCAGGTTATTCTGTTAGCTGCAGTGTATTTAATATATATATATATATATATATATATATATATATATATATATATATATATATATATATATATATATATATATATATATATATATATATATATATATATAGACAGTCTCGTATATATATATATATATATATATATATATATATATATATATATATATATATCCACTGCATACAATTTAGCTATATCTGACTGCAAGCCGTTCCTGGTGTACTTTTTCTAATATACTTCTGGCAGGCAGGTTATTCAGTTAGCTGAAGTGTATTTACTATATATATATGTACAGACAGTCTCGTATATACAAATATATATATATATATCCACTGTATCCAGTTTAGCTATATCTGACTGCAGGCCGTTCCTGGTGTTCTTTTTCCAATATACTTCAGGCAGGCAGGTTATTCAGTTAGCTGCAGTGTATTTAATATATATATATATATATATACACTACCGTTCAAAAGTTTGGGGTCACATTGAAATGTCCTTATTTTTGAAGGAAAAGCACTGTACTTTTAAATGAAGCTAACTTTAAACTAGTCCTAACTTTAAACAAATATACTCTATACATTGCTAATGTGGTAAATGACTATTCTAACTGCAAATGTCTAGTTTTTGGTGCAATATCTACATAGGTGTATAGAGGCCCATTTCCAGCAACTATCACTCCAGTGTTCTAATGGTACAATGTGTTTGCTCATTGGCTCAGAAGGCTAATTGATGATTAGCAAACCCTTGTGCAATCATGTTCACACATCTAAAAACAGTCTAGCTCCTTCCAGAAGCTACAAAATTGACCTTCCTGTGAGCAGATTGAGTTTCTGGAGCATCACATTTGTGGGGTCAATTAAACGCTCAAAATGGCCAGAAAAAGAGAACTTTCATCTGAAACTCGACAGTCTATTCTTGTTCTTAGAAATGAAGGCTATTCCATGCGAGAAATTGCAAAGAAATTGAAGATTTCCTACAACGGTGTGTACTACTCCCTTCAGAGGACAGCACAAACAGGCTCTAACCAGAGTAGAAAAAGAAGTGGGAGGCTGCGTTGCACAACTAAGCAAGAAGATAAGCACATTAGAGTCTCTAGTTTGAGAAACAGACGCCTCACAGGTCCCCAACTGGCATCTTCATTAAATAGTACCCGCAAAACACCAGTGTCAACATCTACAGTGAAGAGGCGGCTGCGGGATTTTGGGCTTCAGGGCAGAGTGGCAAAGAAAAAGCCATATCTGAGACTGGCCAATAAAAGAAAAAGATTAAGATGGGCAAAAGAACACAGACATTGGACAGAGGAAGACTGGAAAAAAGTGTTGTGGACGGATGAATCCAAGTTTGAGGTGTTTGGATCACAAAGAAGAATGTTTGTGAGACGCAGAACAAATGAAAAGATGCTGGAAGAATGCCTGACGCCATCTGTTAAGCATGGTGGAGGTAATGTGATGGTCTGGGGTTGCTTTGGTGCTGGTAAGGTGGGAGCTTTGTACAGGGTAAAAGGGATTCTGAATAAGGAAGGCTATCACTCCATTTTGCAACGCCATGCCATACCCAGTGGACAGCGCTTGATTGGAGCCAATTTCATCCTACAACAGGACAATGACCCTAAACACACCTCCAAATTGTGCAAGAACTATTTACAGCAGAAGCAGGCAGCTGGTATTCTATCGGTAATGGAGTGGCCAGCACAGTCACCAGATCTGAACCCCATTGAGCTGTTGTGGGAGCAGCTTGACCGTATGGTACGCCAGAAGTGCCCATCCAACCAATCCAACTTGTGGGAGCTGCTTCTAGAAGCGTGGGGTGCAATTTCTCCAGCTTACCTCAATAAATTAACAGCTAGAATGCCAAAGGTGTGCAATGCTGTAATTGCTGCAAAAGGAGGATTCTTTGATGAAAGCAAATTTTGATGTAAAAACAATGTTATTTCAAATACAAATCATTATTTCTAACCTTGTCAATGTCTTGACTCTATTCTCTATTCATTTCACAACGTATGGTGGTGAATAAGTGTGACTTTTCATGGAAAACACAAAATTGTTTGGGTGACCCCAAACTTTTGAACGGTAGTGTATATATATATATATATATATATATATATATATATATATATATATACAAATATATACACAGACAGTCTCGTAACACGCGCCGGCCTGTAACACGCACCCCGAGTTTAGGAGGGAATTTTAGGGAAAAAAACTTACATTTAAATGCCCATCAATGCATCCTTGTCAGTGTCCATCTATAGCCAGTGTCAGTGTAGCCAGTGTCAGTATAGCCAGTGTCCATCTGTAGCCTGTGTCCATCTGTAGCCTGTGTCAGTGTAGTCAGTGTCCATCTGTAGCCTTGTCCCTGAGTCATTTTCAAACTTGTCATTTAAAAATGGCGCCGCCATTCTCGGCGGCTCTCGGACGCCGTACTCAGCGGCTTTCGGACGCACTTGGCGGTTCTCGTTGGCTTTCGGACGCACTCGGCACCTTTCGGCCGCTCTCGGCAGCTTTCGGGACTGTGAGAGCAGCCGAGAATGGCCGAAAGCAGCCGAGAGCCGCTGAGAATGGCCGAAAGCGGCCGAAAGTCACCGAGAACGGCCAAATGCCGCAGAGAACGACCAAAAGGCAATCGCAATCGGCTTGGGGTTCGGCGTATAACATGCACCCATGATTTTCCCCTGATTTTAAGGGGGGAAAGTGCGTGTTATACGCCGATAAATACGGGATATACTGTATATACCGACTATATCCAGAAAGAAAAGGATTTTTGACTAGATTGTCCTCAATGTAATACAGCACCTCATCCCAGTAGATTTGATGATAATAGTAAGGGAAGAGAAAGGGGATTATAACAGTGCCCAAAAAGATAGTTAGAATAATATATACTGACACGTAACTATAAAAAGTACAATATTTTATTAACAAACAAGTTAAAAAGAGTATACAATAAATATATTCAACAAGGGTGTGAACAGACACTCAAGGAAGAAAACTGAACCAACATATGCAGCAATGTATCAAGAATCAGCCAGTAGCGTGGCGGCGGGTCTTGTTAACAGGTATGAGAATCCTACATGTTTCGCCAACATTGGCTTCCTCAGGGACAGTTGGTTATACCTGTATTGGTTTCCTGAATTCTAAATAGAGAAATAAATAGTCAGAGAGACTACAACAATATATATCTCAGACAGAAACCAATGAAATAAATTGAAATAAATATGAAAAATTGATTACCACATAAATACATATTAGGAGGCTGCCGGACATGGCCAAAAAGTTCCCCCACACACAGAGCCGCCTGGGCAGACAATCGCCTCATCCACCTCCCACCAGGGGGATGCCTCCCCACCCAGAGGGCAACCCCAAAGACCTCAATCCCAAGGATGGTAATTACCTACCAGTAGGTCACAGAAAGGTGAACATGTGTAGCTCCCCAGGGTGAACTCAGAGCTCCATGTCGCAAGTAGGTGGCTGCAGGGGGCGAAAAAAGGGGCCTGGAAAAATAGAGGAACATTATATAAATATATAACATGAATTGAGTGGATACCCAAAATTTATCTGAGTGTGGGGCGGCCGGGCGGAGTGTCCAAAGTCCGCCCAGCCACCCCATTGTGTCCGGGTGCCAATGCCTTACAGAAAATGCAAGCGAACTTGTTGTCAAAGACACGATACATCTCCTTCGCATTCTTGAAGACTTGCATCTACCCCACAATGCATGGCTAGTTGCTCTAGATGTAGAGAGCCTTTATAACGCCATTCCTCACAATAAAGGTATTGAGGTTGTCACTAAACTTCTACAAGAAAGAGGTCCAAAATTTTAAGCTTATGGTCAATTTGTGATCAAACTCCTGCAATTCATTCTCACATGAAACCATTTTAAGTTTGGCTCTTCCCTCTTCCTCCAGGTACAGGGAGTGGCTATGGGGACCAAGTGTGCCCCCTCATACGCCAACCTGTACCTGGGGGGTGGGAAAGGGAACTTTTCGTGAACCCTGATCTAGCCCAGCTACTGTGCCATGTGGTATCCTTGCACAGATCCATAGACAATGTGCTTTTCTTCTGGTCTGGCACCCAGGAGGAATTGTCTGAGTTTGTGAGTTTGAAATTCACCATGGAGTATAGCCAAACAAAAATTACATTCTTAGATTTAGAAATTCACTTGGACTCCAACGGAAATCTTTATTCGGCAATATACCGGAAGCCATCGTCCGGTAATACCATTCTTCACGCAGGTAGTGCACACCCAAAACCACTATTAAGGAGTATTCCCTTTAGTCAATACCTTCGTATCAAACAAAATTGTTCACATGAAACGGACTTTCTTAAAGCCTCATATGATCTCTATCACAGGTTAAGAAATAGAGGATATAGCCATACAATCTTGAAGCGAGCCTTTAATAAGGTTAAAAAGTTAGATAGGAAAACACTCATTTTCTCTACCAAGAATCGTGAAACTTCCCAGCCTGTTCGTCTCATCACACAATATTCCCAGCACCATAATCAAGTGAGAGATATCCTTAACAAATTCTGGCCATTATTGACGGCAGATACAGTTATCAAAAAATACATTAAAGCTTATCCAAATATAACCTACCGACGATCTCCCTCATTAAGAGATCGTTTGATAACTAGACACCATTCCCCCCTGCAAGCGTCTTCTCTAACTGCCCCAGGCACTTTTCCATGTGGAAAGTGTGATGTATGTGAGTTCATTTATGACTCCCGAGAAATACCGCTTCCCAATGGTTCTATATACAGTATAAAACATACAATCACCTGTCAAACTGTGGGAATAGTTTACCTAGCCCATTGTCGTTGCGGATGTTATTATGTCGGCAAGACTAAACGCCCGTTTTATATACGCATCAGAGATCACATAAAACCACTGTACAAACGTACCACAACCACTGCCATTAATAGACACATTGCCTTACAACATAACTTTGATCCTTATGTCATTGGGTTCACCGCCCTGGAGCATGTTCCTTTACATGCCAGGGGCGGTGGCATTGATCAAAAGCTACTTCAACTTGAGACTAAGTGGATACATACCCTGGAAGCCACCAAATTTTCAGGGTTGCGGGGACCTGGCCTTGTGTCTCCCAATTGGTGTGTGGGCGACCCACGGTCATTTGTCCCCGCTCATGTCCTGCCCATTCCTCCCCCATTGCTGTGGGCTGATGTTTAGCCTCTCCTTTCCCCCTCCTTGGTTTTACCCTCGGCCACCCTTGGGCTCCCCCTTTCCTCTATTCCCTTTTCTTCCTGCCGCTAGATATGTCACAGGGGTGTACTTGGCCAGCCCCCCTTTTGAGGGTGGATGGTTGCTTTTTATGCCGCGTTGGCTGTATGGACACCCAAGGGCGGCACTATTCTATATTAGTGTCCGCCCGCCACTGGCGCGTACATGCTCCCTATGGATCATTATTACATCCCCCGATATACTGCAGCGCCACCTGACAGGCGGGCTTACCAGTATATCCAGCCTTTCGCATCCTTTACATCACATGATGCGATAGACTACCCCGCATAGCTCCCTGGGTCTTGTAGGCCCATGGTAGCCATTGACGGGCGCATGCGCATTGGCTCTTTCTGTCCGCTCATGCGTGTGGTGACGTCAGACGCCGCTCACGTGTGGGGGGTATTAAAGGCTGGCTCTCCCGGCCATTCCTCCGCCGGTTGTTTAGGTTGCCCAAACTTGCTGTCCCGTTTAAGCTGGTAAGCCTCTACTTTATCCCTGTACTGTGCGCTGTTGTTTTTCTTGTCACTAAGGTCTTGGGCATCAGGTCTAACTCCATACTTCTTTCTCTCTTTATAGTGCAGTCCGACTGTGCTATACCACCTACACTGACTGCATCTTTATAGTTTCAGGCTATTCCCAATTAGTCTTATTGGACTCATTGGTGAGTTTGTTTTTCCTTTTTATTCTTGTAACTATGTAGGCATAGCTAGATGTTGTATATGGCCCCATTTCTTATCCTCAGTACATATATTTTTTGGCCAATGGCAACTATTTTATTTTCTTATACGCCCTTTTTTTTTCCTTCCAGTCACCATTTCATCAATAAAAAATTTTTTTTCAACAATAATATCAGCCTATCGGGCGCCCTTACCCGTTCCTTGTTGTTTTTATTAGACATAAATCGTGAGTATTTTTGAGGCTTTGTTAGCCCGATTTCAGTGTGGTTTGGACACTCAGATAAATTTTGGGTGTCCACTCAATTCATGTTATATATTTATATAATGTTCCTCTATTTTGCCAGGCCCTTTTTTCGCGCCCTGCAGCCACCTACTTGCGACATGGAGCTGAGTTCACCCTGGGGAGCTACACATGTTCATCTTTCTGTGACCTACTGGTAGGTAATTACCATCCTTGGGATTGAGGTCTTTGGGGTTGCCCTCTGGGTGGGGAGGCGTCCCTCTGGTGGGTGGTGGGTGAGGTGATTGTCTGTCCAGGCGGCTCTGTGTGTGGGGAAACTTTTTGGCCATGTCCAGCAGCCTCCTAATATGTATTTATGTGGTAATCAATTTTTCATATTTATTTTAATTTATTTCATTGGTTTCTGTCTGAGATATATATTGTTGTAGTCTCTCTGACTATTTATTTCTCTATTTAGAATTCAGGAAACCAATACAGGTATAACCAACTGTCCCTGAGGAAGCCAATGTTGGTGAAACATGTAGGATTCTCATACCTGTTAACAAGACCTGCCGCCACGCTACTGGCTGGTTCTTGATACATTGCTGCATATGTTGGTTCAGTTTTCTTCCTTAAGTGTCTGTTCACACCCTTGTTCAATATATTTATTGTATACTCTTTAACTTGTTTCTTAATAAAATATTGTACTTTTTCTAGTTACGTGTCAGTATATAGTATTCTAACTATCTTTCTGGACACCGTTATAATCCCCTTTCTCTTCCCTTACTATTATCACCCACTATATATCCTGTTTAGCTGTATCTGACTGCAGGCCATTCCTGGTGTACTTTTTCTAACATACTTCAGGAGGTGTACACAGTACTGTGCACCCATAGTGCAGTTGCTACTACTTTTCTGGTGGTGTACACAGTACACCCATAGCTGTTATTACTGTCAGGAAAGGTTCCCTCCGCTGGTAATATCTATCATTTGGCGTGCGGTACTGAGGTCCACCAACAGGTGTCTCCTGGCAGTTTGGAACTGTGAGGAGAGCCTTTCCCTGCTGATATTATGTGATCTTTGGGCCGCAGTACTGGCGTACACCAGTGTGTGCTTCCCAGCAGTGTGGTGCCGACATTACCTCTTGCAATCAGGCATCACCTGAGTCTAATTGAGATGTGTATAAATACCCGGCTAATGCACACATACCTTGCCTTGGTATTGTCCTTGTGCCCTGACCTGCAGCCTGTTTATCTGTTATCCTGGACCTGAACCCTGATTCCTGTATCCTGTATCCTGAACCTGTTTGTATCTGTTCCTGTATCCCTGGATCCTTTTCCCTGCAGCCTGATTCCTTCAATCTTGTTCCCTGTCTAATTCCTGGCCCCCCATCTGCTGATTTCCTGTTTATGACCCTGGCCTGGCTTGACTACTAGGGATGAGCCGAACACCCCCCTGTTCGGTTCGCACCAGAACTTGCGAACAATCAAAAAATTTGTTCAAACACGCGAACACTGTTAAAGTCTATGGGACACGAACATGAGTAATCAAAAGTGCTAATTTTAAAGGCTTATATGCAAAAAAAGATTTTAAAAATTGCAGTTTTTTCGGTAAAGTGATTTTAATAATGCTTAAAGTGAAACAATAAAAGTGTAATATCCCTTTAAATTTCATACCTGGGGGGTGTCTATAGTATGCCTGTAAAGGGGTGCATGTTTCCTGTGTTTAGAACAGTCTGACAGCAAAATGACATTTCAAAGGAAAAAAGTCATTTAAAACTACTCGCGGCTATTAATGAATTGCCGGTCCGACAATACACATAAAAGTTCATTGATAAAAACGGCATGGGAATTCCCCACAGGGGAACCCGGAACCAAAATTTAAAAAAAAAATGAAGTGTGGGGTCGCCCTAAATTCCATACCAGGCCCTTCAGGTCTGGTATGGATATTAAGGGGAACCCTGGCCAATTTTTTTTAAAAAGAATGGCGTGGGGTCCCCCTCAAAATTTATACCAGACCCGTCAGGTCTGGTATGGATTTTAAGGGGAACCCCGTGCCAAAATTTTAAAAAAAATGGCGTGGGGTCCCCCCAAAAATCCATACCAGACCCTTATCCGAGCATGCAACCTGGCAGGCCGCAGGAAAAGAGGGGGGATGAGAGAGTGGCCCCCTCTCCTGAACCATAGCAGGCCACATGCTCTCAACATTGGGAGGGTGCTTTGGGGTAGCCCCCTAAAACACCTTGTCCCCATGTTGATGGGGACAAGGGGCTCATCCCCACAACCCTTGCCCGGTGGTTGTGGGGGTCTGCGGGCTGGGGGCTTATCGGAATCTGGAAGCCCCCTTTAACAAGGGGACCCCCAGATCCTGGCCCTCCCCCCTGTGTGAAATGGTAAGGGGGTACAAGTACCCCTACCATTTCACAAAAAGACTGTTAAAAATGACAAGAGACAGTTTTTGACAATTCCTTTATTTAAATGCTTCTTCTTTCTTCTATCTTTTATCTTCTTTCTTCTATCTTCTATCTTCCTGCGGATTCTTCCTCCATCTTCTTCTTCTTCTGGTTCTTCTGGTTCTTCCTCTGGTGTTCTCGTCCGGCATCTTCCTCCGCTGCGTTGGCGTCTTCTTCCCTTCTTCTCCTCGGTCCGCTCCGCTTCCATGATGGCATGGAGGGAGGCTCCCACTGTGTGACGCTTCTCCTCTTCTGACATTTCTTAAATAACGGGGGGCAGGGCCACCCGGTGACCCCGCCCCCCTCTGATGCATGGGACTTGACAGGGACTTCCCTGTGGCATTCCCTGTGATGTCAGAAGGGACGTCACGGGGAATGCCACAGGGAAGTCCCCGTCAAGTCCCCGTGTGTCAGAGGGGGCGGGGTCACTGGGTGGCCCTGCCCCCCATTATTTAAGAACCGTCAGAAGAGGAGAAGCGTCACACAGCGGGAGCCTCCCTCCATGCCATCAAGGCATCCATGCCATCATGTATGCGGAGTGGCCCGAGGAGAAGAAGGGAAGAAGACGCCGAGGCCGCGGAGGAAGATGCTGGACGAGAACACCGGAGGAAGAACCAGAAGATCCAGAAGAAGAAGAAGATGGAGGAAGAAACCAAAGGCAGATAGAAGAAAGAAGATAGAAGAAAGAAGAAGCATTTAAATAAAGGAATTGTCAAAAACTGTCTCTTGTGATTTTTAACATTTTTGACAGTTTTTTTGTGAAATGGTAGGGGTACTTTTGTACCCCCTTACCATTTCACACAGGGGGAGGGCCGGAATCTGGGGGTCCCCTTGTTAAAGGGGGCTTCCAGATTCCGATAAGCCCCCCACCCACAGACCCCCACAACCACCGGGCAAGGGTTGTGGGGATGAGGCCCTTTTCCCGATCAACATGGGGACAAGGTGTTTTGGGGGTCAGCAAATGGATAGGTAAAATACCGCGCCAATCCAATAAATCAAAGCAGCAGCCAACACTACAATACGACTAAAACTGTGTAGAATAACTAAGTGTTCAAAGTGTAGCGCTAAAGTGAAACCCAGTGAAAGGGTTTAGGGCAGGGGGAGGTCAATCCACATTTAAAGTGGCACGTAACCCCATCCAATCCCAAACCTGACAAATATATAAACTAATTAGTGTAGTGAATATAGGTGTATAATCCAATACCACAACCTATATAAAATAGTGAAATGCTCTTTCTTTTTGGGAAAGGCACAAACAGACATGAAAACAAATATAAAGTGAAGTATATCAACAAATTATTATCTCAAGTGTCCACACTTTTTGGTAGTGAAAAAATATATGAGTAGTATCAAAAGTGTCCACAATATTGGTGGGGGATATAACTCCCAGGTAAACCATAAAAACTTAGTGAATTAGTCCATATGATGCATAATGTAGTTGAAACAAATTGAATCCAAGGCAGGAACCCTCACAGTAAAAAGAATCCAAATCAGAGTAAAGGGTAGAATACTCTTACCGACTTCGGTGGACTCACAGGCCGTGGGCGGTGAGTCAAATGGGCTTGTACTGTCTTAAGATGGATGACAGTGTAGAGACGGTTTGTACACCGGAAGATTTCCTCCTCATATGGGGGCCAGGAACCTGCCCGGAAGGTCTGCACGATCACCGTCTTTGTCAGCATACGTGGACCATGCATAAAGAAAAGACAAGGAGCCTCCACATGGTGTAAATCCAAAAAATTGTTTTTCAACTGGCATTTATTAGACAGCAAGGAGACCCGACGCGTTTCGTCTGAAGAGACCCCAGCCGAAGTCTCTTCAGATGAAACGCGTCGGGTCTCCTTGCTGTACCCAGCCACCCACACCACGCTTATTTTCTCCAATTTTACTTGAATCGATTCTACTACTTTTTAACCTTTTATGGATTGTTTGATGATCTTGAGTGATCTAATAAATGCCAGTTGAAAAACAATTTTTTGGATTTACACCATGTGGAGGCTCCTTGTCTTTTCTTTATGCATGGTCCACGTATGCTGACAAAGACGGTGATCGTGCAGACCTTCCGGGCAGGTTCCTGGCCCCCCATCTGAGGAGGAAATCTTCCGGTGTACAAACCATCTCTACACTGTCATCCATCTTAAGACAGTACAAGCCCATTTGACTCACCGCCCACGGCCTGTGAGTCCACCGAAGTCGGTAAGAGTATTCTACCCTTTACTCTGATTTGGATTCTTTTTACTGTGAGGGTTCCTGCCTTGGATTCAATTTGTTTCAACTACATTATGCATCATATGGACTAATTCACTAAGTTTTTATGGTTTACCTGGGAGCTATATCCCCCCACCAATATTGTGGACACTTTTGATACTACTCATATATTTTTTCACTACCAAAAAGTGTGGACACTTGAGATAATAATTTGTTGATATACTTCACTTTATATTTGTTTTCATGTCTGTTTGTGCCTTTCCCAAAAAGAAAGAGCATTTCACTATTTTATATAGGTTGTGGTATTGGATTATACACCTATATTCACTACACTAATTAGTTTATATATTTGTCAGGTTTGGGATTGGATGGGGTTACGTGCCACTTTAAATGTGGATTGACCTCCCCTGCCCTAAACCCTTTCACTGGGTTTCACTTTAGCGCTACACTTTGAACACTAAGGTGTTTTGGGGGGCTACCCAAAAGCACCCTCCCAATGTTGAGGGCATGTGGCCTGGTACGGTTCAGGAGGGGGGGCGCTCTCTCGTCCCCCCTCTTTTCCTGCGGCCTGCCAGGTTGCGTGCTCGGATAAGGGCCTGGTATAGATTTTTGGGGGGACCCCACGCCATTTTTTTTTCATTTTGGCGCGGGGTTCCCCTTAAAATCCATACCAGACCTGTAGGGTCTGGTATAGATTTTGAGGGGGACCCCACGCCATTTTTTAAAAAAATTTTGGCCGGGGTTCCCCTTAATATCCATACCAGACCTGAAGGGCCTGGTATGGAATTTAGGGGGACCCCCCACATCATTTAGGGTGAATTTAGGGGGACCCCCCACGTGTGGGGAATTCCCATGCCGTTTTTATCAATGAACTTTTATGTGTATTGTCGGACCGGCAATTCATTAATAGCCACGAGCAGTTTTAAAAGACTTTTTTTCCTTTGAAATGTCATTTTGCTGTCAGACTGTTCTAAACATGGGACACATGCGGCCCTTTACAGGCATACTATAGACACCCCCCAGGTACGAAATTTAAAGGAATATTACACTTTTATTATAAAAAAAGAAGGAGAGAAGGGGAGAATCCCCTACCTCCAGACAATTGGGATTTTTGAGGAAAATACTATGTCCGTCAATAGTAGGTGAAGATCAAGCCAGTTGATAAAAAATTACAAATTTTATTTTGACATGATTAAAAATATAACAAAATTAACACATATAGGAACATATGACCATCCAGTAGTAAATTTCAGAATTCATACGTGACTATCAGCCAACATGTTTCGCAAAGAATTTTTCGCTTCATCAGGGCTAGACACGATATCACTGATTCATTTAAACTGTATAGATAATAAACAATCTCGAGTTACATAATGGTCATACATGAAATCAGATCATAGCAACAATTTAAGAATAAGGCATTCATTGCATAGAATTTCTCACCTACTAATAAGATTTCAAAAGAATAGAGCAATCACCACCATTCACCGGGCATCAACCGCTAAACCAACTGGTGCGGATTGTCCCTGGGTGCCAGATCCCAGACAGACAATACCAGTAGGAGGACTGGACCACACACGCTTTGTGCCTGCTGCCCAGCTTGATGTGCCCGTTGCCCAGCTTGATGTGCCCGTGCCTGCTGCCCAGCCTGATGTACCTGTGCCTGCTGCCCAGCATGATGTGCCCATGCCTGCTTCCCAGCGTGATGTACCCATGCCTGCTGCCCAGCTTGATGTACCTGTGTCTGCTATCCCGCTTGATGTACCCGTGCCTGCTGCCCAGCTTGATGTGCCCATACCTGCTGCCCCGCTTGATGTGCCTGCTGCCCCCCTTGATGTGCCTGCTGCCCCACTTGATGTGCCAGTGCGGCTGCCCAGCTTGATGTGCCCATGCCTGTTAACCAGTTTGATGTGCCTGCCGCCAGCTTGATGTGCCTGCTACACAGCTTGAGGTTCCTGGGCCTGCTACCCAGCTAGATGTACTTATTGCTCAAGCTGATGTGACTTTGCCCAGTGCCCGGCTTGACACCATGGACTTTTGCCAGCAACGGCTAGTTGGGGCATCCGGAGGTCAGTCCTTCGAGGGGGGTACTGTCAGGAAAGGTTCCCTCCGCTGGTAATATCTATCATTTGGCGTGCAGTACTGAGGTCCACCAGCAGGTGTCTCCTCGCAGTTTGGAACTGTCAGGAGAGCCTTTCCCTGCTGGCATTATGTGATCTTTGGGCCGCAGTACTGGCGTCCACCAGCGGGTGGTTCCTGGCAGTGTGGGGCCAACATTACTTCTTGCAATCAGGCGTCACCTGAGTCTAATTGAGATGTTTATAAATACCCGGCAAGTGCCCACACACCTTGCCCTGTCCTTGTGCTCTGACCTGCAGCCTGTTTATCTGTTAGCCTGATCTTGGACCTGAACCCTGATTCCTGTATCCTGAACCTGTTTGTATCTGTTCCTGTATCCCTGGATCCTTTCCCTGCAGCCTGATTCCTTCTTCTTGTTCCCGGTCTGTTTACTCCTGGCCCCCATCTGCTGACTGATGACCCTGGCCAGGCTTGACTACAATTCTGGTACTCCCTTTTGCTATATATACTGGTTGGTTTATTATCACTGTTTGGTTGTTCAGTTTGTTCACTCTGTTTGTATTGGTGGTGTGTTCACATTTATATTCATTTAATTTAATAAACTTACTTGCTTTCACCTATTTATGTCTGGTTCACTCTGTCGCAGTCACACAGTTCTGGTCACATCTGGTTTATGACAATTACACTTCTGTTGGTGTACACAGTACAGTGCACCCATAGTGCAGTTGCTTCTACTTTTCTGGTGGTATACACAGTACACAATACATACAGTAAACCCATAGTTGTTATTACACTTCTGTTGGTGTACACAGTACTGTACACCCCTAGTGCAGTTGCTACTACTTTCCTGGTGGTGTACACAATACATACAGTGCACCCATAGTTGTTATTACACTTCTGTGGGTGCACGGTACACAGTACCGTGCACCCCTAGTGCAGTTGCTACTACTTTTCTGGTGGTGTACACAGTACACAATACATACAGTACACTCATAGTTGTTATTACACTTCTGTTGGTGTACACAGTACCGTGCACCCCTAGTGCAGTTACTACTACTTTTCTGGTGGTGTACACAGTACTAGGGATGAACTTCGTGTTCGAGTCGAACCCATGTTCGACTCGAACATTGGCTGTTCGGTCGTTCACCGAATTCCGAACGTTATGGGCCATTCGCGCCAAATTTGTGTGGCGCGTCACGGCCCATAATTCACTGCGGCATCGCAGTGCATTGCTGGCTGATGATTGGCCAAGCATGCACTATGACCCACATGCTTGGCCAATCACAGCGCCGTCGGTAGAGAGAGCTGTAATTGGCCAAAGCCATTGTGGCTTTGGCCAATTATGGCTCAGGGGGTTTAGAACACGCCCCCCACTATATAAGGCCGCCTGCACGGCGGCCCTGTGTAGTGTGTGTTCCGGCGTTGAAAGAGAGATAGATAGACAGAGAGACAGTGTCATTTCATTTGAGTTAGATAGATTAGGCAGGACAATCAGTGAGTTAGCTGCACTTATGTATTGTGTATATATATGCATCCCAGGTGTTGCATACATATATATATACACTGTATTCAGTTTAGCTAGATCCGTTCCTGTTATCTTCTTACTGACAGGCAGGCTTGTCTTGTTACAGTATTTACAGCTACCTGAAGAAAATTGCTGGTGTTCTTTTGATCCTATTAGTACCACAGTCAGGCAGCTAGACTATTTACAGTTAGTGCAGTGCGTCCTGCTCACAGTGTTCAGCTAAAACTACAAGTTAGTGTAGTGAGACCTCTGCACAGTGTTCATCTAAAGCTACAAGTTAGTGCAGTGCGTCCTGCTCACAATGTTCAGCTAAAACTACAAGTTAGTGTAGTGAGACCTCTGCACAGTGTTCATCTAAAGCTACAAGTTAGTGCAGTGCGTCCTGCTCACAGTGTTCAGCTAAAACTACACGTTAGTGTGGTGCGTCCTGCTCACAGTGTTCAACTAAACCTACAAGTTAGTGTAGTGAGACCTCTGCACAGTGTTCATCTAAAGCTACAAGTTAGTGCAGTGCGTCCTGCTCACAGTATTCAGCTAAAACTACAAGTTAGTGTGGTGCGTCCTCCTCACATTGTTCATCTAAAGCTACAAGTTAGTGCAGTGCATCCTGCTCACAGTGTTCAGCTAAAACTACAAGTTAGTGTAGTGAGACCTCTGCACACTGTTCATCTAAAGTTACAAGTTAGTGCAGTGCGTCCTGCTCACAGTGTTCAGCTAAAACTACAAGTTAGTGTAGTGCGTCCTCCTCACAGTGTTCAGCTAAACCTACAAGTTAGTGTAGTGAGACCTCTGCACAGTGTTCATCTAAAGCTACAAGTTAGTGCAGTGCGTCCTGCTCACAGTGTTCAGCTAAAACTACAAGTTAGTGTGGTGCGTCCTCCTCACAGTGTTCAGCTAAACCTACAAGTTAGTGTAGTGAGACCTCTGCACAGTGTTCATCTAAAGCTACAAGTTAGTGCAGTGTGTCCTGCTCACAGTGTTCAGCTAAAACTACAAGTTAGTGTGGTGCGTCCTCCTCACAGTGTTCAGCTAAAACTACAAGTTGGTGTAGTGCGTCCTGCTCACAGTCTTCAGCTAAAACTACAAGTTAGTGTAGTGAGACCTCTGCACATTGTTCATCTAAAGCTACAAGTTAGTGCAGTGCGTCCTGCTCACAGTGTTCAGCTAAAACTACAAGTTAGTGTAGTGAGACCTCTGCACAGTGTTCATCTAAAGCTACAAGTTAGTGCAGTGCGTCCTGCTCACAGTGTTCAGCTAAAACTACAAGTTAGTGTAGTGAGACCTCTGCACAGTGTTCATCTAAAGCTACAAGTTAGTGCAGTGCGTCCTGCTCACAGTGTTCAGCTAAAACTACAAGTTAGTGTAGTGAGACCTCTGCACAGTGTTCATCTAAAGCTACAAGTTAGTGTAGTGCGTCCTGCTCACAGTGTTCAACTAAACCTACAAGTTAGTGTAGTGAGACCTCTGCACAGTGTTCATCTAAAGCTACAAGTTAGTGCAGTGCGTCCTGCTCACAGTATTCAGCTAAAACTACAAGTTAGTGTGGTGCGTCCTCCTCACATTGTTCATCTAAAGCTACAAGTTAGTGCAGTGCATCCTGCTCACAGTGTTCAGCTAAAACTACAAGTTAGTGTAGTGAGACCTCTGCACACTGTTCATCTAAAGTTACAAGTTAGTGCAGTGCGTCCTGCTCACAGTGTTCAGCTAAAACTACAAGTTAGTGTAGTGCGTCCTCCTCACAGTGTTCAGCTAAACCTACAAGTTAGTGTAGTGAGACCTCTGCACAGTGTTCATCTAAAGCTACAAGTTAGTGCAGTGCGTCCTGCTCACAGTGTTCAGCTAAAACTACAAGTTAGTGTGGTGCGTCCTCCTCACAGTGTTCAGCTAAACCTACAAGTTAGTGTAGTGAGACCTCTGCACAGTGTTCATCTAAAGCTACAAGTTAGTGCAGTGTGTCCTGCTCACAGTGTTCAGCTAAAACTACAAGTTAGTGTGGTGCGTCCTCCTCACAGTGTTCAGCTAAAACTACAAGTTGGTGTAGTGCGTCCTGCTCACAGTGTTCAGCTAAAACTACAAGTTAGTGTAGTGAGACCTCTGCACATTGTTCATCTAAAGCTACAAGTTAGTGCAGTGCGTCCTGCTCACAGTGTTCAGCTAAAACTACAAGTTAGTGTAGTGAGACCTCTGCACAGTGTTCATCTAAAGCTACAAGTTAGTGCAGTGCGTCCTGCTCACAGTGTTCAGCTAAAACTACAAGTTAGTGTAGTGAGACCTCTGCACAGTGTTCATCTAAAGCTACAAGTTAGTGCAGTGCGTCCTGCTCACAGTGTTCAGCTAAAACTACAAGTTAGTGTAGTGAGACCTCTGCACAGTGTTCATCTAAAGCTACAAGTTAGTGTAGTGCGTCCTGCTCACAGTGTTCAGCTAAACTACAAGTTAGTGTGGTGCGTCCTCCTCACAGTGTTCAGCTAAACCTACAAGTTATTTTTTTGCGAGCTCTGCACAGTGTTCAGCTAAAGCTACCTGTAGAAGGTTGGTGGTGTTTTCCTGATCCTATCACTACCGCAGGCAGCTAAAAAAGCTGCAAGTTGGTTTTTTGCGAGCTCTGCACAGTGTTCAGCTAAAGCTACCTGTAGAAGGTTGGTGGTGTTCTCATACTACAGGCAGGCAGTTGATTTTGCTAGCTGCTATCAGTACATATATATATATATATCCCAGCTTAGTGCAGCTACAGGCCATTAGTATGTCTGAAAGGCCAAGAAGGAGAGGCAGACAGTCACAAGCCAATAAGAGAGGGCAAGCAGGCTCTGTGTCTAGTGCTGGTCGTGGAGACGGTGCATCCTCATCAGCATGTGGCCGTGGGACACGCTTGGCCTTTTTTTCAGCAGCTGGCCGTGTTGAGCCGCAACATGCGGAAGACTTGGTCGAGTGGATGACCAAGCCGTCCTCATCCTCCTCATCCTCTCTCACCCATGCTCAGGGTACTTTGTCTGGCAAAGCAGCAGCCTCTTCCCTCGGCTCAATGTCATAAGTGACTCCTTCCCTAGCCCCACCATGTCCTCCTGAGGAGTCCCTTGAACTGTTTGACCACAGTGTTGGGTACATGCTCCAGGAGGATACCCAGCGTTTGGAAGGCTCTAAAGATGATACTGAGCTCGATGAAGGCAGTAACATGAGCACGGACAGAGGGGGTGCCCAAGAAGGACAGCAATCTGGCAGTCATGCTCCCCCTGCTGCAGCATACTGCCAGGTTTGCTCCAGTGATGAGAAGGGAGGGGATGATGAGGTCACTGACTCAACGTGGGTGCCTGATAGGAGAGAGGAGGAGGAGGAGGCACATCACCAACGAGGCAGGATGCCCTCCAGGGGCCAGCCTAAGGGCAGCACATTGACTGCATCACACCCCAAAGCTCCACATGTGCAGGGCGCTGCAATCTCTGCGCGTTATTCAAAAAGTTCTTTGGTGTGGGCCTTTTTTGAGACGAGTTCATCAGATCGCACTGCTGCTATTTGCAACATATGTCTCAAGCATATCTCGCGTGGCCAAAACATCTCCCACTTGGGTACCACATGCTTGACCAGACATATGTTGACCTGCCATGCAGTTCGTTGGCAAGCGTATCTAAAAGACCCACACCAAAGAACAAAGAGGACCTCTCCTTGCTCCTCATCAGCTGAGATCTCCAACCCCACTATACTTTCAGTCCTCTCTGAGACCTGCACTGAGAGGAATGAAGGTGTAAAATTAGGTGTGTCACAGCCAAGTACTTGTGGGCAATCTGCTTTTGGTACACCGACGTCAGATTGTACCAGGCAAATTTCCCTGCCCCAGCTGCTGCACCACCGAAAGAAGTTTGCTCCCAGCCATCCACATGCCCAGTGGTTGAATGCTAGCTTGGCAAAATTGCTAGCACTTCAACTGCTGCCTTTTCAGTTGGTAGACTCTGCCCCCTTCCGTGAGTTTGTGGAATGTGTGGTTCCTCAGTGGCAGGTACCCAAACGCCACTTTTTCTCACGGAAGGCGATTCCGGCTCTCTACCGGCATGTGGAAGGCAATGTCCATGCCTCGCTGGACAGGGAGGTCAGCGGTAAGGTGCATATTACCGCTGACTCATGGTCCAGCAGGCATGGACAGGGACGTTACCTAAGTTTCACGGCGCATTGGGTGACTCTGCTGGCAGCTGGGAAGGATGCAGGACAAGGTGCAGTAGTGTTGGAGGTTGTTCCGCCATAATGCCTCCAAAATGCCACTACTAATGATTGTGACACACCTCTCTCCTCCACCCCTTCCTCTTCTTCTTCCTCCATGGCCTCTTCCTGTGCTTTTTCCTCGGAACCAGCGGTGCTCCGTAGCCGTTCAAGGGGCTACGCAAGTACGCAGGCCAAAAGATGCCATGCAGTGCTTGAGCTGGTGTGCTTGGGGGACAGGAGCCACACTGGGGCAAAGGTTCTGTCAGCTCTGCAGGGGCAGGTTCAGAGGTGGTTGACGCCACGCCAACTTAAGGCAGGAATGGTGGTTTGCGACAATGGCACCAACCTCCTCTCCGCCCTCCGACAGGGACAAATGACCCATGTGCCCTGTTTGGCTCACGTCCTTAACTTGGTGGTGCAGCGGTTCTTGGGCAGGTACCCGGGCTTACAGGATGTCCTGAGGCAGGCCAGGAAAGTCTGTGTGCATTTCCACCAGTCATATAATGCACTGTCCTGTCACCATTTGAGGAGGCCACGAGGATGGTGAGCAGTGACAGTGCATGCATCAGTGACACTGTCCCCCTTGTCCACCTGTTGGAGCACACGCTGCGTGGAATAATGGACAGGGCACTTGAGGCAGAACAGAGGCAGGAAGAGGAGGATTTCCTTAGCTCTCAAGGCCCCCTTTATCCAGACAGTGTTCCTGCGTGCCCGCCGATCACACAGGAAGAGGACGAGGAGGAGGAGGAAGATTGTGTCAGTATGGAGGTGGAGCCTGGCACTCAGCATCAGCAGCAGTCTTTAAGGGATCAGTCCCAAGAAACACATGGACTTGTACGTGGCTGGGAGGAGGTGGCTGCGGACCATGTCGTCCTTAGTGACCCAGAGGACTCCGGACCGAATGCCTCAGCAAACCTACGCTGCATGGCCTCCCTGATCCTGCAAAGCCTGCGTAAGGATCCTCGTATTCGTGGTATCAAGGAGAAGGATCAATACTGGCTGGCAACCCCCCTTTGATCCACGTTACAAGGGTAAGGTTGCGGACCTTATCTTGCCATCGCAGAGGGAGCAGAGGATGAAACATCTTCGGGAGGCCTTGCAGAAAGGTCTGTGCAACGCGTTCCCAGAGACTGGGAGGTTACAAACTCCTGTTTCTAGACATCGTGTTGCTGAGGCTTCGGTCAGTCAAAGAAGGAGCGGTGGAGAAGGTGGATGTCTGACCGATGCGTTCAGACAATTTTTTGGTCCGCAGCCCCAAGGTATGATCGGTTCCAGCAACCATCGCCAGCGTCTGTTTTACATGGTGCAGGAATACCTAGGGGCAAGATCTGACTTGGACACCTTTCCCACCGAAAATCCTCTGGGTTACTGGGTCTTGAGGATGGATCACTGGCCAGAGCTTGCACAGTATGCAATTGAGCTACTGGCCTGTCCTGCATCCAGCGTTCTTTCGGAACGCACATTCAGTGCTGCTGGAGGCTTTGTAACCGATCACAGGGTGCGTCTGTCCACCGACTCGGTCGATCGACTGACCTTCATAAAAATGAATCAGTCTTGGATCACCACCAGCTACCAAGCACCTGATGCTGATGTAACCGAATAATTTTTTTTGAAATCTCAGATCCCTTCAAAGACTGCCTATGCTGATGCTGAGTGACTATCCCTGAGTAATTATCCTCTTCCTCCTCAATGATCATGCTGATAGCTTGTAAGAACATTTTTGGTTCTGGGCGCCACCACCAGTGCCTAAGGCCCAATTTTTCAGCCCCTGTTTAACAGGGGCGTGTAATTACAATTTTTGATGCAATACTTTGCAGCAGGGCTCGTTTCTGCGTTACAACTAGAGTATCTGTGAGCGGTTGCAGTGTTGTGGCACCAGCACCAGTGCCTAAGGCCCAATTTTTCATCCCCTGTTTAACAGGGGCGTGTAATTACAATTTTTGATGCAATACTTTGCAGCAGGGCTCGTTTCTGCGTTCCAACTAGAGTATCTGTGAGGGGTTGCAGTGTTCTGGCACCAGCACCAGTGCCTAAGGCCCAATTTTTCAGCCCCTGTTTAACAGGGGCGTGCAATTACAATTTTTGATGCAATACTTTGCAGCAGGGCTCATTTCTGCTTTACAACTAGAGTGTCTGTGAGGACTTACAGTGTTGTGGCACCAGCACCACCACCACCAAAGGCCCAATTTTTCTGCCCTTGTTCAACAGGGGCATGTAATTACAATTCTTGATCTAATATTTCACAGCAGGGCCCTGTGAGGGCTTACAGTGTTGCGGCCACAACAACACCTAAGGCCCAGATTTCTGCTGAGTATATAGGGCAGGCCCCTACTTTCAAACATCTAACTTACAAATGACTCCTACTTGCAAACGGAAGGAGAGAACAGGAAGTGAGATGAAATCTACCCCTAGGAAGGGAAATTCTCTCCTGTAATGCCGCGTACACACGAGCGGACTTTACGGCGGACTTTGCCCGGCGGACTGGATTTCGTCAGACAATTCGATGTGTGTGGGCTCCAGCGGACTTTGTTTTCTCAAAAGTTGGACGGACTTAGATTTGAAACTTGTTTAAAATTTATCCGTTGAAATCGAGTCCGGTCGAAAAGTCCGCCGTCTGTATGCTTGTTCGACGGACAAAAAGCCACGCTAGGGCAGCTATTGGCTACTGGCTATGAACTTCCTTGTTTTAGTCCGGTCGTACGTCATCACGTACAAATTCGACGGACTTTGGTGGATTGTGTGTAGGCAAGTCCGTTCATTCAGAAAGTCCGTCGGAAAGTACGTCGAAAAGTCCGCCGGGCAAAGTCCGCCGTAAAGTCCGCTCGTGTGTACGCGGCATAAGAGTTAATATGGGAAAAACATTTCTCCTTTCCACTGATGCTTTCCAATCCTTGTTCCACAAAAAAACCCAAATTTTCAAAAAACATTTGTCATTGGGACAAAAAGTGAGGTTAAATCTTCTGAAGAGGAGGACAGACAGCAAAACAAATGTCACAGGGGTGATAACCCTTTCCTATGTTTTCCAAAAAGCTTAAAATAGATTTTTTGGCTGGAGCTAAACACGTTAAAAATGTACCCGTTCAAAATTACAAACAGATTCTACTTAACAACAAACCTACAGTCCCTGTCTTGCACTAATGGACTGGGTGGGTACCCATGCCGTTTGTCTCACTGATTTTCATCCATATTGCCAGGACCCGACATTACATTAAACCCGCAAGCAGTGTTAAATGAGATTTTTTCCTTTAAAAATGACATTTTGTGCAGGGACTGTTCTAAACACGGGAAACACGCGCCACTTTACAGGCATACTATAGACACCCCCCAGGTACGATATTTAAAGGAATATTTCACTTTTTTTTTTACTTTAAGCATCATTAAAATCACTGCACCCGAAAAAACGGCCGTTTTTAAAAGTTTTTTTTTGCATTGATACATGTCCCCTGGGGCAGGACCCGGGTCCCCAAACCCTTTTTAGGACAATACCATGCAAATTAGCCTTTAAAATGAGCACTTTTGATTTCGAACGTTCAAGTCCCATAGACGTCAATGGGGTTCTAACGTTCGTGCAAATTTTCGGTCCGTTCACAGGTTCTGGTGCGAACCGAACTGGGGGTGTTCGGCTCATCCCTACACAGTACACAATACATACAGTGCACCCATAGTTGTTATTACACTTCTGTTGGTGTACACAGTACCGTGCACCCTTAGTGCAGTTGCTACTACTTTTCTGGTGGTGTACACAGTACACAATACATACAGTACACGCATAGTTGTTATTACACTTCTGTTGGTGTACATAGTACCGTGCACCCCTAGTGCAGTTGCTACTTCTTTTCTGGTGGTGTACACAGTACACAATACATACAGTACACCCATAGTTGTTATTACACTTCTGTTGGTGTGCACAGTACCATGCACCCCTAGTGCAGTTGCTACTACTTTCCTGGTAGTGTACACAATACATACAGTGCACCCATAGTTGTTATTACACTTCTGTTGGTGTACACAGTACTGTGTACCCTTAGTGCAGTTGCTACTACTTTCCTGGTAGTGTACACAATACATACAGTGCACCCATAGTTGTTATTACACTTCTGTTGGTGTACACAGTACCGTGTACCCCTAGTGCATTTGCTACTACTTTTCTGGTGGTGTACACAGTACACAATACATACAGTGCACCCATAGTTGTTATTACACTTCTGTTGGTGTACACAGTACCGTGCACCCCTAGTGCAGTTGCTACTACTTTTCTTGTGGTGTACACAGTAAACAATACATACAGTACACCCATAGTTGTTATTACACTTCTGTTGGTGTACACAGTACCGTGCACCCCTAGTGATGTACACAGTACCGTGCACCCCTAGTGCAGTTGCTACTACTTTTCTGGTGGTGTACACAGTACACAATACATACAGTACACTCATAGTTGTTATTACACTTCTGTTGGTGTACACAGTACCATGCACTCCTAGTGCAGTTGCTACTACTTTCCTGGTGGTGTACACAATACATACAGTGCACCCATAGTTGTTATTACACTTCTGTTGGTGTACACAATACCGTTCACCCCTAGTGCAGTTGCTACTACTTTTCTTTTGGTGTACACAATACAGTACACCCATAGTTGTTATTACATTTCTGTTAGTGCACACTGTACCGTGCACCCCTAGTGCAGTTTCTACCACTTTTCTTGTGGTGTACACAGTACAGTACACCCATAGTTGTTATTACACTTCTGTTGGTGTACACAGTACCGTGCACCCCTAGTGCAGTTGCTACTACGTTTCTGGTGGTGTACACAGTACACAATACATACAGTACACCCATAGTTGTTATTACACTTCTGTTAGTGTACACAGTAAAGTGCATCCCTAGTGCACTTGCTACTACTTTTCTGGTGGTGTACACAGTACACAATACAGTGTAGTGTGGTTTTGCTAAACAAAATTTACAGAATGTCCAGAAGGCCACCAATGAGAAGCAGACACTCACAGGCCACTAAAAGAGGGCAAGCAGGCTCTGTGTCTACAGTCGACAGTGCTGGTCGTGGACACGGTGCATCCTCAGCACATGGACGTGGGGCACGCTTGTCCTTTTTTTCTGCAGCTGGCCGTGTTATTGAGCCACAATATGCAGAAGAGTTGGTGGAATGGATAACAAAGCCCTCCTCATCCTCCTCATCCTCTGTCACCCAGGCTCAGAATAGTTTGCCTGCCAATGCAGCTGCCAAAGAGGCCTATTCCATCGGCTCCAAGTCAACAGTCACTCCTTTCCTAGCCCCACCATCATGCACGGAGGAGTTCCCCAAACTATTCGACCACAGTGTCGGGTACATGCTGCAGGAGTATGCGCAGCGATTTGAAGACTTCGATGATAGTACCCAGGTTGAGGAAGGTAGTAACGTGAGCCTAGAGAGAGGGGGTGACCAAGAAGGTCGAGAAACTGGCAGTCATGTTCCCCGAGCTGCAGCATACTGCCAAGTTTGCTCCAGTGACGAGGAGGGAGGGGAGAATGAGGTCACTGACTCTACTTAGGTGCCTGATAGAAGAGAGGAGGAGGCACATCTCCAATGAGGCAGAATGCCCTCCAGGGGGCAGCTTAAGGGCAGCCACCTTATTGCATCACACTGCAGAGCTAAGCAGGTGCAGGGCGCTGCTGACTCCCCACATATTTTGAAAAGTTCGTTGGTGTGGGTCTTTTTTTGACACATGTGCAGCAGATCGCACCATTGTTGTTTGCAACATATGTCTGAAGCATATCAAGCATGGCCAAAACAGCAGCGGCTTGGGCAGCACATGCGCTGACCAGACATATGATGACTAGGGATGAGCTTCATGTTCGAGTCGAACCCATGTACGACTCAATCATCGTCTGTTCGCCCGTTCGCCGAATTGCAAACAATATGGGCTGTTCGCGCCAAATTCGTGTGGCGCGTCACAGCCCATAATTCACTGCGGCATCGCAGTACATTGCTGGCTGATGATTGGCCAAGCATGCACTATGACCCGCATGCTTGGCCAATCACAGCGCCGTCTGTAGAGAGAGCTGTAATTGGCCAAAGCCAGGGTGGCTTTGCCCAATTATGGCTCAGGGGGTTTAGTACACGCCCCACACTATATAAGGCTGCCTGTACGGCGGCCCTGTGTAGTGTGGTCCGGCGTTGAGAGACAGAGAGACGGTGTCATTTTATTTAAGTTAGATAGATTAGGCAGGACAGTCAGTTCAGTTAGCTGCACTTACAGTGTATTGTGTATATATATGCATCCCAGGTGTTGTATATATATATATATATATATATATATATATATATATCAGTTTAGCTAGATCTGTTCCTGTTATTATCTTCCTACTGACAGGCAGGCTTGTGTTGTTACAGTATTTACAGCTACCTGAAGAAAATTGCTGGTGTTCTTCTGATCCTATTAGTACCACAGTCAGGCAGCTAGACTATTTACAGTTAGTGTAGTGCGTCCTCCTCACAGTGTTCAGCTAAAGCTACAAGTTAGTTTAGTGTGACCTCTGCACAGTGTTCAGCTTAAGCTACAAGTTAGTGTAGTGTGATTTCTGCACAGTGTTCAGCTAAAGCTACAAGTTAGTGTAGTGCCTCCTCCTCACAGTGTTCAGCTAAAGATACAAGTTAGTGTAGTGCGTCCTACTCACAGTGTTCAGCTAAAGCTACAAGTTAGTGTAGTGCACAGTGTTCAGCTAAAGCTACAAGTTAGTGTAGTGCGTTCTACTCACAGTGTTCAGCTAAAGCTACAAGTTAGTGTAGTGCATCCTCCTCACAGTGTTCAGCTAAAGCTACAAGTTAGTGTAGTGCATCCTCCTCATAGTGTTCAGCTAAAGCTACAAGTTAGTGTAGTGTGACCTCTGCACAGTGTTCAGCTAAATCTACAAGTTAGTGTAGTGCGTCCTCCTCACAGTGTTCAGCTAAATCTACAAGTTAGTGTAGTGCGACCTCTGCACAGTGTTCAGCTAAAGCTACAAGTTAGTGTAGTGCGTCCTCTGAACAGTTTTAAGCTAAAGCTACAAGTTAATGTAGTGCGTCCTCCTCACAGTGTTCAGCTAAAGCTACAAGTTAGTGTAGTGCGACCTCTGCACAGTGTTCAGCTAAAGCTACAAGTTAGTGTAATGCCTCTTCTGAACAGTGTTCAGCTAAAGCTACAAGTTAGTGTAGTGCGACCTCTGCACAGTGTTCAGCTAAAGCTACAAGTTTGTGTAGTGCGTCCTCCTCACAGTGTTCAGCTAAAGCTACAAGTTAGTGTAATGCGACCTCTGCACAGTGTTCAGCTAAAGCTACCTGTAGAAAGTTGGTGGTGTTTTCCTGATCCTATCACTACCGCAGGCAGCTACATTATTTACACGTTAGTCTAGTGCGACCTCTGCAGTGTTCAGCTAAAGCTACCTGTAGAAGGTTGGTGGTGTTTTCCTGATCCCATCACTACCGCAGGCAGCTACATTATTTTAACGTTAGTGTAGTGCATCCTCTGCACAGTGTTCAGCTAAAGCTACAAGTTAGTGTAGTGCGTCCTCTGAACAGTGTTCAGCTAAAGCTACAAGTTAGTGTAGTGCACAGTGTTCAGCTAAAGCTACAAGTTAGTGTAGTGCGCCCTCCTCACAGTGTTCAGCTAAAGCTACAAGTTAGTGTAGTGCGACCTCTGCATCGTGTTCAGCTAAAGCTACCCGTAGAAGGTTGGTGGTGTTTTCCTGATCCTATCACTACCGCAGGCAGCTACCTGTAGAAGATTGGTGGTGTTCTCACACTGCAGGTAGGCAGTTGATTTTGCTAGCTGCAGTATCAATATATATATATATATATATATATATATATATATATATATATATATATCCCAGTTTAGTGCAGCTACATCTCATTGCAGGCCATTAGTATGTCTGGAAGGCCAACAAGGAGAGGCAGACAGTCACAAGCCAATAAAAGAGGGCAAGCAGGCTCTGTGTCTAAAGGCAACAGTGCTGGTTGTGGAGACGGTGCATCCTCATCAGCACGTGGCCGTGGGACATGCTTGGCATTTTTTTCGGCAGCTGGCCGTGTTGAGCCGCAACATGCGGAAAACTTGGTCGAGTGGATGACCAAGCCGTCCTCATCCTCCTCATCCTCTCTCACCCATGCTCAGGGTACTTTGTCTGGCAAAGCAGCTGCCAACGCGGCCTCTTCCCTCGGCTCAATGGCATCAGTGACTCCTTGCCTAGCCCCACCATGTCCTCCTGAGGAGTCCCTCGAACTGTTTGACCACAGTGTTGGGTACATGCTCCAGGAGGATGCCCAGCGTTTAGAAGGCTCTGATGATGATACTGAGCTAGATGAAGGCAGTAACATAAGCACGGACAGAGGGGGTGCCCAAGAATGACAGCAATCTGGCAGTCATGCTCCCCCTGCTGCACCATACTGCCAGGTTTGCTCCAGTGATGAGGAGGGAGAGGATGATGAGGTCACTGACTCAAGGTGGGTGCCTGATAGGATAGAGGAGGAGGAGGAGGAGGCACATCACCAACGAGGCAGGATGCCCTCCAGGGGCCAGCCTAAGGGCAGCACACTGACTGCATCACACCACAAAGCTCTGCATGTGCAGGGCGCTGCTGTCTCTGCACGTTATTCCAAAAGTTCTTTGGTGTGGGCCTTTTTTGAGACAAGTGCATCGGATCGCACAGCTGCTATTTACAACATATGTCTCAAGCGTATCTCGCGTGTCCAAAACATCCCCAGCTTGGGCACCACATGCTTGACCAGACATATGTTGACCTGCCATGCAGTTTGTTGGCAAGCCTATCTAAAAGACCCACACCAAAGAACATAGAGGACCTCTCCTTGCTCCTCATCAGCTGAGATCTCCAACCTCACTATACTTTCAGTCCTCTCTGAGACCTGCACTGAGAGGAATGCAGGTGTAGAATTAGGTGTGTCACAGGAGTGCAGTAGGGCTAGTTTCTACGCTCCAACTAGAGCATCTGTGAGGGGTTGCAGTGTTGTGGCACCAGCACCAGTGCCTAAGGCCCAATTTTTCAGCCCCTGTTCAACAGGGACATGTAATTAGAATTCTTGATCTAATATTTCACAGCAGGGCCCGTTTCTGCGCCCACCAAGAGTATCTGTGCGGACTTACAGTGTTGTGGCACCAGCACCACCACCACCACCAAAGGCCCAATTTTTCTGCCCCTGTTCAACAGGGGCATGTAATTACAATTCTTGATCTAATATTTCATAGCAGGGCCCGTTTCTGCGCCGACCAAGAGTATCTGTGAGGACTTACAGTGTTGTGACACCAGCACCACCACCACTTTCAAAGGCTAAATTTTTCTGCCCCTGTTTAACAGGGGCATGTAATTACAATTCTTGATCTAATATTTCACAGCAGGGCCCTGTGAGGGCTTACAGTGTTGTGGCCACAACAACACCTAAGGCCCAAATTTCTGCTGAGTATATAGGGCAGGCTCCTACTTTCAAACATCCAACTTACAAACGACTCCTACTTGCAAATGGAAGGAGACAACAGAAAGTGAGGTGAAATCTACCCCTAGGAAGGGAAATTCTCTCCTGTACAAGTTAATATGGGAAAAACTTTTCTCCTTTCCACTAACGCTTTATCACCAATCCTTGTTTCACAAAAAAACCCAAATTTTCAAAAAACATTTGTCATTGGGACAAAAAGTGAGGTGAAATCTTTTGAAGAGGAGCACAGACAGCAAAACAAATGTCACAGGGGTGATAACCCTTCCCTATGTTTTCCAAAAAGCTTAAAATAGATTTTTTGGCTGGAGCTAAACACATTCAAAATGTACCAGTTCAAAATTACAAACAGATTCTACTTAACAACAAACCTACAGTCCCTGTCTTGTTTGCACCGCCTGTATACTGCTGTTCAGAGTATATAGGGCCTGGGGGCCACACACCTTTCCTTTTTTAATTTGGGTGCAGGGTTCCCCTTAATATCCATACAAGACCCAAAGGGCCTGGTAATGGACTAGGGGGTACCCATGCCGTTTGTCTCACTGATTTTCATCCATATCACCAGGACCCGACATTACATTAAAGCCGCAAGCAGTTTTAAATGACTTTTTTCCTTTAAAAATGATATTTTGTGCAGGGACTGTTCTAAGCACGGGAAACACGTGCCACTTTACAGGCATACTATAGACAACCCCCAGGTACGATATTTAAGGGAATATTTCACTTTTTTTTTTACTTTAAGCATCATTAAAATCACTGCTCCTGAAAAAACGTCCGTTTTCAAACTTTTTTTGCAATGATACATGTCCCCTGTGGCAGGACCTGGGTCCCCAAATCCTTTTTAGGACAATACCATGCAAATTAGCCTTTAAAATGAGCACTTTTGATTTCGAACGTTCGAGTCCCATAGACGTCAATGGGGTTCTAACATTCGTGCGAATTTTAGGTCCGTTCGCAGGTTCTGGTGCGAACCGAACCGCGGGGTGTTCGGCTCATCCCTAATGATGACCTCTCCTTGCTCCTCATCAGCTGGGATCTCCAACACCACTATTCCTCCAGTCCTTTCAGAAACCTGCACTGAGAGGAATGAAGGTATAGAAATACGTGTCCCAAGTACTTGCGGCCAATCTGCTAGCGGTACACCAACATTGGATTTTAGCAGGCAAATTTCCCTACCCCAGTTTGCTAAACCGTCTAAAGAAATTTGGTCCCAGCCATCCACATGCTCAGCGTCTGAATGCTAGCTTGGCCAAATTGCTAGTACTGCTAGACTCTGCCACCTTTTGTGAATTTGTGGAATGTGCGGTACCTCAGTGGCAGGTTCCCAAACGCCATTTCTTTTCACAGAAGGCCATTCCGGCTCTCTACCAACATGTGGAAGGCAATGTCTTGACCTCGTTGGACAGGGTGGTCAGCGGTAAGGTGCATATTACTGCTGACTCATGGTCCAGCAGTCATGGACAGGGACGTTACCTTTCTTTCACAGCGCACTGGGTAACTCTGTTGGCAGCTGGGAAGGATGCAGGACAGGGTTCAGTATTGTTGGAGCTTGTTCTGCCAACACGCCTCCAAAATGCTAGTGGTGATTCTGCCACAGCTCTCTCCTCCACCCCTCCTCTTCTTCTTCCTCTACGGCCTCTTCCTCTGCAGATTTCTCCTCTGAACCAGCGGTGCTCCGTAGGCAGTCAAGGGGCTATGCAAGCACTCAGGCAAAAAGATGCCATGCGGTGCTTGAGTTGGTCTGCTTAGGGGATAGGAGCCAAGCTGGGGCAGAGATTCTGTCAGCTCTGCAGGGGCAGGCTCAGAGGTGGTTGACACCATGCCAGCTTCAGCCAGGAATGGTTGTATGCGACAATGGCACCAACCTCCTCTCCGCCCTCCAACAGGGACAATTGACCCATGTTCCCTGTTTGGCTCACGTCCTGAATTTGGTGGTGAAGCGGTTCTTGAGCAGGTACCATGGCTTACAGGATCTCCTTAGGCAGGCCAGGAAAGTCTGTGGTCATTTCCGCCGGTCATATAATGCTAGTGCGTGGCTCTTTGACATTCAAAGAGAATGCAACCTGCCCAAGAACCGCCTCATTTGTGACATGCCCACCAGGTCGAACTCAACGTTGGCAATGCTGCAGCAGCTGCACATGCAGCAGAGGGCCATCAATGAGTACCAGTGTGAGTATGGCACCAGGACAGGGTCAGGGGAGCTTGGCTTTTTTTCGCCACTCCAGTGGCTACTGATCAAGGATGCATGCACTGTCCTGTCACCATTTGAGGAGGCCATGAGGATGGTGAGCAGTGACAGTGCATGCATCAGTGATACTGTCCCTCTTGTCTTCCTGTTGGAGCACATGCTTTGTGGAATAATGGACAGGGCACTTGAGGCAGAACAGTGGGAGGATGAGGAGGACTTCCTTACCTCTCAAGGCCCCCTTTATCCAGATACTAGTATTCCTGCAGGCCCGCCGATCACACATGAAGAAGAAGAGGAGGAGAAGGATTGTGTCAGCATGGAGGTGGAGGATAACACTCAGCATCAGCAGCAGTCTTCAAGGGATCGTTTGCAGTCCCCAGAAACCCATGGAGTTGTATGTGGCTGGGAGGAGGTGGTTGAGGATCATGTGATCCTTAGTGACCCAGAGGGCTCAGGATCGAATGCCTCTATAAATTTATGCTGCATGGCCTCCCTGATCCTGCAAAGCCTGTGAAAGGACCCTAGGATTCGTGGTATCAAGGAGAGGGATCATTACTGGCTGGCAACCCTTCTTGATTCATGTTACAAAGGTAAGGTTGCAGAACTTCTCCAGCCTTCGCAGGGGGAGCAGAGGATGAAATATGTTCGGGAGGCCTTGCAGAAAGGTTTGTGCAATGCGTTTCCAGAGCCTGGGAGGTTACAATTTCCTGGTGCTGGACAACGTGTTGCTGAGTCCCAGGCCCAGGTCTGATCTGTTCCAGCAAACATTGCCAGCATCTGAATTACATGGTGCAGGAATATCTAGGGGCAAGATCAGACTTGGAGACCTTTCCACCAGAACATCCACTTGGTTACTGGGTCTTGAGGATGGACCACTGACCAGAGCTTGCTCAATATGCAATTGAGCTACTGGCCTTTCCTGCATCCAGCGTTCTTTCTGATCGCTCATTCAGTGCTGCTGGAGGCTTTGTAACCGATCACAGAGTGCGCTTGTCCACAGACTCTGTTGATCGGCTCACATTCATAAAAATGAATCAGTCTTGAAACACCAGCTACCAAGCACCTAATGCAACTGATTGATTTTTCTATGGATGTGGGATCCCTTGAAGACTGCATATGCTGAGTGACTATCCTATTATGCTGAGTGACTATCCTATTCCTCCTCAATCTTCATGATGATAGCTTCTAGGAATATTTTCGGTTCAGGGCACCACCACCACTGCCTAAGGCCCATATTTCCCAGCAGGGCCTGTTCCTGCGCTCAACAAAAGTATCTGTGAGGTTTTGCAGTGTTATGCCACCACCACCACTGCCTAAGGCCCAATTTTTATGCCCCTATTTAACAGGGGCACGTAATTACAATTTTTTGATAGAATTTTTCACAGCAGGGCCCATTCCAGCGCCCACCAAGAGTAACTGTGAGGGCTTACAGTGTTCTGGTACCACCAACACCTAAGGCCCAATTTTCCGCAGAGTGTATAGGGCAGGCCATATAGTATATACAGGCGGTCCCCTATTTTCAAACATCCGACTTACAAACGACTCCTACTTAGAAACGGAGGGAGACAACAGGAAGTGAGAGGAAATCTACCCCTAGGAAGGGAAATTCTCTCCTGTAAGAGTTAATATGGGAAAAATGTGTCTCCACTGATGCTTTATCACCAGTCCTTGTTTCCCTAATAACCCAAAATTTTCTAAATCCAATTGTCATTGGGACAGAAAGTGAGGTGAAATCTGAACAGGGGCACAGACAGCAAAATAAATGTTACAGGGGTGATGATATCCCTTCCCTATGTTATCCAAAAAGCTTAAAAATAGATTTTTTGGCTGGAGCTACACTTACAAAATGTACCTGTTCCAAATACAAACAGATTCAACTTAAGAACAAAGCTACAGTCCCTATCTTGTTTGTAACCCAGGGACCCCCTGTATACTGCTGCTGTTCAGAGTATATAGGGCCTGGGGCCCCACGCCTTTTTTTTTAAATTTGGGTGCAAGGTTCCCCTTAAGATCCATACCAGACCCAAAGGGGGGGGCAACATTACATTACAGCCGCAAGCAGTTTTAAATGACTTTTATTTCTTTAGAAATGTCAATGGGACTGTTCTAAACACTGGAAAAATGTGCCACTTTACAGGCATACTATAGTCACCCCCCAGACATGATATTTAAAGTAATATTTCACTATTATTGCTTCACTTTAAGCATTATTAAAATCACTGCTGCTGAAAAAATGGCTGTTTTTAAAACTTTTTTTTGCATTGATACATGTCCCCTGGGGCAAGACCCAGGTCCCCAAACACTTTTTATGACAATAACTTGCATATTAGCCTTTAAAATTAGCACTTTAGATTTTTCATGTTCGAGTCCCATAGACTTTAACGGTGTTCACACAAATTTTTTGCCTGTTCGCATGTTCTGCCGCGAACCGAACCGGGGCACGTTTGGCTCATCCTTAGTAACTAACAATCGAGCCACACCTGATGTGGGACAAGCCCTTCACCAAAACTCAGGGCTTCAGAATTCCCCTGCAAGCCTTATCCCTGCCTTAGCCTGATCTAGGGTTGCCACCTTATCCCTTTAAAACCGAACACATATAAATTACACAGGTTCTGAGGCAAACTAATGCAGACAAGGCACTAAGTGAGTTTAATTATCACCTTAATCAGCCACAGAACCTGTGTAATTAATATGTGCTTGGTTTTAAAGGGATGAGGTGGCAACCCTAGCCTGATCCGTTCCTTGATCTGTTCCTGTCCTTTGTCCTGGACTCTGTATCCTGACCATGAAACCTGTCCCCTGATCCCTGCTCCCATTATGGTCTGTTTCCCCGTACCTGGTTTCTGTTCCCCTTTTCACTTATCCCTGTTGTTTGCATATGTGTTTTTCCTTCATTTTGTATAAAGTGCTTAGTTAGCTAGTTAGGTGTTATTTGGGGTTAGCTGTGTTCTTTGTATTTTACTTGTTTATGGTTTGCTGTTGTATGGTTTGCACGTGTGTCTTTATCTTAATAAATATACCTTTTTCACTTATAACCTGTACACACAATCAGACATTGATCGGAAATTCCGACAACAAAATCCATGGATTTTTTCCGACAGATGTTGGCTCAAACTTGTTTTGCATACACACGGTCGCACAAAGTTGTTTGCCAAGAACGCGGTCACGTACACCACGTACGACGAGACTATAAAAGGGCAGTTCAGAACCAAGCGCGGCACCCTTTGGGTTCCTTTTGCTAATCTTGTGTTAGTAAAAGTTTGGTGAGAGACGGCTTGTGCTTTTTCAGACTCGTGGTTTTCAGATCGTTTTCTGCTGTTCAGTTTGTGCTTGTGGGTTTGTATCTGGTTTTCAGTGAGTGCAGTGAGTTCGTATTTGATTCTTCAGTGCGTTCTTATCCGCTCGTTGCTGTTTTTCAGGTCGCTCTTCACAGGCCTTGCTGTTCTTCAGTGCATTTTGTTACTTCTTTCTGAGCAGCCAACCATTTTCTAGCCATGTTGCGTATACGTACTCCTCGTAGATTTCCTGCAGTGCGGGGGCTTGGTGTTGGGGTCCTTACCTTCACACAAGTCCAGTCTATGAACAGGGTGGGGAGGAGTTCATGGACCAAGAATTGGTTGCTCCAGCGTGACCAGTTCGGTCACATGCCTTTGCTCCGTGAGATCCGTGAGAATAATCCTGATGATTTCAGGAACTTTCTCCGGATGACGGACCCCGTATTTCACCATTTGTTGGCTTTGCTGACCCCCTATATCAGCAGGCAGGATACCTGCATGAGGCAAGCCATCACTCGGGAGCAGACGCTAGTTGCCACCCTGTGGTTCTCAACAGGCATCTCCCCCCAGGCTCTGGGGATCATTATCCCAGAGACCTGTTCTGCCACCATCCAGGTCCTGCAGAAGGAGTATATTAAGGTAAGATTTTTATCCTTTAACATCACATTTTATTGTCTAGAATGTTTGATAATGTATTGTTTTTCTTTCCTCATTCCCTAATTACGATGATTGTAATATGCTGTTAATGTCCCCTTTGTCCTCATGCATGCTGGAATTTTAGGTATTTTATTTTTATCCTTCATACATACTTCACTTACCTCCCCAGCATGCTCTCCTGGCCCTATATCCACGTCGTCTACTCAATTAACAATGTATTTTGTAAGCTTCATAGTAGTGCTTTACCCTAAAAACCCCCTAAAATGTAGAAAATTATAATGTGTGTTTGAAATTCAGGCAGAGTGGCAGAGGCTTTTTTTTTGTGTCCCAAAATCATTTAGAACTCTCCCTCCCCCCAACTGCTAACTCAGCTGATACCAATCCTCTATTTGCTGACTTTGCCAAATCCATACACACTATACCCACCTCTTTTGTGGTCAGATTTATGGATGAATAACCCAAAGCATGTAGTGCAAGGGCCTACCTGAATACTTTCAAATGGTACTGTTTGAAGTTTTTGTATCCTATTATAATCTTGATAGGTAATAGCAGAATGTAAAAATGTGCTAAAATGTGTACAGTGTGTATTTATCTCTTTGTGTTATGACACTTCTTACCTGTCCAGTGGGCTGCCAATAGTGTAAAGTAAGGAGGAGCTGGCCAAAGTAATACACATTATTTATACATTCATCTCTCAATGAAGTGGAGAGGGTTACCTGTCCAAAACATACCCCCCCCATAAAATTTTACAAATGGCCCATGAGAGGGGGGAATCTGATAGGTGGACCTTATACCTTGGTCTTTAAATACTAAAATGATGAATTTATTTTTCTTGTTTGACTCCACAGTTTCCTTCCATGCCACAGGAATGGCAGACTGTGGCCTCCCACTTTGCCCAGCGGTGGGACTTTCCTAACTGCGAAGGGGCAATTGATTGGAAACACGTCCACATTGTCCCACCACCCAGCTCAGGGTCATACTATTACAACTACAAGGGGTTCAATAGTATTGTGATGTTGGCAGTTGTGTCGGCTACTTACGAGTTCCTGTATGTGGACGTGGGGAAGAATGGCCGGATGTCCGATTGTGGAGTCATGGCCCAGACGGAGTTCTACAGGCATCTCCAGAATGGCAGCTTGGACTTGCCACCTCCAGAAGACAATGTGGAAGGACTCCCATTCGTCTTCGTTGCAGATCAAGCGTTTGCACTGGGGGACCATCTTATGCGGCCATTTCCTATGAGGACCCTCACCCCGGACCAGAGGGTTTTTAATTACCGGCTGGCCAGAGCCAGAAGAGTGGTGGAGAACATGTTTGGAATCATGGCCAGCCGGTTCCGCCTATTTCTTACACCCATACACATGGCGGAGTATAAACGGAATCACATCATCCTGGTGTGCTGTGTTCTCCACAACTTTTTAAGGCGAAATTCTGCCAACTATGCTGCCTCAGTTGGGCCTGAGGCCAGAATTCAAGTAAATGAACCAACCCTGATGGCGCTTGAGGCTGGCCGTCCTGGCTTGCCCCCCCTGAGTGCCCGCGAGGTCCGTCTTAGATACCTTGATTACTTTGCGGGTAGGGGGGCCATCAATATGCCAGACAATGTCTGATACATTTTTAAAATAAAAAAATCATTTTAACACACATTTTGCACATGCAGCAGAGGGCCATCAATGAGTACCAGTGTGAGTATGGCACCAGGACAGGGTCAGGGGAGCTTGGCTTTTTTTCGCCACTCCAGTGGCTACTGATCAAGGATGCATGCACTGTCCTGTCACCATTTGAGGAGGCCATGAGGATGGTGAGCAGTGACAGTGCATGCATCAGTGATACTGTCCCTCTTGTCTTCCTGTTGGAGCACATGCTTTGTGGAATAATGGACAGGGCACTTGAGGCAGAACAGTGGGAGGATGAGGAGGACTTCCTTACCTCTCAAGGCCCCCTTTATCCAGATACTAGTATTCCTGCAGGCCCGCCGATCACACATGAAGAAGAAGAGGAGGAGAAGGATTGTGTCAGCATGGAGGTGGAGGATAACACTCAGCATCAGCAGCAGTCTTCAAGGGATCGTTTGCAGTCCCCAGAAACCCATGGAGTTGTATGTGGCTGGGAGGAGGTGGTTGAGGATCATGTGATCCTTAGTGACCCAGAGGACTCAGGATCGAATGCCTGTATAAATTTATGCTGCATGGCCTCCCTGATCCTGCAAAGCCTGTGAAAGGACCCTAGGATTCGTGGTATCAAGGAGAGGGATCATTACTGGCTGGCAACCCTTCTTGATTCATGTTACAAAGGTAAGGTTGCAGAACTTATCCAGCCTTCGCAGGGGGAGCAGAGGATGAAATATGTTCGGGAGGCCTTGCAGAAAGGTTTGTGCAATGCGTTTCCAGAGCCTGGGAGGTTACAATTTCCTGGTGCTGGACAACGTGTTGCTGAGTCCCAGGCCCAGGTCTGATCTGTTCCAGCAAACATTGCCAGCATCTGAATTACATGGTGCAGGAATATCTAGGGGCAAGATCAGACTTGGAGACCTTTCCACCAGAACATCCACTTGGTTACTGGGTCTTGAGGATGGACCACTGACCAGAGCTTGCTCAATATGCAATTGAGCTACTGGCCTTTCCTGCATCCAGCGTTCTTTCTGATCGCTCATTCAGTGCTGCTGGAGGCTTTGTAACCGATCACAGAGTGCGCTTGTCCACAGACTCTGTTGATCGGCTCACATTCATAAAAATGAATCAGTCTTGAAACACCAGCTACCAAGCACCTAATGCAACTGATTGATTTTTCTATGGATGTGGGATCCCTTGAAGACTGCATATGCTGAGTGACTATCCTATTATGCTGAGTGACTATCCTATTCCTCCTCAATCTTCATGATGATAGCTTCTAGGAATATTTTCAGTTCAGGGCACCACCACCACTGCCTAAGGCCCATATTTCCCAGCAGGGCCTGTTCCTGCGCTCAACAAAAGTATCTGTGAGGTTTTGCAGTGTTATGCCACCACCACCACCACCACCACCGCCTAAGGCCCAATTTTTATGCCCCTATTTAACAGGGGCACGTAATTACAATTTTTTGATAGAATTTTTCACAGCAGGGCCCATTCCAGCGCCCACCAAGAGTAACTGTGAGGGCTTACAGTGTTCTGGTACCACCAACACCTAAGGCCCAATTTTCCGCAGAGTGTATAGGGCAGGCCATATAGTATATACAGGCGGTCCCCTATTTTCAAACATCCGACTTACAAACGACTCCTACTTAGAAACGGAGGGAGACAACAGGAAGTGAGAGGAAATCTACCCCTAGGAAGGGAAATTCTCTCCTGTAAGAGTTAATATGGGAAAAATGTGTCTCCACTGATGCTTTATCACCAGTCCTTGTTTCCCTAATAACCCAAAAGTTTCTAAATCCAATTGTCATTGGGACAGAAAGTGAGGTGAAATCTGAACAGGGGCACAGACAGCAAAATAAATGTTACAGGGGTGATGATATCCCTTCCCTATGTTATCCAAAAAGCTTAAAAATAGATTTTTTGGCTGGAGCTACACTTACAAAATGTACCTGTTCCAAGTACAAACAGATTCAACTTAAGAACAAAGCTACAGTCCCTATCTTGTTTGTAACCCAGGGACCCCCTGTATACTGCTGCTGTTCAGAGTATATAGGGCCTGGGGCCCCACGCCTTTTTTTTTAAATTTGGGTGCAAGGTTCCCCTTAATATCCATACCAGACCCAAAGGGGGGGGGCAACATTACATTACAGCCGCAAGCAGTTTTAAATGACTTTTATTTCTTTAGAAATGTCAATAGGACTGTTCTAAACACTGGAAAAATGCGCCACTTTACAGGCATACTATAGTCACCCCCCAGGCATGATATTTAAAGTAATATTTCACTATTATTGCTTCACTTTAAGCATTATTAAAATCACTGCTGCTGAAAAAATGGCTGTTTTTAAAACTTGTTTTTGCATTGATACATGTCCCCTGGGGCAAGACCCAGGTCCCCAAACACTTTTTATGACAATAACTTGCATATTAGCCTTTAAAATTAGCACTTTAGATTTTTCATGTTCGAGTCCCATAGACTTTAACGGTGTTCACACAAATTTTTTGCCTGTTCGCATGTTCTGCCGCGAACCGAACTGGGGCGCGTTTGGCTCATCCTTAGTAACTAACAATCGAGCCACACCTGATGTGGGACAAGCCCTTCACCAAAACTCAGGGCTTCAGAATTCCCCTGCAAGCCTTATCCCTGCCTTAGCCTGATCTAGGGTTGCCACCTCATCCCTTTAAAACCGAACACATATAAATTACACAGGTTCTGAGGCAAACTAATGCAGACAAGGCACTAAGTGAGTTTAATTATCACCTTAATCAGCCACAGAACCTGTGTAATTAATATGTGCTTGGTTTTAAAGGGATGAGGTGGCAACCCTAGCCTGATCCGTTCCTTGATCTGTTCCTGTCCTTTGTCCTGGACTCTGTATCCTGACCATGAAACCTGTCCCCTGATCCCTGCTCCCATTATGGTCTGTTTCCCCGTACCTGGTTTCTGTTCCCCTTTTCACTTATCCCTGTTGTTTGCATATGTGTTTTTCCTTCATTTTGTATAAAGTGCTTAGTTAGCTAGTTAGGTGTTATTTGGGGTTAGCTGTGTTCTTTGTATTTTACTTGTTTATGGTTTGCTGTTGTATGGTTTGCACGTGTGTCTTTATCTTAATAAATATACCTTTTTCACTTATAACCTGTACACACAATCAGACATTGATCGGAAATTCCGACAACAAAATCCATGGATTTTTTCCGACAGATGTTGGCTCAAACTTGTTTTGCATACACACGGTCGCACAAAGTTGTTTGCCAAGAACGAGACTATAAAAGGGCAGTTCAGAACCAAGCGCGGCACCCTTTGGGTTCCTTTTGCTAATCTTGTGTTAGTAAAAGTTTGGTGAGAGACGGCTTGTGCTTTTTCAGACTCGTGGTTTTCAGATCGTTTTCTGCTGTTCAGTTTGTGCTTGTGGGTTTGTATCTGGTTTTCAGTGAGTGCAGTGAGTTCGTATTTGATTCTTCAGTGCGTTCTTATCCGCTCGTTGCTGTTTTTCAGGTCGCTCTTCACAGGCCTTGCTGTTCTTCAGTGCATTTTGTTACTTCGTTCTGAGCAGCCAACCATTTTCTAGCCATGTTGCGTGTACGTACTCCTCGTAGAGTTCGTGCAGTGCGGGGGCTTGGTGTTGGGGTCCTTAGCTTCACACAAGTCCAGTCCATGAACAGGGTGGGGAGGAGTTCATGGACCAAGAATTGGTTGCTCCAGCGTGACCAGTTCGGTCACATGCCTTTGCTCCATGAGATCCGTGAGAATAATCCTGATGATTTCAGGAACTTTCTCCGGATGACGGACCCCGTATTTCACCATTTGTTGGCTTTGCTGACCCCCTATATCAGCAGGCAGGATACCTGCATGAGGCAAGCCATCACTCGGGAGCAGACGCTAGTTGCCACCCTGTGGTTCTCAACAGGCATCTCCCCCCAGGCTCTGGGGATCATTATCCCAGAGACCTGTTCTGCCACCATCCAGGTCCTGCAGAAGGAGTATATTAAGGTAAGATTTTTATCCTTTAACATCACATTTTATTGTCTAGAATGTTTGATAATGTATTGTTTTTCTTTCCTCATTCCCTAATTACGATGATTGTAATATGCTGTTAATGTCCCCTTTGTCCTCATGCATGCTGGAATTTTAGGTATTTTATTTTTATCCTTCATACATACTTCACTTACCTCCCCAGCATGCTCTCCTGGCCCTATATCCACCTCGTCTACTCAATTAACAATGTATTTTGTCAGCTTCATAGTAGTGCTTTACCCTAAAAACCCCCTAAAATGTAGAAAATTATAATGTGTGTTTGAAATTCAGGCAGAGTGGCAGAGGCCTTTTTTTTGTGTCCCAAAATCATTTAGAACTCTCCCTCCCCCCAACTGCTAACTCAGCTGATACCAATCCTCTATTTGCTGACTTTGCCAAATCCATACACACTATACCCACCTCTTTTGTGGTCAGATTTATGGATGAATAACCCAAAGCATGTAGTGCAAGGGCCTACCTGAATACTTTCAAATGGTACTGTTTGAAGTTTTTGTATCCTATTATAATCTTGATAGGTAATAGCAGAATGTAAAAATGTGCTAAAATGTGTACAGTGTGTATTTATCTCTTTGTGTTATGACACTTCTTACCTGTCCAGTGGGCTGCCAATAGTGTAAAGTAAGGAGGAGCTGGCCAAAGTAATACACATTATTTATACATTCATCTCTCAATGAAGTGGAGAGCGTTACCTGTCCAAAACATACCCACCCCCATAAAATTTTACAAATGGCCCATGAGAGGGGGGAATCTGATAGGTGGACCTTATACCTTGGTCTTTAAATACTAAAATGATGAATTTCTTTTTCTTGTTTGACTCCACAGTTTCCTTCCATGCCACAGGAAAGGCAGACTGTGGCCTCCCACTTTGCCCAGCGGTGGGACTTTCCTAACTGCGAAGGGGCAATTGATGGGAAACACGACCACATTGTCCCACCACCCAGCTCAGGGTCATACTATTACAACTACAAGGGGTTCAATAGTATTGTGATGTTGGCAGTTGTGTCGGCTACTTACGAGTTCCTGTATGTGGACGTGGGGAAGAATGGCCGGATGTCCGATGGTGGAGTCATGGCCCAGACGGAGTTCTACAGGCGTCTCCAGAATGGCAGCTTGGACTTGCCACCTCCAGAAGACAATGTGGAAGGACTCCCATTCGTCTTCGTTGCAGATCAAGCGTTTGCACTGGGGGACCATCTTATGCGGCCATTTCCTATGAGGACCCTCACCCCGGACCAGAGGGTTTTTAATTACCGGCTGGCCAGAGCTAGAAGAGTGGTGGAGAACATGTTTGGAATCATGGCCAGCCGGTTCCGCCTATTTCTTATACCCATACACATGGCGGAGTATAAACGGAATCACATCATCCTGGTGTGCTGTGTTCTCCACAACTTTTTAAGGCGAAATTCTGCCAACTATGCTGCCTCAGTTGGGCCTGAGGCCAGAATTCAAGTAAATGAACCAACCCTGATGGCGCTTGAGGCTGGCCGTCCTGGCTTGCCCCCCCTGAGTGCCCGCGAGGTCCGTCTTAGATACCTTGATTACTTTGCGGGTAGGGGGGCCATCAATATGCCAGACAATGTCTGATACATTTTTAAAATAAAAAAATCATTTTAACACACATTTTGCACATGCAGCAGAGGGCCATCAATGAGTACCAGTGTGAGTATGGCACCAGGACAGGGTCAGGGGAGCTTGGCTTTTTTTCGCCACTCCAGTGGCTACTGATCAAGGATGCATGCACTGTCCTGTCACCATTTGAGGAGGCCATGAGGATGGTGAGCAGTGACAGTGCATGCATCAGTGATACTGTCCCTCTTGTCTTCCTGTTGGAGCACATGCTTTGTGGAATAATGGACAGGGCACTTGAGGCAGAACAGTGGGAGGATGAGGAGGACTTCCTTACCTCTCAAGGCCCCCTTTATCCAGATACTAGTATTCCTGCAGGCCCGCCGATCACACATGAAGAAGAAGAGGAGGAGAAGGATTGTGTCAGCATGGAGGTGGAGGATAACACTCAGCATCAGCAGCAGTCTTCAAGGGATCGTTTGCAGTCCCCAGAAACCCATGGAGTTGTATGTGGCTGGGAGGAGGTGGTTGAGGATCATGTGATCCTTAGTGACCCAGAGGACACAGGATCGAATGCCTCTATAAATTTATGCTGCATGGCCTCCCTGATCCTGCAAAGCCTGTGAAAGGACCCTAGGATTCGTGGTATCAAGGAGAGGGATCATTACTGGCTGGCAACCCTTCTTGATTCATGTTACAAAGGTAAGGTTGCAGAACTTATCCAGCCTTCGCAGGGGGAGCAGAGGATGAAATATGTTCGGGAGGCCTTGCAGAAAGGTTTGTGCAATGCGTTTCCAGAGCCTGGGAGGTTACAATTTCCTGGTGCTGGACAACGTGTTGCTGAGTCCCAGGCCCAGGTCTGATCTGTTCCAGCAAACATTGCCAGCATCTGAATTACATGGTGCAGGAATATCTAGGGGCAAGATCAGACTTGGAGACCTTTCCACCAGAACATCCACTTGGTTACTGGGTCTTGAGGATGGACCACTGACCAGAGCTTGCTCAATATGCAATTGAGCTACTGGCCTTTCCTGCATCCAGCGTTCTTTCTGATCGCTCATTCAGTGCTGCTGGAGGCTTTGTAACCGATCACAGAGTGCGCTTGTCCACAGACTCTGTTGATCGGCTCACATTCATAAAAATGAATCAGTCTTGAAACACCAGCTACCAAGCACCTAATGCAACTGATTGATTTTTCTATGGATGTGGGATCCCTTGAAGACTGCATATGCTGAGTGACTATCCTATTATGCTGAGTGACTATCCTATTCTTCCTCAATCTTCATGATGATAGCTTCTAGGAATATTTTCGGTTCAGGGCACCACCACCACTGCCTAAGGCCCATATTTCCCAGCAGGGCCTGTTCCTGCGCTCAACAAAAGTATCTGTGAGGTTTTGCAGTGTTATGCCACCACCACCACCACCATCACCGCCTAAGGCCCAATTTTTATGCCCCTATTTAACAGGGGCACGTAATTACAATTTTTTGATAGAATTTTTCACAGCAGGGCCCATTCCAGCGCCCACCAAGAGTAACTGTGAGGGCTTACAGTGTTCTGGTACCACCAACACCTAAGGCCCAATTTTCCGCAGAGTGTATAGGGCAGGCCATATAGTATATACAGGCGGTCCCCTATTTTCAAACATCCGACTTACAAACGACTCCTACTTAGAAACGGAGGGAGACAACAGGAAGTGAGAGGAAATCTACCCCTAGGAAGGGAAATTCTCTCCTGTAAGAGTTAATATGGGAAAAATGTGTCTCCACTGATGCTTTATCACCAGTCCTTGTTTCCCTAATAACCCAAAAGTTTCTAAATCCAATTGTCATTGGGACAGAAAGTGAGGTGAAATCTGAACAGGGGCACAGACAGCAAAATAAATGTTACAGGGGTGATGATATCCCTTCCCTATGTTATCCAAAAAGCTTAAAAATAGATTTTTTGGCTGGAGCTACACTTACAAAATGTACCTGTTCCAAGTACAAACAGATTCAACTTAAGAACAAAGCTACAGTCCCTATCTTGTTTGTAACCCAGGGACCCCCTGTATACTGCTGCTGTTCAGAGTATATAGGGCCTGGGGCCCCACGCCTTTTTTTTTAAATTTGGGTGCAAGGTTCCCCTTAATATCCATACCAGACCCAAAGGGGGGGGCAACATTACATTACAGCCGCAAGCAGTTTTAAATGACTTTTATTTCTTTAGAAATGTCAATGGGACTGTTCTAAACACTGGAAAAATGCGCCACTTTACAGGCATACTATAGTCACCCCCCAGGCATGATATTTAAAGTAATATTTCACTATTATTGCTTCACTTTAAGCATTATTAAAATCACTGCTGCTGAAAAAATGGCTGTTTTTAAAACTTTTTTTTGCATTGATACATGTCCCCTGGGGCAAGACCCAGGTCCCCAAACACTTTTTATGACAATAACTTGCATATTAGCCTTTAAAATTAGCACTTTAGATTTTTCATGTTCGAGTCCCATAGACTTTAACGGTGTTCACACAAATTTTTTGCCTGTTCGCATGTTCTGCCGCGAACCGAACTGGGGCGCGTTTGGCTCATCCTTAGTAACTAACAATCGAGCCACACCTGATGTGGGACAAGCCCTTCACCAAAACTCAGGGCTTCAGAATTCCCCTGCAAGCCTTATCCCTGCCTTAGCCTGATCTAGGGTTGCCACCTCATCCCTTTAAAACCGAACACATATAAATTACACAGGTTCTGAGGCAAACTAATGCAGACAAGGCACTAAGTGAGTTTAATTATCACCTTAATCAGCCACAGAACCTGTGTAATTAATATGTGCTTGGTTTTAAAGGGATGAGGTGGCAACCCTAGCCTGATCCGTTCCTTGATCTGTTCCTGTCCTTTGTCCTGGACTCTGTATCCTGACCATGAAACCTGTCCCCTGATCCCTGCTCCCATTATGGTCTGTTTCCCCGTACCTGGTTTCTGTTCCCCTTTTCACTTATCCCTGTTGTTTGCATATGTGTTTTTCCTTCATTTTGTATAAAGTGCTTAGTTAGCTAGTTAGGTGTTATTTGGGGTTAGCTGTGTTCTTTGTATTTTACTTGTTTATGGTTTGCTGTTGTATGGTTTGCACGTGTGTCTTTATCTTAATAAATATACCTTTTTCACTTATAACCTGTACACACAATCAGACATTGATCGGAAATTCCGACAACAAAATCCATGGATTTTTTCCGACAGATGTTGGCTCAAACTTGTTTTGCATACACACGGTCGCACAAAGTTGTTTGCCAAGAACGAGACTATAAAAGGGCAGTTCAGAACCAAGCGCGGCACCCTTTGGGTTCCTTTTGCTAATCTTGTGTTAGTAAAAGTTTGGTGAGAGACGGCTTGTGCTTTTTCAGACTCGTGGTTTTCAGATCGTTTTCTGCTGTTCAGTTTGTGCTTGTGGGTTTGTATCTGGTTTTCAGTGAGTGCAGTGAGTTCGTATTTGATTCTTCAGTGCGTTCTTATCCGCTCGTTGCTGTTTTTCAGGTCGCTCTTCACAGGCCTTGCTGTTCTTCAGTGCATTTTGTTACTTCGTTCTGAGCAGCCAACCATTTTCTAGCCATGTTGCGTGTACGTACTCCTCGTAGAGTTCGTGCAGTGCGGGGGCTTGGTGTTGGGGTCCTTAGCTTCACACAAGTCCAGTCCATGAACAGGGTGGGGAGGAGTTCATGGACCAAGAATTGGTTGCTCCAGCGTGACCAGTTCGGTCACATGCCTTTGCTCCATGAGATCCATGAGAATAATCCTGATGATTTCAGGAACTTTCTCCGGATGACGGACCCCGTATTTCACCATTTGTTGGCTTTGCTGACCCCCTATATCAGCAGGCAGGATACCTGCATGAGGCAAGCCATCACTCGGGAGCAGATGCTAGTTGCCACCCTGTGGTTCTCAACAGGCATCTCCCCCCAGGCTCTGGGGATCATTATCCCAGAGACCTGTTCTGCCACCATCCAGGTCCTGCAGAAGGAGTATATTAAGGTAAGATTTTTATCCTTTAACATCACATTTTATTGTCTAGAATGTTTGATAATGTATTGTTTTTCTTTCCTCATTCCCTAATTACGATGATTGTAATATGCTGTTAATGTCCCCTTTGTCCTCATGCATGCTGGAATTTTAGGTATTTTATTTTTATCCTTCATACATACTTCACTTACCTCCCCAGCATGCTCTCCTGGCCCTATATCCACCTCGTCTACTCAATTAACAATGTATTTTGTCAGCTTCATAGTAGTGCTTTACCCTAAAAACCCCCTAAAATGTAGAAAATTATAATGTGTGTTTGAAATTCAGGCAGAGTGGCAGAGGCCTTTTTTTGTGTCCCAAAATCATTTAGAACTCTCCCTCCCCCCAACTGCTAACTCAGCTGATACCAATCCTCTATTTGCTGACTTTGCCAAATCCATACACACTATACCCACCTCTTTTGTGGTCAGATTTATGGATGAATAACCCAAAGCATGTAGTGCAAGGGCCTACCTGAATACTTTCAAATGGTACTGTTTGAAGTTTTTGTATCCTATTATAATCTTGATAGGTAATAGCAGAATGTAAAAATGTGCTAAAATGTGTACAGTGTGTATTTATCTCTTTGTGTTATGACACTTCTTACCTGTCCAGTGGGCTGCCAATAGTGTAAAGTAAGGAGGAGCTGGCCAAAGTAATACACATTATTTATACATTCATCTCTCAATGAAGTGGAGAGCGTTACCTGTCCAAAACATACCCACCCCCATAAAATTTTACAAATGGCCCATGAGAGGGGGGAATCTGATAGGTGGACCTTATACCTTGGTCTTTAAATACTAAAATGATGAATTTCTTTTTCTTGTTTGACTCCACAGTTTCCTTCCATGCCACAGGAAAGGCAGACTGTGGCCTCCCACTTTGCCCAGCGGTGGGACTTTCCTAACTGCGAAGGGGCAATTGATGGGAAACACGACCACATTGTCCCACCACCCAGCTCAGGGTCATACTATTACAACTACAAGGGGTTCAATAGTATTGTGATGTTGGCAGTTGTGTCGGCTACTTACGAGTTCCTGTAGGTGGACGTGGGGAAGAATGGCCGGATGTCCGATGGTGGAGTCATGGCCCAGACGGAGTTCTACAGGCGTCTCCAGAATGGCAGCTTGGACTTGCCACCTCCAGAAGACAATGTGGAAGGACTCCCATTCGTCTTCGTTGCAGATCAAGCGTTTGCACTGGGGGACCATCTTATGCGGCCATTTCCTATGAGGACCCTCACCCCGGACCAGAGGGTTTTTAATTACCGGCTGGCCAGAGCCAGAAGAGTGGTGGAGAACATGTTTGGAATCATGGCCAGCCGGTTCCGCCTATTTCTTATACCCATACACATGGCGGAGTATAAACGGAATCACATCATCCTGGTGTGCTGTGTTCTCCACAACTTTTTAAGGCGAAATTCTGCCAACTATGCTGCCTCAGTTGGGCCTGAGGCCAGAATTCAAGTAAATGAACCAACCCTGATGGCGCTTGAGGCTGGTCGTCCTGGCTTGCCCCCCCTGAGTGCCCGCGAGGTCCGTCTTAGATACCTTGATTACTTTGCGGGTAGGGGGGCCATCAATATGCCAGACAATGTCTGATACATTTTTAAAATAAAAAAATCATTTTAACACACATTTTGCACATGCAGCAGAGGGCCATCAATGAGTACCAGTGTGAGTATGGCACCAGGACAGGGTCAGGGTAGCTTGGCTTTTTTTCGCCACTCCAGTGGCTACTGATCAAGGATGCATGCACTGTCCTGTCACCATTTGAGGAGGCCATGAGGATGGTGAGCAGTGACAGTGCATGCATCAGTGATACTGTCCCTCTTGTCTTCCTGTTGGAGCACATGCTTTGTGGAATAATGGACAGGGCACTTGAGGCAGAACAGTGGGAGGATGAGGAGGACTTCCTTACCTCTCAAGGCCCCCTTTATCCAGATACTAGTATTCCTGCAGGCCCGCCGATCACACATGAAGAAGAAGAGGAGGAGAAGGATTGTGTCAGCATGGAGGTGGAGGATAACACTCAGCATCAGCAGCAGTCTTCAAGGGATCGTTTGCAGTCCCCAGAAACCCATGGAGTTGTATGTGGCTGGGAGGAGGTGGTTGAGGATCATGTGATCCTTAGTGACCCAGAGGACACAGGATCGAATGCCTCTATAAATTTATGCTGCATGGCCTCCCTGATCCTGCAAAGCCTGTGAAAGGACCCTAGGATTCGTGGTATCAAGGAGAGGGATCATTACTGGCTGGCAACCCTTCTTGATTCATGTTACAAAGGTAAGGTTGCAGAACTTATCCAGCCTTCGCAGGGGGAGCAGAGGATGAAATATGTTCGGGAGGCCTTGCAGAAAGGTTTGTGCAATGCGTTTCCAGAGCCTGGGAGGTTACAATTTCCTGGTGCTGGACAACGTGTTGCTGAGTCCCAGGCCCAGGTCTGATCTGTTCCAGCAAACATTGCCAGCATCTGAATTACATGGTGCAGGAATATCTAGGGGCAAGATCAGACTTGGAGACCTTTCCACCAGAACATCCACTTGGTTACTGGGTCTTGAGGATGGACCACTGACCAGAGCTTGCTCAATATGCAATTGAGCTACTGGCCTTTCCTGCATCCAGCGTTCTTTCTGATCGCTCATTCAGTGCTGCTGGAGGCTTTGTAACCGATCACAGAGTGCGCTTGTCCACAGACTCTGTTGATCGGCTCACATTCATAAAAATGAATCAGTCTTGAAACACCAGCTACCAAGCACCTAATGCAACTGATTGATTTTTCTATGGATGTGGGATCCCTTGAAGACTGCATATGCTGAGTGACTATCCTATTATGCTGAGTGACTATCCTATTCTTCCTCAATCTTCATGATGATAGCTTCTAGGAATATTTTCGGTTCAGGGCACCACCACCACTGCCTAAGGCCCATATTTCCCAGCAGGGCCTGTTCCTGCGCTCAACAAAAGTATCTGTGAGGTTTTGCAGTGTTATGCCACCACCACCACCACCATCACCGCCTAAGGCCCAATTTTTATGCCCCTATTTAACAGGGGCACGTAATTACAATTTTTTGATAGAATTTTTCACAGCAGGGCCCATTCCAGCGCCCACCAAGAGTAACTGTGAGGGCTTACAGTGTTCTGGTACCACCAACACCTAAGGCCCAATTTTCCGCAGAGTGTATAGGGCAGGCCATATAGTATATACAGGCGGTCCCCTATTTTCAAACATCCGACTTACAAACGACTCCTACTTAGAAACGGAGGGAGACAACAGGAAGTGAGAGGAAATCTACCCCTAGGAAGGGAAATTCTCTCCTGTAAGAGTTAATATGGGAAAAATGTGTCTCCACTGATGCTTTATCACCAGTCCTTGTTTCCCTAATAACCCAAAAGTTTCTAAATCCAATTGTCATTGGGACAGAAAGTGAGGTGAAATCTGAACAGGGGCACAGACAGCAAAATAAATGTTACAGGGGTGATGATATCCCTTCCCTATGTTATCCAAAAAGCTTAAAAATAGATTTTTTGGCTGGAGCTACACTTACAAAATGTACCTGTTCCAAATACAAACAGATTCAACTTAAGAACAAAGCTACAGTCCCTATCTTGTTTGTAACCCAGGGACCCCCTGTATACTGCTGCTGTTCAGAGTATATAGGGCCTGGGGCCCCACGCCTTTTTTTTTAAATTTGGGTGCAAGGTTCCCCTTAATATCCATACCAGACCCAAAGGGGGGGGGCAACATTACATTACAGCCGCAAGCAGTTTTAAATGACTTTTATTTCTTTAGAAATGTCAATGGGACTGTTCTAAACACTGGAAAAATGCGCCACTTTACAGGCATACTATAGTCACCCCCCAGGCATGATATTTAAAGTAATATTTCACTATTATTGCTTCACTTTAAGCATTATTAAAATCACTGCTGCTGAAAAAATGGCTGTTTTTAAAACTTTTTTTTGCATTGATACATGTCCCCTGGGGCAAGACCCAGGTCCCCAAACACTTTTTATGACAATAACTTGCATATTAGCCTTTAAAATTAGCACTTTAGATTTTTCATGTTCGAGTCCCATAGACTTTAACGGTGTTCACACAAATTTTTTGCCTGTTCGCATGTTCTGCCGCGAACCGAACCGGGGCGCGTTTGGCTCATCCTTAGTAACTAACAATCGAGCCACACCTGATGTGGGACAAGCCCTTCACCAAAACTCAGGGCTTCAGAATTCCCCTGCAAGCCTTATCCCTGCCTTAGCCTGATCTAGGGTTGCCACCTCATCCCTTTAAAACCGAACACATATAAATTACACAGGTTCTGAGGCAAACTAATGCAGACAAGGCACTAAGTGAGTTTAATTATCACCTTAATCAGCCACAGAACCTGTGTAATTAATATGTGCTTGGTTTTAAAGGGATGAGGTGGCAACCCTAGCCTGATCGGTTCCTTGATCTGTTCCTGTCCTTTGTCCTGGACTCTGTATCCTGACCATGAAACCTGTCCCCTGATCCCTGCTCCCATTACGGTCTGTTTCCCCGTACCTGGTTTCTGTTCCCCTTTTCACTTATCCCTGTTGTTTGCATATGTGTTTTTCCTTCATTTTGTATAAAGTGCTTAGTTAGCTAGTTAGGTGTTATTTGGGGTTAGCTGTGTTCTTTGTATTTTACTTGTTTATGGTTTGCTGTTGTATGGTTTGCACGTGTGTCTTTATCTTAATAAATATACCTTTTTCACTTATAACCTGTACACACAATCAGACATTGATCGGAAATTCCGACAACAAAATCCATGGATTTTTTCCGACAGATGTTGGCTCAAACTTGTTTTGCATACACACGGTCGCACAAAGTTGTTTGCCAAGAACGCGGTCACGTACACCACGTACGACGAGACTATAAAAGGGCAGTTCAGAACCAAGCGCGGCACCCTTTGGGTTCCTTTTGCTAATCTTGTGTTAGTAAAAGTTTGGTGAGAGACGGCTTGTGCTTTTTCAGACTCGTGGTTTTCAGATCGTTTTCTGCTGTTCAGTTTGTACTTGTGGGTTTGTATCTGGTTTTCAGTGAGTGCAGTGAGTTCGTATTTGATTCTTCAGTGCGTTCTTATCCGCTCGTTGCTGTTTTTCAGGTCGCTCTTCACAGGCCTTGCTGTTCTTCAGTGCATTTTGTTACTTCGTTCTGAGCAGCCAACCATTTTCTAGCCATGTTGCGTGTACGTACTCCTCGTAGAGTTCGTGCAGTGCGGGGGCTTGGTGTTGGGGTCCTTACCTTCACACAAGTCCAGTCCATGAACAGGGTGGGGAGGAGTTCATGGACCAAGAATTGGTTGCTCCAGCGTGACCAGTTCGGTCACATGTCTTTGCTCCGTGAGATCCGTGAGAATAATCCTGATGATTTCAGGAACTTTATCCGGATGACGGACCCCATATTTCACCATTTGTTGGCTTTGCTGACCCCCTATATCAGCAGGCAGGATACCTGCATGAGGCAAGCCATCACTCGGGAGCAGACGCTAGTTGCCACCCTGTGGTTCTCAACAGGCATCTCCCCCCAGGCTCTGGGGATTATTATCCCAGAGACCTGTTCTGCCACCATCCAGGTCCTGCAGAAGGAGTATATTAAGGTAAGATTTTTATCCTTTAACATCACATTTTATTGTCTAGAATGTTTGATAATGTATTGTTTTTCTTTCTTCATTCCCTAATTACGATGATTGTAATATGCTGTTAATGTCCCCTTTGTCCTCATGCATGCTGGAATTTTAGGTATTTTATTTTTATCCTTCATACATACTTCACTTACCTCCCCAGCATGCTCTCCTGGCCCTATATCCACCTCGTCTACTCAATTAACAATGTATTTTGTCAGCTTCATAGTAGTGCTTTACCCTAAAAACCCCCTAAAATGTAGAAAATTATAATGTGTGTTTGAAATTCAGGCAGAGTGGCAGAGGCTTTTTTTTTGTGTCCCAAAATCATTTAGAACTCTCCCTCCCCCCAACTGCTAACTCAGCTGATACCAATCCTCTATTTGCTGACTTTGCCAAATCCATACACACTATACCCACCTCTTTTGTGGTCAGATTTATGGATGAATAACCCAAAGCATGTAGTGCAAGGGCCTACCTGAATACTTTCAAATGGTACTGTTTGAAGTTTTTGTATCCTATTATAATCTTGATAGGTAATAGCAGAATGTAAAAATGTGCTAAAATGTGTACAGTGTGTATTTATCTCTTTGTGTTATGACACTTCTTACCTGTCCAGTGGGCTGCCAATAGTGTAAAGTAAGGAGGAGCTGGCCAAAGTAATACACATTATTTATACATTCATCTCTCAATGAAGTGGAGAGGGTTACCTGTCCAAAACATACCCCCCCATAAAATTTTACAAATGGCCCATGAGAGGGGGGAATCTGATAGGTGGACCTTATACCTTGGTCTTTAAATACTAAAATGATTAATTTCTTTTTCTTGTTTGACTCCACAGTTTCCTTCCATGCCACAGGAATGGCAGACTGTGGCCTCCCACTTTGCCCAGCGGTGGGACTTTCCTAACTGCGAAGGGGCAATTGATGGGAAACACGTCCACATTGTCCCACCACCCAGCTCAGGGTCATACTATTACAACTACAAGGGGTTCAATAGTATTGTGATGTTGGCAGTTGTGTCGGCTACTTACGAGTTCCTGTATGTGGACGTGGGGAAGAATGGCCGGATGTCCGATGGTGGAGTCATGGCCCAGACGGAGTTCTACAGGCATCTCCAGAATGCCAGCTTGGACTTGCCACCTCCAGAAGACAATGTGGAAGGACTCCCATTCGTCTTCGTTGCAGATCAAGCGTTTGCACTGGGGGACCATCTTATGCGGCCATTTCCTATGAGGACCCTCACCCCGGACCAGAGGGTTTTTAATTACCGGCTGGCCAGAGCCAGAAGAGTGGTGGAGAACATGTTTGGAATCATGGCCAGCCGGTTCCGCCTATTTCTTACACCCATACACGTGGCGGAGTATAAACGGAATCACATCATCCTGGTGTGCTGTGTTCTCCACAACTTTTTAAGGCGAAATTCTGCCAACTATGCTGCCTCAGTTGGGCCTGAGGCCAGAATTCAAGTAAATTAACCAACCCTGACGGCGCTTGAGGCTGGCCGTCCTGGCTTGTCCCCCCTGAGTGCCCGCGAGGTCCGTCTTAGATACCTTGATTACTTTGCGGGTAGGGGGGCCATCAATATGCCAGACAATGTCTGATACATTTTTAAAATAAAAAAATCATTTTAACTACTAAAATCTTTGGTGACATTTACTGCTTGTGTTTCTTTTAGCTGACCCTGACAGAAATGTGGGGAGTCCTGAAAATGTCGTGATTGTGTAACATTATAAAGCACTGTTGGGTGTTATTTACTAAAGGAAAATACACTTTGCACTACAAGTGCACTTGAGCCTGCACAGAAACTGCACTTGTAGTGCAAAGTGGATTTGCCCTTAGGAAATAATCCCCATTGTCACAGAAAACAACAATTTTACCACAACAGAATTTTAAGAGCATTGAAACAATAATCCACACATTCTTGAGTATCAATCTTTTTAATACCAGCACAATCACATGTGCAATTATAAAATGTTTTTAAAACAAACCAACATGTTTGTTGTATAACAAATTTTTGGGTCACATTAATAAAAGTAGAAATGTCCATTTAAGGTAAAACAGGCATGTTTCAAACAAACAAGAAATACACAAATCTGGAACTTACAAAGTTCAACTTTTGTAGAAATTGAAGGCAATATCAAACATGAGTATTTATAAACTGTGTTTGATATTGCATTCAGATGGGGTGAAGTCACCCCTGGAAAAGCCACATTTTGAAGATGCACACAAATTGCCGAATGTCAACATGTGCTAGCTGCCATCACGGGGGATCAAGGGACGTGTTTTGGGGGTGCAACCCCTTCCTCTCAGCTACTTTATTATTGATGAAGGGGTTGCACCCCCAAAATGAATACATTGATCTCCCGTGATGGCAGATAGCACATGTTGCCACACTGTGTGCATCTTCAAAATTTGGCTTTTCTATAAAATGGCAAAAAATGATAAAAATTCTTGAATTACAAATACCACAAAAAAGTCAGGGATTTGGAGGTCTTTTAACTCTCCCTAAAACATCAATGATGTTCTTCATTTTTTTTTTAACATCATTGATGTTTTTCTGGATGTTTTCCAAGTCCCTATTACACCCCATGATCTCCCCGATCAGGATCTGGGCACTTTCACTGGTAAAATGACCTGGATCCACAACATCACGATCACCTAAAAATATAGAAAAAAAAAACACACCATGTATTATATATATGCCGGCATCCATCTCTTACCTGAGCCTGTGGTCGCAGACACTCACCTGTTGTGGTGACTATTTTCACCACATCTCCCTCCTCCTCCTCCTGTTGGCTTTGGGGGATTTCACCTTCTTCATGAGGTGGGGGGTCTGTGGTCTCCTCGGATGAGTGGTGTCCTCCGAGTCTTTTCTCCCCTATGTAAAAAAAAAATAGGTATACTTAGCACACAGATATTTTATGGCAGAAATAGGAATATGAAACATTGCTTGGAAGTGCGGTGCAATTGTCTATTTTGGCAGAGTTCCAAGATGAATAAATATTGTTTTCCTTTGTCAAGCTTGAATACTTACCTGTTTTGTACAAGCTTCACAGATGGAGACACCCCTATAGTATACACTGGAGCACCTGAGTGGGCCCCCTAATAAAAAGGGTGTTCTGGTGTCCCACACTAGTGCTCCAGTGTCCAGATGTGTAAACAGCTGCTGAGTGTCCTCTCCTTACACAGAATCTAGTTTGCATTACATTCTAGTTACAAACCCATCTAGACTTCAAAATTATTTTAAGAGAAGTAGGCCCGAAAAAATGTATTCAAATGCATATAACCAAAACAATGGGGTTTTCTATGCTGACAATGAAAAGCAATGTTTCATACAAACTAACATGCCCATGAACATGAAAGTTGCCATTTTAAACTGTACAACAGTAAAGAAAAACACATGGAGCAGCACGTATGTTAGAAAAATAAAGAATAGGAACACAACACAACTACTTACTTTTTTGCAGCACTCTCCTGATCCTTCTGTGCTGATCTGCTTGAGGTCCGACCACTGCTTCCTGAGCTGATCCTTGGATTGTCGTACCCCGAAATTCTTCTGCAGACTTTTGACCACTTTCGCTAGGGTCTTGGCCTTTCTGACATTGGGGTTGGGGTAAGGTCCATACTTCCCGTCATAGTCGGTCCATTTCAGGATGTCGACCATCTCCAACATCTCCCCAAAGGACATATTTGAGGCCTTAAATCGTCTCTTCCGGGATCAGGATGTTTCAGGCTCCTGGCTTTCCTCCTCCTCCTCCTCGTTGCTGTAATTAGCACGCCCCTGCTGTGTCTCCGCCTTGTGCTCTTCCCCCACTGCGCCGAACGAGAAGGGGCGGGGAATAGACTAGAAAGAACGTCAGGGGCGGGCAGAGTTTCACGCATGCGCAGTGTCTATAAAGCGTAACATGTGTGCGTAGTACGTACGATCTATGACCGGAGGAAGGAGTATCGGAGGCGCCGAACGTGATAACGAAGGTAAGATTTAAATTTGGGCCTATACTACTTCTAGATTGAGGCCGGTATTTAGACAAGTTTATAAGACTTTAGGCTGACATTAGGATTTGTCTGGTGTTGTGTCTTGCAGTGAAAATGGATCTAGTCAATGATCAGGACTTTATGCCAATCTTCATAGATATGTTCAGGGAGCTGCCTTGTCTGTGGCAGGTAAACCACCCCGAATATAAGAACCAATCAAAGAGGAAGGCAGCGCTGGATAATTTGCTGCAATTTGTGAAGCCGGTGATCCCCACGGCAGACATCACCTATTTGAAGATCCTAATTGGTGGCATGATGAGCACTTATCTAAGGGAGTGCAAGAAGGTCCAGGATTCCCAGAGATCAGCAGCTGCAGATGACATTTATGTCCCCAGGCTGTGGTACTACGACAGGCTGCATTTTCTGTCAGGTCAGACTGAACCCAGGCCAGCACTCTCCAGTCTTCCTTCCACGCTTCCTTCCCCCCCAGCTGAGGCTTATGACGCCCAACCTGGGCCTTCCAGGCAGCAACATGTGGAGGAGTCCAGCTTGAGCCAGGTATAGCATTCTTCAAAATATTTATGGTTGTCCAATCAATGATGTTAAATAGATGTTAGTTTGGAGTACTAATTTATGATTGTGATTGATGAACCAAAAACTAAAACCATGTCCCTTTTTCATACACAGGAAAGTCTCAGCCAGGAGGTGGCCGGGCCAAGCAGGCTGCCCAATACCCAGGTCCCACCCCTCTGCCTTCAAATAAAAAGTGGCAGGAAGAGGAATAACCTGGAGGAGGCAGCAATAGGCCTATTTTGGAAGGCTACTGAGGCCCTCAGAACACCCCACAGTGTGGAAGATGATTTTGCAGAGCTAACTGCATGAAAAATGATGCAGATGGAGGAGGGCCAACAACTCTTATGTGAGTTTGTAATTTTGGAAGCTCTAAATAAGGGGTTGAGGGGCCAACTCACATGTGAAACCCACATTTGTCAGCTCACATGGTCCTCCTCCTCCAGGTCCCCCTCCTCCTCCTCCTCCTCCAGGTCCTACTCCTCCTCCTGCTACACCTCCAACACCAGAGCCACAGCCGGGAAGGAAGCATCTAAGGAAGACCAGAGCGTGATGGCCCTGGGTTCAGTCTGGTCTGGCAAAAGATGCAGCCTCTTGTATGACCACAGCCTGGGAACATACATGTCATCTGCTGCTTTCATGATCTCTGGGACTTCTGGTCCAGACTGCACTCCCTTAGATATGGACTCCTCAGGCCACCAATTTTGCTGTAAAAAATTGATGTGTGCCCTGGGGGCCAAAGGCTTCGCCAAATTCTGCTGTTTCTCCAGCTTTGCCTCCCTCTTTGTTTGGTTCTGAGCCCTTAATAAAGGATTTTTGTTTCAATTATACTTGCTTATGTGTGTTTTTTCTTCAAAAAGGACAGTTTGTTTGTGAGGTGGCAGGTACATTTCAAAAATACAATGTGAAATTAACAAGAGACATCAACACCAACCAACCTCCTTGAGATTAAATAATACTCAATAATAATGGTGTTGTGGTAACTTGACACACAAAAACACACCCAAAAATATTCTCGAGTAAAATAAAAATAAATTTAAAAATAAAAACACGATCAGGCTTGAAAAAAATACAAACCCCCCAAAAAAAACATATATGTTTTTTGTCAGATGTGACAAATCAAAATATATTGATGAAATCACGATAAATAATAAAGAAAGAAGTCTGTGTGAATATGAGCCGCAAAACAACTTCATTCTTCTAGCATTATAAAGAAGAAGAGAGTGTGCTGCATTAAACAATTTTAAACATTGCAGCCTGATGAAAGTGCTATATCCATCCCGAACGTTAATTTTACCAGACCGAGCCGTTCCGTCTCGGAATTTCTTCTGAGCATGCGTGGCACTTTGTGCGTTGGAATTGTCCACACACGGTCGGAATTGACGCGATCGAATTTTGTTGTCGGAAAATTTTATAGCCTGCTCTCAAACTTTGTGTGTCGGAAAATCCGATGGAAAAAGACCGATGGAGCCCACACACGGTCGGAATTTCCGACAACAAGCTCTGATCGCACATTTTCCGCTGGAAAATCCGACCGTGTGTACAGGGCATTACTCTTTTGTTCCTTATTCCTTAAGTGCAGCCCATAGATCTGATCACCCCATGCTGGATGCCTGTGTATAGCATCCCTGACAGAATTCTGAAGCCATACAATTAGATTGGCTGCACCTGAGAATTAGGTCTGAGCACTTCAATTACTGCAAGATGCACCTGGAAGATATTTTGTATTTTTCACTCTTGGCAACAGATGACAGAGATTTTTGCTATCAGACTTAGAGAAAGCACACTAGAGAGCAGTTGTTAGAATGTATCCATCTGGCTCAGGTTTTCATTGATCAGGGCAGTTTTCTGTTTGGGGACTTTCAAACACTGATTCAGATTTGTGCAGAGTTGGCCCTGTCTGATGCCTCTAATGGAGGTGATGATTATATGCCCCCTTTTAGTGCAGCTCAGGTGGAGTCTTTGGTTTGGCTATTGGAGGATGACTCTGCCTTTTTCTTTGAGCAATACTCAGCTTGTCCTCAACATGTGCTTGTGGAATGTATTGATTCAGGCAGTCTCTGGTCAGACAAATCTGATTTTGTGCAATCATTACTACAGGCCTGGTCAGGTTTGTTAGACTCAGCCCCTGTCAGCTCCCAACCACCCATTTCTGTGGCTAGATACCAGCCTTCTGGGATGTCTTCCTCTCCTTCACCCACAGCAACCACAGTTGCCGCCCAATATACCCTGCTACCAACTAAGTACCAGTACCCTGGTTCCACCTGCTGCCCCTACCCTGCCTTTAACCCTTCTACTTCTCTGCTGCCTGCCACTGTTCCACTAAATCTCCCCTCAACAACTGCTCCCTCTGTTTTACCTTCCTTCTGCTCTTTGTTTCCTCCAGCTGCAACCACTACCTACAGCCGAGTATCCACATACATTTCTTTAGTGGCTAAACTCAAAAAGAAACGGAAGTTTTTCCCAACCCATACAATCCTGTCATTATCCATTCCTGCCTCCACACCAGCTGATATGCTCCAGCCTGCTGTTTCAGTGCCCGCTTTCCAGCCTGCTGTTCCAATGCCTACTTTCCATCCTGCTGTTCCAGTGCCTGCTGTCCAGCCTTATGATCTGGTGTCTGCTTTCCAGTCTGATGTTCCAGTGCCCGCTCTACAGTCTGATATTCTGGTGACCGCTCTCCAGTCTGATATTCCAGTGCCCACTGTCCAGCCTGTTCCAGTGCCCACTGTTCAGCCTGTTCCAGTACCCACTGTCCAGCCTGTTGTGCCAGTGCCTCTGCCCAGTCTGATGTTCCAGTACCAGCTGCCCAGTCTGATGTTCCGGTGCCCACTGTCCAGCCTGCTGTTTCAGTGCCTCTGCCTGATGTCCAGCCTGATCTGGTGCCCGCTTTCCAGTCTGATATTCTGGTGTGTGGTGGAGATTTGGCTATACACTATACATAATCTCACCTGCGCTAACGTGCACCCTTTCAGTCTAATGGTATAATGCATGTTACTTAACCCATGTCTCCCATGGTGGAGATTTGGCTATAATCAATCTTACCTGCGCTAACACGCACCTTTTCAGTCTAATGGTATAATGCATGTTACTTAACCCATGTTTCCTGCATTTCCCCAGTAAACAGACATGACCATGCTTACGTCCTCATCTCAGCACGACTGCCTGCTGAGCAGTGCACTAGCTCTTTTATTCACACACACAAAGGAAGTCACAAACAGGAAGCCCTGGCCCCAACAGCCAATCGCTTCCTCCACAGGATGTGACAACACAGGATATAACCAAACAAGGATATGAGTTTACACATCAACCAATGACTACTGTTCCTGCTGATGGGAGACTATCTGCAGGTATACGCCATGGCACCCCAAATATGTTGAACAGGCATACAGGGGTGACACAAGCGCACATCCGCTAAACCGATAATGTCTTTGCAGAGCGAACACATCCCCCCAGACGAACGTCTGTGTATCGCACAGGGGCCCTTTCGCCGGCAGACATATCCTCACTCTGCAAACACCTCTCTCCAACCTCAGGAAGTTTTCCACTACCTAACGGATCTCAACCAGCGTCAATCTGCACAGGTCAGCTCTTTAGAGTGGGTTGCGGGAGAACTAAAACTGGGAGACACTATGACAATACATATTAAAATACATCTTCATAAAATTTCCACAACAGGTTCCCGATTTCCAGTCTGATGTTCTGGTGCCAGCTTTCCAGCCTGATGTTCCGGTGCCCACTTTCCAGCCTGATGTTCTGGTGCTCGCTGTCCAGCCTGATGATCTTGTGCCCGCTTTCCAGCCTGATGTTCTGGTGCTCGCTGTCCAGCCTGATGATCTTGTGCCCGCTTTCCAGCCTGATGTTCCAGTGCCTACTGTCCAGTCTGTTGTGCCAGTGCCTCTGCCCGCTGACCAGTCTGATGCTCTGATGTTCGTCTTCCAGTCTAATGGTCCGGTGCCCGCTTTTCAGTCTGATGTTCTGGTGCCTGTTTTCCAGCCTGGTGTTACGGTGCCTCTGCCTGCTGTCCAGCCTGATCTGGTGTCCGCTTCCCAGTTTAATGTTCTGGTCTGATCTTCCAGTGCCTGCTGTCCAGCCTGATATTCTGGTGCCTCTGCCCGTGGTCCAGCCTGTTGTTCTAGTGCCCGCTGTCCAGCCTGTTCCAGTGTCCGCTGTTCAGCCTGTTGTTCCGGTGCCTCTACCTGCTGTCCAGCCTGCTGTTCTGGTGCCCGATGTCCAGTCTGATGATCCGAAGCCTGATAACCTGCTTGATGATCCAGTTCCTGATACCCAGCCTGACGATGTGCCTCTGCCCGCTGCCCAGCTTGATGTGCCTCTGTCCACTGCCCAGCTTGTTGTGCCTCTGCCCACTGCCCAGCTTGATGTGCCCCTGCCCGCTGCCCAGCTTGATGTGCCAGTACCCACTGCCCAGCCTAAAGACCCGGTACCCGCTGCCCAGCCTGATGACCCAGAGCCCACTGCCCAGCCTGATGACCAGGAGCCCACTGCCCAGTAGTTGAAGTAGTTGACTTTGTGTATATATATATATATATATATATATATATATATATATATATATATATATATATATATATATATATATATATATATATATATATATATGTGATACAGTACCTTTTTGTAGAAGCAATATATGAATACATAAATATAGGATTAGATAGTGAGACATATAACACTTAAGGTGGGGTTATTAAAAGTTCATTCTCCCAGTAAATAATCTTAAATCTGTTATCCTTGAAGTTGGTGAAATCTTATCAGGACAAGGAGGGTTTGATTTAACATAAGTGGGTGACATATTGTCTCTATACATGTATTTTAATGGGTAAAGCCATGGACAAAAACAGTTATAAATCATTTTAATAAACATGTAGGAATTTTGGGAATGAATAAGTTTGTCTGGTTGTATGACAAGTTTTAGATTTATGGTTAGTTACATTAACTAAGTAGATCTTAACAACCAATCCTATCTAGGAGAGATGGCTAAGATAAGGCTTGTAAAAGGTATATAAATGCAAGTTTTACGATTGTTATACAGACAAGTCAGATAGGAGCCCATAAGGCTGAACTCTATGTATGCTGCCCTACTGTACGGGTCATAGAGATCAGAACCAATGGGCAAATATCTGTCCTTTTGTTGTAACTTGTCTCCTCATACGAGTCAAATAAAGAAAACTTCTTAACTTGATCCAGAATGTGGTCTAAGATGAATTTCCCTCACACAAGCCTTATCCCTGTCTGAGGCTGATCCGTTCCTTGATCTGTTCCTGTCCTTTGTCCTGGGCTCTGTATCCTGACCCTGAGACCTGTCCCCTGATCCCTGCTCCCATTACGGTCTGTTTCCCAGTACCTGGCTTCTGTTCCCCTTTTCGCTTATCCCTGTTGTTTGCCTATGTGTTTTTCCTTCATTTGTATAAAGCGGTTAGTTAGCTAGTTAGGTGTTATTTGTTGTTTGCTGTGTTCTTTGTATTCATTACTTGTTTATGAAAAAGAAAAAATGGGAAATACCGTGCTCTAAACAAAAAACTAACTAAGACTAAGCAGCAGCTAAAATGTGAGATACACACATAAAGATAAATAAGGAACAGAAATAGCTGCGCTGATAATATTGCAAAAATTACAAAATACAACAATATTTCATAAATGATAATGATAAATAATCAAACATGTGACTCTATTGCATTGTGAATGTGACAAAAAGCAATAAAGGTGAAAATGTCCAATATTGAAGTTGTGTCAAATAAATTAACAACAGTCCATAATTCACATAATGGTGCACAAATAAGTGAACAAATGAAACTTGGAAAGGAACGTGATCTTCCACCACCCGTATGTGCCAAACACCAAATAAAATGCATGCTTAAAGGCCCTGGCTGGGTATATAGCCGCAAGCTTAATTAGCTTGCCTTTTGGTAAGCGTGCATTTTTTGTTGTTTGGCACTTGTCTTTGATGGATTTGAGCTGACTTCACTCCATAGAAGAGCTGCTCTTCGTACACAGTGTCCCACAAGAAAAGTCTCACATCCGGTGTCTCCCACATATTGCTCAGCCCTCATGAATCTCTTCCTGAACTATGGACTGCTTCCCAGCACCTGTCAAAGTTTACTAACATCTCTTATGCCACACCGGGATTGATCCAGCACAAGACTTTCTAATTTATTTTTATTAACTTTTATATTCATTTGCTTCACAGCCTCTGAGCACCAGTCTAATTTGTTTTATTATGTGAATTATGGACTGTTGGACTTATGGACTTAATTTATTTGACACAATTTCAATATTGGACAGTTTCACCTTTATTGCTTTTTGTCACATTCACAATGCAATAGAGTCATATGTTTGATTATTTATCCTTTATCAAATATTGTTGTATTTTGTAAATTTTGCACTATTATCAGCACAGCTATTTCTGTTCCTTATTACTTGTTTATGGTTTGCTGTTGTTTGGTCTGCATGTGTGTCTTTATCTTAATTAATATACCTTTTTCACATACTCTTTTGTTCCTGATTCCTTGCAGCCCATAGATCTGATCACCCTGTGCTGGATGTCTGTGTATGGCATCCCTGACAATAGGTCAATATTTGCAATAAATCTAAGAAAAACAGGGAAATGGGGGATGGGGGATTTTTACGGTGTCTGACATAGATATTTAACACTTGACTTGTAAGTTAAAATGTAGCCCCATTGCATGGGGTAAGTGTTTAACATCTATAGGCAACTGGGTTCATAACCAACAAGTGATGTTTTGTATGTACAAACCTTTGAGGGATCTTTTAATAATGTTATTATAACTTTGTTCTTTTTCTATTTAGTGGTCTCAATTTAATACATTTCTTGCACATCCCCTGAGGAAGCTAAAGTAGCGAAACATGTCGGGCTAATGTGCAATGTCTTTTGCTGCAATTTATCACCCACTTGTATAAAGCAATGACCATCAATTGTATGTAATATTGTATTGTTAATTCAACAGTTTGCATTTTTTTGTTTTTCATTTTTAAACCTACATGTTAATAAAAGCTACATTTTAACTTACAACAAGTCAAGTATCTATGTCAGACACCGTAAAAATCCCCCATCCCCCATTTCCCTGTTTTTGAGGTGTCTTTAAAAGGGGTGCTGTCATCATTCGGACCAAACCATTACAAAACTTGTCGTTTGAAGTGTTTCAATACACGCCCATCCTGGTCCGTTTGCTGACAGCACCAAAAATAATTGAACTTGAGTTAACCAATGATATTTTTCATTAGAATTGACATCAGTTTCTATTTTTATTTTTTACAATGTGTTTAATCATGGAAATTCACCTCTGAATACATATCTGGTTTACCAGCCTAGGATATCTTCAATCTGGTCTTTCTACCCCACCCTGGTTCTTTGTTCTTTTTTATCCCCTCCTTTCCTTCCCCCTTTTATTGTTTTAATTTTTCAGTATGGCTACCTTCACTGAAGAGGCCTGGGAGGGTCTCATGGACAGAATCCAACAGTCTCAACATTCTGTGGAAATCTCTGATCAGGACCTGGATCAAGCTTTTCTTAGACTCCAACGAATCCTCGAACGCAAGGTAAGAACTTTCTGGCACAAAAAATACTTCCAAAAATATATAGAAAACAACATAGCCCCCTGGGGACTCAGAGTTCAAATTTTTCCTAATTTAAAAAAAAATCGAGGAATCCCTAAGAACTAGTTGGGAAAATAACTTACTAGCATGCTCACAGGGCATGATGTCTATTTTGCGTATACAATATGATATTGATTTAAAATCCTTAGACGATTCTACTACTCGTTGGTATGAGGACTATACACTCATATCCACAAGTGCTCGGTTCTAAAAGAAGGAACAAGACCTTAAAACGCACATAGAGAGATACACCCTAAACATCATCCGTATTAAGGAAAAAAATTTCTGAGGGACTTACACGCACACACCAACGGTTTTGCGTACAAATGGACCCAAAACACCAACACTAGAAACAGACCCTCCAACTACAACTTTGAATCTCATACCAAAAACACAAATGACAATAATACCAATGTATCTTCATCTTCCTCATCTCTTTCATCCAATCAATCTACCATATATCGGGATCTATCAGGGGATAGATTACCCAAGAGACGTAAAGGGAATTCAGACGCAGCCTCCACGGAGTCACTGACACATCATTTGGGCAATTCATCAGCCGCCGGTCACAACCGGCACACAACAAACAAATGCCAACACGATCAACTTCTTTACCTCAATATACACTTCCCACCACTCGTGGACCACAAGCTTCGGCTTCACTTTCTATGATCCCTATACCACCATCCACATCAAACACAGCTTCCCCTCTACACTCCAATACTACTAAAAAGATTAGCACAAATTAAGCTATCATATCCCCTTCGGGCACTCCAGTACCCACGGACATTAAACTAGCCCCCCTTTTTTTAGGGAAGGACTAGAACTCACAAACAGTTTGAATTCCACACCTACTGTCAACAATAGTGAAGAAACAAACTCCCATCTAACTATAATTAACCTATCCCCCTACACTCTAACAGATACTGAAACACAAGTTTTAAAATTAGGTCTTTCCTTTTGCCCGGATTCACAATGCGACAAATTTTCACTTATTAAAGATTTACATCTCTTCGCGTGCAGACTTCTATACAGAACAATTTTCGACAAACCCTCCCAACAGATAAACCCAATACAATGTGACCCAAATATCCAAGATAGCATTGAGAACCATCAGGCTCTTGAGGACTTGATGAAACTTTGGGAGGAGGGACACACCACTGACGACGACGGGGATTTCGGTCAGCCCCCCACGTTGTTGGTCACTGGTGTGTCCTCCCCCCTCAGTCTTTCAAGCCCAAGTCGAGACTCTTTCCTCTCCTAAATACCAACCCAAACATTTGGGCATTCATACAACAAACAACTAAAGAAATTGAGAAGCTCAGAATCCACAGCTCAAAGACCTCTAACTTATCTACAGAACAGATCGATGCAGTCAAGTCCCTACAAGCTAATCCTGACATAATAATTAAGCCCTCTGATAAGGGGGGAAACTTAGTTGCTATGAGCATTCCTCAATATGTCAATATGTGCTAGAACATTTTAAAGAACCGCGAGTGGTATCGCCCCATTTCAAAAACAGTGATAAAAAACTTTGACACACAATATCGTACAATCATTCTTCGAGCCTACCGTCAAGGAGTTATAGACCAAAATATGCTAAATTTTTTAAATGTGAAGGATCCAAGGATCCCCACATTTTATGCACTACCAAAGGTGCACAAATCATTAACTGAACCCCCGGGACATCCAATAATCTCTGGATGCTCTAGTCTTACTGAGAATGCCAGTTCCCTGGTAGATAGCTACTTACAACCCCATGTAACAGCACTTTCATCTTACATTAAGGACACTATGACCTTTTAAGAACAATTGAGGACCTGTAACTTCCTCCAAACACCTGGCTAGTAGCATTAGATGTTGAAAGCTTGTATAATGCTATTCCACATAACGCAGGCCTCAAAGTGATTGAACAACATCTAAATGAGAGAGGCCCAACTTTTGCTAAATACAATGCATTCATTTTGGATTTATTGGACTATATCCTGAGACATATTATATTTGTCTTTAATTCCTCCCACTTCCTCCATGTACAGGGGGTCGCAATGGGGACCAAATATGCCCCCTCCTACGTGAACCTGTACCTGGGGGGGTGGGAGAAGGATGTCCTCAGTAGAGACGATCTCAACCATCTCCATGATAAAATTCCAGCTTGGTATCGTTTCATAGATGATGTCCTTATTTTTTGGGCTGGAACTCATACTGAACTAAATGAATTTTTGAGAATTATTTCCATCAGCAATTTCAATCTTAAATTTACGATGAACTGTAGTCAAAACAGTATTGAATTGCTTGACCTGGTTATTTCCATCAACGCAGATGGAAAACTTGATTCATCTCTATATAGAAAGCCATCAGCCGGGAACAGTATCCTACATGCCCAAAGCTCGGATCCCACCTCCCTAATCAAAAGCATCCCATACAGTCAGTATTTGAGGCTTAAGCGCAATTGTAGTCGGAATTCTGACTTCAAAACTGCAGCCAGGAATTTATACAACAGATTAAAGATCAGAGGGTATAACCATATCTGTCTTAAAAAAGCTTTTAACAGAGCAAATGAACAAAACAGAAATTCACTAATATTTACGAACAAACAAATGAAAGAATCAGACAAGGTACGGGTTATTACTGAATATTCGTGTCAACACGAACAATTCAGATGCATTTTAAAGAAGTTTTGGCCTCTCCTAGCTGCAGATCCCATTGTGAACAAATATATAAACAAGGCTCCTGAAATAACGTTCAGGCGAGCCCCCTCTTTGAGGGACCAATTAGTTCGTAGCCACTTTAAAATTACACAACCACCTTTGGAACTCACAAACTGCGGAACGTTTCCTTGTGGTACATGCGATATGTGCGACTATGTTGCGGCAAAAACTAAATTTAAATTGCCTAATGGAAGGTGGCACTCTATTCGGTTTAAAGTCACTTGTCAAACATCAGGCATTGTATACTTTGCTCAATGCCGATGTGGTGGTTTTTACCAAAGACCAAAAGGAAATTTTTTCAACGCATACGGGATCACATCAAACCCATAAAGAAAAAGAAAATGGACACGGCCATTAGCCGACATATTGGCATGTATCACAACTTCAATCCGCAGTTTGTTGAATTTTGTGCGCTTGAACACATTCCCCCTGATACTCGAGGGGGCAGTGTTGACCGTTTGCTGTTACAACTAGAGGCTCGGTGGATTTACAATCTGAAGGCCACCTGTTTCCCTGGCTTTAATGAAAACCTGAGCTTTAAATCCTTTCTGTAAGCCTCTTTGTCCATGAGCCAGTTCCCTCTCAATCCCCCCCCCCCCACTGGGTAGGGTTTTCATACACCCTAGTCCTGCCTTTATCCTAGGCTTCCCTTTATTTTACCATCCCCTCAACAAGGGGACCATTTATCTGGCGGTCCTTCTCTTCTCACTGCCGGATAGATGTTCCATCTCCCTTCTTTCATTATCTTCTGATATCTGCTCTTGTTCCTCTTCCCCCATGGTTGACACAAAAATATTCTTTACAATTTATTTTGTTTTTAATAGTATTATAGATTATTTTTTGTTTTTGTACAATGTACTTTTGATTTACATTCACCTGTAAATATTTAACCACAATGATATGCAAATATTGACATATTCTCTCACAATTGGATGTGATTTTCATTTATTTATGTAAATTTATCTATAGGGGCTATTATGTGGTCAAATCCCAATATCTGCATGCATGTTTACGTTCAGCCCTAAAAAACAGCCTTGTCACACAACCCTTAGCCCATGTCCATATGCACTCTGCCCCCGGGCGTCAGCTCAGGCAGGTCATATGGACGCCCAGGGCCTGCACATTCCATCTTTTATCAGGCCCATTTTACGCCTGGTACTACCGGGTGGCTTACAAAGAAATCCCATAGTGGCAAGGCCATTTGGGATTTTTTAACCCCCCTCTGGAACATCACTGCGTGCCCTGGCGTCTGGGGGATAGGAGTGGTTAGCCCTGTGCACGTCCCTGACCATCGGACGTGCGGGAGCCCTCCCCGAGGCTCCATGGGTGTTGTAGTCTAGAGGCTGTGTATCCGCCCGGGCGCATGCACACAGGCGTCATTGCGTCCGCCTCGAGCCGGCGACGTCACACGCCGGGTCGTTTGAGGGCGGATATATGCCGGCGGAGAGACACTAACTCTGTGACCAAAGAGCTGTATGGTAAGATGGCACACTCGTGGACGCTTTCTTTCTTCTTTACTCATATACCACTAAGGAACTCTGCATGAATCTGCCTCTATTTGAAGACTGTCAGCTCACACTATGCCTTATCATGGTGCTCACATCTACACCTGGGTGTTGGGTATCGTCAAGCTGGACATTAGACAACCATCTGTCTCACGCTAAAGCATTCACATGCGGTGAGCAGTGTCCCCTGTTATGTGTAATGTTGTTTTAATACACACACCCACCTTCCTGTCAATTGTTTAGTTAGATATTCGGGTCATTTGGCTGAATCCTCTGACATTTCCTCCACAGGGGAACCTTTGAAGTCATTTGAAGGTAACAATACATACCCTAATAACCTTTATAACTGTCTGCACTTTCACTTCATTTAAATTAATTTACCACTTCTCTGTTTCTCCCAAAATAAACAAATTTAAAGGTAATATTCCCTACCATTATTATCTTCCAGTCTGTCTGATTAGAACTCTTCAAACGCCATTGTCTCTCACGGACATTTAAATAATCAAATTAATATAGAACTCAGTGTGAGTATAAAATGATATATATTCATCACAAATAAAGACACACATCCCCCTCCCCTTCCCCCCCCCCATTCCTTCAATCTCTCCATTCTTCTTTCTTTTACCTTCCCCTTTCCCTTCCCTCTCCCCTCCCTCTTTTTTCCATCCCCCTTTTCTTTTCCATCCCCCTTTTTTTCCCCTTTCCCTCTGTTCTTTTTTCCCCCCTTCTTTATCTCCTCCCTTTTCTTTCCCGCTCTTCCCTATTTCCCCCTAATCCCCCAATCCCCCTTTGCCTCACATAAACTCTGTTTTAAATATACTCAATCAAAGATTTAACCTCATGGCAATCCAATATGTCCCCTAGTGTCTCCCCATCAGCCCTCTATGACCTTGCCAAATTGAACCCCTCGGATTCGGTGTATTTGGGATCAAGTCAGGGGACCGGCCAGGCAGTTTAAAGGTGTAACCATTGCATGGGGTAAGTGTTTAACATCTATAGGCAACTGGGTTATAACCAACAAGTGATGTTTTGTATGTACAAACCTTTGAGTGATCTTTTAATAATGTTATTATAACTTTGTTCTTTTTCTATTTAGTGGTCTCAATTTAATAAATTTCTCGCACATCCCCTGAGGAAGCTAAAGTAGCGAAACATGTCGGGCTAATGTGCAATGTCTCTTGCTGCAATTTATCACCCACTTGTATAAAGCAATGACCACCAATTGTATGTAATATTGTATTGTTAATTCAACAGTTTGCATTTTTTTGTTTTTCATTTTTAAACCTACATGTTAATAAAAGCTAAATTTTAACTTACAACAAGTCAAGTGTTAAATATCTATGTCAGACACCGTAAAAATCCCCCATCCCCCATTTCCCTGTTTTTCTTTGATTTAATGCTTTTTGGGATGAGGTGTTTTTAAAAGGGGTGCTCTCATCATTTGGATCAAACCATTACAAAACTTGTCAATATTTGCAATGTTGACCCTTCTTTTTCAAGACCTCTGCAATTTGCTCTGGCATGCTGTCAATCAACTGCTGGGCCACATGCTGACTGATGACAGCCCACTCTTGCATAATCAGTGCTTGGAGTTTGTCAGAATTTGTGGGGGTTTATTTGTTCCTCTTGAGGATTTACCACAAGTTCTTAATGGGATTAAGGTCTGGAGAGTTTCCTGGCCATGCATCCAAAATGTTGATGTTTTGTTCCCCAAGCCACTTAGTTATCACTTTTGTTTTATGGTAAGGTGCTCCATCATGCTGGAAAAGGCATTGTTCATCACCAAACTGTTCTTGGATGATTGAGAGAAGTTGCTCTCGGAGGATGTTTTTGTACCATTCTTTATACATGGCTGTGTTCTTTGGCAAAATTGTGAGAGACCACTACCTTGGCTGAGAAGCAGCCCCACACATGAATGGTCTCAGGATGCGTTACTATTGGCATGACACAGGACTGATGGTAGCGCTCACCTTTTCTTCTCCGGACAAGGCTTTTCCCGGATGCCCCAAACAATCGGAGAGGGGATTCATCAGAGAAAATTACTTTACCCCAGTCCTCAGCAGTCCAATCCCTTTACCTTTTGCAGATAATCAGTGTGTCTGATATTTTTCCTGGAGAGAAGTGACTTCTTTGCTGCCCTTCTTGACACCAGACCATCCTCCAAAAGTCTTTGCCCCACTGTGCATGCAGATGCACTCACACCTGCCTGCAGCCATTCCTGAGCAAGCTCTGCACTGGTGGTGCCAAGATACCCCTGCTGAATTCACTGTAGGAGACAGTCCTGGTGCTTGCTGGACTTTCTTGGGCACCCTGAAGCCTTCTTCACAAATGAAGTGGAGATGTTTTTGTATGGGATTAAGTTCAGGGATTTTGCAATTAATTGCAATTCATCTGATCACTCTTCATAACATTCTGGAGTATATGCAATTTTCCATCATAAAAACTGAAGCAACAGACTGTGGAAACTAGTATTTGTGTAATTCTCAAAACTTTTGGCCACAGTTGTATATATTAAAATAAGCTGCTCATTGTTTGCTGTTTTTAGAATTTGGTTTTCTATCAATTTATACCCAAGAACCTACACGATTCTAGATATAAGCAGCTCCTTATGATAAAGTCGTTTTTCTGCAACAAGTGGATGGTGATTATGTCAAATCAGGGAGGAACAGTTCAACAATGGTATTCCAAATCTTTTAGGACTGCAATAGTAATTCTAACCACATCTGAAGTTGCTTTTTTTTTTGCTTTTTTTAGATTTTCTGTTATCACAATTTGCAGGTCTTGCATTGCATGATATTCACCAACTGTTTCTCTTCATCTTTAGTGTTTTCTGCTATTACCAGTTAAATCATATAATCTGCTTATTTTCAGCTACTGGTTTATTAGAGGATGTTATGCTATATATATATATATATATATATATATATGTTTGCTCATTTAAACACAAAGGTCTTAATTGCTTCATACCAAACTACTTTTTCTGTGTTGTCAACCCAACTCCTAACTTTTTTTTGGTTTTGCAAACTATACAAGTTTGTCACAATCTTTGACTAGATTCTTCTATGTGTCTAACTGGCACTGCTTAAACTAGCAGCTGTTGACTACCCTGTTTCCCCCAAAATAAGACCTAGCGTGATTGTCGGCGATGGCTGCAATATAAGCCCTACCCCCCAAATAAGCCCTACCCTGTTTCCCCAAAAATAAGCCCTACCCTGAAAATAAGACCTACAAGGACTTTAACTAGGGCTTATTTGGGGGGTAGGGCTTATATTGCAGCCATCACCAACAATCACGCTAGGTCTTATTTTCGGGGAAACAGGGTAGGTTGTCTACAGTTAAAGTTGTTTTCTTTCATAAACATAATTTTGAACTGATAGAAATGTCTTCACTTTGAGGGTTCTGGTACTAAATGCTTGTTACTGTACAGTCAGTAGGGCTGAGTGAACCTAGCAAAGTTTTCCAAGGTTGTTATGTCAGTGGCTCTTTGGGCATTTTTCATCGTGAGTGACCAACATGGTTGGATGACAGTATTGGTTGGATTTTGATTAGGGATATTACTTTTTTAATAAAGGACTTTTTCTACAGTGTCTGTATTTTTTTACTATATAAATTGCTATGAATCAGTAACAAGGGAGACTAATACCCTATTCCATTTTACAAAGAAGGGAGGGATGGATAACTTGGGCCCTCTTATTTTGAAGGTAGCATCCAGATTTCTTTAGGTTTCCTCCACAGTCCCCACACTTTCATAGGGCCAGTGATGTGGTGATGGGGCCCTTGCCCAAATCAACATGCAAACAAGGTGTCTCATGGGGGTAGTAGTACTCCCCTTCAAGGTACCCTCTCTGTGTTGAGGCTATGTGGCCTGACATGGTTCAGGAGGGGAGAGCACACTTATTGCCTCACCCACTCCATGGCCAGTCAGGCTATATACCTGGAAGAACTTGTGCAATGCTGGTATATACCACTGGACCACATGTGTGTGATTTTTTTTTTGTGGAGGTCCACTGTCATACCCTCATTGCATTTGTCTAGCTTGGTGTAGCTTGTAGAAAATGTATTGACATAGTACATAAGCAACCTTCAGCTTGCAGCTGAAGCCTTTTCATTATAAACACTGCTCTGAGGAACACAGACTGAGTTTAGAGAAGTTAGAACAGTATTGAATACTCTGTGCCATTGTTACGAAATAAACATGTTACCATACATAGAGGACTGTTAATAATTATCAAAAACAAACTTACATAAAATGTTCCATTCAGGTGAGATGACAAGGCTAAGGAACCTGAAGTGTGCCGGACAACAATAGCACTCCAAATGAAGGACAAAAAATGTCCCTAAAGATATGAAGTACCAGGGAGGGACCAAAACAGAAACATATGGCCAATATCTGTGAGTCAAATAAGGAGCAAATATCCTTAAATGTCAACAAAAAAGTGAACTGTATATCGTATACAAAGATGACACTGCCCTGTGAATGTAAAGATATACAGTATTTCTACCAATGTATAAGCCAACTTGCCCCTGCAGACTCTTGGGGGGGGGGAGCAATAAACCCCCTTGTAGTCCTCCAGTGGGATAGTTTGTTAATTTAACAAGTTGAATATAAATATGCTGATTCAAACAAGTACAGCAGAACCCAAAAATTGCACCAGAGAAATTCTGAGATGAGGTAGCCTAGGAAAAAGTATCTATAAAACAAGGAAGTGATGACTGAGAGCAATGTAAACAAATCCTAAGCCCCTGACTGCAGATGAATCCCTGACATCTGCTTTTCACGCATTCAAACTATCCAGAAATTAAGACAAATAGTTCAACACATGTTAGAAAAGGTTGCATTGTACAGTGAGATACTTTTTTTGAAAGGATGGGAGAAGAATTTTACAAAGTTAACCACAAATATGATCTTTGCTAAGACCTCAAGGACCCAATATTCAACACTGAAAAATATTCTTATTTATAATTCTCTGTGACAAACATTACATTTGTTTTGAGTAAATTTCAATTCACTACAAATGAATGTTGTAAAAGTAAAGCATTTTTTTAAAGTTATCGAACAGCTATTGACTAATATGTCTGTGTGGTTCATTCTGATGGCTACTGTTAGGCTCTTTGCATAGAGCAATAGCTTTCCTCTGGTGGGCAATAATACAATATGGGTGCTATAAGGATTGCCTATTTGCTTTCAGGCCTTTCATTTAACAGCAGACATGGTAGTGAAGCCAGTAAAGATATACCTGTACATTGCTTACTTAAAGCAGAGTTCCACCCAGAAATGGAATCTAGCTTCCACATTTGGCACCTTTCAGGGGGAGCGGATACCTGTCAAATCCAGGTATCTGCTCCCACTTCCGGGGAAAGATCGGCGCAATCTTGTGCAGCGAACTACGCAATGTCCGGCCCCTCCTCCTTTCCCGATGCTGCCTTCTGGGAGACGCACAGATCCCAGAAGACAGCAGGGACCATTCAGAATGTGCAGAGCGACTCATGCATATGCAGTAGGAAACAGGCTGTGAAGCCAGAAGAGGGACGGGTCGGCTTTGGGTGCCGACATCGTGGGCTCCCAGGACAGGTAAGTGTCCATATAATAAAAGTCAGCAGCTGCAGTATTTGTAGCTGCTGACTTTTAATTTTAATTTTTTTACCCAGACGGGACTCCGCTTTAATAGTGATATGCTCAAAATAAGAATAGTAGAACAATGCAAACTTTAACAATTGCATTTCTTTCTTACATTTTTCAACAGGCAAAATAAAGATACCTTAATGTGTGTGCCATGTACAATGACAGTGAGTGGCCCATAAACAGTTAAAATTGAGCAGACTGATTGCTCAAGAATTTGTTGTGATTCGTATAAACTTATGAAATAATAAATTTTTATTGTCTAGTAGATATTACATTACACAAGCTGTTTATAAAACTAAGCAAGCTGTATTATATAGCTAAAAATGCTATTTTTTATTGTAAAAACTATAGAATAAAAACTATTTTCTTGACTGTTTACCAAACTGTCTTTCTTATATGGGAATCCCTGCCTTTTGGTAAAAGCAGTGAAGCAGGCATAATGGTCCTTGCAAAAGTACAGCCTGAACATTTAACATTGGCTACAATAATATGTTATGGTTCAGTGGAAGGACCTTAAACTTCCAAGCAAGGACAATTCTGTAAAATATAAAGCACCTGGACCCCCTATTTTCAGATTACTAGACCCCAGGTGTGTGATAGAGAGCAGTTAAATTTCATCATTACCCTTTCTTATATGGTATTTTTTATAGTAATTTTTACTGCTGCTACTAAAGGTGCTGGGCTCATCTCAGCTGTAAGAGGACATCACTTGTCAAACGGACTGCTCTGTAATATAAAACATGACAAGTCCTAGCATAACCTTTGTGATGACTATTTTCAGCAGTCTGGTTTTTTTCATTGTGGAGTTGGGGGTAAAGTTTATGGACATAAATATTACCATTTACCATCCACAATGAAATATTGGACACCCCTTTTAAAAAGGTCCTGACATCTTAAATCATGTTTTCTCTAGGAACTAAATTAAAATCATTTTACACCTAGCCTGAAATTGTTGAACATTAAGGCATACATCATGCTTGACCATATAACCACATTGTAATGTTTTGAAGAATTTTAAGCAGATTTAAAAATCCTAAGACATCTAATGCAATGATCCCTTTTAGTAATTTAGATGTATAACTGAAGAAGACGTAGCCAATTATTGATTTATTTTCCCAAACATAAAATCAATTAATAAAAATATAATGCACTATTTTCATACATCATAATGTTATATATGAGCAAACTCTATACAACTTAGTATTTTCTAATATAAATATTTATTTTTTTGTCTACCTATATGAGTATAAATAAAACCACATTGTAATGTTTTGAAGAATTTTAAACAGATTTAGAAATCCTAAGACATCTAATGCAATGATCCCTTTTAGTAATTTAGATGTATAACTGAAGAAGACGTAGCCAGTTATTGATTTATTTTCCCAAACATAAAATCAATTAATAAAAATATAATGCACTATTTTCATACATCATAATGTTATATATGAGCAAACTCTCTACAACTTAGTATTTTCTATTATAAATATTTATTTTTTTGTCTACCTATACAAGTATAGAGAAAAATAACTTTGTATTTTAAAATAAAGCAATTTACAATGTAATATTCTTACCATGGTTACTCATATATAAACAAACATTGGGCTATTTTGGTGAATGCAAGCTAATAGTAGGTTTTTAAAATTTTGAGATTTAAATGGATGAGTTTATGTATATATGAAAATATTCCAAATATGCAAAATAGATTAATTTAAACAGTTAATCCTGTTTTTTATTTATTTATTTTTTTTTGGATAAGATGAAAAACAGCTAAATATTCAATGTTGCTGTCTGTGTGCCCACTGGGGAAATAATCCCTCAGTTTTCATAATGAGTGAATGTACTTGGGTTTGATTTGTGGGACGTTCATTGAACCCTTTGTAAATCTTGAACATTTTTAACTTAAATCCAAACCCCATTAAAGTCTATAGGGGTGCATCTAGAAACTCTATTTTGGCCATTTTTTATGGCTAACAGGCAATTTATTGTTAAACAAAAGGCATTAAAACTGGGCACTGCCCTGGGGGCCATGTATCAATAGGGGGACGGTCCTTCTTTCCATGTGACTGCTAGGGCAAAATGTGAAAAATGTCTATCCTTTCAATTACAATTGGGATGCCTTTCACCCTTTTGTTGCCATTTGTTTGTACATTTTAAGCCTGAAGATTATTTAAAACCCCCCGAACATTATATATTTTCTGTAACCAAAGACCCTGGAGAATAAAATGGTTGTTGTTCCAATCTTTTATGTCACACAATATTAGTGCAATGGTTTATCAAACACATATTTTCAGTAAAAAATACATTAAAGTTAATTTTAGTGATCACAAATGCAATATATTACCCAACTAAAATGTCAGATCTGAAATCTGCGTACTTCAGTACACAACATTTTCCACAGGTTTAAAAACCCTTTTAGGTTATCAGTTTAAAGTTTTGCTGGCTCTCAGTCCAGCCTGCACAGCGATATGTAAAATGAAATCAATGCTTGCGTACCTAAAGGCCCCAGACATGTGTTTTTATCTGTATACACATGTACATAATGACAGGATGGCAATACATTTTTGGAAGGGTTTAAGTGCTTGGCTGTAATTCTAGATGTGATTCTCAAGGACAATGTCAGCATGCTGCCAACACATAATTTAAATATGTACTAAAATGTTTTACTTTTACGTTTTATTTCTTGACTTTACTATAGCAGCAACACCCCAATCTGATTCATTATTATACTTAGGGGAAACATTTTTTCTTTTTAGGTAGCTGTGGATGCGATACCTGATTTTAACAGTAACAAGTATAAATTGCCTGGTAGGAGTAGCAATGTCAACAGATCTAAAAGCTATAGAATTGTACTTTTCCAAACAAATAAAGAATAGGGGTGTGCAGCCTATGGCACTAGGGTGTGCACCCCAAAGCCATGGTGAATAGGGGGTGTGGCCAAATTGTGTTTACAGTGGGAGGGGTGTAAATGGGCATGGTTAAATAAAACAAAAGCCTTTCTCTGCACATAAAATATGCTTTTGGTTTTCTATCCCCCCAGTAGGGTGCATTCACAATGATGCCGTATGGTTTATATTGTTACAGTGCAGTGCACCTGCAGTTTTTGTGTGGGTTAGTTGAACTTTGCCATAGACTTTTATTATATCCCGTGGTTTTGGTGTGCTTTCTGAAAACAAAAACTTTCTGAAAGCGCATTAAGGCCATAGAATTTAGAAGTCTAAGGCAAAGTGAAGCTAACCCACGTGAAAACTGTGGGTACACTGCACTGCACCCATGGTGTGAGAAATTTGCAACATATTAGTCTGAAAGCCAAGCTGACTGTTTATTATTACTGAGTTCTGAACTCCTCCTCACTTAATACTGACCCCTGAACTCTGCCTCACCTACTACTAACCCCTGAACTCTGCCTCACTTACTACTGACCCCTGAATTCTGCATCACATACTACTGACTACTAGACATGTGCACACTGAAATATTTTGTTTCAGAGTTTCATATCCGTCCGAAAAATACATTTATTTAGTTACTACCGAAATTCGTTTTTATTTATTTTGTTTCATTAAAAAATGCATTCCACCGAAAATCCGAAATAATTAAGGTTGAATCTGTCATTGAAGGCTTATGGTGTCTGTCGAATGTTCTAAGAAGATTCATACATTTCCGGTCGAATGTTCCGCCTACAAGCTATAGTAGAATTCTAATGTTTTATGACACTAGTAATAATTATATTTAATTATTATTACTAGTCAACCAACATTAGAATTCTTCTATAGCCATTGGGCGGAGGATTTGACCATAAATGTCCGCTTGCGGCAACTGCTTCATCGAATCTTCATGTTGAATCTTTTCTCTCTATGTCGAATAATCTTGGACTAATAGAGTTAGGCACATTCAACCTTTTTTGCTATTGTCTTTAAAAGTGTTGAATCTTTTCTCTCTATGTTAAATCTTTTCTCTCTATGTAGAATAATCTTGAACTAATAGAGCTAAGGTTAGGCACATTCGACAGGTTCGATGGACACAGATCGCTATTGTCAGCATCATGTCGAATCTCCTATCTAAATCGAACTGTTGTCACACGAAAACGAAAATAAAGCATTTGTTTATGTCGGATCTTTCGGTTTTCCGATTCTGCACGTTCGTTATCGTTTGTTGGAAGAAGTCCTAGAATGAGGATGGAGAAAAGAATGAAGATATCTTCATTGTTGCAATCTTTGATTTTTAAATTTTTTTTTTTTTTTTTTTTTTTACTTTAAAAAAAAAAAAAAAAAAGTGGTTTGTACCTATAATAAAGGTCTAATTTTTAACCACCAGTCCAAGCTACTTTGCTACATTAGTTAGTGTCTTCCCCAGAGCAAAACCCCAGGAGGGGAAAAAGACACCAAGGACCTAAAAAAACAAATAAATTGAAATCAATCAGAGGACCCAGGACCAAAAGAGGTCCCTCAAAGACTAGCTTAGGGTTTTCTCAAGATAATATTAAATACCTGGGTCAAATGGTGTATGAAGAAAATGGCATCCTCCTCCTCTCAGGCTGGCTCTCTATTAAACCACCACCAGAGTGCTTAAATACCCTCCCCCTCTCCAAATTTGGCGCCAAAAAAACGGCGCCAAAAACTAGGGGAGGGGTGGATGCTGCAGGGGCATCTACCCATAGGCAGTCACACTGGAAGTGACACTTCTGGCTGAATCAGGAAGAGATATACATCAATCAAGTCAGCATAATCAATGGTGTAAGGCACACCGGAAGTGACACTAGTTGGCGCACCGGAAGTGATGAAACATCACCTCTAAGAACTGTAAGCAATGATGTAGATATCCATAAAGGCAAAAAAGACATAAAAAAAAGAAATAAAATACAACGAAAACCGTTGATCAGGAGAGAAGTGTAGCCGGATAGGATGGAAAAATAACTGCAGCCATTTATGTGGACAAAGTTCAAATAAAGGTTGAGGGAGGACGCAAATGACGCCAACCAGTAGAAACATACTTACCACTGGAATTGGCGCCCTGGGCATCCATATGGTCACCTGATCCTGGTAGGTGCTTCCTTAGTGTGAAAAATAATTATGAATCTAAGACTCTTGGGGAGAAAAAAAAGGATTTCTCCCCTTCTTCTACTTCTAATTATATATTTGAAATGTATTTATAGATGAAATGTGTATAATTTATAAATAGTCAAAATCCCAATGACCAGAAATAAAGTAAAAGCAGTTCAGATAGGGTGTACATAGGAGCCTAACAGAGGGTCCCAACACATATAGAACAACAGTGGAAACCAAAGTAACCACTCGAAGGAGCAACTGAAAAAATGACCAGACAAAATCCCTAGAGGAAAGGCTTGAAGCTAATGGATTCATTGAGCCCGGGAGAAGAGGTGGCAGCCAAAGAGTGGATCCACCTCGTCTTCTTCTGCAAAAGAATCCTATCGACATCTCCCCCCCTTTCATGAATAGGTATGAATTCAAGGGCAAAAAATGTCATCTTTGTTAGATCAAATGAATGGTATAGACACATGTGTCGACTAATGGGTGTTTCCATCTTTTGTTTTGGACGAGGGATACATGGTCCCGGATCCTGATCAGGTCTGGTATGGATTTTAAGGGGAACCCCACGCCAAAATTAAGAAAAAAATTCCCCCCAAAAATCCATATCAGACCCTTATCTGAGCACGCAACCTGGCAGGCCGCAGGAAAAGAGGGAGCACCCCCCTCCTGAACTGTACCAGGCCACATGCCCTCAACATTGGGAGGGTGCTTTGGGGTAGCCCCCAAAACACCTTGTCCCCATGTTGATGGGGACAAGGGCCTCATCCCCACAACCCTTGCCCGGTGGTTGTGGGGGTCTGCGGGCGGGGGGCTTTTCGGAATCTGGAAGCCCCCTTTAACAAGGGGACCCCCAGATCCCGGCCCTCCCCCCTGTGTAAAATGGTAAGGGGGTAGAAAAGTACCCCTACCATTTCACAAAAAAACTGTCAAAAATGCTAAAAATGACAAGAGACAGTTTTTGACAATTCCTTTATTTAAATGCTTCTTCTTTCTTCTATCTTCTTCCTTCTGTCTTCTATCTTCCTTCGGTTTCTTCCTCCATCTTCTTCTTCTGGTTCTTTCTCCGGTGTTCTCGTCCGGCATCTTCCTCCGCGGCGTCGGCGTCTTCTTTCCTTCTTCTCCTCGGGCCGCTCCGCATCCATGATGGCATGGAGGGAGGCTCCAGCTGTGTGACGCTTCTCCTCTTCTGACGGTTCTTAAATAACGGGGGGTGGGGCCACCCGGTGATCCTGCCCCCTCTGATGCACGGGGACTTCCCTGTGGCATTCCCCATGATGTCAGAAGGGGGCAGGGTTATGTAATGGGTGACCCCGCCCCCCTCTGACATCACGGGGAATGCCACAGGGAAGTCCCCGTCAAGTCCCCGTGCGTCAGAGGGGGCGGGGTCACCGGGTGGCCCCGCCCTCCATCATTTAAGAACCGTCAGAAGAGGAGAAGCGTCACACAGCTGGAGCCTCCCTCCATGCCATCATGGATGCGGAGCGGCCCGAGGAGAAGAAGGAAAGAAGACGCCAATGCTGCGGAGGAAGATGCCGGACAAGAACACTGGAGGAAGAACCAGAAGAAGAAGAAGAAGATGGAGGAAGAAACCGAAGAAAGATAGAAGATAGAAGAAGCATTTAAATAAAGGTATTGTCAAAAACTGTCTCTTGTAATTTTTAACATTTTTGACAGTTTTTTTGTGAAATGGTAGGGGTACTTTTGTACCCCCTTACCATTTCACACAGGGGGGAGGGCCAGGATCTGGGGGTCCCCTTGTTAAAGGGGGCTTCCAGATTCCGATAAGCCCCCCACCCGCAGACCCCCACAACCACCAGGCAAGGGTTTTGGGGATGAGGCCCTTGTCCTCATCAACATGGGGACAAGGTGTTTTGGGGGGCTACCCCAAAGCACCCTTCCAATGTTGAGGGCATGTGGCCTGGTACGGTTCAGGAGGGGGCGCTCTCTCATCCCCCCTCTTTTCCTGCGGCCTGCCAGGTTGCGTGTTCAGATAAGGGTCTGGTATGGATTTTTGGGGGGACCCCACGCCATTTTTTTAAATTTTTGGCGCGGCGTTCCCCTCAAAATCCATACCAGACCTGAAGGCAAGGCATGGAATTTAGGGGGACCCCCATGTCATTTTTAAAAAAAATTTTGGTTCAGGGTTCCCCTGTGGGGAATTCCCATGCCGTTTTTATCAATGAACTTTTATGTGTATTGTCAGACCGGCAATTCATTAATAGCCGCGAGTAGTTTTAAATGACTTTTTTCCTTTGAAATGTCATTTTGCTGTCAGACTGTTCTAAACACTGGAAACATGCGCCCCTTTACAGGCATACTATAGACACCCCCCAGGTACGAAATTTAAAGGGATATTACACTTTTATTGTTTCACTTTAAGCATTATTAAAATCACTGCTCTCGAAAAAACGGCAATTTTTAAAACTTTTTTTGCATTGATCCATGTCCCCTGGGGCAGGACCCAGGTCCCCAAACACTTTTTATGACAATAACTTGCATATAAGCCTTTAAAATTAGCACTTTTGATTATTCATGTTCGTGTCCCATAGACTTTAACGGTGTTCGCGTGTTAGAACAAATTTTTTGCCTGTTCGCAAGTTCTGGTGCGAACCGAACAGGGGGGTGTTCGGCTCATCCCTACTCAGCACGTATAGCTGGGAGTCTGATCTTCAGATTTCCCTCACTGATGATGATTGGTTCCTCATTAATGAATATACCCACAAGGGCTCCCTCAATGTTGCCATCCAGGAAAATTGCTACAAAATTGAAACACGCTGGTACAGGACATCAGCATGCCTACACAACTTTTCCCCATCTATCCCAGATACATGCTGGAGATGTGGAAGAGTAAAGGGAACCATGCTCCACATTTGGAGGGACTGTGATTCCCTTCAGCCATTCTGGAAGGAGGTACATGAGCTCATTGCACACATCACTACGTACACCTTGGATTACTCCCCGGCACAGTACCTCCTACACCATACACATCTAACCAAAACTGAATACTGTAATGAAACGTCCCACACTCTGCTTGAGTGCTTTCGTCATCTACCACACCCTCCCAGTCTGAATATAGATATCAGATATTCCAACCGCTCACAAGCACAAAACAAGACAATACTTGTTTAGTTGCTGAACATAGACTGTAGAACCAAAACCAATTAGAACCAAAATACAAGTCTTATATACAGTAGAAGAGGAGGTCCCCCCTCCTGCTCATATTACTCTAACAATACACCTGTAACCAGAAACCTAATTAACATGAGCTAATTAACTAATCCCTTAAAGCAGTTGATGTAACTCCGTGCCCTCCTGAGCATTGTTATGATTAATCAGGATTTCACTACAGGTCAGACTTATTGTCACCGATCTTCACACAGTAGATTATACATTATCACAAGTATAAACATAGGACACCTTCTCACAATAGCAGGAGCTCCAGCAGGAGTCAGTCTGTCTCCTACATTGTACAGAGGCCAATGTGATCAACTCTCTCAACTAACATGTTGAGTTCAGAATCAAACAAACCAAGAGTCTTTACATATATCCTGGGAGATATCCTGGGAGATATTGTGGATAAATATTACTGTCCCATTTTAAGTAATCCAATATACACTACCGTTCAAAAGTTTGGGGTCACATTGAAATGTCCTTATTTTTGAAGGAAAAGCACTATACTTTTAAATGAAGCTAACTTTAAACTAGTCCTAACTTTAAACAAATATACTCTATACATTGCTAATGTGGTAAATGACTATTCTAACTGCAAATGTCTAGTTTTTGGTGCAATATCTACATAGGTGTATAGAGGCCCATTTCCAGCAACTATCACTCCAGTGTTCTAATGGTACAATGTGTTTGCTCATTGGCTCAGAAGGCTAATTGATGATTAGCAAACCCTTGTGCAATCATGTTCACACATCTAAAAACAGTCTAGCTCCTTCCAGAAGCTACAAAACTGACCTTCCTGTGAGCAGATTGAGTTTCTGGAGCATCACATTTGTGGGGTCAATTAAACGCTCGAAATGGCCAGAAAAAGAGAACTTTCATCTGAAACTCGACAGTCTATTCTTGTTCTTAGAAATGAAGGCTATTCCATGCGAAAAATTGCAAAGAAATTGAAGATTTCCTACAACGGTGTGTACTACTCCCTTCAGAGGACAGCACAAACAGGCTCTAACCAGAGTAGAAAAAGAAGTGGGAGGCCGCGTTGCACAACTAAGCAAGAAGATAAGCACATTAGAGTCTCTAGTTTGAGAAACAGACGCCTCACAGGTCCCCAACTGGCATCTTCATTAAATAGTACCCGCAAAACACCAGTGTCAACATCTACAGTGAAGAGGCGGCTGCGGGATTTTGGGCTTCAGGGCAGAGTGGCAAAGAAAAAGCCATATCTGAGACTGGCCAATAAAAGAAAAAGATTAAGATGGGCAAAAGAACACAGACATTGGACAGAGGAAGACTGGAAAAAAGTGTTGTGGACGGATGAATCCAAGTTTGAGGTGTTTGGATCACAAAGAAGAACGTTTGTGAGACGCAGAACAAATGAAAAGATGCTGGAAGAATGCCTGACGCCATCTGTTAAGCATGGTGGAGGTAATGTGATGGTCTGGGGTTGCTTTGGTGCTGGTAAGGTGGGAGCTTTGTACAGGGTAAAAGGGATTCTGAATAAGGAAGGCTATCACTCCATTTTGCAACGCCATGCCATACCCAGTGGACAGCGCTTGATTGGAGCCAATTTCATCCTACAACAGGACAATGACCCTAAACACACCTCCAAATTGTGCAAGAACTATTTACAGCAGAAGCAGGCAGCTGGTATTCTATCGGTAATGGAGTGGCCAGCACAGTCACCAGATCTGAACCCCATTGAGCTGTTGTGGGAGCAGCTTGACCGTATGGTACGCCAGAAGTGCCCATCCAACCAATCCAACTTGTGGGAGCTGCTTCTAGAAGCGTGGGGTGCAATTTCTCCAGCTTACCTCAATAAATTAACAGCTAGAATGCCAAAGGTGTGCAATGCTGTAATTGCTGCAAAAGGAGGATTCTTTGATGAAAGCAAAGTTTGATGTAAAAACAATGTTATTTCAAATACAAATCATTATTTCTAACCTTGTCAATGTCTTGACTCTATTTTCTATTCATTTCACAACGTATGGTGGTGAATAAGTGTGACTTTTCATGGAAAACACAAAATTGTTTGGGTGACCCCAAACTTTTGAACGGTAGTGTATATTTTCTTAGTCACCCTGTGCCAGGATGGCACAGGGTGACTGAGATATAAGAGGTGCATGGGGAGCTGAAACAATGGTTTACCAACCTTTCTAATGGATTCTGGGTTCCACTGGCCCTCCCGTCACATCTCTCCCCTTTCGGCAGAAGACTAACACAGGAGGAGACCCCAGACAGGTTGACTCCGAAGTTAGTCCATAGTTCCAGTCCTCTAATGCCTGTACCCACACAGTACCCCAAACAAATTGTTACAAGCAGAGCAATACTCACCCAGACAACCTGCCTTTCTCTCAGACCATACCCACTGTTGGGGGGAATTGCAGACTGGTCCTTCCGCCTGGCGTCCCTTTAGCCGCAGGAGAGAAGACTGGGTGGCTGGGCTCAGTCCGTCATGCTGTTGGACATCTGGGCCGACTGCCCAGCAGCCCTGAGGTATACAGGTGGAGACTAAAGTCCCATCCACCTTTACAGGAAATCCATCCTCTGTTAGTTGAGGGCAGAGGCCAGCAGCACTCTGCCCTGTTGCCAGCCCTTCTGCTGGAAACCCCACACCATCTGCTCTGGCTAACTGTTGGGAAGGGAGGCTGACTGCCCCGGCTCCCTGGAACTCTGTACTTGTTGCTGGTGCTGGGTAGAGGTTGGTAGCACTCTGCCCAGTTGCCAGCATTTCTGCTGGGTTTATGCTAGGGGACACCGACTCCAGATCAAGCTGCAGTTGTGAGGTGCCGATTGCATTCTTTCCTTGGGTCCTGATCTGCTGCTCAGATGTGACCACCACCTCCTCACCCTGGGCCTCCAGGCAGAGGTCTTGGACCCTCTGTCCAGTTGCCAGGGCTTCATCTGGGTTGGTGTCATCATTCCGGGGCGCTGTCTGCTGTTGGAACTCCCTTTCACTGGTATTGTCCCCCAGTTGCACGAACCCTTGTTGGGGAGGGGAAATGGCTGCTTCTCCTCCCTGCATCTCTGAAATCCAATGGGAAAGAGGAACCATCACCTTCTCACCTCAGGCCTCCGAAACTGCCACGGGTGTGGAGCAGGGGTCTGCAGTACTCTGTCCTGCTGCCAGTACTTGAGCAAGTGATGCATAATCTATAACATCCTCTGATGAACAGTCCATTAAGTCCATACATTCTGTAATCTGTGGCTGGAGAGATGAGCCGACTGCTCCAGCTCCCTGGAACTCCACAGTTGCTGCCGGTGCTGGGCAGAGTTTGATAGCACTCTGCCCTGTTGCCAGCACTTCTGCTGAGGGCTCCACATAATCCACTCTGGCTAACTGTTGGGGCAGGAGGCTGGATTCCTCCACTCCCAAACTGTGTAGCTGCCATTGGGGAGGTGAGCTGGCTGCTTCCTTTTCCGTTCCCTCATCTGGCTGCTATGGTACTGTCTCCCAGGTGCATGGATCTTTGCTGGGTAGGAAAGACCGCTTTCTCCACCTGGCCAACTGTTGGGGAGGGACAATGAACACCTCCTCTCCCTTCTCCCCCTGTATCGGCTGCTGGGATGTAATCGCCACCTTCTCACCCTGAGCCTCCGGAACTGCCACAGGTGTGGGGCAGAGGTCTTGGACCCTCTGTCTGGTGACCAGCCATTCAGCTGGGGAACATCCTTGCAACTCCACAGATACTGCTGTTGGTGCTGGGCAGAGCACAGTGAAGTTTGGCCCTGATACCAGCTCTTCTGCTGGAGGCACATCAGGTTGTTCTTCCTCAGCAGAAAAGTCTATCAAATCCCCTGTCTCTGCAACTGGTGTCTGGGGATAGAGGTTTACCATCTCCTGTCCGTAGAACCCAGAAGATGCTATTGGTGCTGGGCAGAGGTTAGCAGAGCTCTGCCCTGTTATCAGCACTTCGGCTTTGAGGATGGCAATCTCCAGATTTTCCACTGCTGATTCTCTGGCATGCTGCTGGACAGGCACATTCCTACATACAAGATCATCCCATGCAGAAACAGCATCATCAAGGTCAGTCAGCACTTGCTGCATCCACCATAAGACCTCTGCCTCCATAGCTGAGGGGGCAGGTTGGCAAAGCACACTGTTATTCTGCCACATTACTGACTCTTTAGCCAGGATTTAAGAGTTTTCAACTTGTATTTCCTGATAGTCCCAGGCTAAGGGAGCCCAGCCTGAGTGCTGAGCAGTGTCTAGCAGCCGTCTGTAGGCGATTTCCAACTCCCATTCCTGAAGGGCCAGAAAATCTATATCTTCCAGTGCCCAGTGCACTTCCGAGACGTTCAGTAGCCCTTCTCTGAAATCCATGATTTCGTCCAACCGCCACTCCAAATCACTCCCTAAGTTAGGGTCCCCTTTCAGCTTCACATACAACAGTTCCAGGCAGCTGTAGCCAAAGCCTTCTGTTGGGCTGTCATCCACTATCCAAGGGCATGCTTGGGATACATGCCAGCGGAGGGCTCTGTAGCTCTCATCCAGCCGCATCTCTGCCCAGACCAGCCTGCCTAATTCAGCTGTCTGCTCCTTGTGTGTTTTTTCTCCCAAATTACAGCACCTGCAATCCATACTGTGATCAGCACCTTTCCTGGATGGAGGGGAGAACTTTTCCCTGGTGTCGCTGCTCACGAGCTAGCGCTTCCTTTCAGAGTTCGCAGCAGATAGAATCAAACCATCCCAGCAGGACCTGTTTTGATACTGGTCCTCTGTGCTGTATCAGCATCTCTCGCAACCTCCTTCTGAATTCCTCTTCCATGGTGGCTGGTATCTGTACCTCTCCTATCCTCTCCTGCTATTCGGACCTTGGATCCAGGTGGAAGTTTGGATGTCCCAGACTGCAGGAAGCGTCCCACTGCTTGCCACCAATGTAACGAAATGTCTCACACTCCTCTTGAGTACTTTCGTCATATACCATTTCCTCCCAGTCTGAATATAGATATCAGATATTCCAACTGCTCAAAAGCACAAAACAAGACGATACTTGTTTAGCTGCTGAACATGGACTGTTTTATTAGAACCAAAATACAAGTCTTATATACATTAGAAGAGGAGGTCCCCCCTTCTGCTCATATCACTCTAACAATACACCTGTAACCAGAAACCTAATTAACATGAGCTAATTAACTAATCCCTTAAAGCAGCCAATGTGACTCCGTGCCCTCCTGAGCATTATTATTATTAATCTGGATTTCACTACAGGTCAGAATTGTTGTCACCGAGCTTCACACAGTAGATTATAGGTTATCATAAGTATAACAATTAAACAAATGTTTTTTGCGCAAGAATCAAACAAACCAAGAATAGTCTTTACATATATCCTAGGAGATATTGTGAATAAATATTACTACCCCATTTTAAGTAATCCAAGATATATTTTCTCAGTCACCCTGTGCCAGGATGGCACAGGGTGACTTAGACATAAGAGGTGCATGGGAGCTGAAACAAGGGTTTCCTAACCTTTCCAAGGGATTCTGGGTTCCACGGGCCCTCCCGTCACAAATACTATAAGTCCCTGGCCATGCGTATGATAAATGCGGCGAGACTATGCATTCCGGTACATTGGCGATCCACACACTCCGACGATTGGAGAATGGTTCTTGAGGATCTCCAAAATAGAAGAAATGGAAGAAATAATTCACATCTCTCAAGAGCGTATCCACATATTTACGAAAACATGGGCGTGTTGGACTCACTTTAAATCAACACAGCATTTTCAAGCCTATAATTCTTAAAATAAAACTGCCACTCTCTTAGCTGTAGGTGGTAAAAGAAAACAAATCTGAGCAGTAAGGCTACACTGGAGAATGAATACTGGTTCTGATAACTCCTATGCCCTATACCCTCCCCCTTCTCCATTCCCTTCTGTGTACCCCCCTTATTTTTTTTCTCCTCTTCCCTCTCTCTCCCTCCCTCTCTCTCTCTCTCGCTCTCTATTTCACCTTCCCACTATTTCTCCTCTTTGTAAGAACATTTCCTTTAAGCTACCTTTTACGGTTCTACTGACACACCCCACTAGTCTAATGCTCCGTACACACGATCGCACATTTCGACAAGCCAAGAAAAATGAAGTTCAATAGCCAGTGGGCTCTTCTGCTTCATTCTGAGCATGCGTGGAATTTTGTGCGTTGGAATTGTGTACACACGATCGGAATTTCCAACAACGGATTATGTTGTGGGAAAATTTGAGATCCAGATCTCAAATTTTGTTTGTCGGAAATTCCGATGGAAAATGTCCAATGGAGCCTACACACGATCGGAATTTCCGACAACAAGCTCCCATCGAACATTTGTTGTCGGAAATTATGACCGTGTGTACGCGGCATTAGACTGTGGAGTTGGAATACTTGCAGGCTTGATAACGATTTTGTACTTATGATTTGTTTATGTGCCTTGGAATTTCACATAAAACATTTTTTGTTATGCTTTCGATGTATGCACTGTTCTATATAATCTCAATAAAAATTCTTTATGGGAAAAAAAATGTCTGTAATTTGAAAAAAGAATGTTTTTGAAGTAAAAACAGAACCAGAGTACTGCTCCAAGGAATGAGAAAACCACGATCTCTGAAACAAAGATAGAAAAGGTGAAACACTACTTTTGATAGCGCTAAAAGAAAAACCCTGGCCCAGACCCAAACATTTTCCTTCCTGACAACCGTATATTTTATGTTACGTTTATTATGTGGAACAGTTTTTTAGAGATTAACATTTGTTTAGCATTATACATTTTTATCATAAAATATTATTTTGGTTATATTTTTCAGCTTAAGGCTGTTCCTGCACTGGTCACACAAAGAGGGTAAGCTGGAGTGGCAAGGCCGTGAATAAAATACTTACAAGTGATCACATTCATGAACTATTGGGTTTTCAGGCTTGACCACTGTCTGGAAGGTGACCCAGCATGTGCTTGAGTTACTAGACTGCTCTGCTCCATGTATCATGCCAGAGAGGGCCTTCAGTACAGCAAGGTGAATTTGTAACTGAATAGTGGCATTTTAATAATCTAGGGGTAAATTTTCTTGTTTTATTGGAGCATATTCTTTTACCAATCACATTCATTAACGTTTTGGTGTCCAGGCTAACTGTCTGTGTTATTGCTAGTGGGATTGTTGATCATTTGTGTCATCTGTATAGTTGGTGGAGCTGTGAGCCCAAAAAGGACTGAGGAGTCTAAGGAGCTGCTTGATATACTTCAGTGCACCCTGCAAGGGTGATGAGGTTTACATGGGCTCCCAGGTTGCGGCCCCTGCACACACCTATGCATCTGACCAGGGAAAGAACCAGAATGAAGATCAAAATTGATAAGTAACTTCAGAAAGGTGGACTGGCCAAAGGTCAGGGCAGGCAGTAGACAAGTATAGTCAGATACAGGACCAAGGTCTATAACCAAAGAGACAGAACATTGTAACTTAAATACAGAACTTAGGAACACTGGACGTGAAAACATTGGGGGACATAGAGATCACCAGCAGCATAGAGGTTACCAATGACAGTGGGGACACAGGAGTGTACAGAGGTTAATAGGAGCATTAGGATGCTAGAACACAGAAACACAGGGGTAAGGGTCTCCTACATCACTCTGGTGCTGGGAACAAAGGAACACAGAACGGAGGCAATGAGAGAGCCACCAGAGGCACCAAGGTGCAGGGATTGCTGGAGGCACTAATGCTAGAACCTGGAACTCACTAGACTACATTTTGAACAAGGACCCCACCAAACATATGAAATGCCGAAACTAACTTTGAGAGAGTAATTTTTCACAGAAAAAAACATATTAATGTAGTGCCTATGTGCACAGTATTGAATCACCTGTACTTGGTTCCATTTTGAACAAGACTCCTACCAGCTATTTTGTAAACTAAGAAATGATTATAAAAGTGTAATTTATTTGATCTGGGTAGGAGATGGGTTATTTCATGTACTCCACCCTATAGGTACATATAACACGACACATGTTTGATTCCCATTATATATTAAAACCATAGTGTAAGTTATTGCTTTTTGCTTTTTGGTGCGTGGGCATGCTCACCCCCATTCTTTAGTTCTTCAGTGTAATGCTTGCCAGCTAAAGAGAGACATTGATACATAGAAGTCAATTGTTAAATACTACATTCTCAACATGTTTCGCTGGATATTCAGCTTCTTCAGGAGTTTTTCAGGTGTTATTGTAGCATGAGGACTGTATGAAAAATGGTGAATAAACAATTAGAACTTATGCAAAAACAAAAAAACAGCACTTTTGAGTTTTTATTAATATATGCATTTAGATCATGTCATAAAAACTCACCTATCCAATTAGTAACTCAAACTTAGTTGAAAGAGAACCAATGGCTCCTATATTAGGGTATTTATGCCCATGAGTAGGGATGAGCCGAACACCCCCTGGTTCGGTTCGCACCAGAACCTGCGAACGGACCGAAAATTTGCACGAACGTTAGAACCCCATTGACGTCTATGGGACTCGAACGTTCGAAATCAAAAGTGCTCATTTTAAAGGCTAATTTGCATGGTATTGTCCTAAAAAGGGTTTGGGGACCCGGGTCCTGCCCCAGGGGACATGTATCAATGCAAAAAGAACTTTTAAAAACGGCCGTTTTTTCGGGAGCAGTGATTTTAATGATGCTTAAAGTAAAAAAAAAAAAAATATTCCTTTAAATATCGTACCTGGGGGGTGTCTATAGTATGCCTGTGGCGCGTGTTTCCCGTGTTTAGAACAGTCCCTGCACCAAATGTAATTTTTAAAGGAAAAAATCTCATTTAAAACTGCTTGCGGGTTTAATGTAATGTCGGGTCCTGGCAATATGGATGAAAATCAGTGAGACAAACGGCATGAGTACCCCCCAGTCCATTACCAGGCCCTTTGGGTCTTGTATGGATATTAAGGGGAACCCCACACCCAAATTAAAATAAGGAAAGGTGTGGGGCCACCAGGCCCTATACACTCTGAACAGCAGTATACAGGCGGTGCAAACAAGACAGGGACTGTAGGTTTGTTGTTAAGTAGAATCTGTTTGTAATTTTGAACGGGTACATTTTTAACGTGTTTAGCTCCAGCCAAAAAATCTTTTTTAAGCTTTTTGGAAAACATAGGGAAGGGTTATAACCCCTGTGACATTTGTTTTGCTGTCTGTCCTCCTCTTCAGAAGATTTCACCTCACTTTTTGTCCCAATGACAAATGTTTTTTGAAAATTTGGGGTTTTTTGTTGAACAAGGATTGGAAAGCATCAGTGGAAAGGAGAAATGTTTTTCCCATATTAACTCTTACAGGAGAGAATTTCCTTTCCTAGGGGTAGATTTCATCTCACTTCCTGTTGTCTCCTTCCGTTTGCAAGTAGGAGTCGTTTGTAAGTTAGATGTTTGAAAGTAGGGGCCTGCCCTATATACTCAGCAGAAATGTGGGCCTTAGGTGTTGTTGTGGCCACAACACTGTAAGCCCTCACAGGGCCCTGCTGTGAAATATTAGATCAAGAATTGTAATTACATGCCCCTGTTGAACAAGGGCAGAAAAATTGGGCCTTTGGTGGTGGTGGTGCTGGTGCCACAACACTGCAACCCCTCACAGATACTCTAGTTGGAACGCAGAAATGAGCCCTGCTGCAAATTATTGCATCAAAAATTGTAACTACACGCCCCTATTAAACAGGGGCTGAAAAATTGGACCTTAGGCACTGGTGCTGGTGCCACAACACTGCAACCCCTCACAGATACTCTAGTTGGAAATTAGCCCTGCTGCAAAGTATTGCATCAAAATTTGTAATTACACGCCCCTGTTAAACAAGGGCTGAAAAATTGGGCCTTAGGCACTGGTGCTGGTGCCACAACACTGCAACCCTTCACAGATACTCTAGTTGTAACGCAGAAACGAGCCCTGCTGCAAAGTATTGCATCAAAAATTGTAATTACACGCCCCTGTTAAACAGGGGCTGAAAAATTGGGCCTTAGGCACTGGTGGTGGCGCCCAGAACCAAAAATGTTCTTACAAGCTATCAGCGTGATCATTGAGGAGGAAGAGGATAATTACTCAGGGATAGTCACTCAGCATCAGCATAGGAAGTCTTTGAAGGGATCTGAGATTTCAAAAAAAATTATTCGGTTACATCAGCATCAGGTGCTTGGTAGCTGGTGGTGATCCAAGACTGATTCATTTTTATGAAGGTCAGTCGATAGACCGAGTCGGTTGACAGACGCACCCTGTGATCGGTTACAAAGCCTCCAGCAGCACTGAATGTGCGTTCTGAAAGAACGCTGGATGCAGGACAGGCCAGTAGTTCAATTGCATACTGTGCAAGCTCTGGCCAGTGATCCATCCTCAAGACCCAGTAACACTGAGGATTATTGGTGGGAAAGGTGGGAAAGGTGTCCAAGTCAGATCCTGCACCATGTAAAACAGACGCTGGCGATGGTTGCTGGAGCTGATCATACCTTGGGGCTGCGGACCAAAAAATTGTCTGAACGCATCGGTCAGACGGCCACCTTCTCCACCGCTCCTTCTTTGACTGACCGAAGCCTCAGCAACACGTTTTTCCAGAAACAGGAGTTTGTAACCTCCCAGTCTCTGGAAACGCGTTGCACAGACCTTTTTGCAAGGCCTCCCAAAGATGTTTCATCCTCTGCTCCCTCTGCGATGGCAAGATAAGGTCCGCAACCTTACCCTTGTAACGTGGATCAAGGAGGGTTGCCAGCCAGTATTGGTCCTTCTCCTTGATACCACGAATATGAGGATCCTTACACAGGCTTTGCAGGATCAGGGAGGCCATGCAGCATAGGTTTGCTGAGGCATTCGGTCCGGAGTCCTTTGGGTCACTAAGGACGACATGGTCCGCAGCCACCTCCTCCCAGCCACGTACAAGTCCATGTGTTTCTTGGGACTGATCCCTTAAAGACTGCTGCTGATGCTGAGTGCCAGGCTCCACCTCCATACTGACACAATCTTCCTCCTCCTCCTCATCCTCTTCCTGTGTGATCGGCGGGCACGCAGGAACACTGTCTGGATAAAGGGGGCCTTGAGAGCTAAGGAAGTCCTCCTCTTCCTGCCTCTGTTCTGCCTCAAGTGCCCTGTCTATTATTCCACGCAGCATGTGCTCCAACAGGTGGACAAGGGGGACAGTGTCACTGATGCATGCACTGTCACTGCTCACCATCCTCGTGGCCTCCTCAAATGGTGACAGGACAGTGCATGCATCCCTGATCATGGCCCACTGGCGTGGGGAAAACAAAAACCAGCTCCCCTGACCCTGTCCTGGTGCCATAGTCGCACAGGTACTCATTGATGGCCCTCTGCTGCGTGTGCAGCCGCTGCAGCATGGCCAACGTTGAGTTCCACCTGGTGGGCATGTCACAGATTAGGCGCTTCTTGGGCAGGTTAAACTCCTTTTGGAGGTCCGCCAGCCGAGCACTGGCATTATATGACCGGCGGAAATGCACACAGACTTTCCTGGCCTTCCTCAGGACATCCTGTAAGCCCGGGTACCTGCCCAAGAACCGCTGCACCACTAAGTTAAGGACGTGAGCCAAACAGGGCACATGGGTCATTTGTCCCTGTCGGAGGGCAGAGAGGAGATTGGTGCCATTGTCGCAAACCACCATTCCTGCCTTAAGTTGGTGTGGCGTCAACCACCTCTGAACCTGCCCCTGCAGAGCTGACAGAACCTCTGCCCCAGTGTGGCTCCTGTCCCCAAAGCACACCAGCTCAAGCACCGCATGGCATCTTTTGGCCTGCGTACTTGCGTAGCCCCTTGAAAGGCTACGGAGCACCACTGGTTCCGAGGACAAATCACAGGAAGAGGCCATGGAGGAAGAAGAAGAGGAGGGGGTGGAGGAGAGAGGTGTGTCATAATCATTAGCATTTTGGAGGCGTGGTGGCGGAACAACCTCCAACACTACTGCACCTTGTCCTGCATCCTTCCCAGCTGCCAGCAGAGTCACCCAATGCACTGTGAAACTTAGGTAACGTCCCTGTTTATGCCTGCTGGACCATGAGTCAGCAGTAATATGCACCTTACCGCTGACCGCCCTGTCCAGCGAGGCATGGACATTGCCTTCCACATGCCGGTAGAGAGCCGGAATCGCGTTCCCTGAGAAAAAGTGGCGTTTGGGTACCTGCCACTGAGGAAACGCACATTCCACAAACAAAGGGGGCAGAGTCTATCAACTGAAAAGGCAGCAGTTGAAGTGCTAGCAATTTTGCCAAGCTAGCATTCAACCGCTGGGCATGTGGATGGCTGGGAGAAAACTTCTTTCGGCGGTGCAGCAGCTGGGGCAGGGAAATTTGCCTGGTACAATCTGACGTTGGTGTACCAAAAGCAGATTGCCCACAAGTACTTGGCTGTGACACACCTAATTCTACACCTTCATTCATCTCAGTGCAGGTCTCAGAGAGGACTTAAGGTATAGTGGGGTTGGAGATCTCAGCTGATGAGGAGCAAGGAGAGGTCCTCTTTGTTCTTTGGTGTGGGTCTTTTAGATACGCTTGCGAACGAACTGCATGGCAGGTCAACATATGTCTGGTCAAGCATGTGGTACCCAAGCGGGAGATGTTTTGGCCACGTGAGATACGCTTGAGACATATGTTGCAAATAGCAGCGGTGCGATCTGATGCACTCGTCTCAAAAAAGGCCCACACCAAAGAAGTTTTTGAATAACGCGCAGAGACTGCAGCGCCCTGCACATGTGGAGCTTTGGGGTGTGATGCAGTCAATGTGCTGCCCTTAGGCTGGCCCCTGGAGGGCATCCTGCCTCGTTGGTGATGTGCCGCCTCCTCCTACTCCTCTCTCCTATCAGACACCCACGTTGAGTCAGTGACCTCATCATCCCCTCCCTCCTCATCACTGGAGCAAACCTGGCAGTATGCTGCAGCAGGGGAAGCATGACCGCCAGATTGCTGTCCTTCTTGGGCACCCCCTCTGTCCGTGCTCATATTACTGCCTTCATCGAGCTCAGTATCATCATCAGAGCCTTCCAAAAGCTGGGTATCCTCCTGGAGCATGTACCCAACACTGTGGTCAAACAGTTCAATGGACTCCTCAGGAGGACATGGTGGGGCTAGGGAAGGAGTCACTCATGACATTGAGCCGAGGGAAGAGGCTGCTGCTTTGCCAGACAAAGTACCCTGGGCATGGGTGAGAGAGGATGAGGAGGATGAGGACGGCTTGGTCATCCACTCGACCAAGTCTTCCGCATGTTGCGGCTCAACACGGCCAGCTGCCAAAAAAAAGGCCAAGCGTGTCCCACGGCCACGTGCTGATGAGGATGCACCATCTCCATGACCAGCACTAGACACAGAGCCTGCTTGCCCTCTCTTATTGGCTTGTGACTGTCTGCCTCTCCTTCTTGGCCTTCCAGACATACTAATGGCCTGTAGCTGCACTAAGCTGGGATATATATATATATATATATATATATATATATATATATATATATATATATATATATATATATATAGAAAAAACACATGGAACGATGCTTGATGCCAAAAAGTGTCCTTTTACTGAAAAGTTAATCCATTAATTGTTTCAAAATACAAGCAAGCCACTGTACAGTTCCGAGCACAGATCGCTCTTCGTCAGGCTTTTCAGGCTGTGTGTGAAAGGCTAAACCACACTGTGTTCTTTTATCCACACCCAGTCTGATACACACCTGTGTCACATAATTAATTATCCTATACAAAACACCTAAAACCATTCCAAATTTAACCCTATTGAATAAACCTACTACCCTAAAACCATCCTAAATTCCCCAATAGGGGATAATCTACAAGACAGGTTCATCATATTATCTCTCAAATATCCTCATCATGTCACTTATGAACCAATTATATTATCTCATTTCATTAGCTCGGTGTTTTACAAATATTTCTCATGAATATACATATGTTGCTATTTCTGTTCATGTCTCAAATTTCTTCATGGATTCCAGTTGATATTCTGCTATCTAGTATTTCCAACGGGAGCCTTTTGTGATCAATCTAAAGAAAATATAACATATTCAAAAATAGTCATACCTTCTAATCAATCTTGTACTGTAAATTTTTTAAACAAACAAAAACAAATCATAGTCCCTGTTCATACCATCAGGGTACAGGGACTGTAATTTGTTGATCCACCAAACTTCACGTCTTTTTAGTTTCAAAATCCTATCCCCCCCTCTTTTGTCATGGGGAATCTCTTCTAAAACCATAAAGCGTAGATCGGTGTCTTTGTGGCCCATTTCTGAGAAGTGACGGGATACAGGTAAACTTGATTGGGGATGTCTAATTGTACTACGGTGTTGTGCGATACGGTCTTTAATTTTTTGGGTGGTTTCCCCCACGTACAGGAGATTGCAGGGGCATGTGAGAATGTAAATCACATATGATGACTGACAGGTGTAGAAACCGTTAATTATTATTTTCTTGTTAGTCCTAGGATGAGAAAAGTTATTCCCTTTGATCACTAAATTGCATTGAATGCAATTAAGACAAGGGTAACAGCCTTTTCTTTTACTGCCAAGAAAGGTCATCTTTTTCTCATCCTGCCTCTCTGGTTTAAATTCGGATCGCACTAAGAGATCGCGCAAGGTTTTATTGCGCCGGTATGCCTTCATCGGAGTTAACTGAAACTCCTCTATATGAGGATAGGATCGTTTCAATATCGTCCAATGTTTTCTCAAAACATTAAAGATCCTCTCGCTATAACTGTTAAACTGGAAGACAAATGGAATTCGAGGTTTATCAACTGAGTATCTCTTCCTATTGGGAATTTCAATAGGATTCAAAATCTTATTTAATTCGTGTCGGATTATGTTTTCTGGGTAGCCCCGCTCCTTAAACTTGCAGCACATTTCATCTAATCTTTCATTTTTAACTGTAGTATCACTCACTATTCGCGTCACTCTGAGAAGCTGACTTCTAATGATAGAACTGAAGACATGAGGGGGATGATAACTGTCATTGCGCCACCTGGTGGCGCTATATAGATGACATTTTTGTCATATGGCGGGGCAACATTGAATCACTCAAAATGTTTGATGAGATGATTAATAGTATTTCACCAGAGATCCAGTTCAAGATTCATATTGGTGGAGATTCGGTCCCCTTTCTAGATATACGGGCATATATAAAACAGGGACGCATTGAAACTGACATATACACGAAACCTACAGATAGGAATCAGTTATTGAGATATGACAGTTATCATCCCCCTCATGTCTTCAGTTCTATCATTAGAAGTCAGCTTCTCAGAGTGACGCGAATAGTGAGTGATACTACAGTTAAAAATGAAAGATTAGATGAAATGTGCTGCAAGTTTAAGGAGCGGGGCTACCCAGAAAACATAATCCGACACGAATTAAATAAGATTTTGAATCCTATTGAAATTCCCAATAGGAAGAGATACTCAGTTGATAAACCTCGAATTCCATTTGTCTTCCAGTTTAACAGTTATAGCGAGAGGATCTTTAATGTTTTGAGAAAACATTGGACGATATTGAAACGATCCTATCCTCATATAGAGGAGTTTCAGTTAACTCCGATGAAGGCATACCGGCGCAATAAAACCTTGCGCGATCTCTTAGTGCGATCCGAATTTAAACCAGAGAGGCAGGATGAGAAAAAGATGACCTTTCTTGGCAGTAAAAGAAAAGGCTGTTACCCTTGTCTTAATTGCATTCAATGCAATTTAGTGATCAAAGGGAATAACTTTTCTCATCCTAGGACTAACAAGAAAATAATAATTAACGGTTTCTACACCTGTCAGTCATCATATGTGATTTACATTCTCACATGCCCCTGCAATCTCCTGTACGTGGGGGAAACCACCCAAAAAATTAAAGACCGTATCGCACAACACCGTAGTACAATTAGACATCCCCAATCAAGTTTACCTGTATCGCGTCACTTCTCAGAAATGGGCCACAAAGACACCGATCTACGCTTTATGGTTTTAGAAGAGATTCCCCATGACAAAAGAGGGGGGGATAGGATTTTGAAACTAAAAAGACGTGAAGTTTGGTGGATCAACAAATTACAGTCCCTGTACCCTGATGGTATGAACAGGGACTATGATTTGTTTTTGTTTGTTTAAAAAATTTACAGTACAAGATTGATTAGAAGGTATGACTATTTTTGAATATGTTATATTTTCTTTAGATTGATCACAAAAGGCTCCCGTTGGAAATACTAGATAGCAGAATATCAACTGGAATCCATGAAGAAATTTGAGACATGAACAGAAATAGCAACATATGTATATTCATGAGAAATATTTGTAAAACACCGAGCTAATGAAATGAGATAATATAATTGGTTCATAAGTGACATGATGAGGATATTTGAGAGATAATATGATGAACCTGTCTTGTAGATTATCCCCTATTGGGGAATTTAGGATGGTTTTAGGGTAGTAGGTTTATTCAATAGGGTTAAATTTGGAATGGTTTTAGGTGTTTTGTATAGGATAATTAATTATGTGACACAGGTGTGTATCAGACTGGGTGTGGATAAAAGAACACAGTGTGGTTTAGCCTTTCACACACAGCCTGAAAAGCCTGACGAAGAGCGATCTGTGCTCGGAACTGTACAGTGGCTTGCTTGTATTTTGAAACAATTAATGGATTAACTTTTCAGTAAAAGGACACTTTTTGGCATCAAGCATCGTTCCATGTGTTTTTTCTATTATTTATGGTGGAGTTTTGGGAGTCCACCCTGACGGTGCCTTGATTGAACAAGGATTTCAAGACAAGAGGGTAACCCACCTGATGTTTATTATATATATATATATATATATATATATATATATATATACTGCAGCTAGGAAAATCAACTGCCTGCCTGTAGTATGAGATTACCACCAACCTTCTACAGGTAGCTTTAGCTGAACACTTTGCAGAACTCGCAAAAAAATAACTTGTAGGTTTAGCTGAACACTGAGGAGGACGCACCACACTAACTTGTAGTTTTAGCTGAACACTGTGCAGAGGTCTCACCCCACTAACTTGTAGTTTTAGCTGAACACTGTGAGCAAGACGCACCCCACTAACTTGTAGTTTTAGCTGAACACTGTGAGCAGGAGGCACTGCACTAACTTGTAGTTTTAGATGAACACTGTGCAGAGGCCTCACTACACTAACTTGTAGTTTTAGCTGAACACTGTGAGCAGGACGCACCGCACTAACTTGTAGTTTTAGCTGAACACTGTGAGCAGGACGCACCCCACTAACTTGTAGTTTTAGCTGAACACTGTGAGCAGGACGTACCGCACTAACTTGTAGTTTTAGCTGAACACTGAGCAGGACGCACTGCACTAACTTGTAGTTTTAGATGAACACTGTGCAGAGGTCTCACTACACTAACTTGTAGTTTTAGCTGAACACTGTGCAGAGGTCTCACTACACTAACTTGTAGTTTTAGCTGAACACTGTGAGCAGGACGCACAGCACTAACTTGTAGTTTTAGCTGAACACTGAGCAGGACGCACCCCACTAACTTGTAGTTTTAGCTGAACACTGTGAGGAGGACGCACCGCACTAACTTGTAGTTTTAGCTGAACACTGTGAGCAGGACGCACCGCACTAACTTGTAGTTTTAGCTGAACACTGTGAGCAGGACGCACTGCACTAACTTGTAGCTTTAGATGAACACTGTGCAGAGGCCTCACTACACTAACTTGTAGTTTTAGCTGAACACTGAGCAGGACGCACCCCACTAACTTGTAGTTTTAGCTGAACACTGTGAGCAGGACGCACTACACTAACTTGTAGCTTTAGATGAACACTGTGCAGAGGTCTCACTACACTAACTTGTAGTTTTAGCTGAACACTGTGAGCAGGACGCACCACACTAACTTGTAGTTTTAGCTGAACACTGTGAGCAGGACACACCGCACTAACTTGTAGTTTTAGCTGAACACTGTGAGCAGGACGCACTGCACTAACTGTAAATAGTCTAGCTGCCTAACTGTGGTACTAATAGGATCAAAAGAACACCAGCAATTTTCTTCAGGTAGCTGTAAATACTGTAACAAGACAAGCCTGCATGTCAGTAAGAAGATAACAGGAACGGATCTAGCTAAACTGAATACAGTGTATATATATATATATATATATATATATATATATATATATATATATATATATATATGCAACACCTAGGATGCATATATTTACACAATACACTGTAAATGCAGCTAACTCACTGATTGTCCTGCCTAATCTAGCTAACTCAAATGAAATGACACTGTCTCTCTGTCTATCTATGTATCTCAACGCCGGAACACACACTACACAGGGCCGCTGTGCAGGTGGCCTTATATAGTGTGGGGCGTGTTCTAAACCCCCTGAGCCATAATTGGCCAAAGCCACCCTGGCTTTGGCCAATTACAGCTCTCTCTACTGACGGCGCTGTGATTGGCCGAACATGCGGGTCATAGTGCATGCTTGGCCAATCATCAGCCAGCAATGCACTGCGATGCCGCAGTGAATTATGGGCCGTGACGCGCCACACGAATTTGGCGCGAACAGCCCATATCGTTCGCAATTCGGCGAACGGGTGAACAGACGATGTTCGAGTCGAACATGGGTTCGACTTGAACACGAAGCTCATCCCTACCCATAAGACAAAAAAGTGTAAAAGTGTAATTTATTCGCAAAAGCCCTTAAAATAATGTGGTGTCTATGTTCACAATATTTAATCACTTGATCTAGCCCTCATTTTTCATCTCATTTTAACCACTGGGTTCATCTCACAAGAGAGATGGGGAGGTTGATTTACTAAAGGCCTATATACTGTGCACTGCAAGTGCAGTTGTTCTAGATCTGTGGGGAAGCTCTGAAATGAGGATGAGGGAAGTTTCTGCTGATTTCTATTATCCAATCATGTGCAAGCAAAAATGCTGTTTTTTATTTTCCTTGCATGTGGTTGAGTATTCTTTGTAAAGTGAAGCTTTACCTCATTTAGAAAACTCTGGAACAAGTGCACTTGCAGCGCACAGTATATTTGCCTTTAATAAATCAAGCCTACTGTTTAGTTATGAATACACTGCTATGTTTGCTTAATCATCCCCCTTATTATAGAAAATGTATCAATTAATTATAACGGAGGAATATACATGTACTCGCTGGAATATCAAGATTGGTAGACATAGATTTACACTAGCACATATTTTGGGCTAAACGTCAAGAACGCTAATCTCGTGTTAGTAAAAGTTTGGCGAGAGACGATTCACGCTTTTTCAGACTCGTGGTTTTCAGATCGTTTTTCTGCTGTTTTTTTTTTGTTTAATAATTTTTTATCAAAGAAAAATAGAGCAAAGATATACATATATCTCAAAATAGATACATTCTTGGAAATAAAATAACATAGGTTTCAGTATTCATCAATTACATCAAGTTAATATAAACCAACAATCCAATAAATGGCTATAATGTTATATAAAGTGCTATTGTAACACCTAAGTAAACAGTGGATTCACATTATGTGAGCCCTTGAAACCAAACATAATGAAGAAAAAACGTTGCTTTGGTTTAAAGAGAGTGAGGAATAAGAGGAGGACAGTAAAGAAGAAGATGGGAAAATTAGATGATAGGAAAGAGTATTGATGGGAAAAAGGAGAGTAGGAGAAATAAGAGAACAGATAGTGGGAAGAGGAGGGGGGGTGTTGCTGGCATGCATGACAGTAAATTGAAAAGAGATGAGATATTGGGATTTAAATGGTTAGGCTTGGTCGATAGATTTAAGGGGTTTGCATTAAAAGGTCCTTATAGGTGGAGGTGGATTGAAATTTTATCCAAGAATCCCAAGTTAGAGAATGTTTCTTGGAAGTACCTCTAATGCTGTGGGTAATATTTTCCATAAGATGTACTTTATCAACCATTTATAACCAAGCTTTAATAGAAGGGTTTGTTGGTTGGCCCCATAGAGTCGGAATTAAGGCTTTGGCAGTATTCAGTAAGTGAGGAATAATTGAACGTTTATACAGTCTTATGGGAGTTGTTGTAGAATGAAAGAGGATAGGTTAAATTAGTGGGCAAAACCACCAGACGTGCGCGTGAGTAGCTTTGTTCCCACAGTTCCTCCAGCACAATGGGGAACTGGCGGGGAACATTTGGTGTAGTTTAGCTGGAGTGTAATGCCACCTAGTCAGCAGTTTATAGTTAACCTCTGACATTCTTGAGGCTAGGGAGGAAGTATGGGCCAATTGAAGGATCCTATCCTTTTGGTTGTCAGTGAGGGAGGAATCTAAATCAGATTCCCATTTAGCCAGGAAAGGCGGGAAGTCGGGATTTTGAAGAGCAATGAGAGCTTTGTAAAATAGAGAAAGGCCATGCAGAGGGGGATCTTTAGGGTAAAAAATCTATAGCGTGTAGATCATCAATACCTCTAAGCGTAGTAGTAAGGGAACTTAAGAAATGTTGTAGTTGGTGGTATCTCCATTTATCCAGAAATGTAGTAGGCTTAGGGGCAAGGATCATATGTAATGGTTTAAGTATGTTGTCACAGAGAACATGATGTAGTAGGAGAGGTTCTTTGGATCTCCATGATTTAAAGCCTGGGTCTAGTAAACCCGGTAAAAAATATTTATGGTTGAGGAGAGGTAATATAGGGGAATTATAATTCCATGAGAATTTTTTGTATAATGCGTCCCATATATCTAAAGAGGATATGGTAAGAGCCGAGGTAGTTCGGGTCAGGTTCCTGCAAGAGCGGGGTATCAAGGGGGCTATTGAAAGATCTGTTCCACTTAAAAAATATTCAAGTTGTACCCATAATTTTGAGTTGAGAGCATATTTCCAGTCAGCCAATCTGGAGAGAATAACCGCTTGATAATATGCCTTGAAATTAGGAAGTGCCAGACCTCCTGAGCATTTGGAGCGAAACAATAGTCCTCTGGATATTCTGGGATGTCTGTTCTTCCAAATAAATCTGGAGATCATGGTTTGTAATAAGGTAAAGAACCCTACCGGTACACCTAATGGGAGCATTTGAAAAACAAAAAGGATGCGGGGCAATATATTCATTTTAATTATATTTACCTTCCCCAACCAAGTGTGTGATAAATTGGACCATTTTCGTAAGTCATCTCTAATCCTATTTAGCAAGGGAATATAATTATATCGAAAAAGAGAATGTGGATGAGGAGTAACAGAAATACCCAGGTACTTCATGCATTTCGGTTCCCATTTAAAGGGAAAAAGAGGTTTAAGGGAAAGTGCCTCCAACTTGGGAATATTAATGTTTAAAATTTCGGATTTGGATAAATTTATTTTGAAGTTAGAGATTGAGTGGAACTTGGTGAATTCAGTCATTAGATTTGGAATTGAGATGCGTGGTTGCTGAATAAAGAATAGTACATAATCAGCATAAGCTGCGTATCTATGGGATCTTTTGCCTATTTGTATGCCTTTGATATTAACATTATGCCGAATAGTAGCTAAGAAAGGTTCTAAGGTAATAGCAAAGAGAAGAGGTGAGAGGGGGCAGACCTGCCTGGTTCCATTATGTAAGACGAAAGAGTCACTCAACATTCCATTAATCCTAATTTGTGCTGTGGGGTTAGAATAAAGGGATGAAATTCGATGAAACATTTTAGGTCCCAGCCCAAAGTGTCGTAAGGTCATCTTAAGATATTCCCAGTCCACCCTATCAAAAGCCTTCTCAGCGTCAGTGGAAAGGAGTAGTGTGGGCTGGGCGCATCTCTGGACATATTGGATTAGGGAAATTGCACAAAGGGAGTTATCTTTTGCTTCTCTATTGGGTATAAAGCCTGATTGATCTGCTGATATCCAGCTGGGTAATAGAGGCAACAAGCGATTTGCCATAACTTTGGCAAGTAATTTAATGTCAATGTTTATTAATGATATTGGCCTGAAACTATTGCATAGGGTAGGATCTTTATCAGGTTTAGGAATGACAGTGATATGAGTGGAAAGAGATTCTGGGCGTAAACCTGAAGAGTGAGAGATGGAGTTTGCATAAGTGCAGAGACGAGGGAGCAAGACATCACTGAATGTTTTGTAGTATAAAATAGTGAACCCATCAGGTCCAGGGGCTTTACCGGATGGGGAAGATTTCAATGCTGCCTGGAATTCCCCAACCGAGAAATCTTCCTCCATGTCTTTAAGAACAGATATGGGCAATTTAGGTAGGTTAGCTGCCTTCAAGTAGGAAAGGATGCAGCTTCTCCTCTCTTTTTGAGGTAGAGAGGATAAGTCTTTTTTAACATTGTAAAGGTCCGCGTAGAACTCTCTAAAGGCCTTAGCAATATCTGGAGTTGCATGTGCTAGCTCTCCTGTTGAGAGTTTGATTTTAGAAATAAACGACTGCGACTGTGTTTTTCTGCTGTTCAGTTTGTGCTTGTGGGTTTGTATCTGGTCTTCAGTGCGTGCAGTGAGTTCCCATTGGTTTGTTCAGTGTGTTCTCCAATTCGTGACTGATTTTCAGGTCGCTCTTCACAGGCCTTGCTGTTCTTCGGTGCGTTCTATTACTCCATTCTGACCAGCTGACCGTTTTGAAGCCATGTTGTGTGTACGTACTCATCGTAGAGTTCGTGCTGTGCAGGGGCTTGGTGTTGGGGTTCTTACTTTGACACAAGCACAGTCTATGAACAGGGTGGGGAGGAGTTCATGGACCAAGAATTGGTTGCTCCAGCGTGACCAATTCTGTCACATGCCTTTGCTCCGTGAGATCCATGAGAATAATCCTGATGATTTCAGGAACTTTCTCAGGATGATGGACCCCGTTTTTCACCGTTTGTTGTCTTTGCTGACCCCTTATATAAGCAGGCAAGATACCTACATGCTGCAAGCCATCACTCCGGAGCAGAGGCTTGTTGCCACGTTGTGGTACTTGGCGACGGGGAGAAGCCTGCAGGACCTCAAGTTCTCGACAGGCATCTCTCCCCAGGCTCTGGGGATCATTATCCCAGAGACCTGTTCTGCCATCATTCAGGTCCTGCAGAAGGACTATATTAAGGTAAGAATTATCCTTTAACATCACAATTTAATTGTATTTAATGTTTGATAATGTATTGTATTTCTTTCATCATTCCCTAATTACCGTGATTGTAATATGCTGTGAATGTCCCCTTTGTCCTCATGCATGCTGAAATTTTTAAACGTTTTTTTTTTGTCCTTCATGCATATTTGCCTTCACTTACCTCCCCAGCATGCTCTCCTGGGTCTATATCCACCTCGCCTAGTCACTTAACAATGTATTTTGTCAGCTCTATTGTAGTGCTTTACCCTAAACACCCCCTAAAATGTGTACAAATGTTATTTGTGTCCTTAAATTCTAGCAGAGTGCCAGAGGCATTTTTTTGTGGTCCCAAACTCATTTGGAACCCTAACACCCCCCCAACCGCTAAGTCAACCAATACCAATCCTCTATCTGCTGACTTTGCCAAACCCATACACACTATACCTACCTCTTTTGTGGTCAGATTTATGGATGAATTCCCCAAAGCATGTAGTGAAAGGGCCTGCCTGAATACTTTCAAATGGTACTGTTTAAAGTTTTTGTACCCTATTATTATCTTGATAGGTAATTGCAGAATGTTAAAATTGTGCTCCAATTTGTACAGTGTATTCATATTTTTGTATTATGACGTTTCTTACCTGTCCAGTGGGCTGCCAATAGTGTAAGGAGGGGCTGGCCAAAGTAATACACATTATTTAGGCATTCATCTCTCAATGAAGTGTAGAGGGTTACCTGGCCAAAACATCTCCCCCCCTAAATTTTTTTAAATGGCCCATGAGAGGGGGGAGGAATCTGTGGACCTTATACCTTTGTCTTTAAATACTCCCTAAAATAAATGTTATACTGATGTTGGCCAAGAATGTTTGTCTAATCTGCTTTCCATGTTTATGTGCAAAATGATTAATTTATTTTTTTTGTTTGACTCCACAGTTTCCTTCCAACCCACAGGAATGGCAGACTGTGGCCTCCCACTTTGCCCAGCAGTGGGACTTTCCTAACTGGGGAGGGGCAATTGATGGGAAACACGTCCACATCGTCCCACCACCCAACTCGGGGTCATACTATTACAACTACAAAGGGGTTCAATAGTATTGTGATGTTGGCGGTGGTGTCGGCTACTTACGAGTTCCTGTATGTGGACATGGGGAAGAATGGCCGGATGTCAGATGGTGGAGTCATCGCTCACACAGAGTTCTACAGGCATCTCCAGAATGGCAGCTTGGGCTTGCCACCTCCAAAAGACAATGCGGAAGGACTCCCATTCGTCTTTGTTGCGGATTTGCGCTGGGGGACCATCTTATGCGGCCATTCCCTATGAGGACCCTCACCCCAGACCAGAGGGTTTTTAATTACCGGCTGGCCAGAGCCAGAAGAGTGGTGGAGAACACGTTTGGAATAATGGCCAGCCGGTTCCGCCTATTTCTTAAACCGATACACATGGCGGAATATAAACTCAATCACATCGTCCTGGATTGCTGTGTTCTCTACAACTTTTTAAGGAGAAATTCTGTGAACTATGCTGGCTCAGTTGGGCCTGAAGCCGGAATTAATATAAATGAACCAAACCTGATGGCGCATAAAGCTGGCTGTCCTGGCTTGCCCCCCCAGAGTGCCCACGAGGTCCGTCTAAGATACATGGAATACTTTGCGGGTAGGGGGGCCATCAATATGCCAGACAATGTCTGAGACATTTTTTAAATAAAAATATATTTTAAACTGAACAAATATTTGCTTAGATTTACTGCTTGGCTTTCTTTTAGCTGACCATGACCGAAATTTGAGGAGTCTTTAAAATGGCATGATTGTGTAAAATTAGAAAGCACTGTTGGGTGTTATTTACTAAAGGAAAATACACTTTGCACTACAAGTGCACTTGAGACTGCACAGAAACTGCACTTGTAGTGGAAAGTGGATTTGCCTTTAGTAAATAACCCCCATTGTCACGGAAAACACCAACTTTACAACAAAAAAATGCTTTTGAGCATTGAAAGAAGAAGCCACACATTGTTGATTATCAATCTTTTTAATCAAAGCACAATCACATGTGCATTTATAAAAGGTTTTAAAACAAACCAACATGTTTGTTGTATAACAATTTTTTAGGTCACATTAAAAAGTCAAAATTGACGTTTAAGGTAAAACAGGCATGTTTAAAACCAACAAGAAATACACAACTCTGGAACTTATAAAGTTCAACTTTTGTAGAAATTGATGGCAATATCAGACATGAGTATTTATAAACTGTGTTTGATATTGCGTTCAGCAGATGGGGTGAAGTCACCCCTGGAAAAGCCAAATTGTGAAGATACACACAAATTGCAGAATGTCGACATGTGCTAGCTGCCATCATAGGAGATCAAGACGTGTTTTGTGGGTGCAACCCCTTCCTCTCAGCTACTTTATTATTGAGGAAGGGGTTGCACCCACAAAACGCGTACATTGATCTCCCGTGATGGCAGATAACACATGTTGACACAGTGTGTGCATCTTCAAAATTTGGCTTTTCTATAATATGTCACAAAATTTTCAAAAAATTGTCAGAAAAACAAAGCAGAAAGAAGTTAGGGATTTCTAGGGGTTTTAAATTCTCCTAAAACATCAATGATGTTCTTCATTTTGTTTTGAACATCATTGATGTTTTGCTTGATGTTTTCCAAGTCCCTATTACACCCCATTATCTCCCCGATCAGGATCTGGGCACTTTCACTGGTGAAATGACCTTCATCCACAACATCATGATCACCTAAAAATAAAAAAAACACCATGTATTATAAATATGCAGTCATCCATCTCTTACCTGAAGCTGTGGTTGCAGACCCTCACCTGTTGTGGTGACTATTTCCACAACGTCTCCCTCCTCCTCCTCTGGTTGTGTTTGTGTGATTTCCCCTTCTTCCTGAGGTGGGGGGTCTGTTGTCTCCTCTGATGAGTGGTGTCCTCCGAGTCTTTTCTCCCCTATGTAAAAAAATAGGTATATTTAGCACACAGATATTTGATGGCAGAAATAGGAATATGAAACATTGCTTGGAAGTGGGTACAATTGTCTGTTTTGGCAGAGTTGCAAGATGAAGAAATATTTTTTTCCTTTGTCAAGCTTGAATACTTACCTGTTTTGGGCAAGCTTCACAGATGGAGACACCCCTATAGTATGCACTGGAGCACCTGTGTGGGCCCCCTAATAAAAAGGGTGTTCTGGTGTCCCACACTAGTGCTCCAGCGTCCAGATGTGTAAACAGCTGCTGAGTGTCCTCTCCTTACACAGAATCTGTTTTGCATTTCATTCTAGTTAAAAACCCATCTAGACAACAAACTTATTTTAAGAGAAGTAGGCTAGAAAAATTGTATTGAAATGCATCTGGACAAAACATGGTGTTTTATTGGCCGAACGAACAATGTTTCCTACGAACGAATAATGTGTCTATGAACATGAAAGTTGCCATTTTAAACTGTACAACAGTATAAAGAAAAGCACATGGAGCAGCACAAACGTAATAAAAATAAAGAATAGGAACACAGGACAACTATTTACTTTTTTGCAGCACTCTCCTGATCGTTCTATACTGATCGTGCTCCCTTAATTTGAGGTCTGACCACCGCTTCCTCAGTTGATCCTTGAATCGCCGTACCCCAAAATTCTTCTGCAGACTCTTCACAACTTTAGTCATGATCTTGGCCTTTCTGACATTGGGGTTGGGATAAGGTCCATACTTCCCGTCATAGTCGGCCCTTTTCAATATGTCCACCATCTCCACCATCTCAACAAAGGACATATTTGAGGCCTTAAATCGTCTCTTCCGGGATCAGGATGTTTCAGGCTCCTGGCTTTCCTCCTCCTCCTTCTCGTTGCTGGAATTATCACACACCTGTTGTCTCTCCGCCATGTGCTCTCCCCCACTGCAGCGAAAGAGAAGGGGCGGGGAATAGACTAGAAAGAACGTCAGGGGCGGGCAGAGTTTCACGCATGCGCAGTGTATATAAAGTGTAACACGCGTGCATTGTACATATGATCTGTGAGCGGAGGAAAGAGTATCGGAAGCGCTGATTGTGATAACGAAGGTACCATTTTAACTTGGGCCTATACTGCTTATAGATTGAGGCCTATGTTGGGACAAGATTAGGAGAGTTTAACCTGACATTAGGGTTTGTCTTTTGTTGTGTCTTGCAGAGAAAATGGATGGCTTCAATGATCACAACTTCCTCCCCCTGTTCATAGAGAAATACAGGGAGCTGCCCTGTCTGTGGCAGGTCAAACACCCGTTTTATAATCATAAACAAAAGAGGCAGGCAGCGCTGGAGAAATTGCTGGAGTTGGTGAAGCCGGTGGTCCCCACGGCAACCATCCCCTATTTAAAAGCCAAAATTGGTGGCCTGAGGAGCACATATCTTAGGGAGCGCAAGAGAGTCCAGGATTCCCAGAGATCAGGAGCTGCAGCAGATGCCGTATATGTCCCCAGGCTGTGGTACTATGAGAGACTGCGATTTCTGTCAGACCAGACTGAATTCAGGGAATCCCTCTCAACCCTTCCTTCCACTCTTCCTTCCACCCCAGCTGAGGCTTCCGACGCCCAACCTGGGACTTCCAGCCAGGAAGAAGTGGAGGAGCCCAGCTGGAGTCAGGTATAGCATTGTTCTATGGATTTCTGGTCCAAAAATAAATGATGTTTACTAGAAGGTATTATTGATCACTAATTGCTGATTTAATAAAGGCCTTTACATAGCAATAGTAGTGGCCTAAAATAATTGCGACAAGAATGAAAAATGCTTGGCTCAGAATGATAGTCTTTTCTATTTATTAACATTTAATTTGCAATAGTCATGAGATATAAATTGTGTGTGATTGATGAAGAAAAAACTAAAACTATGTCCCTTTTTCATACATGCAGCCAGGAGGAGGCGGGGGTAAGTGGTAGCCAGGAGGAGGCGGGGTAAGTGGCAGCCAGTAGGTGGCAGGGCCCAGTAGGAGCCTCACACAATCACAGGTTCCTCCCCTCCGCCTTCCAAACAAAAGACCTAGGAAGGGGAGTAACATTGGGGGATTCAGCGCTCAGGCTGATTCAGGAGGCTTCTCATAGCCACCCCCACTCATGAAGAGGCCTTTGCCTCCATGGCTGCCACCAAACTGCAGGTCATGGAGGAGGGCCAATGCCTCATGTGTGAGGAAATCATTTATAAAACATTAAATAGGGGGTTGAGGGCCCAAATCACACCCAATATCCACCTGTGTGAGTTGCATCATCCTCCTCCTCCTGCCACACCTCCAACACCACAGCCACAGCCTGGAAGGAAGAGTAGAAGGAAGACAAGAAAGTGATGGCCTGGGTTAAGTCTGGTCTGACAAAAGATGCAGGCTCTTGTATGACCACAGCCTGGGGACATGTATGTCATCTGCTGCTGTTCCTGATCTCTTGGACTTCTGGACCAGATTGTACTCCCTTAGATAAGGACTCCTCAGGCCACCAATTTTGCCTGAAAATAGTTAATGTGTGCCCTGGGGGCCAAAGGCTTTGCCAATTTCTGCTGTTTCTCCGGCATTGCCTCCCTCTTTATTTGGTTAGGACCCCTTAATAAAAGTTTTTTTTAAAAACTAATACTTGCCTATGTGTGTTTTCCTTCACAAAGGACAGTTTGTTTGTGAGTAGGCAGGTACATTTCAAAAATACAATGTGAAATTAACAAGGGACACTAACAAAACCAACCTCCTTGAGATTAAAAAAGACAAGATAATAAAGGTGTTGTGGTAACTTGACACACAAAACACACCCAAAACAATTCCGGAGATCACCAAAAAAAAAAAAAAAAAAAAAAAAAAAAAACAGGAGATCTGGATTAAAAAAAAAAACAAATAATACAAAATAAATAAATGTAAAAAATATATATTTTTTTGGTAGATGTGACAAATAAAAATATTATATTCATGAAATCACGAGAAATAATAAAGAAAGAAGATCAGAGGGGACTGGTTGATCATGGAGGAAGGAGTGTGCTAGACGTGCTCCGTGCTCCAACTGAGACCGGGACTAATGATTCCCCACTGATCCGCAGAAGCATCACCTGAGATCGGCAGGTGAAAGTCCCAGCTGTCTTTGCAATCTTTGCTCTATTTCCTGTGCTGTGTTGTGCGATACCTATTTTGGTATCGCACAGTGTTCACACTGTTCAGCTGTGTCTGTCTGCACATGATCATACCCTGTGGTAACCCACTGCAAAACCAGCGCTATTAACAGTGATCTATAGGCAACCTACGGCTTTTCTCTCTCCCCCCTGAGGTTCCATGGGACGGAGGAGAAGGCTAAGTGTATTCAACACATCGAGCCGTCTGCCTACAGCTACCACGGTATCTACGGTATCTACCAGCCAGAAAGGCATCCTAGAGTTCTTCCCTGTTGGTGGCCGAACTCGCTCCCATACATAAAAGCTAGAGTTGGGAGGCTGCAGAGAAGCCGCTTGTGTCCCCGCTTGTGTTCCCGCTTGTGACCCCCTGCAATCACCGGCTTCAACTCCATTTCTACGAGCTCCATTTCCAACAGCTGCTGTTGGACAGAGTGCCGTGAGAGTGCAGCCTTCATCTATGGCTCCACCTGAACCAGCAAATATAAATGTGATTGATCCTATAGAGTCTCCCTCACCTATTTCCTCCCCTATCTCCACCACCCTTTCTTCAGCTGGGGTTAAATATGATATAGAAGTGGCTGGAGGTTTAGAGGGAGGTTTAGAGGGAGAGGTAGAGAAAAGATCTGCTCTGAGTTTAGAGGAGGGAGATCTAAGGGAATATCTTCTCGCACTACCTACTCGTAATGACATGGAGGCTTTTGTGCAATGTTTGGAGCAGGGTTATCGCAAAAAGCTTCAATCTGTTAAAATGGAGCTGCAAGCAACAGGGGTAAAGACTGTAGAGTTGGAGCAGTCCTTAGATGTCTTGACGGGCTCACTACAATCACAAGAACAATGTTTAGATACACAAGAGGCGCACATCCATACATTGCTCCAATTATTGGAGGACCAGGAAAATCGTAATAAGAGGAACAATATCCGTATTAGGGGGGTACCAGAGATACCAGGTACAGAGGACCTTATGTTAACAGTCAAAAAAATATTCAACTTTTTGCTGGAAAAACCTGAGACATCAAATATAGAACTTTATAGAGTTCATCAGGCTTTAGGACCTAGAAATATAGATTCAACCAAACCAAGAGATATTATTTGTCGTGTACATTTCTATAGAGAGAAGGAGGAGATTATGAGGAAGGCCAGAGAAAAAGGTCAAGTTAACCTAAATGGGACTTCTGTCTATTTATTACACGATTTGTGTCGGTTTACATTAGAGAAAAGAAGAGCACTAAGGCCACTGATTAAAATGTTGCAAGATCGCAAACTCGTATATCGTTGGAGCTTCCCATTCCAAACTCCAAATCAAGAAAGATGGCAGGTGGTTTAATATATGTGATCCATCCGATATCCCCGCTATACAAAAAATCGTGGGTTTGCCAGACCTTCCAACAATAACATGGCCACAGACTTATACACAATTTAAGAGAGCTGAACTTTTGGTAGTTGATGAAAGGGCTGAAGCAATGGCCTTATCAAGTGCTGAGACCAGCCTGCCAGCTGTAATAGCTGCAACAATGACTATTAATCAGGAGGTGGGGAGGAGGAGTGAAGAGTTCCATAAGCAACAATAAATAACAAATCAACTATAAATTCCCTTTCTCTTGCCCCCCCACTTTATTTTTTTTTTGTGTTTTTTTTTTTAATACCCCCTGTAATATGCCGTGGGTATGACCATAAATGAAATTTCAAAGACCTTATCAATTTTTTTTAGTTGAGTTATGCAGTAGTATTTTATAGCATTATGGATTTATATATAACATTGATAATTAATTTAGTCAGGATGGGATCAAACCCAGATTATCAACTATTAGGCCTCATGTACACGGGATGTTAAAATAGGGTTATGAAAACGCCAGTATCTTTGCAGTGATTTTTTTAAACTTAAAGCTTTTTTCAACGTTTTTGCAATAGCGCTTTTTGGCATTTATTAGCGCTTTTTTTTTTTATTTTATTTTTTTATTTATAATCAAAATTTTTTTATTTTCTGTTATACTTTTCACAATTCACAATTAAACATCCTTAATTTCATATTTTACAATAATTACGCAGGATTAACATATTAAACATTAATAAGAGACCAATTGGTAACATCGTTCTCTTACAACTGACCCTATCCCCTCCCCCCAAAAAAAAAAAAGAAAAGGGGAATGAAAAAACCGCTGCCTGTCTCAACCCCCTCCCTCCCCCGACATATGTTCGACAACCAAATATATCCTGTGATTGATGAGATTCCCAATATTTGTGCGTATCGGTCTGTGTATCCAATTCCACATTGACACCCCCACCCCCTACAACCAACACATTAAAACAAGCCTAAAACATACCAACAAAAAAAAAAAAGGGAAAACCCCCAGCCCCGTCCATACATTCCCCGTGTTTATTATTGTTATTCCGTAATTGTTCCTCACTTCTAAGAAAAAAGAAAACCCACCACACCTGTACATACCCTGTGGTTATTGTTAATTATCCCATAATTATATTTATTGGCCAGCCATGGCCTAGTTCCTCACTTCTATTAAGTAATTTATTTTTATTAGCGCTTTTTTGACGTTTTTCCGCATTAGCGTTTTTTAGCGTTTTTTTTTTTTTCAATGAATCAAAAGCATTAAAGGACGTTGGTGACGTTTTTGAGCGTTTGTCAGCGTTAAAGCGTTTTTGCAGCTGAAAAACGTCTCTCGGAACCCACTGGTCCTGTTTTTTTTTTTTTGCAGCTTAAAACCGCCTATGCCATTTGCAGCTCAAGGACGCCTAGGTGGGCATGAAGCTATAGACTAACGTGGACAGGCGTTTTTGGGCTGCAGAAAACACTCCGAAAGGCGGCTGTAAAAACGTCCGTGTGCATGAGGCCTTAAGCCACTCAAAAAAGAAATGAGAATTTTTTTTTTGCTTTTGTTTTTTGTTGTTTTAATCACAAAGGAAACAACTAAAAAAAAACAGTATCTATTAAAGTGTAAGTGATACATGGTGGCACATTGGGGTTATGTATGAAGAGCATTGTTGTGCAATCTGATTAACTTGTTCTATAGTCTTACTAGGGGGTTATGTTACCATTAGGCCTACCACCATGTGCTATGTATGGGGGAGTGGGAGAGAGAGGGAAGGAGGGGGGAAAATAGATGTAGTCGATGATTTTTTTTGAGTTTTTTTTTTTTTTAAACTGCAGAACGGTCCATAGCGTCGCAGAGTTAGACATTGTATGATGCTGTATGTGGTGGGCAAAGGCTACACCAGTCCTATATGTCTGAATCATGTTGTAGTACAGAACATTTGCGATTACTACGCAACATGATATACGCTATAGCGACTGTGAGTTTTGGTTTAGACCAAACTTGGACTAAGGCTATGAAAATCTTTTTAGAGCCCCATAGGAACCGGATATATATGGGTGTTTAAACCTATGTTATCCTTTTGACTTACTGAAATCAAGGTCTGCTCTGCAACATGCAAACTGTTCAGTCAGGGTGTCATTTACCTGATTGGTTCCCCCAGCGGTTGAGGTGACTAGAGGGGGGGTGTGGATGAGCTATGTTGGGGATACCTATCTGGTTGCCAAAGGTTACGTAACATAATAATGAGATTAGGGCCCCCTTAATGAGAAACACGTGATAGATGAACAAATGTGCTGGTATCTACATGCTCTTGTTAAATACATATATATATGTGTTTGTCGCAGCAAATATATCTGGGTAAGCGTACGCACAACCACTGGGCAATGTATGTATGTGTGGGTATGCATAAATATATATGATAGATTTGGGGAGAGAGGGATATATATATTTTGTTTGTCCCAGGTCTCTGCTGTGAGACAACCTCTAGGTCTACCTACTTAACCCCCCTTGTAGGTACACCAGCTCTCTGGTAGGGTTTGGTGATTTTTCTTTTTTTTTCGACATTGTCCATATCCCTTTGGGGTTTTTTTCTTTTTTTTTTTCTTTATTTTTTTTTTCCGAGTGTTTTGTCCTATTTGTGGACCTTGAGTAGCTCAGGGCCCCTAGAGAGGGAACCTCTCTTTTAATAAGTTCCCCCCCCCCCCTTTTTTTTTTTAAGATGGCTAGGAGGTCTTCCTCGGCATCTCTACTGAAACTCTGTACCTATAATGTCAAAGGTTTAAACAACGACAACGTCAAAAAGAGGACAGATCTTATACAGTTTGCATAAAGCTAAGGCAGATTTCCAGGAGACCCACTTCTGCACTGAAGGCATCCCTGCATGCTCAGTTAAACATTACTCTCAATGGTTTCATATGTCTGGTTCGAAGACCAGGGGGGTCTCCATCGCCTTTCATAAAAATGTACCGGCTCAATATTTGAAACATATTGCTGATACCAATGGTAGATACCTTTTACTTAAATTCCGGATATGGGATAAACTCTTCACAATTGCCAATTTTTACATTCCGAATTATGACCAAACCATGATCATCTCTCGTTATCTTCATCTTTTAGTGGATTTCGCTGAAGGCATTATTCTTGTAGGAGATCTCAATTTAGCCTTGGAGCCTCAGTTAGACACCTCTGCCCAACGCCCCAATATCTCTTATTCCCAGCTGAGGACCCTGAAGAAACAATTCTTTGACCATAGACTTGTTGATTTGTGGCGGCTTCTATATCCCACAGATCGTAATTATTCATATTTCTCATCAGCACATAAATCTTACAGTAGGCTAGACTATTTCTTATCAGGTCCAAAGGTTTTGGAGTGGAACCCCTCAATGGAAATAGGGTCATTTATTTGGTCTGACTATTCACCTGTATTTTTATCAATATATCTCCCCCAGACTCAAGGCACAAGCTGGTATTGGCGTTTAAACGATAGACTTATGTCGGATCCAATCTGTCATAAAGCAATTATAGAAGCAATTGGTAACTTTGTTTCTGATCATGAACAGGATGAGACTGCACAAATGGGAAGCTCTTAAAGCGGTCCTACGAGGGTTATTCATCCAACATGGCTCTCGTCTTAAAAAAGAAAGATCGGTGGCCATTCAAAATTCCCTGTTAAAGCTTCATACACTAGAAACATTACATAAAGCCTCACAGTCTCCAGAAGTATTAGCCAACATAATGTCTACAAGGGCATCCTTATTGCAGCATATGGCAGAATGGCATAGTTCATACCAACAGAAATGTGCCTTAAATAATTATAGATATGGAAACAAATGTGGGAGACATTTAGCATGAATATTACATCCTCGTCCGCCTCAGACCTTTATAGCTAGCATAAGGAAGTCATCGGGGGAAATTACTTCAGACCCACAAAGTCTCTATTAAACATTTAGAGAATATTTTTCAGCTCTTTACAACTTGGCCCAACCATCCTTTGAAGAGAACGAGGGATCAAAAACTTGTAGCATTGAAGGCTATGTACAAGAAACCTCTATTCCAACATTAGAAGATGACCATAGGGAATTATTGGACAACCCTTTCTCAATGGAAGAACTACTTGGAGTAATTACAGACATTCCATCAGGGAAGAGTCCTGGCCCAGATGGATTCACTCCAAAATTTTATAAAACATATAAAGAATATTTGTCTCCATTTATGCTACAGGTGTTTAATTCCATCTCTTCTACAAACACATTCCCGACCCAAACATTGGAAGCCCATATCACTTTGATTCCCAAACCAGATAAAGACTTAACATTATGTTCTAGTTATCATCCAATATCTTTAATTGAAGTAGACATAAATATTTATGCCAAATTGATTGCGTCACGTCTCCAATCCTTCATACCTAGCTTGATACATACTGACCAGACCGGATTTGTGCAAGGAAGGGAAACACGTGACAATACAATAAAAACTTTCTTACTAATGGGCGATGCCCAAATGGCTAAAATACCAGCATGCCTCCTCTCGGTGTACGCGGAGAAGGCTTTCGATCGGGTTGGGTGGCCTTTTCTCGAGCATTCACTAAAGCAAACAGGGATGGGTCAAAAATGTATTAAATCTGAAAAAATAGTGGATTGGCGCTGTTCACTGGTAAAAAATAAATAAATGAACTATAAACAAACTCCTAACACAAGGGAAACATTACACCACAATTCTGAGTGAGTGAAAAGTGCAACACAGTGTAATGTAGTATTTGTAAATAAATATACGTGCTAAAGATTGTCACAAAATGTGCAATCTGCCCAAGGTGAAATATTATATAAAATAATACATGAAATAATAAATAGAACTCCAAGCAATAATATAAGCGAATGATCAGTGAGGTATATAATTTTTTTTTTTTTTTTTTTACAAGATCCACAGAAAATATTCAATAAAGGGTATAAGTGAATTATACCTTAAAAAGAGGACAAACACAGTGTTGCCCACTACAAAATGGTGTATATACTAGTGAAGCTGAATGGTTTTAGATGAAAAATAAAATCAAAAAGAAGACTACTAACATATGGTGTGCATAAAAATATTACTGTTCAAAGAAGATAATGAAAAACACGAAAAAATGAAAAAATGAAAAAAATGAAAAAAATGAAAAAGTCCAAGCATCCAAAAAATACCAATAAATGCCGTGTATATTAAATATATTGTTCAGTGTACATAAAAAACTTCTTGTGCAGCAGACTAGTAAATCTTCAAATGGTTCCAGGTAAGTCCGTCCCAATAAATGTATACTGTCCTGTGTGGAGCCCCCTCTAGTGCCCCCACTCACCGGAGCGCCCAACCCCTGCAGGGGTAATGGGCATGTAGATGTAAATCCGATGATCCAAGCGGTCGGTGTCCCCTTCAACACCTGCTTTCCACCTGTGTCACCAGATCGCTTTCAAAAGGCATCCATCCGGACAAAATACCATGTGCAGGGAGAAGAGAAGAGCCTCATAGTGTGATTCCAAATAAGACTTTATTAAGCTCAAGCTTACAACAAACGAAAAAAAGGAAAAAACTAAAAAGCTAAAATCGAACAGCACTTTGCCGGCTGGCTCCACATCAGAAGCCGCAGACAGTGCAGTGTTAGCGGCGTGCGTTCCACAGCCGACTGCCGAAACCGGAAGTGAAAGACACAAACAGAAGGAAAAAGGACGTATGCGTACCAAGAGGCCACGCCTTACGCGTTTCGTCATCAAGACGTCATCTGAGGCGCGGCCATCTTGGTACACCATACGTCTATAAATACTACACGGAGGCGCCACGGAAGCCAATCGGGAAGCGGTGTATGACAAGCACATCCGCCCTGCTGATGAAAAGATGGGAGGATCGCTATAGTGTGAAGTGGGAGGATGTACTATCACAGCACTCTGATACCCCCTAGTCAGATTGCTGTGATAGTACATCCTCCCACTTCACACTATAGCGATCCTCCCATCTTTTCATCAGCAGGGCGGATGTGCTTGTCATACACCGCTTCCCGATTGGCTTCCGTGGCGCCTCCGTGTAGTATTTATAGACGTATGGTGTACCAAGATGGCCGCGCCTCAGATGACGTCTTGATGACGAAACGCGTAAGGCGTGGCCTCTTGGTACGCATACGTCCTTTTTCCTTCTGTTTGTGTCTTTCACTTCCGGTTTCGGCAGTCGGCTGTGGAACGCACGCCGCTAACACTGCACTGTCTGCGGCTTCTGATGTGGAGCCAGCCGGCAAAGTGCTGTTCGATTTTAGCTTTTTAGTTTTTTCCTTTTTTTCGTTTGTTGTAAGCTTGAGCTTAATAAAGTCTTATTTGGAATCACACTATGAGGCTCTTCTCTTCTCCCTGCACATGGTATTTTGTCCGGATGGATGCCTTTTGAAAGCGATCTGGTGACACAGGTGGAAAGCAGGTGTTGAAGGGGACACCGACCGCTTGGATCATCGGATTTACATCTACATGCCCATTACCCCTGCAGGGGTTGGGCGCTCCGGTGAGTGGGGGCGCTAGAGGGGGCTCCACACAGGACAGTATACATTTATTGGGACGGACTTACCTGGAACCATTTGAAGATTTACTAGTCTGCTGCACAAGAAGTTTTTTATGTACACTGAACAATATATTTAATATACACGGCATTTATTGGTATTTTTTGGATGCTTGGACTTTTTCATTTTTTTCATTTTTTTCATTTTTTCATTTTTTCGTGTTTTTCATTATCTTCTTTGAACAGTAATATTTTTATGCACACCATATATTAGTAGTCTTCTTTTTGATTTTATTTTTCATCTAACACCATTCAGCTTCACTAGTATATACACCATTTTGTAGTGGGCAACACTGTGTTTGTCCTCTTTTTAAGGTATAATTCACTTATACCCTTTATTGAATATTTTCTGTGGATCTTGTATAAAAAAAAAAAAAAAATTTTATATACCTGACTGATCATTCACTTATATTATTGCTTGGAGTTCTATTTATTATTTCATGTATTATTTTATATAATATTTCACCTTGGGCAGATTGCACATTTTGTGACAATCTTTAGCACGTATATTTATTTACAAATACTACATTACACTGTGTTGCACTTTTCACTCACTCAGAATTGTGGTGTAATGTTTCCCTTGTGTTAGGAGTTTGTTTATAGTTCATTTATTTATTTTTTACCAGTGAACAGCGCCAATCCCCTATTTTTTCAGATTTAATACGATTGGATCGCACCTAGGTGCTTTCTTTATCTGGGGGGCTGCAGTTCGGTCACAAGCCCGTCCTAAGCGCGGAATACCACTATATACATATGGGTCAAAAATGTACTTAATAAGATTTTGGCATTATACACTAAACCAAACGCTAGAATTAGGATCAATGGCTCACTGACCACAAGTTTCCCTATAAAAAATGGCACCCGTCAGGGATGCCCCCTATCTCCTTTGCTTTATGTTTTAGTAATGAATATTTAGCAATAGCAATCAGACAGAACCCCTCAATTACAGGTATAAAGCTAGACCAACAGGAAATAAAACTTGCTTTGTTTGCCGACGACCTGCTACTTTATATTACCAATCCACAGTGGAACTGGTCTAAGTGGAAAGAACAGATTAATGGTGGTGAGGCACGGAGGAGTCCATCTCTGGAACGTCAGCCGGGAACCCCGAACCGGATTGCCGGTGCATACCCACGGAGGAGCAGAGTTCAAGCGTGACATCCAAGGGGACATCCATCCTAAGACACCCACTCTATGCCCATTACCCCTGTAGGGGTGACTGCTTCTGGTGAGTGGGGACACATTGGGGGAGCACCTGGAGTCACCACTCTTTATGAGCACAGAAGTCACCGCTGTTATATTTTTTATTATTTTTTTATTATTTTTTTTTTGGATCGTACATGGTGGGGAGATATTTTTTGCTATCGTGGCTTTTTACATAGAGACTTTGTTTTCTCACAGAGACTGTTTTTTTCATATAGACTTTGCCACATACACGAGTTTATTTATAGTATATATTTATATACACATCCGGTCTGGATATGTTTATACAGGATCTTGGTTTACATATTTCACATGAATTAATGTATGGTTTAATTCTTTAATTTTCTGATTACATATACGCATGCATGTTTTTCCGGAAAGTTTAGAAAATGTCACACTGTTCATCTCATCACTAACAGACAGTGGCGTATCTAGGGTATGGCAGATATGGCAAGTGCCATGGGCGCCACCTGAAGGGGGCGCTGGTGAGTGGCTGGGCAGCAAGGCACTTTCCAGGGCATACCTGCCAACAGTCAAAATTTTGCTAGGACATTTCTGGGCTGTGGCCATCCCGGGTAGTTTCCCTAAAAATTGTTTTTGTCTCAGGCAAGGATGGACTGGGTCGAGTTGTCTGATTCCCCCCCCCCTCTAAAAAACATGAACTGCTCCGGCTCGTCATCACCTGGTGCCGCCCACACAGTATGCTAACAGCCAGCTACTAGCTAAAAAGATAGCAGTGCCCGGGATACAGAAGGCTCCGCCCTCACAGGTGTCAGCTGACTGCCATCACATGACAAGAAAGATGGCTGCCACCTGCTGCATGCTGCTGGTTCCCTCAGCCCTGATGTGTCTATTATCTGGAGAACGCTCTCTGGGAGCATCAGCACTGTGCCCAGGAGGAGGGGGGACGCTGTATCCTGGGCTGCACTGAAGGACACCTGACACCATCAAGCAGAAGAAAGGGTGAGCAATACAGGCTGACTGTAGGAGGGAGGAAGGGATGGAGCTCTGCTAGATAATGTGATGGCAGGAGAAGGTGGGAGCTCATTATAGAGCTGATACAAGGAGGGGCTTCCATTGTTTATGTGACACCTAAAGAGGATGGAGGAGCGCTGAGTCTCTCTCTCTCTCACACTGTGTCTCACACACATGAAATGCCAGCTGCAGATGTCTAAGCAGCAGCTCTCTTGTCCTATATGCAGATCAGCCAATGCTCACACTGGTTAGGAAATGATTCCCCTTGCTCTTCTTTTTACACTGCACACAGGACAGGTGAGCACACTGATAATGATTAGACTTCTGGAAGACCCAAAAGTGTGACAGTGTTCATCATGATTTGCAGCTGTTTCTAAAGAGCTCTTGGTGCCAAAGTCCAGTGTGCTCTGCATGATTTGTTTGTTTTTATATTACCTTTCAGAATTTAGGCTGGTCAGGCTTGGATCTTCACAGACTTATTAACCATTTATGGTCTTACTAACTGTGCTTGGCAAATGGACTGTTAGTAAGCCAGAAACTGCAGTCTCTGATCTCCTGTTTAATGTCTGCAGTATCTGACTGTCTCCTGCACCATGTCTGCACATTCTCTAACCATCTCTTGTATCTGTTTGATGGGATCTGCCTAGGGGGATGGTGTTTGGAGTATCTTTATCTGCTGATTATTAAACTTTCTGGAATACACATATTGTATTGCTATTGTGGTCTAGGATCTGGGCCTGCTATCCTTCTATCTTTCCCTTCTCCTTCTTTCATCTGAGACTCTAACGACACCCCCTTTAGGTTATCTGAAAGATGAGTTTCAAATGTTTTGACAGGGGCGCAGTTTCAGTGCTTGCCATAGGCACCATTTTCACAAGATATGCCTCTGCTAACAGAAGCTACTGGATTGTATGTACATATTGAGCCTACACTTTAGTATTTATTTTTACTGGCGTCTGTCTTAGGGGCACACTGCCCCCTGGAATGAATGTACACTTTGAGCATACACTTTAGTATTTAATATCACTGCTGCAGGCCCTAAGGGGCACACTGTCACAATATAGGTTTTTTGTATTCAGTGTTGCTGTAATGACAATTAGTGCATGCTTATAATTACCATCACGCACGTATATGGAACTTACCTTATTATTTGATAATTGCACTGGGATTTGCACTATTTTTATTATTTTTTATTTTTATTGGAATTTGGTTTTCAACACTAATGCCCCATACACACGGTCGGATTTTCTGATGGAAAATATGTGATAGGACCTTGTTGTCGGAAATTCCGACCGTGTGTAGGCTCCATCACACATTTTCCATCGGATTTTCCAACACACAAAGTTTGAGAGCAGGCTATAAAATTTTCCGACAACAAAATCCGTTGTCGGAATTTCCGATCGCATATACACAAATCCGACGCACAAAGTGCCACGCATGCTCAGAATAAATAAAGAGATGAAAGCTATTGGCTACTGCCCTGTTTATAGTCCCGACGTACGTGTTTTACGTCACTGCGTTCAGAATGATCGGATTTTCCGACAACTTTGTGTGACCGTGTGTATGCAAGACAAGTTTGAGCCAACATCCGTTGGAAAAAATCCTAGGATTTTGTTGTCGGAATGTCCGATCAATGTGCGACCGTGTGTACGGGGCATAAGTCCCAATAGGGTAGCGGCATTTCCCCATTTCTTCTATATATACACCACATATTTCTATGCCCTCTATTCTATCGGAATTCCAGTGCTTTGGAGCTCTGAGTAATTTTAAGGTAAATGTTTCAAAATCTGAAATTCTCAATGTGTCACTTTTACCACATCAAGTGACGATGTTGAAAAATAACTTTTCATTCAGATTTGGCTCTTCTGCATTAAGGTACTTAGGAATTAATATTCCATCAGATCTGACCCAGCTATATTTGACAAATTATATTCCCTTAATGCAATGTACTCTACAAGATCTAAAAAAATATGATTCAAAACAATACTCATGGTTTGGGAGGATCAATATATTGAAAATGGACACAATACCGCGATTTTTATATCTCTTTCATAATATTCCTGTTACTATCCCTAGATCCTTTTTTGTACTCTACAATCCGCTTTCGTTAAGTTTATTTGGGGTAATACGAGATTTAGATTAAATTGGAAAACGCTAACATTACCTAAAATGAAAGGAGGAGCGGGTGCACGAATCTCTATTTTTACTATGTGGTGGCAGTCCTGACCAGATTAGTAAGCTGGTTTCATCACGCGGATACCGAACAATGGGTATCAATAGAACAGGGGCTGAATCAGTTTGACCTTCAGGCTCTTCCTTGGTTAGATTTATACTTTCAGGGTAACCACCGAGATATGACCCTTTCTCCCCCCTCTCTTTCATCTCACCTATTGAGCCTGTGGTTCAAAATGATCTTGCGGTTAGGGCTTTCTTCACAGATAGGACCAATGACACCTTTATTTGGCAATCCCCAATTCCCATCTGCAGTAGACCGGAATCCTTTTCTCATATGGCATAAGGAATCTCACCGAAGAGTGAGCCAGATTCTTTGCCAGGGTAAATTACCACCCATATTGAACCTGATATCAACGCATCAGCCTTCATTTAAGCAATGGATGGAATATCAACAAATTATTGTCATTTCTATCTTCTTCGAGTCCATCCTATTGCAAAGTAAAAGACCAAAACATGTTTTATGAGCAATATATAAGATTCTTATCCTAAAAAACTACCCTGAGCCCCCAGAATTCACAAATAAATGGGCACGTGAACTTAATACTCAAATTGGAACAGAAGAGTGGGAGAAATCATTTACTTACACACATTGTTTGTCATCCACAATTAAAGCCCAAGAGACAAGCTATAACCTTGTCTCCCGCTGGTATCGATGTCCAACAACCATGCAACGAATATATCAAGACATATCAGATAAATGTTGGAGATGTCATGCTGCCAAGGGATCGCTGCTACACATATGGTGGGAATTCACAAATTCTGGGATATGATCATGCAGCTGTATACTGCAGTTACAGTTGAGTTAATCCCCAACACACCTCAAATTACTCTGCTATCCATTTTACCAGGTCCATATAAAAATATCAAACAAGGTTTGCTAAGACATTGGTTAATAGCAGCCAGTCTGGTTATTCCGGGATATTGGCAAACTACACAAGCCCCTTCAGTTAACGAATGGATAGTAGAAATGGACCTAATTGAGAGGATGGAGACCCTCCTGTCACACGAATTGGACACATATGAAAAATGTTGTCAGATATGGGCCCCCTGGAGAACATTTAGGGAATCGCCTGGAAATTAGGGGGCAAATGGAACCTTAATCTAAAAATAAAAAAAATGCGTAAGGAGATGGAACCTTAATCTAAAAATTAAAAAAAATGCGTAGGAGATGTCTTATGTTGTACCCCCCCCGGCCATCCTTTTGCTTGTTTGATGCTATAGTTATGATAGTCTGCAAAATGTTATTATAACATTTTTTTTGTTTTTTTTTGTTTTGGTGTGGATATACCACCAATGTATGTTTGTATTGCCTATTTGTAAAAACTTAATAAAAAGATTGAAAATTAAAAAAAAAAAAATATATATATTAATACTAAATAAATAAATATAAAAAATATTTTTTTTGGTAGATGTGACAAATAAAAATATTATATTCATGAAATCACGAGAAATAATAAAGAAAGAAGTTTGTGAGAACTCTGTGTGAGTATGAGCAGCAAAACAACTTCATTCTTCTAGTATTATAAAGAAGAAGAGATTGGGCTGCATTAGACAATTTAAAACATTGCAGCGTGACGAAAGTGCTATATCCATTACGAACGCTAATTTTACCAGACCGAGCAGTTCCGTCTCAGAATTTATTCTGAGCATGCGTGGCACTTTGTGAGTCGGAATTGTCCACACACGGTCAAAATTTACGCAAACGGATTTTGTTGTCGGAAAATTTTATAGCCTGCTCTCAAACTTTGTGTGTCGGAAATTTCGATGGAAAAAGTCTGGTGGAGCCCACGCATGGTTGGAATTTCCGACAACAAGCTCCGATCGCACATATTCCGTCGGAAAGTCCGACCGTGTGTACAGGGCATAAGTTAGTACACTATGCATCTGCTACAGCAGGAACTGCTACGTAGGCAGATTCTATACAAAAATGCAGGGGTACTGTAGATGTTAAATAAAGAGTTAAGTTAGTCTATGTAAATAAGAAAGCAAAGCCAACTGAACAGATTGTAAAATTGTTTCTCAATTTTGTTTGCAACAGGGGGGAAATTTATACAAGTATGTGGTAAGTAAATATGTATAGGTCTCTGAAATGAGGCCCTTGGATTTCCTGCTCCAATAAGGGCATCAAACAGGCAAAGGGGGAGAATGCTATGATGGGTTAAACATGTGGCACATGCCGCAATTGCAAATATTAATAAAGTCAGTTGGAATCAAGATTGCAATGGCTGGAAGGTTTTCAAGTACCCTTTCAGAGATAAGCTCTCCATAGTGAATATACCATTAAGCCTCCAAGTATGAAAGCCCTCCAATTCTTTAAGTTCAGGGCAGTCTTCATCAGGCCAAATGGAGAAATATCAAGTATAACCAGATATTCCCAACCAGTCCCTAACAACCCGCCAGACCCATCCAAACAATTACATAATGGGCATATTAACATATGTCTTCATATAGATAGGTGTATCTAAAGCAGGCAGAGGATTCTGTCCTTGAAACACTGCAGAAAGCATCGTGTATAAAGTAGTGTGGAAAATTAGTTGCTCCCAGCTAGGTAGGTGTTGCATCTGCACAGCAAGAAACAAAGCCTTAGGTTTGATGGGGCAAACCCCCCTGAGTCTTTAGGATATGTCAATACCTCAAACTTAATACGAGAGGTTTTTTTTTTCACAATATCAAATCCCCAAAGATACTAGCAAATTTCCTAAAATATTTAACAGGGATCCAACAGGGAGATTTATGGAGAAAATGAAGCAATTTTGGCATCCTTATCAGTTTAAGGAAATTAGTATAGTCAGCTAATGAGAGAAGACACCCAAACCAGGGACTGCAGGAACTGAATTGTAGTTTAAATCTAGAAACCAATGGGAGGAGATTAAGCAATAGAAACTCAGAGAGAATGCTAGAAGTAACAATACCTAAGTTTTTAATTTGTGTTGCAACTCTAATATGGGAGAGTTGGAAGAGGGTACAAAGGCAAAGGCATGGACACTACCAAACTGAATGCTAAGTGTCAATGGCCGATGAAGAAGTCCTCTATGCTATTGTATTCTGACATCTGTTTTTATTGAACCTTCTGGATTAACATAGATTGAAATGGTGTTTGAACTTCCAACCAAGAAAGGGGGCAAGGTCCTTAATATACCAAGTCTCAGCCTCCAGAACTGATCTGTTATGGCTCTCTTACTCCTGCCTCATAGCAGATTTAATAGAGCCAATTTTCTCTGATTCCCTAGTGATCTTTATGCTTGTGCTTAATATGTTGTATTTACACAGAATAAGACTGGTTTATTAAAGGAGTAGAGACTGTTTGCTTTGCAAAGTAACTGTACACTTCACTTTACTTAATCTTAGTGAATGTCTTATTTCAATATTTCATTTGTGTGCAAGAATAAATCCTGCCTTTTTCTACTTTCTCTTTTGGAATAACTGTATATAGGTATTCAGAACTAGCACAGGTTAAATTGTTTCTAAAGCAAAATTAAAAATGACATACCTGTATACTGTATGGTGCAGTCTGTCACTAGCATTAACAAAGCAGCCTTTGTTTTTCTGAATCCCACCTGTAACTTCGATTTTTTTTTACCAGTTGATTAACTTCCTTTAACAGACCAAGCTGTGCATCAAAAGTTGAAGCTAGAGTGTTTGGCCAAACCATTTAACACTGACAGTGGTCCTTCAATGGTCAGATTTTATTCATTTAGTTAAAATCTTTATCCAAAAAAGATTACATTTTTTGTCACTTATATAAAGTCCATCTGAATTTACTAGTCCATCTAACACTGCCCTCTCCTAACAGTGCTGCTGCTCAAGGGTGATGCTGTTGCTCCTCCATAGATAGAGCAGTCAGCTTAGGTCAGGAAGTGTGTTACTGACTGGATCACAAGGTGAAAATAAAGGAAATAGATTAAAAAAAGAAAACTAATACAGCCACCACATTTAACCACTTGCCGACCGCCGCACACACATATTCGTGGGCAGAATGGCACAGGCAGGCAAATGGGCGTACCTGTACGTCCCTTTGAATTTGCCACCTACCGGGCACGTGCCTGCCCAGGAGCGTGCCCGCGGGTCCCGCAAACTCAATGTTCGCCAGCGACCCACGATTGTGGGGAGGAGAGGCAGAACGGGGAGATGCCTTTGTAAACAAGGCATTTCCCTGTTCTGCCTAGCAACATGACAGGGAGCTACTGCTCCCTGTCATCGGGAGCACTGATCTCTGTCATGTTGTAGTGAGCCCAACCCCCCACTGTTAGAATCACTCCCTAGGACACCCTTAACCCCTTGAATGCCCCCTAGTATTTAACCCCTTCCCTGCCAGTGTCATTTATACAGTAATCAGTGGCTATTTGTAGCTCTGATCGCTGTATAAATGACAATGGTCCCAAAATAGTGTCAAAAGTGTCCGATGTGTCCACCATAATGTCGCAGTCCCAATAAAAATCGCAGATCGCTATTTAATAAAAAAAGAATAATAAAAATGCCATAAATCTATGCCTTATTTTGTATACGCTTTTGCGCAAATCAATCAATATACACTTATTGCAATTTTTTTACCAAAAATATGTAGAAGAATACATATTGACCTAAACTGTGGAAAAAAATTGTTTTTTTAATATATTTTTGGGGATATTTATTATAGCAAAAAGTAAAAAATATTGCTTTTTTTCAAAATTGACGCTCTTTTTTTGTTTATAGCGCAAAGAATAAAAACCGCAGAGGTGATTAAATACCATAGTACAAGTACAGGCGCAAATTTCTGGAAAATAACAATAAGTATAAAACTACCATAGGGGCACCATGACATGAAAGGAATATATTATATAAACAATAATATGTAAAGAAGAGAAAAGGGGGGAGGGCAAGGAAAAAGTCCATGACTAATGAAAGTCCATGTATGAGCCAAAAGGAAAATTAAATGTGAATAAGGGAATGGGGATGGATGAGAGGGGGAGAGGAATGCTGGTGGTGATAAATCCAAACCCAGGGCTGCCTTCAACAGAGAACTGAAACCATGTTCCAATAACCTATAAGAAAGCACAAGGAGAGAGGCGCCTCTGGGTGTAGAAGTTTAAAATCCACTTTAATAAAAAAGTAATGTGTACAAGCAACTCACAAGTGTGAAGTCATCAAACAGCGTGTGTTAGTAATATCCATCATATAAACATCAGATCGGTCATCAGCTTCCTCCTGCCTGCCGCGTTGAGGTTGTATGTTCTCCGGACACCGCTAGAGTGTAAAATCCAGCTGCGGTGGATGCGGACTGGAAACGAGGCCTGGAATGCAAATGGATGGTAGGCGAGGGGGAATGACGTCACTGGCAAGCAACGCGTTTCCTGAGCGTACAGGCTAAAATGACGTGGCGGCCGCGCTCCTTCATCAAGCTGCAGATGGATGGGACAATGGGCATTAAATTCTAACAGAGAGGGGGGGAGGGACCATCTAAAGAGTGCTATGATTGGCTCATACTTAATCTAGAGGTATAGACACAACATTAAAATAAAAATAAAAATAGAAACAATATACGTGGCCATAAAAACATTATTATGAGGAAATTTAATTTAAAATATATGAAAGAGGAGATGTATGATGCCTCAAAGTGACAATACCAAAGGGCATATTAAAAGCAGTATTAGACACTGCGCTCATCTAGATATCGGAGGGCAATGGGAAAGCCATAGATGGGACAATACAAATTGTTGTATATATTTAAAATATAAGTGATCAAAAATGAATAAAAATGTATGAGAGAACAATATAAATTAAAAATAATTCGCATGATCTTTTTGGCAGATGAGGGGACATAATAGGATGGGAATTAAAATTAAAAAATTATTATTAATATGGCATTCCTAGGATATTAAAAATAGAAAAGACTTTATGGCAATGTGCGATGAATATTGCACGAAGACAATGATAAATTGTAAGGATGGAATGATATGTATAAAAATGAGTAGAGAGTGAAATTTAATTAAAAATTATGTGAAATATAAAATATACACATACGAGTGTCCATACATATACATATAAACACATCTTTATCAACGGAAATTTTCTGAAGGAACATATGGACTGTATGAGGCTGTATAGTATGCATACCCACCGCCACCTATCGTGGCTGTGTGATTGATACACCTACAGTTACCTATCATCCCCATGTGTGGGGGGGAGGGGGGGATCACTGAAGGTGTGAAAAAAACAGAGTATGGTTAATTAAAGAATGGTGGCAATCTCGATTCTGTCGTTGATCCCTCCTGGCGAGAGTACATCTAAAGTGAAGATCCAATAAGTCTCACGGGCACAGAGTTTCTTGAATCTTTCGGCCACAGGTAGAGACTTAGGGATCTGCTCTATGACCCAGACCCTAAGCCCCCCTGTGGAGCCCTGATGGGCCATAGTAAAATGTCTAGGGACACTATGGGGGTCAGTGCCACCCTTGATGAGTCTTCTATGTTCGCCGAACCTTTGTCTCAGGGTCCTTACTGTCCGGCCCACGTACATTAGGCCACACGGACAACTTAGGCCATAGATGACAAAGTCAGACGAACAATTAAAAAAAACTCTTTTAGCATGTAGATCTTTTTCTTAGTCAAAAAAGATTTTTGTCCGTGTTGGATAAATTTGCAGGTCTTACATAGGGCCTTTCGATATTGGAACATGCCTGTCAAAGGGATCAGTACGGGTACAGAAGGTGCAGCTGAGATGGGTTTAAGTTTACTGGGAGCAAATTTTTGTTTTAAGTTGGGGGCCCTACGGTAAGTGACTGTGGGGCAAGCAGGGAGTGATGTTTTTAGGTGGGGATCTTGCTGTAAAATACCCCAATGTTTACATAGTATCTTTTCCATACTCTTGTATTTATTATGGAAGGTAGTGACAAATCTGCCAGAGCCATCTTGCATGGATTTATTTCTTTTGGTGGGTTCCCATGAAGGTAATGTTTGTAAGCTTCTTCAACTAAGGGTTCTGGATACTTTTTGTCAAGGAACTTACTTTTTAGGGTTGTATTGATTTCAACATGATCCGAATATTTTGTACAATTCTGTTGAAGACAGGGATATTAGAAATCCACTTAGGGAAGTGGCAGCTCTCAAAGTGTAGGTAGGAATTACCTGCCGTGGATTTAGTGTAGTTTTTGGATGTAATTGTTTGGCCATCATGTCCTAGTTCCAGGTCCAGAAATGCTATGGAGTCCGGGGCAGTGGCTGATGAGAATGATAGCCCATAAGGGTTGTCATTACAATGCTGGACAAAGGGGGTAATGAGATCAGTGGCACCATCCCAGATGATAATTAAATCATCAATATATCTTCCGAAAAAGGTGATGTTAGCAGCAAAGGGGTTATTTTTTGTAAATGTAATTGTTTTCCCATAGACCCTTAGCCAGATTGGCATATGAGGGAGCAAAATTAGCCCCCATTGCTGTACCTTGTATTTGCTGATAGTATTCATCATTAAACATAAAATAGTTATGCGTCAGGCAGAAACTTGTAGCCTCCAAAATGAACCTTGCCTGGCGTGTATTAATCAAGGGGTCATTGGACAGAAAATGTTCCATTGCCTCAAGTCCAAAGCTGTGGGGAATTGAGGTATAGAGGGAGCACACATCTAGCGAGAGCCAAACATAGGTGGGCTCCCATCTGTAAGGTGACAGCAATTCTAGAAGATGTGTGCCATCCCTGATGTAAGACTGTAATTGGGAAACGATAGGTTGTAGGAATTGGTCGATATAGAGGCTAAAACCAGTAGTGACGCTATCCATAGCCGCCACTATTGGTCTGGCTGGGGGATCCTGTAGACTTTTGTGTAGTTTTGGCAAATGATAAAAATAAGGCACTTGGTAAAAAGTTTTTTGTAAAAAGGAACTTTCTGTTTTTGTGATGATACCTTCTTGAAGAGCAGTCGAAATAAGTATATCAGCTTCTTTTGCATTTTACACTCTAGCGGTGTCTGGAGAACATACAGCCTCAACGCGGCAGGCAGGAGGACGCTGATGACCGATCTGATGTTTATATGATGGATATTACTACCACATGCTGTTTGATGACTTCACACTTGTGAGTTGCTTGTACACATTACTTTTTTTATTTAAGTGGATTTTAAACTTCTAAACCCAGAGGCGCCTCTCTCCTTGTGCTTTCTTATACATGATTAAATACCACCAAAAGAAAGCTCTATTTGTGGGGAAAAAAAAGGACGTCAATTTTGTTTGGGTATAATGTCGCACGACCGCGCAATTGTCAGCTAAAGCGACGCAGTACAGAATCGCAAAAAATGCTCTGGTCAGGAAGAGGGTAAATCCGTCCAGGGCTGAAGTGGTTAAGGATTGGTAAACTGCAATTTAATATTTTTTGTTTTTGGGTGTAATACTGCTTTAACAATTTTTACTAAGCTTTGTAAGCATTCAACTCCAATAACAGAGCTATGCATGTCCTGACAAAATAGAACACCCAGAACAAGGGTGTAGCATTATATGATGTATATGATTATTACCAGGAGCCATGCTAGGATTGTGAAAAACCTTGGAAATCCTTGGGCACTCAAGTGGAGGAGGGAAGGCAGCCCATATAGGAAGTTAAGTTAAACAATGGGTGTGGGCAAACTGAGCTAACAGTGGGAGGGGCTGAAAGGGGCATGGTCAAACCTGAGCATGCTCACTGTATACTGCATTTGTTTGCAGGATAATAAAGTCTTTTTTCTTAAAGGCCTTCCCTGAAATCTCAAGGTGGGACTTGACAACCACTTGACAGCATTTAAAATGATGATTAGGGATTAGGAGGAGGAGGCAAAAATGATCCAACTCAAATCCAAGAGATTAGGTAAGCATTACATGCATGCTCGCTTGCTCACAATTTGCTAAACATGGATCATAAAATTCATAATAAACAAAGGGATTATTACAGCATAGTTCCCTCTCAGACTTCCTATAAAAGTATAAATAATTTTGAAGGCTTTTAAAAGTGAAGCGTTGTAAATGCATGCTAATGTTCCCTGCATGTGGCAACTTTCAGAAAGCAGATGGCTTTGAATTCTGCTCCTGATGAGGAAGCACTTCCTATCTCTTTTCACTTTAGTAGCACGTACAAAATCAGCAACATCAGTGACATTCATTATACCTTATATGATGGATAGATATTTTCATTCCACAAAAAAATTACTATAATCTGAGTAAAAAATAGGCATACCTGGATTACCCCATATTCTCATTCTTTCAGGCCTCTCAGAGTAAAGGGTAATTCTTCTCTATAGCTGTGACTAGGGATGAGCCGAACACCCCCCCCCCCCCCCCAGTGCGGTTCGCAGCAGAACATGCGAACAGGAAAAATGGGACACAAACATTAAAAATCCAAAGTTCTCATTTTAAAGGCTTATATGCAAGTTATTGCCATAAAAAGTGTTTTTGGACCCAGGTTCTACCCCAGGGGACATGTATCAATGCAAAAAAAGTTTTGAAAACCAACGTTTTTTCAGGAGCAGTGATTTCAATAATGCTTAAAGTGAAACAATAAAAATGAAATATTCCTTTAAATATTGTGCCTGGGGGGTCCCCTTAGTCTGCCTGTAAATTTCACTTTTACTTTTTTGACACTTTATTCGGGGAATGGATAGGTACAATGTACCCTATACCCATTCACATGGAGGGTGTCAGAGACCATGAACCAAACCGAGACAGAAGTACAGTAAAATCACGCTTGTTTATTAATAAAAATAAAAAAGTAAAATAGAGTAAGCGTAGTCAAAGCATAGCCAAGGTTCAGTAACCAGATCAGGTAATTAGCCAAGCCAGAGTTCAGTAACCAGATCGGGTAATCAGCCAGGCCAGAAGTCAGGGATTCAAGTAGAGGAACAGCAAGCAGAATAAGGAGCCAGAAGGGATGTCAGCAAAGCCATTCTTTAAACAGGAACGCAGGAGATGGTTTCTTGCGATTTGACCAAGGCAAAGACAGGAATGAAGTGAGCTGGAGATCTTTAAGTAGGCGGGACTGACAAGCAGATCCACAACAGCTGGTTAACTGTGGAGAGAGATGAGAGCTGGCAATTAGCCGACAGCTGAGCTGATAACACCAACAGTTGCTAATTTAAAAAAGATGGCCGAACTGTAGTTCTGAGATTTCCTGAGGACTTGGAGAACTTTTGTGGAGGGTTGGGTATCCCCCCTCCCATCCCAGGCTGGGGGGAGGTGGAAGGGCCGACTGCCCCTCTAAAAGAGTTGAGATGGATTAGGAGGCGTGATGGGGGAGAGGTATTAATTAGTAGTCTATCTGAAGTAACGAGCTAGGGGGAGCTGAGCGGGGTAGGGGAGGGGGACTGGGGGGACTGGAGTGTGCTCGGAGGGGCTGGGGACGTGAGCCCATTGGGTAATATGGTGACGAGGCGGCATCAGGAGGAACAAATAAGGGGGTCTGTCTGGCCTTTCCAAGGTGTTTTGTTCCAGACATGGGGGGGTGGGAAGGGAGAAGGAAGGGTGGGGTTTCGGAGGGTTGGGCGGTGTTTTTTTTTCTCTCCCCCCTGCAGGTGTCTCTCTATCTCCCTAATTTGGTTACATATAATGTAAGGGGACTAAACACAGCAAAAAAAAGGTATAAAATCAATAAGGAATTGCAGCTCTTGGGAGCAAATGTGGCATGTCTTCAGGAGACTTATATCACACATGCATCAGGGGCTAGCTTGGCGTCACATCAATTTCCAAAATGATTCTATGGGGACACAGGATCAAAACATTCCAGGGGGGTTGCTATTGGATTTGACAAAACGATGATGTTCGTAGAAGGAGAGCGCCTGACCGATCCAGAGGGAAGGTTTCCCTCTGGATCGGTCAATATGATGTGTACAATAGCAAATACCGGTATTTATGCTCCAAATAGAGACCCCGATAAATTCTTGAAGAAAGTATTAAAAAGCTTGAAACCTTTAAAGAAGGTAAATTGATGATTGCAGGGGACTTAAATAAGAGTATGGACCCAAGTATAGATACCTCAGGAGGTGCCCCTAGATCTACAACTCATAAATATGAGGCATTTAAAAAAACACTCATGAATCTTCAGCTGCTGGACGCATGGAGGATTAACCATCTAAAGAAGCGGGACTATACTTACTACTCTCCTGCCCATAAATCATTCTTAAGGATCGATTATATCCTATTTGAATATCAGCTAGTCCCATGCCTGCAGGCTGCTGAAATTAAAGCCATCACCCTGTCCAATCATGCCCCGAAGAAAATATCTGGAGCTGCTCTGACTGGGAGGAACTAGAAATAGAATGATTCCCTTATACAGGACTCTGACACGATTAATAAAATAGAACAGGAACTGAAGGAATATTTTGAGATAAATGATACAACGGAAATATCTAGGGCAATTCTATGGGAATCACATAAGGCCTATATAAGGGGGATCTTGATTGGGATAGGAGCTTTGGACTGGCAGCGATCAGAGATGAGGGGGAGGCCATTCGATCGTGGCCCCCCCTCGCGATCGCTCCCAGCCAATGAGATTCTTCCCCTGCCTCTGTGTAGTACACAGAGGCAGGGGATGTGATGTCATCTCTCCTTGGCTCTGCAGTTTCCGTTCCGGCGCCGAGGAGAGAAGACTGAAATGTGAGTGCACAACACACACACATCACAGTAGAACATGCGAGGCACACATAACACCCCCCTTTACCTCCCAATCACCCCCTAATCACCCCCCCCCCGTCACACTGACACCAAGCAGTTTTTTTTTTCTGATTACTGCATGGTTTCAGTTTGTGACAGTTACTGTGGTAGGGCAGTTAGTATTAGCCCCCTGTAGGTCTAGGGTACCCCCTAATAAAGTTTTAACCCTTGAACACCCCCTGTCGCCAGTGTCACTAAGCGATCATTTTTCTGATCGCTGTATTAGTGTTACTGGTGACGCTAGTTAGGGACATAAATATTTAGGTTCGCCGTCAGCGTTTTATAGCGACAGGGACCCCCATATACTATCTGTTTTAACCCCTTGATTGCCCCCTAGTTAACCCTTTCACCACTGATCACCGTATAACCGTCACGGGTGACGCTGGTTAGTTTGTTTATTTTTTATAGTGTCAGGGCACCCGCTGTTTATTACCTAATAAAGGTTTAGCCCCCTGATCACCCGGCGGTGATATGCGTCGCCCCAGTCAGCGTCAGATTAGCGCCAGTACCGCTAACACCCACGCACGCAGCATACGCCTCCCTTAGTGGTATAGTATCTGAACGCATCAATATCTGATCCGATCAGATCTATACTAGTGTCCCCAGCAGTTAGGGTTCCCAAAAACGCAGTGTTAGCGGTATCAGCCCAGATACCTGCTAGAACCTACGTTTTGCCCCCTTCGCCCAGCCCAGCCCACTCAAGTGCAGTATCGATCGATCACTGTCACTTACAAAACACTAAACGCATAACTGCAGCGTTCGCAGAGTCAGGCCTGATCCCTGCGATCGCTAGCAGTTTTTTTGGTAGCATTTTGGTGAACTGGTAAGCACCAGCCCCAAGCAGCGTCAGGTTAGCGCCAGTAGCGCTAACACCCACGCACCGTACACCTCCCTTAGTGGTATAGTATCTGAACGGATCAATATCTGATCCGAATAGGTCTATACTAGCGTCCCCAGCAGTTTAGGGTTCCCAAAAACGCAGCGTTAGCGGGATCAGCCCAGATACCTGCTAGCACCTGCGTTTTGCCCCTCCGCCCGGCTCAGCCCAGCCCACCCAAGTGCAGTATCGATCGATCACTGACACTTACAAAACACTAAACGCATAACTGCAGCGTTTGCAGAGTCAGGCCTGATCCCTGCGATCGCTAACAGTTTTTTTGGTAGCGTTTTGGTGAACTGGCAAGCACCAGCGGCCTAGTACACCCCGGTCGTAGTCAAACCAGCACTGCAGTAACACTTGGTGACGTGGCGAGTCCCATAAGTGCAGTTCAGGCTGGTGAGGTGGCAAGCACAAGTAGTGTCCCGCTGCCACCAAGAAGACAAACACAGGCCGTCGTGCCCATAATGCCCTTCCTGCTGCATTCACCAATCCTAATTGGGAACCCACCACTTCTGCAGCGCCCGTACTTCCCCCATTCACATCCCCAACCAAATGCAGTTGGCTGCATGAGAGGCATTTTCTTTATGTCCTCCCGAGTACCCCTACCCAACAAACCCCCCCAAAATAGATGTTGTGTCTGCAGCAAGCGCGGATATAGGCGTGACACCTGCTATTATTGTCCCTCCTGTCCTGACAATCCTGGTCTTTGCATTGGTGAATGTTTTGAACGCTACCATGCACTAATTGGGTGTTAGCGTAGGGTACAGCATTTCACAGACTAGGACACACTTTCACAGGGTCTCCCAAGATGCCATCGCATTTTGAGAGACCCGAACCTGGAACCGGTTACCGTTGTAAAAGTTACAGTTACAAAAACAGTGTAAAAAAAATAAAATAACAAAAACACAAAAAAATATATAAAATAAAAAATAATAGTTGTCGTTTTATTGTTCTCTCTCTCTCTCTATTGTTCTGCTCTTTTTTACTGTATTCTATTCTGCAATGTTTTATTGTTATTATGTTTTATCATGTTTGCTTTCCAGGTATGCAATTTTTTATACTTTACTGTTTACTGTGCTTTATTGTTAACCATTTTTTTGTCTTCAGGTAAGCCATTCACGACTTTGAGTGGTTATACCAGAATGATGCCTGCAGGTTTAGGTATCATCTTGGTATCATTCTTTTTAATATAAAGAAAAAAATATAAAGAAAAAAAGAACTTTTGCGCTAACCAGACAAATTAGATAAAATAAAAATATTATGCTAGTGTTGGTTAAAAAAATACAAAAGATCCTAATACAATACATATATATAGTGACAAGCGTGCATCCTGACACAGTGTGTATTATACAGTGTGTGTAAATCCTTAGTGTTTTGAACCCTATAGGTGTGATATTGAATAATAAATATCCAAAATAATTTATGTGAAAAAAACTTATTGAAGAATTTGTTATAGTCCAGCTAAATATTGAATTACCATGCTCCAAACAATATTGTGAAAATAATAAAGTAAAAAATGTTGGTATAGTGACACCAGCCACAGTGTTGCTAAAAAAACTTTTGGTCAGCAACAATGTAGCATCCACTCATTACTCAAAATAATATTGTGAACATCATATGGTGAAATATAGTGGTATAGTGACACCAGCCACAATGTTGCAAAAAGACTCTTTGGTCAGCAACAATGTAGTATTCACTCCACACCTCAAAAATAGTGCTAGAAAAAAATAGTCTGTCAGTGAGAACTTCTTCCCCCTGAATATCCTGTGTAAGGATTTAAACAATAAAAAAATATGTATTCAAACTCAGTCCTCATAGAAATATATATTATGCTGATGATGAAATAAATCTTCTACTGGAATACAGCGATGATCTTCCTATTCAGAAAATATAGTAGAAGAGGCCGCTTACCGGATCAGATGGATCTCTGGTTAGGGAGATCAAACAAGCTTGTTGCATTAGCCTGCGGGCTTCCCTGATTATCACCTGGATGTCAGTTGTAGGATCTTCATCCACTTTACCCAGTCCACAGAACAGGTATCCTCTGTTTTTGGTAAAACAAAGCAGTGCAGCGCTAAACCTAAAAGTCCAAATAAAATCCCTTTTAAAGTGGAATCAAATGTGGATAGGAAAAAAGTTCTCCTCTGTAGTGATACAGGTGCTCAAGATATTCCATGCAGTGCTATATATCCGTGATACCACCACCGGCCAGCCAAACCGCTCACCTCAGCATATGGACCCCTGAACTAACAGATGGGTCAAAACAGCATATACCACGCTCAGTGGATGGGGATGAAGACTTGTCTGGGAAGATGGTCCCATGGTAATGAAGAAGGCACTCAAAATTGCAGGTCATATCACATGTAATAGAAATGAAAGTACATAGTGCACACTGCGTGGCTAAAAACGGTAACATTTATTAAAAATCAGGTACTCACAAGCACAGCACTATGCCCTAGTGCTGGGATACAGATAAAATGTCATCAAGGGATAACGTGGGTTAGATGGTGGCTGCAGTGATGTCCAGAAACTCCCGCACGCGTATCGTCCTCCTCGGGACTTCGTCAGCGGTAATGGAGATAAAAGACATCACATCTAAATATATAAAACCCAAATTGTCTACTTCCTGTAAGATAAACCACCCCCTGGGGTACCGTCCAATCGGCTCCGGCTACCTTG